>OX104063.1:226047235-226222629 GCA_944474145.2 Dicrocoelium dendriticum
AAGGTCCTGTCAGCTTTTCTCTGGGCTAGCCAGTTTTTTCTGCAGTCCGATCAACCCGCCCCTACAGCCCATTGATGATGCACTGTGGTCCACACGATCGTCATAAATAATAAATAGCAAAAGCCTGGACCCAGCGAACTGTGCTACACAAACCACTTTGGAAGCCCTTACTCAAGTCCCTGCAAAAATTCGCATCCACCCAAAATTTCCATTTCCCCCATTAACAGCTCCATCGAAGGCTTTCATTCTTCAGCCTTCTAGGTGGAGGCCCTTGTAGTGTACCGGAAAAAAGCTCCTTCAGTATTTTGTAACATTGGATTTTATGGTTGTTTTAACCTTCGAAACGTCCACTTGTTTTACTGACTGCACGTCGGTTGACACAAACCGTTTTGGTGAGTAACTCGCTGCACGTTTCTCGCTCTGTCTGATTCGCTTCCTATTCTTATAGCCTACACAATATACGTTGGGTTTAATCGCCTCCGACTACTATACTGTTGTATTTGACCCGTCTTACGTGTCATTGCTTACCGACTAGTATCCCAGGCTCCGCGCAACACATGAAATTCCCTTTCATAGGATATGTTAAGCGGTGACTTATATTACTTTCCTTCTTCTTTCGCAAGTACCCAGACATGTACTATCTCGTTGCGAAGGGACTACACTACAAATAGCCAAACTCGTGAAATATGGGGGTATAGCCAGTCGGTGCACTATACGGCAGTGACTCCCAGCCTATGTATCGCCATGGATCGGCCGGCGTTCGCTAATTGTAACTCGGCCCGCTGAAGGCGTTTGTTGAAAGTTTACGTTTTAGAATGTTTTGAGGGAATAATTTTAATCCAATTGTTATTGAACATGCCTTGAAAGTTGTTGTGTCGGAGCCCCACGACCGCTTCCACCCACTAACGGTAGTGAGAACCCCAAAAACCGAGCAACAAACAATATTAACGTGGCAAGCCAAAACGGTCACCAAGCGTCTGTCTGTGCAACTTAATCAAGATATTCAAATTAGGGCATAGGACAGGCTACGCGGAAAGGCTCTGGTAATGCTTGTATACTTAGCGAGCAGTATACTGGTGTCTTTTCTCATGAGGCCTCTTTACCTCAGGTAAAGCTAGTCACAAAAGTTCCAGAGGATGTTTGACTAGCTAAAAGCAGCATAACGGAGACAAATGTCCTCGGGTTATTGCAGGGGCGAAATCCTTCCAAAGCTTCTGGCCCTGGTTCAATTCGTCCGAAGCTGATGCATGAATTGGCCGCTGAGCTAAGTGGCCCTCTGACTTGCATGTTTACAATATCACTCGACAGCTGTGCCTTACCTTCGGAATGGAAGAAGGCAATCACCTGTTCGATTTTTAAGGGCGGGGACAGAGTTTTCCCTGAGAACTATCAGCCTGTCAGCTTAACAAGTGTAGTAGTTAAGTTGTTTGAAAAATTGGTGAGGGATTCGGTGGAGAATCACCTGTTTAAGTTTAATCTTCTCAGTGCGACCCAGCACGGATTCCGCAGGGGATTTTCATGTCTGACAAATTTACTTGTAGCTCGTGAAAGCTGGGCTGAGGCAGTAGACAACGGTCACGCCATCGACGTGCTTTTCGTTGACTTATCGAAAGCCTTTAATACTGTCCCACATCAACGACTCTCATTGAAGTTGAGGTCGTATGGGATATCTGGAGTAGCCCCTAAATGAGTTTCTGCTTTCTCTAGAGTGCGGAGAACATTGTGTACGCGTGAAGCGTAACCTTTTGCTTAGACAAGCTGTTCTTAGTGGCGTTCCGCAGGGCCCGGTTCTAGGGCAGTTTATTTCCGCAATTTATGTCAATGACCTACCCCAGGAGCTTGGAGTGCCGTCGCCGTTGTTCGCTGATGACCTCAAGCTCTGGAATATTGTTGATATCCCTGGTGGCTCTGAGGCATTTTAGAGTGTCTTGGATAAGCTCTGGGATTGGTCAACCTTATGGTTGAGGCCCATAAATCAGGCGAAATGTCTGTTCTCCGCATTGGAGGTGCTAGTCGTCCCAAGCGCTATGTAGTTGGTGGAAGTGAACTTCCTGTTGTCATTCAACAGGTTGATGTAGGTATCACCCATACAGCTTAACCGACCAGACAGCTCACGTTTTTGCAGCGCACCTGCCACTCGGCTCTGCAACAAGGAAGGAAAAATTTCTTCACGCACAATTCGATTCTTGGTATTCATTAAAAACAAGGAAGTGGAAATCTTTGGCTTGCCGGAGCTCAGCATACTCCTAATTTACTGGAACATGAATTATTTTTGTCGTCTTACATACGGGACTCTTTAGACCGTTGCACAACTCCCATCTGTGCGTCGTGTTTGCGTACATGCAGCCTTTCAACATAGCCGATTTGCTCAAACGTCACGTCAAACGTCACGGCGAAGGTGGTCTTACTGTTCACACCCTCTGAAGCGTTTGTGCTACATGGACCAACATGTTAAAACCCTTCGGGCTTCGAACCACGAAATAGTCGCGGGACCTGTCGGACAGGGGCCAGTGAAGTCAGGCCTGAGGACTCTGTCAGTTGGGGACGACCGTGACGTAGAGCTACTTGTGTCTCCAAAACTGGTGACTCATGTTGTATGGGGCATTACGCTTGTACAATCACCCCTAACAGATGTCGCAACGGAGAGGAAGAGCCCACCGATCAGCGGTGACTTGCTCGCTCACGTAATAAGCCATTGCACCTGTGCATGAAACTACCTAATGTGGCTGACGTGGGTCAAACTACGATAGGGGCGGACACGTCTGGCCTGAAAATGGGGCAAATGTTCATGTACGCACGGCTAACGTTATGTGCTGACCAGCACACCGCATCAGCAGACACCAAAGCAACTTCGAGTACAGAAGTGGAAGCCTACAGCCGGAGAGTCATTGCGATGGTCTTAGACATATAAACATGGACAAGACTAATGATGGCATATTCGCCATTTGGCCAGCCAACTTGTCGCTTATGGTTTTCCCAGACATTGCGTAGATATAGGTCTACGTTGCGACAGCGAGCGTTTTCGAAAGATTCGTTTAACGACGCAAGGTTTGTCGTTTATTAGCTTTTCATCTTTCGTTACCTTTGGTTTAAGTTAATCGCGATGGATAGAAGAGGAACACGCATCCAGCACCCGGCTGACGTGAAAGCTATTATACTGAAGACCTATGAGGAAGGCGACGACTGGAAAAAGGTTGCATCTCTGTTGCAGGTACGCGTGAAGACATGTCGCAGTTGGATTAGAAAATTGGAACTGAATGTGCCGAAAAGTACTGCTACCGTGCCGCGTCGATGGTCGCTGTCAGAAAGTCACGTTGATTGCCTTGTTGAATGGGTTGACTCGGAGCCAACGGTGACATTAAAAGCTCTTCGGTTACGATCGAAGGTTGAGTTCGCGGTGGAGGTTAGAGTCATCACCATTGCAAGCTACCTAGACGGTCGGCTCATAACAATGGAGAGGTTGCATTTAATACCAGAATCTATGAATACCATGGAGAACAAGAGGCTAAAGAAGGTTTATGTCCTGACAATGATGAGGTTGGAGGCTGAAGGACGGCCAGCAGTATGGATAGATGAGATAAACTTTAATCTAAGTTGCGCGCGCACAGGGGGTCGATCGGCACGCGGCACCCTTGCACATTGTACGGTGGCGAACAGTCGGGGACAAAATTTGCACCTAATAAGCGCAATGAACGCGGTAGGATTGCTGGGGTTTACCGTTCTAAGGGGCAGTTACAATAAGGAAAAATGTGCGCGCTGGTTGCGGCAAATGCTTGATACAGATGGTAGACATGTGTCGGACAGCTGTGTTCTTGTTTATGATAATGCTCCATGTCACAACAATCTGGGGCGTATTTTTCAAGAGAAAGCTTTCACCTCGGAAACACTGCTACGACTCGCATCATATTCTCCACAATTGAACCCATTGAAGGGATTTTGAGCACCATTAAGGCCTACGTTAAGCAAGAAATGAGGAGGAGATATAGCGAAAGCTGCAGGGAGATCCAGCTGGTGTTCTGAGCTAGACGGAGTGGAGGAGGAACATTTGTAGCAGGTTGTAGTGGAAGCACGCGCTTGCGTGACAGTGAGCCAATGTCAGCAAATGGTGCGTCATGTAAGGCAAAAGTATGCTGCTGGTTTACGCCTACTTGATCTTTAAATACTTCTACCTCACTGATAAATTGCACTGCAACTGTCACTGTTGGTTTTATTTTTCAAATATTTGCTGGCCCAACCTAAGTGGCACTCAGTTACTATTGCTACCAGTCCTGCGTGGTTCCCTCGAACATGGCGATACTTCGAGTAAGTTACCATAGTAATTGTTTCCTGCTGCGTTAGTAACAGGTTGCGATCCAGTGGAATCAGAAGCTGAGGTCACGTATTTAGGTTGTGTAGAAAGTCAGTGTGGTGGCTAAATAGATAGACCGACGACAAGTGACCACGAATAGTGCAACTGCAATCCCGGAAGGAGTACATTTAGTCCAGCTGTTCATTCTGTACTTACTATGTGTGGATCTTGGCCAGAACGTTATCTGTCATACCTTAGCGTTGTCGGGCTGGTAAACATGATCTCCTACCTTCGGGTTGCACTTATGTCCACATAGTCCATATGCCGTCATCCGGTCACCGTTATGGCACGGTACATTAGGGTGACGCGTGATTTATGTGCCTACTCAAACAAGTGAGGCAGAAGTATCGGTACAACCACTCATAACGGGTAAGCTGCGAGGGATTAGAGGGAGTCAAAGTAGTATACCGACAGCACTTATGGTCACCGCTGTTCTTGTGATTACACCGCTAAAAGGTTAAACCCAGAGGGTATTCACAGAGCCGAGACATGTCCGCACGTATACTTGTGGGCGAGCTAGAGAGAAGTGAGATATGGTTGAGGGACTAGTGAAAGTTCATATACATTAGTCGTACCGTAATTTCAGGGGAGTTAAATGTTTCACCGGCTGCCTTTAAAATTCAGAGAGCCAGCCGTTGTCAAATGCGATCTACATAGGGATCGGCACGCAGCAATCGCATACGGAGAAAAGGACATCATAGCATGCCCATAACTCATTCGAATAACCACGCAAGGTGTAACTGCAGCTAAGCAGCACGCAACAAGCTGACTGTCGGTAAACTCCCAGATAGCTGCACTTTAAACTCTGCGTAGGACACGTATCAATGGCCTGAACAATAACACAGGTTTACGGAACTTTGGGAGGATTTCACAGGACGTCTGGGGAGTATACTTGTCCATTGCTGTTGAACCACATCAGTCCATCAGATTCAAATACATTATTTCGGAACCATGCAATCTTCCCAGAGTCTACGAAATTCTAATGCACCGTCATTAAACCGGATATACGGCCAGGAACAGCACGCAAACTCGATCCTGCATAGTCGCTCACCTAAGTGTTATAACTGCCGTTTAAGGCCGTCAGAAATAAAACCCTTCACCGCACCGGACAGTGTATGGACCAGATCTCAAGTCACATGGAACGGAGAAAACAGCGGACTATAAAGGTTATGGTGTGAGTGTTTTCGACTCGAGGTGGCCTGCTGGATATGAACCACAGTGGACCGTTGGATGAGAGCGAAGTTCACGGTCCGGTGTGTGGGAGAACATGGCACTTTTAAGTTACCAAATTGTCTATTGTAACATTCCCCTCTTTGAATTAACGTTCTCCAGGCGCATATGAATGAAGCGCTGAGTTCACCTGTAAAGTTGCATAGGTTAAGTAGGCTGCGTAGTTCTCCCGGTGACTCCGTTGCATGGCTCCGCAATTGAGGAAGTCCTAAAGAATGTTCTGCATAATTCGTTAAACGCGCATGCGTTGAGCTCCTCCCAGTTAGTCGACCTGTTGACGTAGACGACGCTGATGATATCGTCTTGCTGGGTGAAGGTTCACAGGCCGTCCAACTTGCGATAGAAGAGTCAAAATATGGGATGACTGTTTCCATCAAAGTGCAAAGCTCTTTCCCAAGACTTTCAGATGCATATACATGCAATCAAACTTGGTTGTGAGAGACTGAAGGTTACGGAGTTTTACCTACCTGGGTAGTTGCATCACAGCCAATGAAGCTATTCGACACCAGATTTCGTTGCGTATCTCAAGAGCTCGCCTCACTTTCTCTAAGCTGAAGCACTTATGACGCCGCCATGACATAGGTATATCCATCAAAGGACGGGTTTATTTTGCGACTGTCCGAGCTGTACTGCTGTACCGTTGTGAGAATTGGCCTGTTCGTATCGCCGACCTGCGTCGTCCCTCTGTCTTTGAGCACCGATGCTTGTGGTCGATTGCCCGTGTGTGGCCGTTGCACCACGTAACCAATGTGTAAGTTAGACAGCGTGGCTTGGGTGGAGGCAGCCATTCGCTGGAGGAGCTCGTCCCGCTGCGTCCGCTGCGGTGTCTTGGACACGTACTGCGTATGCTCGGTCATCGTCTTCGGTGTCGCGCCTTCTTCGCGGTTGTTGGACAAGCGCGGTGGACAACCTACGACATGGAGGAGCCACACCGGAATTGTCGAGTGAGGCATCACTCCCCCGGGTTTCCACGCAATGTAACTAATGCATGTATGCTGCTATGGGCTGTGCAATGAGCAAATCTGATAGAGCCATGTTACAAAATAAAAGAGCAGTGGTACTCCCATCGCGCACTCTGCGATTTGTGGCACCGTTATCCAATCGCAAGTACTATGACTATCACTTTCTCTGTGTAGTTGTTTACTGTGTGACCATTTTATTGTCAGAACTGATAGGGTACTGCTGAAGTGCGTGCTTACTGAATATTCATTTTCGTTTTTATAGTTCTTTCTGAGCGTTCTTACGAAGGACAGAATGGTTAGTTCCATTTCAGCAAAGCCAAAGGCATTCGCATATCCATTGTATCAGTGATTCGACGATGTTAAGCACGAAGAGTTCGCCAACATTGACGCAAAATTTCAGAGTTTGCAGAACACAAAGCCATGTAACATAAAAGAGGAAAGCAGTTTTTGTATGAATTTGTGAACCACATATCAAGACTGAAAGAAAGAATGATAGAAAAATGGGTAACGAATACATGAACGCACGTTGCTGGAAATAGTGCCAGTCAGCACTGAGGGGAAAACTCCGTTATCTGGACACGTGCTTCAAGAACGAGCATTACACTTCGCAAAAGAATTACAAAACACAGACTTTACATCGTCAAACAGTTGGCTACAGGCATTCAGCAGTAGACGATCTTGTGGCTGGTCAGCAATCGGGCGAAAGCGGTGACCCAGATAGGTGTGTCGCATCCGACTAGGCAGAAAAATTGCTCGAAATATGTTTCGGCTACACAGCTCAAGACGTTTATAATTCGCATGAAACTGCTTTGCTATTCAGAACGACGTCGGATAAAGGCTTTGGGTAAAATAATAGAAATGCTCAGGTAGGAAAAGAATCAAGGCACGTATCACAGTTATGCTGTGCACTATCACATTGGGGGAGGGAGAACCGGCTGCATGGATTTGGAAATCAGCCAACTCTCGAATTTTAGAAGTCTCAACATGAAAAACTACCGGCAGTTTACAAGGATAATAAAAAGGCTGGATGACGGCAGCTATTTCCGAAGATTTATCAGCAAATTACAGAAAAACACAACATTATACCTTCTCTCGACAAAGCCTTTGCGCTCCCTAATTCCACCTACTTAATATCAAATTGCAGTTCCTGTCACCCGACACCACTGTGTTACTTCAACCGTACGACCGGGATGTCATTCAGGAGCCTAAAGCGAAGGTTAGGAGAAAAACAGCTTCTCCATCTTATAACGAGCATGGAACCCCACAAAGATATGTCCGGAACTGATTTCATGTAACGAGTAGATTTATTAGTCGTCGTGTTCTACATAACTTCTACCTGAAAGAAGGTGCAGAACTCAACCATCTCTGTTTTTTAAATCGGGTTTTCCTTGTACTACAGAAATAGATTCAGGGCGAAAAATGCAAACTTGACCTGAGACATGTGAGCGAAGTGTGCCTCCTACAAACGCAATTGCTATGGGTACTCTCTCAGAGGAATCGTTTGGATGCAAACTGGCTGACAGCCATCTGCCCATTTCTCATTTTCAAACAAGTCACACAAGAGAAATAAACTGGGACCTGCCAACCACAACAATTTTAGCAACTGAGGATGTGAATAATGAATCAGCCTACCAGCAAGAACCGGATTCTACAAACGTTCTGAAAACTTATACATTCACAGACGCACAGGGTAAAGTTGATATTTCGCGCTCCTAGGCAATACATACCGCAAACACTGGCATACTTACACGTCCTCTGGACGTGATGGAAAAATATATTCTTTTTATTTCAATTGCCAAGCAACAGAACACTACATGTGATATTTTTTATCTGGTGGGTAATGATTATGACAATAGCAACGTGTGTGGGTGATTTTTAGAGGTTGTGCATTCCGGAGATTTACAGGTCAGTTTGTAAACTGCTGGCTCACAACCTGTGCGATTATCGCATTATTATTACTCATCTATCCCACATTATGTATCACTACTGAGTTTGCAAATGATGGCGGACTTGATAGTACGTTCGTGACAAACAACTTCGCCGGTGTTCTGCAATTAAAGTCATAGTGAATTACGCGCAGAGTGCCATTTCTGAAAACTTAGCTGTGTGAAGCGCAGTGCTCTGTAGTGTCAGAAGCCGAAACAAAGCAATCCAATTATTTGCACCTAGGCAGCACACATCAAGCGTTGTTGTCTCCTATTTTCCCCAGATGGAGCAGTCTCGTTGCAGAGGAACACGCTCATGGTTGTCTGTAATTTACTGTTCTAGTAAGCCAACGTATTATTTCACTTTATATCTGTTTGTTGGTGTAAGTGGATTTTCTTTTTGTTATAGCGCAGGTAAGAATACTCCACCACTCCCCGTTGCTTTGTGAGTTTTGCCCCACTCACCCCTGCTCACCCTGCCCTCTCTTCCGGTTCCTCGCATACCTTGACTTTTGCCTCATATTTGTGATTAGCTTGTATGGACACTGAAGCTTACAGTTAGTCGCTTTTACTTTGTGAATTTCGTTCGTTCGGGAGGCAACTTATCGATCCCCCGCTTTTTGAACTGTCCAGCATTGACTGATTGAATGCCAGCCTTTCCGCATAGCCTGCCCTATGCCCTAATTTGAATATCTTGATTAAGTTGCACAGACAGACGCTTGGTGACCGGTTTGGCTTGCCACGTGAACATTGTTTGTTGCTCGGTCGTTGGTGTTCTCACTACCGTTAGTGGGTGGAAGCGGTCGTGGGGCTCCGACACAACAACTTTCAAGGCATGTTCAATAACAATTGGATTAAAATTATTCCCTCAAAACATTCTAAAACGTAAACTTTCAACAAACGCCTTCAGCGGGCCGAGTTACAATTAGCGAACGCCGGCCGATCCATGGCGATACATAGGCTGGGAGTCACTGCCGTATAGTGCACCGACTGGCTATACCCCCATATTTCACGAGTTTGGCTATTTGTAGTGTAGTCCCTTCACAACGAGATAGTACATGTCTGGGTACTTGCGAAAGAAGAAGGAAAGTAATATAAGTCACCGCTTTACATATCCACTAAAAGGGAATTGCAAGGCTGCAATCAAACATTTAACACATGCCTTCTTCATCGCTCCATTGGTGATTACATTATTCCACCCAGGAATTGTCCTATGTACCTCAGTTAGCCTTGAGTTGTTTGGTTCGTATGGGGGCGAATTCCTTAAAATATTATTACCTTCTACCTGACGTTCTACTAAGACCCGTGAATCTGTCACAGAAGTGCTACTTGATCGCAAAATAAAGAAGTTACGTGTAGTGATTTGTATAAATTCTGCTGCGACGGAGATCGTTCCACTCTTTATGTTACGGACAACTTGACTTCAAGGTCAAACGGTAGCTTCTACTGCGTCTTCAACTATCCGACCAAACTAGCCTGAATACCTACCAAAACGGGACAATCTCTCTGCGCCTCTTGTTTAGAGTATCGCTTTAGTGCCGAGCCAACGTTGTTCACTGTTGTCCTGCGTGCATCATTACCGCCCTAGCCTCTGACATCTACTTTGCTTACTTACAAAAGTGGCTTGACTCCACTTCAGGCTTATGCCCGGTGTTCTGAGTGCACGCGTTTCCCTTCCCACGGGGACGTTGCGCGCTCCGATGGATTTCTCAGGCACCACCATTGTCCAGTGAGGGCGCGCGGCGCAGTGTGCACCGGCTGAGCTCCGTTTCGTAAAGTCTCAATTGTCGTCCATTTGAGTTGGACCACGCTAGTCTCACGCAAGTCTCACAGTTTTTCTACACAGCACCGAAAGCGTGAGTATGCTGCGAGTAACTGTTTTCAGTCGCTACGCTATACCGAATTCTATTGGCTGGTAGCCTCTGCCCACGCAGTGCTACGTGGATGATTATCGGATGATAGACTCTGCGCTAAGAATGACAGCTTCTAAACTATGATAGCTTCTGAACTCAGGATGTAAGTGAATGCGTTAAGGGAGTAAGCAAGTAAGAGATGGTACAGATAAATGCGCAACCAAATTCCGTCTATCTTGGACCTCATTTTTGCCAAGTCACACGATTGCGTAAGTGATATTACCTACGAATGTCCTCTAAGAGCCATTGACCATGTCCGCATATCCTTTGGATGTGCTCTTAGTGTCAACAAGCTACAGCTGAGGCATGTCCAAATATTTGGTGAGCAAACTTTAACGCAATGCGAGACAATGCTTCAGTTCTGCGTTGTGCGATCACCGTGGTTGACACCGTTGAGACAGCCTGGGAGAAATTTAAGGCATACCTCGCCGAGATCTCTGCTCCCCACATCCCACTCACTAAGAGACGGGTGACACGGGCGCAGCCTCCATGAATAGACCATACAGGTAAATACCTGCTCAGGAAGCGCTCGAATTGCTGGCGAACTTACCAAGCAGCTTCATCAACCAGCACCTAGGAAAGCTATCGAGCGGTTAGAAATAAATGTAGGCATCATCTTAGGACTCTTCGTCTTCAGTACGAGGATGATTTGGCTGATGCAGCCGTAATAAATCCAAAGAAGCTCTTTGCTTACTTAAAGAGACGTAGCGGTACAAACTCGTCTATACCGGCATTACTACGAGCGGACGGGACCCATGGGCATACCGACTGTGGTAATGCTTGTATACTTAGCGAGCAGTATACTGGTGTCTTTTCTCATGTGGCCTCTTTACCTCAGGTAAAGCTAGTCACAAAAGTTCCAGAGGATGTTTGACTAGCTAAAAGCAGCATAACGGAGACAAATGTCCTCGGGCTATTGCAGGGGCGAAATCCTTCCAAAGCTTCTGGCCCTGATTCAATTCATCCGAAGCTGATGCATGAATTGGCCGCTGAGCTTAGTGGCCCTCTGACTTGCATGTTTACAATATCACTCGACAGCTGTGCCTTACCTTCGGAATAGAAGAAGGCAATCATCTGTTCGATTTTTAAGGGCGGGGACAGAGTTTTGCCCGAGAACTATCAGCCTGTCAGCTTAACAAGTGTAGTAGTTAAGTTGTTTGAAAAATTGGTGAGGGATTCGGTGGAGAATCACCTGTTTAAGTTTAATCTTCTCAGTGCGACCCAGCACGGATTCCGCAGGGGATTTTTATGTCTGACAAATTTACTTGTAGCTCGTGAAAGCTGGGCTGAGGCAGTAGACAACGGTCACGCCATCGACGTGCATTTCGTTGACTTATCGAAAGCCTTTAATACTGTCCCACATCAACGACTCTCATTGAAGTTGAGGTCGTATGGGATATCTGGAGTAGCCCCTAAATGAGTTTCTGCTTTCTCTAGAGTGCGGAGAACATTGTGTACGCGTGAAGCGTAACCTTTTGCTTAGACAAGCTGTTCTTAGTGGCGTTCCGCAGGGCTCGGTTCTAGGGCAGTTGATTTCCGCAATTTATGTCAATGACCTACCCCAGGAGCTTGGAGTACCGTCGCTGTTGTTCGCTGATGACCTCAAGCTCTGGAATGTTGTTGATATCCCTGGTGGCTCTGAGGCACTTTAGAGTGTCTTGGATAAGCTCTGGGATTGGTCAACCTTATGGTTGAGGCCCATAAATCAGGCGAAATGTCTGTTCTCCGCATTGGAGGTGCTAGTCGTCCCAAGCGCTATGTAGTTGGTGGAAGTGAACTCCCTGTTGTCATTCAGCAGGTTGATCTAGGTATCACCCATACCTCATTGCTTCACTCTGGAGAAAATTGGAGGAAGGCTGCTTGTAGAGGGTGCCGTTTGATGTGGTTCATTCGCTGCTGCTTCGGCGTCCTAACGGCCAATACTTCTGTGAAGCTGTTCTCAACTTTTATGCGACCTCACGTAGAGCACTGTATACAGGCTTGTCCACCTTATCTTGTAAGGGACAAAATGGAACTGGAGAGTGTTTTGCGAGTGGGTTTAAGGTTAGTGCAAGGATTACGGGGGCAAACGTATCCCGAATGTTTTGTTAGCTTGGGTATGTAATTAATTCACTACGGCAGGGAATGCTTGGCAGGAAAAGGTGGGCAGTATTTTGTTGGACAGGGTGTGTCGTGAGCTTTGTTTTAAGCTTTTCTACGTCTCAAGCAGATCTGTCAATCCCGATCCGGCAATACGTGAAAGAAGGAATCTTTACCGGGTTTATCCTATCGATCCGGTCCCAACTGAGCTTGAACTTGAACAGGGACTTGCTGACATCAAAAGAACAAAGACCAAGTTTACCCGCAGGAAAGTTCCCCGTTGGAGCTGTGCGGGACTGAAGGAACGAAGGAGCATTTTCAAGCCCGTTTGAATTGGAAGAAACACAAGTTCAAGCTTTTTTGAGATCGTGCGATGGGCTGTTGCTCTTTTAAATTTGCTTGCTTCAACGTTTCATAATTTGCGTCATTCGATGGGCAGAGGAAAATGTCCTCAGTCAATTTCAAGTTTAAGATCAGTTGGGACCGGAACGATAGGATAATCCCGCGAACATTCCTTCTTTCGCGTGCCATCGGATCGGGAATTGACAGATCTGCTTGAGATGTAGAAAAGCTTAAAACAAAGATCGCAACACACCCTGACCAACCAATTACTGCCTACATTTTCCTGCCAAGCAGTCCCTGCCAGGCCGGTTTATGTGAAGTAACAGAGTGAAGGGTAACCTAAGAAAACAAGAGGAGGAATGTCAGCTAAATAATGATAATACCATGGTGAGAAGAAAATTAAAAAGAACGAAGGGAAAGTTGAAGATACAAGTCGTTTAGGAGAAGGGAAGGTTTGGTAAATAAATAAATAAATAAATAAAATGTTTATTCTCGACTGAGCGAGGCACGTCTGCACAGACATGATCATGTTAAGAGTACAAACTGTGATCAGTCAATGTACAATGGATCAATGAGATTGTCGCATAGATTGTTATATAAATGCATGTAAGTGTGTATGTGGGCGTGTTTAGCCGTGTTTAGTTGGTGGCGAGTCACAACCGCCACGTCACAGTGTTGTTAAGCGGACATTTGTGGCTTTTTATAGGGAGAACGCTTGCCAGGCGGAAACCCACCACGTCCTAGAACACTGCCGCCGAACTATTTGCTGGAAGGGGTAAACCCAATCCACCCAGCTGGCACCACGAGGAGATTGTTCGGCCTGCCATCCAAGAGCATCTAACTGACGCCCGGTATCATCTACCGTAGACTGCCTAACCACGTGCGCCGGAAGCGAGTTCCAACGTTCAATAACTCTACGCGCCAAGCAAGTTTCCGTTCTTACCCGGTCAGAACCCTGTTTGTGAAGCTTCAACGGTTGACCACGGAGACTACACAGCTTGGCGGAACTACATGGCCAGGACAAGTCTGGACCGATCTTACCCGATAACATACCGTAATTGAGGATCAATTCTCCCCTAATTCTGAGGTAGTGCATTGAGTACATACCCAAGCTAAGCAAACATTCGGGATACGTTTGCCCCCGTAATCCTTGCACTAACCTTAAACCCACTCGCAAAACCCTCTCCAGTTCCATTTTGTCCCTTACAAGATAAGGTGGACAAGCCTGGATACAGTGCTCTAAGTGAGGTCGCATAAAAGCTGAGAACAGTTTCACAAAAGTATTGGCCGTTAGGACGCCGAAGGAGCGGCGAATGAACCACATCATACGGAACCCTCTACAAGCAGCCTTCCTCCAATTTTCCCCAGAGTGAAGCAATGAGGTATGGGTGATACCTAGATCAACCTGCTGAATGACAACAGGGAGTTCACTTCCACCAACTACATAGTGCGTGGGAGGACTAGCACCTCCAATGCGGAGGACAGACATTTCGCCTGATTTATGGGCATCAACCATGAGGTTGACCAAACCCAGGGCTTATCCAAGACACTCTAAATTGCCTCAGAGCCACCAGGGACATCAACAATATTCCAGAGCTTGAGGTCATCAGCAAACAAGAGCGACGGTACTCCAAGCTCCTGGGGTAGGTCATTGACATAAATTGCGAAAAGCAACGGCCCTAGAACCGAGCCCTGCGGAACGCCACTAAGAACAGCTTGTCTAAGCAAAAGGTTACGCTTCATGCGTACAAACTGTTCTCTGCCCTCTAGAAAAGCAGAAACTCATTTAAGGGCGACTCCAGATATCCCATACGATCTCAAATTCAATGAGAGTCGTTGATGTGGGACAGTATCAAAGGCTTTCGAGAAGTCAACGAAAAGCACGTCGATGGCGTGACGGTTGTCTACTGCCTCAGCCCAGCTTTCACGAGCTACAAGTAAATTTGTCAGACATGAAAATCCCTGCGGAATCCGTGCTGGGTCGCACTGAGAAGGTTAAACTTAATCAGGTGATTCTCCACCGAATCCCTCACCAATTTTTCAAACAACTTAACTACTACACTTGTTAAGCTGACAGGCCGGTAGTTCGCGGGCAAAACTCTGTCCCCGCCCTTAAAAATCGAACAGATGATTGCCTTCTTCCATTCCGAAGGTAAGGCACAGCTGTCGAGTGATATTGTAAACATGCATGTCAGAGGGCCACTTAGCTCAGCGGCCAATTCATGCATCAGCTTCGGATGAATTGAATCAGGGCCAGAAGCTTTGGAAGGATTTAGCCCCTGCAATAGCCCGAGGACATTTGTCTCCGTTATGCTGCTTTTAGCTAGTCAAACATCCTCTGGAACTTTTGTGACCAGCTCCACCCGAGGTAAAGAGGCCTCATGAGAAAAGACACCGGTATACTGCTCTCTAAGTATACAAGCATTACCATAGTCGGTATGCACATGGGTCCCGTCCGCTCGTAGTAACGCCGGTATAGACGAGTTTGTACCGCTACGTCTCTTTAAGTCAGCAACGAACTGCTTTGGATTTATTACGGCTGCATCAGCCAAATCCTCCTCGTACTGAAGAGGAAGAGTCCTAGGATGGTGGTTACATTTATTTCTAACCGCTCGATAGCTTTCCTAGGTGCTGGTTGATGAAGCCGCTTTGTAAGTTCACCAGCACTTCGAGCGCTTCCTGAGCAGGTATTTACCTGTATGGTCTATCCACGGAGACTGCGCCCTTGTCACCCGTCTCTTAGTGAGTGGGATGTGGGGAGCAGAGATCTCGGCGAGGTACGCCTTAAATTTCTCCCAGGCTGTCTCAACGTTGTCAGCCACGGTGATCGCACAACGCAGAACTAAAGCCTTGTCTCGCATTGCGTTAAAGTTTGCTCACCAAATATTTGGACATGCCTCAGCTGTAGCTTGTTGACACTAAGAGCACATCGAAAGGATATGCAGACATGGTCACTGGCTCTTAGAGGACAGTCGTAGGTAATATCACTTACAAATCCTGTGACTTGACAAAAATGAGGTTCAAGGTGGACGGAATTTGTTTCGCGTTTATCTAGTCGGGAGGTCCACGAGCGGAAGTAACGGCAGTTTCAATATAAGCTTAAAGATATGCAAACCGAAAATGCGCACCATTGCATTGCAATATAGATCAGCCAAACAGGCTTCAGGGATGTTTAATTCACAAATTGTTATCCACCCATTGGTAGCCTGAGTGCGAAAATTTCAATAACCTTTCTGGAGATACTCCCATTTATTTGATATATCACTACAACTGTAATCTGGAGAGGAAGTGCACACACCAGTCGAGAGGGCTTCAACAGTTTGATCAAGCGACTGGCACACGCAGGTCCTTAAAGCATCAAGTATACAATTTACATTAAAAGCGACGCCACCACCAGCTTCAAAACGGAATAAGGAAGGCGTGGGACGAGTTGCTTGTACCTCGGGCCGTCCAACGTAATGCCTTTATTTTCCAGTTCGATCTCGATTAGCGTAAACCAAACCTCTGGGCTGTGTTCCATGTAACTTGGAACAGCCAAAGTAAGCATGTTTACGCTGTGAAACGACCCAGCTGTCACTCTCAAAATGTGGATTGAAAAGATAAAGGATGAACAAAAGCACGATGTAAGTACTAAACTTACGCAAAAACAAATGAATACAGGTACATAATCGAGGAGAAGGAACGAACTCACCAAAAAATATAAACGAGGAAATAAGTTGAATTCGCGCGTGCGAATCGGGGTCACCAATTAGTAGGACTAGTTACTACTAGTCCGAGACGGTGCGCGAAATTAAGCGCGGCTATTAGAAGGCAGTTGGAGTCGGACACAGCGGACTGTATTCGATGGGCTGCAAGAAGGGGCGGAAGGATGAAGCTAGACGAGAGCGAACACGTGAGCGCGGGAACTTACAAGGCGGTCGAGCGTCGAGCCGGTTGTACGGAAGATGAAAACAGGAAAGAATAATGTACAATCGGTCAACAATTAAATTGCACATGAAAGATGAGATTTATCTTTTTGGAGCTGCAGACCTCCCCCTATTAGTTTGAACATGGAAATCCCTCGATTTTGACAAGGACTGTTGAATCAAGGTTCGTAAGGCAAAAATCCTGCCGAGTACAAATGTGCGAGCGTTCGTGTAAATGGGGTCCGCCGGAAGTCAGAGTCCGCTGTGCCCTTTGTTATTTGATATATATTGATTGCAGGGCATGGTGCATTTCGGCGAGCCGTTGGAGCGGGCTTGTCGGACTACAAAAACAACTGGCTAGCCCAAGGAAATGCCGAAAGGACCTAAACCTTCGCCGCTGAGAAACGGTGCGCTTGGGAGTGGTCTCTCTCCCCGCTGCACCCCGCCCCGAGCCAAAACGACACTCGTCCCACGAAGAAACGACCGTCCTCTTACGGCAAAGCGACCTTCGTCCCGCGAGGAGGCGACACTAGTCCCGAGGAGTAGCCACAACCGTTCCGTGGAGAAACGACCAGCGTTCCCTTCAGGGGCCTTGAAAACATTCCTCTTGTGGGCCGATCGATCGAAAGGGAGTGTTTGGGGCGTGTAGAGACGAGAAAATTGAAAAACACACTCAGAATACGCCAGAAAGAACAAACGAATGATCTGGGTGTTAAAATTATTGGTTTGTGAATATCTTTTCGAAAATAGTTTTTCGGAGGTATTTGATAGTTTTGTTTGTTCGCGAAACGTTAATTGCTCAAAAACGGGGCAAATATGTGCAATATCTACAAATCTAAACGTATTTACACCGTACATATAGGTGGAGAAGTAAACCGGCTTACACACCTCCCGACCACGGCGATTAGTCATGGGAGGCGGCGGACTAGATTCGGGAGATGTCGGGACGGCTAAACCTTGTAGACCGTGATCGTGGTCTGCTTGAACTGCACTAAGATGCTGAAAGCTGGTGCGGTGAGTTGTGACGTCGCACGAAGCACTACTAGACGAAGTAGGCGAGGTGGTTTCTTCCATAAAGGCGGGTTTTAGACGGTCGATGGTGACGACTTCGCGTCGACCACCGCGGTCAATAGTGTACGTCTTACTCGCACGGTGTAGCACTTTGAAAGGTCCTATGTACGGCGACTGAAGAGGCTGTCGAACACCGTCTGCGCGAAGAAGGACGTGTGAACACGTAGACAGCTTCTCGGACACGTACACTGGTGTCTTCTGCGATCGAGGAGCGGGTGGACGTAGCTCACGCATCTGGTGAGCCAATCGATCAGTGTAACTTCCGTAGTCAAAAGTGGAAGTAGATGGGCTGGTGCTACCAGCTGTCCGGGCAACCGCAGCGTGCAACCGTAGACTAGCTGCGCTGGTGTTGCGTCGAAATCGGTTTTAACCGTGTTTCTTAAGCCTAGGAGGACGAGAAGAAGTGTTTCAGACCATGAAGGATCTGCGTGCGCATGTAGCGCTGCCTTCAACTGACGGTGAAAAGCTCCACCATGCCGTTAACCGCCGGATGATACACCGTCGTCTGAAAGTAGCGACAGCCTAAATCCTTAAGCAACATGGCAAATGTCGACGAAAAATGTGACCCTCGATCAGTGGTCACTATGGCGGGACAGCCGTATTGAGCTACCCAGCGCTCTAGAAAAGCGTTCGTTACCGTTTCCGAGGAGCAATTTGGGATAGGGACGGCCTTAGGCCACCTAGTAAATCGATCGATACAGGTCGGTAGATTTACAGAGCCTTTCGAAGGAGGCAGAGGACCTTCGAGGTCGACGTACGCTTGATGAAAACGTGCGTCTGGCCTCGGAACTATGCCCAATGGGCTCCTCGTGTGCTTGTGCACCATTGCGCTTTGACATGGAAGGCAAGCAGCTGCCCAAGTACGGACGTCCCGATTAATATTGCGCCAAACGAATCGTGCGGTTACGAGTTTAATCGATGCACGAACGCCTGGATGAGACAAGCCGTGCAACGTGTCGAACACGGTCTGCCGAAACTCGCGTGGGACGACTGGGCGCGGCGTGCCCAGAGATAAATCGCAAAGTATAGTTCCGTCTGATGATGTCAGCGGAACGGGTCGTATGTCCAATGAGAGAGACCTGCGTAGTAGATCAACCTCAGGGTCGTTGAGTTGCGCTGTGGCCATGGCTGCCAAGTCGATAGCAGTGCCAGCGTCAGCGGAGATAGCTTGGATGCGGGAAAGTGCATCGGCGACGGCGTTGTGCACACCTGAGACATGCCGTATATCGGTCGTAAACTGAGCGATATAGTCAAGGTGGCGCGACTCTCTAGGAGAGTATCGGTCGGTAGTCGAGCCGAGCACGTAAGTCAGGGGTTTGTGGTCGGTGAAGACGGCAAAGGAGCGGCCTTCTAGGACGTGTCGAAAGTGACGTATCGCTAGATATACGGCTAGTAGTTCTCTACCGAACGTGCTGTAGCGAGATTCGGTAGGTTGTAGGCGTTTGGAGAAAAACGCTAAGGGCTGCCACGTGTCGGCTACTCGTTGCTGCAAACAGCGCCGACTGCCACGTCCGAGGCGTCAGTACTGAGGGACAGTGGGACGGCCGGATCGTGATGCGCTATAGAAGCTATGTTGGCGATAGCCTCTTTCAGCGACTTAAAAGCAGCGCGTGCTACGGCAGGAAATTCGAATTTCTTGAGTTTTCCTCGGAGAAGGTCCGTGAGGGGTTGCATCAGCGAGGCGCAGTTGGGTATGAACCGTCGGTAAAAGTTGACAAGCCCATCAAAACGCCTGAGCTGTTTGAAAGAATGAGGCTCGGGGTAGTCGATGATGGCTTGAATTTTATCCTGCAGTGGCACGACGCCTGCAGAGGAGATACGATGGCCGAGGAAGTTTACTGAGTCGACACCAAACGAACACTTTTCTGCGTTGATCGTCACCCCGTGTTGAGATAAACGATCAAAAAGTGTTCGTACGTGGCGCATGTGCTCTTCTCGTGAAGAGCTCGCGATTAAAATGTCGTCGAGATAAGCGTAAGCGAAGTCTAAGCCGCGACAAACTTGGTCGATGAAACGCCGAAAAGTTTGCGCGGCATTCTTTAGACCAAATGGCATGCGCAGAAACTCGAACAAACCAAATGGAGTCGTCACGGCAGTTTTAGCGATGTCCGCTTCGGCTACCGGAATTTGGTTGTATGCGCGTACCAAGTCGATTTTGCTGAAGATATTTTTACCTGCCAGACTGGCGGTGAGATCCACTATGTGTGGGATCGGTAGCGATCAGGCGTGGTAACCGTATTCAAGGTTCGATAGTCGCCGCAAGGACGCCAGTCCCCCATGACCTTCTTCGGGACCATGTGCAGAGGCGACGCCCATGGGCTGTTGGACGGTCTGACGATACCGAGCTGAAGCATGTGGTCGAATTCAGCTCGTGCTGCACGTAGTTTGTCAGGAGCAAGCCGTCTTGGTCGTGCGCTAACTGGCTGACCACGCGTGACTATGTGATGAGCGACCTCTGTCGTGACTGGCGGAAGCTCTGCAGCTGGTCGTACCAGTCGCGGGTATTCAGACAGTAGGTTCGCATAATCTGATGGTACATCGGCGATTCGAAAAACGGGACTGATTATCGGGGCGTCCGTAAGAACGCCTTCAACCCCTAGTTTAGTACGGTCGTCTAAAAGTCTGTGGCGACCAGCATCAACAAGCAACCCAAAATGTCGGAGGAAGTCGATACCGATAATTGCGAAGGGTACAGACGCAACCATGAAGACCCACTGAAAATCTCGGCGAAGATTGAGGTCCAGGTTCATCATGCGCTGACCGAATGAAGCTATCGGAGAACCGTTGGCCGCACGCAAATTGTACGTAGGCTCTGAGTGCTTGTCGTTAGCGGTCGCTGGGATGACGCTGACTTCCGCTCCCGTGTCGATGAGGAACGTGATGGAAGAACGTCGATCCTTAACGTAAAACAGGCGATTTGCTTGGTTATTGACGGATACGTTGGTCGTGCTAGTATGCGGGCTATTCGCTTTCCCTGAAGCAGCTGGTCGTGCCTAATGCAGGGAGCCCGACAACGTCTAGCTCTTCCACCGTATTGGCGGTGATACCAACATACTTCTTCGACGGGTTCGGTATTATCTGACTGAGAACGTGCAGGGAAAATGTTGCGCTTTCGTGCCGAACGAGACGTACTCGGTGCAGGCACAGACGAGCCGCAATGAACGGTAGCCAAACGTGGTCAGCATTTGACCGTGGCACCCGCTGCTTCGAAGCCTTCAGTGCTGCTATCCTGCTGCGAAGTAGCGCAATTTCCTCGTCTTTAGGGTCAGATCGGTCTGACGACTGGGAGCAAATATGGGATTCGGTTTTCATCGGTGAGAATACGTCACCGGAGCTACTGGTCGTCTGCTGCGGAAAACGTTCGAACGCAGCGTCTGCCTTGGTAGCTAATTCTTTCAGGGTGTATCTATAAACATGGACAGCATTACCGGCAATGGCTCTGGGAGACGTGCAAACCACAGCTTCTTTATCCCTTCTTCGCTCAAGAATAAGGGACCAGCGATGCGCTGAAGTTCGCGGAGCAACGCCGACGGCTTGCGATCTCCAAGCTTGAGACCATTGAGCTGTTCAAATCGAGCTCGTGCGCTTGGCTGTAACTCTTTTAAAATCGCTTGCTTCATCGTTTCATACTTTGCCTCATTCGATGGGCAGAGTAGAATGTCCTCAATCAGCGTCACAACCGACGAAGGAAGGCGTGGGACGAGCTGACTGTACCTCGGACGGTCCGCCGTAATGCCCTTATTTTCCAGTTCGATCTCGAATATCTTAAACCAAACCTCTGGGCTGTGTTCCATGAAACTTGGAACAGCCAAAGTAAGCATGTTTACGCTGTGAAACGACTCAGATGCCACTCTCGAAATGTGAGTCGAAAAGATAAAGGATGAACAAAAGCACGATAAAGTACTAAAATTACGCAAGAAACAAATGAATACAGGTATATAATCGAGGAAAAGGAACGAACTCACCAAAAAATATAAACGAGGAAATAAGTTGAATTCGCGCGTGCGAATCGGGGTCACCAATTAGTAGGACTAGTTACTACTAGTCCGAGACGGTGCGCGAAATTAAGCGCGGCTATTAGAAGGCAGTTGGAGTCGGACACAGCGGACTGTATTCGATGGGCTGCAAGAAGAGGCGGACCGATGAAGCTAGACGAGAGCGAACACGTGATCGCGGGAACTTACAAGGCGGTCGAGCGTCGAGCCGGTTGCACGGAAGATAAAAACAAGAAAGAATAGTGCAAAATCGGTCAACAATTAAATTGCACATGAAAGATGAGATTTATCTTTTTGAGCGCTTCACTGATTATTATTCAGCCCGGCGTTGATCGATGTCTCCTCAGTGACCTTAGTTTTAGATTCAGATGTACTGGGAGGACAGGAAAATCCTTTGAGTGTTCCTTCTTGAGCAAATCGTTGACGCAGGAAATGTTGGGGTGCTAGTTCTTGATAGATCTAAAACGAAACACCAGAGACCCACCCTGGCCAACCATTTTCTGCCTACGTTTCCTGCACTAGCAGTCCCCGCTGTGTAGGTTCCGTGAAGTAAGAAAGAAGTAGAAATTAAATGGAAGGTAAAGGGAAATTGAAGTCATTTAAATGAATGGTAAAACTAAAGGGTGAAGAGAATGACAGAATAAAAAATAAAAGTTTGAAGATGGATATAGTCAGGAGAAGGAAAAGGCTTTATGTTGCTACCAAGAGCGCCTAACTGACTCTCGAAACCCTTAACACTGGGTTTACTGACTGCACATTGTGGAAGCGAGCTCCAGCGCTCGATAAACCTACGCGATACCCGAGTTTCTGCCCTAACCCGGTCGGAACGCGGCTTGTGTAGCTTCATGGGATGACCACGAAGACAAGGTAACCTAGCCGAGCTAAATAGCCAGCTCAAGTCCGGTCCAACCTTCCCTGTTAAAATGCGGTAAGTAAGGATTAGGTCTCCTCGAAGCCGTCGGTATTGCATTGAATACATACCCAAACTAATTAGACGCTCGGGGTACGATTGCCCCCGTAACCCCTGGACCAATTTAGTACCCACTCTCGAAACCCTCTCGAGTTCCATTTTGTTCCGAACAAGGCTGGGCGGGCAAGCCTGGACGCAGTATTCCAGATGGAGCTGAACGAAAGCTGAGAACAGCTTCACAAATAGGTTAGCAGTTAAAACCTCGAAAGAACGGCGTATTAACCGCAACATTCTGAAACCCCTGCTAATGGCCTTCTTTCAGTTGTCATCAGAATACAAGAATGAGGAATGGACGACGCCTGGGTCCACCTGATTGGAGACAAGGGAGACTTCGACCCCACCGAGTACCTAGCTCGAAGGCAGGAAAGTTGCTCCTATACAGAGGACAGAACACTTAACCTGATTAATGGGCAGTAGCCACAAAGTAGATCAGTCCCAGAGTCTGTCCAGGGCATGCCGTTTGACCTCAGAACCCCCAGGAACATTTACAACATTCAATAGCTTAAGGTCATCAGCAAACACTAGGGATGATACCCCAAGCTTTCCAGTGAGATCGTTTACGTAGATAGAGAACAGCATCTGTCCAAGTCTTGAGCCCTGTGAGACACCGCTAAGGATTGCTTGCCTAAAGGATAAGCTGCGACTCACACGTGCACACTGCTCTCTTCCCTGTAAGAACACAGATACCCAGTGAAGGGCGCGGCCAGATACACCGTAGGAGCTCAGTTTTGTGATAGCCTCAAGTAGGGTAACTTATCAACTGCTTTCGAGGAGTCTACGAAAAGCACATCCACTACGTGGCCATTGTTCATTGCGTCAGCCAAGCTTCACGAGCAACCAAAAATTTCGTCAACCACAAAACCCCCTCCGAAATCCATGTTGTGCACTACTGAGTAGATTAAATCTATTCAGTTGACTTTTTACCTAATCTCTTACTAGCATTTCAAGCAGTTTGACCACAGCGCTAGTCAGACTGACGGGCCTATAATTGACTGACAGACTCCTGCCGCCATTTTTGAAGATAGGACAGGTGACAGCCTCTTCTATTCAGAAGGTAATGTATAGCCATCAAGTAACTTCTGAAACACCATCGTAAGCGGTTCACTTAATTCCACTGCTAACTCATGCAGAAGCTTCGGGTGAATTGAATGAGACCTAGCTACTGTGGAAGGGTTCAGTTCTCGCAACAGTTAAAGGACTTGCGTTTCCACCACAGTAAACCCAGTTAAGTAAGAACCCTCAGGTACTCTGGGGACAAGTTCACTGCTAGTCAACGCAGCCTAACGTACAAAAGCCCCTGCATACTGCTCCCCAAGTACACGAGCCTTATCTGAGTCTGCATACGCACGAGTTCCATCGGCCCGCGCCAAAGTCGGGATTACCAAAGTTGAACCACAGCGTCTCTTAACATAAGCGAAGAACTTCGGGTTTTCCGAAGCTTAATCAGCCAATTCCTTTTCGTACAACAGCCAAGCTTAAGTGTTGTTTGCATCTGTTTCTAGCCTCGCGGTATCTATCATAAGTGCTAGTTGATGGAGCCGCAAGGTAGGTCCTCCAACACCTAGAACGATTCTTGGAGCAGGCAGGTGCCAGTGGTGTCTATCCACGGCGACCGCGTTCGTGTCTCCATTCACCTCGCAAGCGGGATGTAGGGGGTAGACACTTCCGTGCGATAAGATTTAAGTTTATCACAGGCCGCCTGAACCGTATCAGCCACCGAGATGTCGCAACGCAGTCCAGAATCCTTGATATGCATTGCCTGAGAGTTGGCATGCCATAGGTTTGGAAATGGCTTGGCCATGTCCTGGTGACGCCTGGTCAGAGCACACCAGGATGGTAAACAAACATGCTCACTAGCACTTAAGAGAGAGCTGTAAGTGGTGTCACCTACGAAGTCCAGTGACTTGGCAAAAACTAAGTCCAAACTAGGCGGTAGTTGGGCATCCATGTACCTGGTGGGGAGGTCCGCGAACTGATGCGACGGCACTTGTAGCGTAAGCTCAAGAAGATTTGCACCGAAAGTACCTTCAGCCGCGTTGCAAGAAAGATCTGCCCAGCAAACATCTGGTAGGTTGAAATTCCCCAGTATGAAAAAACCTGTTTGCGGCCTGGGAGGGAATAAAGTCAAGCACCTCTTTGGACGCACTCCCAGGGTTTCTATACACAAGTACAACTGTAAGTTGAGATGAGGAAATGCTAATCACTACCGACAGAGCTTCGAGAGTTTTATCTGCCAACTGAAACATGTAGGTGTGTGAAAAAATCAAGTTCACATCTAACGTAAAGCGCAACGCCCCCGCCTTGTCTGCCACCGAAGCGATCACATCTACCTAGACGCCTAAATCGATGGCGACGTTATAGAAGAAAATTAAACAGCATGCTATCGCTAGTCGAAAGCATGGCCTACTGATCAGGGCTGAAATCCGTACAGGTCCCATGGTACTAGCAGTTGCATACATGGCACTGCATGCCACAAGACTTGTTCTTCACGGGCTTTCAGCAGCTCACACTGCCGCACACAGCATTAGATTCGCTGATCAACGCAGCGAAAGACACATTAGCGTCGAAATTCAGTGAACTCGACATGATGCTTTTAAAGAGTGTGAAACAAGTATCAAAACGTAAAACCGACAAGCTGTTACCTGCAGGGCAGTCAAAAGAAACAGTTACGGGTTAAAACAAGGTGCAAAGCGGATTACAAAATACAAACATACCGAAAAAATACCCAGAAGCTGAACCCGAAAAAGTTGGACGCAGTTTGGTAAGTACCCGAAAACGGGGACGACGTAATCCGCGGAAAACGATGATCCAAAATATTTTGGATCATGCGAAATTTGACGAAAGTCAGATTTTTGCATGACACTTGTAGACACTGTTTAGAAACTGTCCTTTGAAAGTAAATCCTCAAAAAGACAACATGCGGACAGGGACTCTCAACTCTGCGTTTTGCTTAGCGGTGGATGTGGTTCGGTAGCAATGCTGGGCCAACGGGAGATTTCACTGCTAGGTGAAGGTTCGTGTATATATATATATGTAGTATGCACAAGTTCAGTGGATGTATCATTTGTATTGAAGATGGTTAATGTGGTTGTCATAGTTAGCTTTTGTGTTAGACTACAGGGGTATTGGAAATCACCTGGCGCCACATTTGTAACTGTCCTCATGGTGGATGATTGCGAAAGATTCTGTCAGTCAGTGCGCATCTATTATTGGAAATGAGACGAGTTAGCTTCCCGTGTAAAGAAATGTTATTTTGAAACTGCCACAGCTTTTTACAAATCTGCGGCTGTGACTCGGCAGCATTATGAACGCCAAAAGTGGAAGCAGTTGACAGAGAAGCACCAGCACCAGTATGTGCAGTATCGCTGTGTTCATGGCAGCGTAGCAACGTTCGTAGGAAACGGTAAGTTGCTGTTTTCACCATACAATAAATGCTACACTTTTGCAGCATGCTGGACTTCAAGGCGCATTTCTCTTTCAAGTTAAAGGATGAATTTACCAAAGAAAGGGGCATGGTTGTGAGACATCTGTTCTTCATGCCATCGAGTATGGAGCCATTGCGGAACGATATTGCAAATTACGTTTGACGAAAGCTACTCACCAAGTGAATTATTGTAGACATATCTTGTGGCGTTGTATGCTGGTAGATGTAACTGGCGTGATGCATTTTCGTTGCTGTGTTGCACTTGCATTAGAAGTACCCCAGCTACCGGCAATCTGTGGAAGCGATGAAGGATATGCTACCTTGCACAGGATCGGTACCTACCCGTTTAATAGATAAATACATGGCCCAGGTGCGGTCGATGACCTCGGCTTACCATAAAGCGTCAGTCCAGCGGCGGACATCACACGATACCGGTGTGGCAGGCAAACGCCTTGGACGGCGGTGTGTCTGGGAGCGGATTGCAGGCAGAGTAGCGAGAAGATTACTCCGAGTAGCCGACGCAGGAAGCTTGAGTCCTACAGCAGGTTCAAATGGGTAGGGAGGGTGTAAATGCTTCCAAATCACAAGTGAATGGCAAAAGGAGGCCAATAAACAGCAGAAATTTGTCCAGCAAAAATGCCGAAGGAGCGAGCAATATTCGTTGATACCGTGCACCCGCCTGGGGTCTGGCACAGTTACACGGACTCAGTGAATAATCCGAAGCCAGAAAGTTGCGTGCGGTGAATCGGTGTGCCGATAAATCCAGTCAGAGAACTCCAGATCCAGTAGATGCTCTAGCATCAGACGTGGATTAGCGGCACACAGGCGGATTAACTAAGAGGTTGGACACTTGGCGAATGCCGCACATAGCGCTTGGAAATGAAACGGAATGTCCACTTGATTGCACTAAAGACTGCAGTTTGACTGAGACAAGGGACATCGAAGAACGATAGGCGACGGATTAGAATGAGGTTGAGAGGAGAAAAAGGTGTCCCAATCCGTTGGAACGGAAGGTGGAGACGGAACACAACGTGTGAGAATTGGCCCACCAGTTGCGGCCTCTGTGTCGTACAATTCACCATTTACGTAGATAGTCACATGTGACTACGGTTCCACGTCAATTTGTTCTGATTCCTAGAGGAGCAGCGTCTCTGAACGTAGAACATTATCGAGTACATCACCATCATCCGCTACTTGATGGTTATCTATGTTCGTATCCAAGTCATTGCGATCTGCTTGATGGGCTTCGGCATGCAGATGTTCGTCCTATTCGTCGTCCGCGGAATCTTCCAAAGGAAGTGTGCGACCTCCGCCTCTTCCTGAAGCAGAAGCATGACGTACTAGCAGATTCCAAATCTACTGGAGACATACGACAGTCCAAACACATATCGGCCAATGCAGTAGTAGCACGGAAATTTGGAAACACGAACAGCATGTAGTGATTTTCTGACGGTGTTCCGTCAGCGAGCATGCT
This sequence comes from Dicrocoelium dendriticum, assembly GCA_944474145.2. Lineage (NCBI taxonomy): Eukaryota > Metazoa > Platyhelminthes > Trematoda > Plagiorchiida > Dicrocoeliidae > Dicrocoelium > Dicrocoelium dendriticum. Next base: position 226,074,874 of record OX104063.1, read on the forward strand.
CGCCACGGAGCAAACCCAACTAAGCGCGAGACAGAGAAACAAATGCCACTGCGAAAGCCAGTGACGGTGTCAACTATTATAACGGGTGATTGAGTTGAATAAGTGAGTTGAATAAGTGAGGGAATAAGTGAGTTGAATAAGCCAAATGCAACGGGAGCTGGACGACCTGTCTGACTTATGAGTGGTGAGCTTCCAATGTCACGTTTGGGAAACTGAAATCAGTGACTCTGAAACTGGAAGGACATCCAAGCTGACAACATGAGCGGCCTGCGACTTTCACGTGTCTGGCACCTTGCAGTCCCCAGATTCAGAGCAGCAGCAGCAGGACATCCCTGTCCTGCGCAGATACGTTTCCTTTCAAGTGCATAAACGATGTTTTAGGTCTGCCTTATCAATCTGAATCACCACCACCGTGTAATTCACTAACCGCCACAAGGACATTGCACGCCATGGTAAGAAGGTTGTCTGCACCCATTTAATCATCCTACGTCGTAGTAGGTATTTGGGTTTCCCCAGTTTGCGAAATCCACAGGTATTCGTGCCCCTCATTTTCCAGCAGGCGTACGGCATCCTAAAGGTTGGTGAGTTACCGTACGTGGCCGACCTAACAGTCAACGGTGATTTCGTTAGCAGTTTATTGGTGGTACGCTGCTGCTTTGCTACATGCAATGTGTTAGGGATGCCAGCAAATTAATCAGTGCGAGCTGATGTTGCAGGGAGATCGCATGAATAGCACTACATAGTATTCCCGTACTCAGTTCATCGTAGCGGACATGTCGGTGCCATCGGACACCAACAAGGCTTCGCGGACAGTGAGCATGAAGCACTAGAAGGCACTTCGGATCTGCAGACCGACAGGTCCAGGCGACACTGTGATACAGCTGAAGGGCGGTAACTGTGGCGTTACATACACGCCCATTTACAGGGATGGAAACTGCCTTCTGTCGGCAAATTTGCCGCCGGGTATAAGGTCAGTTCCAGATTGTGCGGTGCGTGAACTAACTTCTACGCAGCTGTCCTTGCCAGGGTACGTGAGAGCCTAGGTGCAGTGTTGCACAGCAGCGAATTCCTTGTTATCAGAGGTCCAGGGGTCCCATAAAGGCTGTTTGTGCAGCAGCAAAATTTGGCACTTAAAGGTGCTAAGCGCATACCAAGTAAACGGACCACCCTGCCAGCATACACCCGGTTGCTATTGCCAACGGAATCTCGGCGTTAGGATATTACTCCTATGGTTAGAACAGCCTGAGCGACTGCGCTGATTGTAAATCTTTGATATTTTTTCGGACAGGAACCAGGGAGCGGAGAGGTTGCAACCGTGGCCACGTTAGTATTGAGGGCCGTCGAACCACTTCATCGAAGTTCGAACAGTAAAAGCTTCGAGGCTGAATGGAGAGCCAGGCGGCAACCCACCTCGTTCGGGAACACAGACGTTGAGCTCTTTGATGGAAAGCGGGCAACCCTAATCGCCTAGCTGACAACACGAGCAGATGGTTAGCCATGACAGCGCAGTAATAAGGTGATACTGTGGAACCATTTTCAAAGGGCATAGGTATGATACGGCACGGTAGAATTAAGTTTCTCTACATTCCTTAAGGGTTTCAGGTCCGTTAACATAACATGTCCCCACTGTGTTACTTATTGCACGACAGTATTCTTTTACCTAATTTTTTTATTCCCAGGGTTTCAGCTTCTATTTTGGAATACCACGGGCCTTCTTTGTCATACGTGCACATAAAAGCACACGACCCTTACGGAGTTGCGGTCGATTAATTCCGAGTACAGTCAATGTTAAACAATCGCAACATCCTCCCACATACTGCCGTGCCGTGTAGTAACCTCCGCCGACACCGACAACAGCTTTAAGGTGTGCCATCATGATAACACGTAAGTGTGTATATTTCATTCGCTTATACTTCAACAGAAATGGTAACAACATCCAAAATCACAGATTATAGCTTTCTCACCCGGCGTCGGTAGTCGCACATAAGCCCCAGATGTTTATAGGCAAGTGCATTAAATGTATATACACTGCTTTTAGCCAACGTAACACACTGGTCACGTCCTCACACGTGCCGTCATGTTGTGTAGCGTCCTTTGCCGACATCCCCACCAGCATTAAGTTGCTGCATAATGATAACACTTAAGTGTGCTTATCGCACTCCCATATCCTTCCACAGAATTGGTAGCCATGCCCCCTTCCAACCAGTGTAGCCACCTTACCCCGCAACCGGCACTAACACTGCAACCTCCGCTTTACGTGTGCAGCTGACTTAAATGTATACACTCAGATTTCATACCACCTGTCTCCCATAACATCGATAGGTAAAATGAGTTTCCCCGGCTTGCTGATAGTAAGTCGCTATTGCACGTGAAGTTACGAATTCTTACCGGTTGCCGTTATCCATGTCGGCGTGAACGACCCCACTGCCCTTCTCAGGGCCACCATCTGTCCTACAGCCTTGCGTCTCCATTGTGCACGCACCATGTAAACACCGGACGGCTTGCAGCGGTTGGAGCACTAGGACACTGGTGCCGTGGGTGGGTCCGTAAACGTCCACCGACTAAAGTACTGGGCAGTAAACTGGATTACCATGTGAAAATGTTGTGGTAACCTTTCTCTTTTTACCGAGAATATACTATTTATTTATTTAACAAGAGTTGCAAGCCCACTTGCTTCTCCTGCAATAACAACCTCTTTAGATACCATTTATTACTCATTGCGCCATCCATTGCTCCTTCTAACACCCACCATTGCACCAGAAGCACTGAACAGGAGGTAACTGATGCATAAACCAGTAAGTTACAGTTACCTACTCCGCATACACTCAATACTGCACATGTAGACCAAATGTTGTTCTTATTGACGTCTATCATCGCATATTAACCTAGACCTACCATAAAATAGGTGTGCAGTGCCCATCTCACGACAACCGGTAAGCACGTTGTTTACCGGTATCACTTTTGTATGCAGTCTGCGGCTGCTGGTGTGAAATACCTCTTCCGCCTGTTCGCAATCCACTGCACTGGAGTAGTTCCGGTGTGACATAAATGGACACCATACCATGTCCGAAGGCAACATCCAACCAAGGTAAGTGACAATGCCAGACCAAAAGGTTGACAATTGTTTTATTTGTATCTTCCATCGTGCAGTCGTCCATATGTACACTCACCTCCAGTTGATAGGTGAGACCGCAATGTAAAGTGAGCTTACTTTTATCACCAATCCACCGATTTTTTATTTCCAGGTAATTCTCTCCAAGACAAACTTGACATGAAGGATAAACACCACTAACGGGAAGTGCACTACATTGCTACCATGTGATTAAGTAAGGCAACGCTACGTTACTTACATGCATTTGGCTTTCATGTTTGTCTACGGAACACATAGCCATAAACCAGTCCTCAGTGCTCGCGTGTTGTGGAGCAAGAGCGCCTCATACGCTCCCCATGATGACGTGGATATCCGGATTCGGTAAAATAGTCAGCGTTCCTTTCGTGTCGCTTTTTTGTTAGCATTTACATATTTTTACGATTACGCAGCATAAAGCATTTAACGCACTTGCAGGCCATGACAAAACAAATGGAAAGCCATGTGATCGGCTACAACTTGTATCATTACCGTTAACTAAGCACATTCATTGCGTTCGTTTTGGCGCACCGCCTAAGGCTACCCCTGCGGCTTCCCTCGTACTGATAATACTGTATGCTACGTGACCTATAGGCACCTCATAAGTACTCCTTACGGATGCCCGCGGTGCCTATAGTGGAGTCCTTCCCTTGCCGATTATGATGCCACAGCCGTGAGACATACATAGACATACGATGGAAGACGATAGTATCGGTCATGAATCAGCATGACACAAAGACTTGCCAATTCCCTGGTGGTAAACATAATGCCCCTGTCATGGGCAAAGTTACGACCATTATTGGGAGTGTGGAGGTTTAATCATATTTGATTCATCAACGGTGGTTCCCGTAACACCGCTGCGGGGACATTATGAGCTTAGTAAACGCCCGCATTTATGGACTATAGTTCCAACAATTGCGGGTATGATAGGGCCCATAAGGACATTACTGATCTACAGCCAATATGGTATTGCTACAAACAAGCCTTCAAGACGTGCGCAGCCGGTAGGTGAGGCGTTCCTAGTGCCCATATGGATGCAAACGTCATGAGACAAACATAGGCTAAGTGAAGACCGTCTATGTGGGGCTCCTGGAGCCGAGTACAGAAGTGCAGCTGTAGGCCACGTTCAGGTTTCCCTGTGAAACATACGTAGGAGTACTAAGCGCCATGCCTGTGAGGCAGTGAAGCCACAATTTGTTACTTCTTTAATGACCATTATAACACCACTGCCATAGAACCTTTGATACCTTTCCATGCATCGCTCATGCAGCCAACCGCCGCCAAAAATAGCCCCGTTCAGTGCATAAACAAATGCCACCTGTGTGGCAATCATATGGCCTTACTATGCACCCGTCACGGTCGCAGGGACATAAAGCAACATATGGTCCCGCGTATATATGTGGGATACTTGAATGAAACCATGACAACCTTAATAGTTGATTTCCTTCTTATTCCCTTTGTCATCCCATTATTGGTTACGCATCATATAATTTCTGCATATACCGCACCAGATAACTTTTCCTTAGTGTTATTCATAATAAGCTTATTATGATATTCATAAAGTGAGTAACCTACTTCTTCCATTCTGGATACTATGAGATGTACGATTATAGATATTGGTTAACTTCCATGAAAACTAGCAGGCACATAATTGGTTATTTATTAAAGCACATATGGAAAAGGACAAATGAATCCCTGAATTGAAAAGAACGTACACTTTGGTACAGTGACGTCCACTTACGGGAAGTCGCAATAGGCAATTTCAGGGAAGAATAATAACTTATCGCCCTGTTACACCGCATAATGCTGATTATCCGTGCTGCCACCTTAAGTGTACAAATGTATTCCTACAAAACCATATAAGTATAGATAGATTGGAGCAGCAGTCCTAACCTTTCTTATCGCGCTAAATTTGCGAAAAAGGAAATGCACATATGTATAAAGAATAAATGCATTTACCTCCATACACCACTATGTATATATAAACGAACGCATTAATAACCTCATTTCCATACAAATATAAATATATATATATATGCATGTATATAGTTAATAATCAGTACAATTATGTAACATAATGCTGTATGAAAGTAAATACATATATTTATTTCTAAACATATGCGTTTACATTTTTGCAAATCTAACATGCTAATAAATGAAATTGCTGCTCTTACAATATTTATATATATCCTTATATGCGGTACGTTACATCAACACCTTATGCGCGCTATGGATTCTCATTCCGCCGTTGTGAGCATTATGGCACCAAACATATACCAGAGACTGACAAGCAGTTCGAGTTCCCATTCATCTTAGATCATTTTACCTACTGCTCCCTAGGAATTCTGATCTGCAACTGACGCTTCCACATCATTTTTCCGTTACACATACGCATTATTTAACAAGTCCCTTGTGTAAATATCTAGGCGCATATCACACTGTCACCTGCCTATATATACCACATCCGTTTACCCCGTTATTTACATATTATTCTCACAACAGTTTCCTTTCTCGCCCACCTATTTTCCTGGAGCAAGTTAACATTTCTGTCTAGTACTTACGCAAAAAAGAAATCACATAGGAGCATGTGAGGTAAGCATAATACGCATTTCCCATTCACTTTACGTGCAGCAGTCTTCATCTACTCCCTTAAAAACGCTTCTCCTGATGTTCTGATTAACGGAAGACACCATTTACTTATCCAATAAGATAGGTCCACTTTAGACCCATCTACGCAGTTGGAAAATCCGGGCGCCTGCTACCAAGGTTACAGTAAACTATGGCACTATAAAAGCTCCACGACCCCGACTCTTTTATACGCACGCTACTCTTTATTAATGCCATATACAAATTGATTAACAACATATCAATATACCACGCTATCATTATGCTCCTTGCTGTGCCGGCTGATCTTGGCCCGCAAATCCGTTCCCGCCAGATGGGAGAGTCCAGGTCCCGACAACATGCTCAAAAGTTTCAATGAACCGCCAAAGTCAGGTCCAACGGACGATAAACGCTTTCGGCTAACCAGCGTCCAGTTTCTTGTGCCGGTAAGTGAAATGTGCCCCGGCACTTCGACGTTGGATTGACTTCATGCTTCTGTAAAGGAATGTAGCAAGAACAAGAGCAATCTTTGCACTTTCCTGTTTCAACATCAAAATACACTACCTATTCCAGTACGATTACAATATCACTGGAAAATGGATAGAGCAACACCCCTGTCAGCACCATCGGTCACTCGAGCGCATGGATCGGGACACTCATTGGGCGGTCATGATACGGCACGTCGGATGCGTTAATCGCGATCAATGGAACAATGGAACAATGGTTTATTACGGGTAAAAAAGTGTTGCTTAACAAGTCCCGTAGGATAGAAATTATTGTGAAAATCAATTGCATGATAAAGTGAAAAGCGTTGTGGTGGATTCACCATAGACTTTTGCGGAATAGCGGAGATGTTTGCGTATTAAACATATAAATCCATAAATCTATTGGTTAGGCGTTTGGCAAGACACTGTTTGATTGCGTTTTGTAGCCCCTGGCTAACAAGTCATAAAATGAAATGTAAGTGAGACAATGCATCGTCAATACGTTTTTTAAATGTCGCCAGATTGGGAGCAGAGACGACATAATTAGGAAGGGAGTTCCAAGGCTCACACACGCGGTGAGAAAAAAAATTTCTACGGCATTCAAGCCGGCTATACTGAATTGTCAGTTTCAGAGGGTGTCCTCTTATTTTACCGTTGTGGTTCAATTCCAGCAGCGGACGACAAATGTGGTTTGGGTTCTTCAGAATCTGGTAAACCATTATGAGATCCCCCGCAAAAGCCGATATCGGCGGCTGTAGATTTTTGGAGATTTCAGTCTAATCTGATAGGGCAGGTGAAAGAGGCCCCTGACATTCTTGGTTGCCCTTCGTTGAGGAGTCGCGAGAGCAACGAGATCCTGTCTCTGCCACGGCTGCCACGCCTGAATAACATACTCCACGTGTGGTCGCACGTGAGCGTTAAGCATTTGGGGAAATATTGATGGTTCTAACTGACCGAAGGCTCTGCAAAGAAGGCCGAAGTGTTGATTTTTGGTTCTCGTTGCCTTCTCTGCTTGTTTTGAACACCCGAGATCTTTCTGTACCAATACACCCAGGTCACGCTCCTGAGAAACCTTCGCCAAAGTGTGGTCTCCAATCTTGTAAGCGCTCACCGGCTGGTGACGCAGATGCACCACTTTGCATTTACCTACGTTTAATTGAAGCTTGTTTATCTTTAACCATTCCTAAATGCAATCTAAGTCATGTTGGAGCAGATCCTGATCTGGCTTGTTACCAATCGCCCGCCATATATTGACGTCATCGGCGAAAAGCAGGAAATTTGAGGAGGTGACTCTTGCCATGTCGTTGATAAACACTAGGAATAAACGCGGTCCCAGCACTGAGCATTGTGGGAGACCACATTCCACCTCAATTGGGTTAGAAAGTGATCCCCTAGCACGTGCTAAAAGCTTTCGTTGGTAAAGGAAGTTGCCAATACAACCAAGTACAGGATCTCCGATTCCGTAACTCTGTAGTCTTTGAAGTAGGATGCGGTGATCAATGCGGTCGAAAGCTTTGTAGAAGTCCAGATAGATGACACCGACTCCGACCCCAACATCGGCAACTTCCGTCCAACTACCTGGTGCAATCAGTAGGTTGGTGGTGCATGACCGGTGTTGACGGAAGCTATGCTGTTCCGGTACCAAAATTTTGCATTTTTCTAGGTAGTCCATTAAAGCCTCAGCGACGACTGCTTCCATTACCTTCGCGAACACAGGGAGGAGAGTCACTGGACGATAGTTTGCAGGATCTGAACGGCTACCGCCTTTAAAAATAGGGGTTATAATGCCACACTTCCACATAGTGGGGACTTGTTGTTCGTCAAAGCACCTTTGGAAGCATTGTGACAGTGGTTCAGCTAGTTTGGTGGCCATAGCCATCAGTGCCTTCGGACGTATGTTGTCTGCTCCCGGCGAACTATGCTCACGCAGTGAGAGTAACTTCCTTAGCACAATTGATGGGTTGAAAACAACATTTGTAAAAAAGGTTGTCGGTAATGTGCTTGCTATTATGGGACAGGTAGAGGTTGCGAGTTTGAAGATTAGGGCGTATTGAAGCCGCAGTGCATTAGCTGCTTCTTCGGCGTTTTGTACTCTAACGCCTTTCGTGAAAAGTGGGGGATTCCATGCTTCACTTAACGAAGCTTATTGACATGCCTATATAGCAGGTTGTTGTTTGCCATGAATTTTTTAGCTAGGCACTGTTGATAAGTTACTTTGTCCTCACGGACAAGTGCAGTGCAATAGTTGCGATGGGTCAGGAAATTTCCCCAAGTCTCTGAGTCGGGGTTAATATTGTAGGCATGCCATGCTGCCCCCTTATCGCCAGGCATTTTCGAGTCCTACTCCTTAAAATTGAAGGCATTTGCGCGGGACGAAGGGACTTGGTCTCTGATGCTCTATTGACGATGTTGCTGAGTCTATTAAAGAACTCTGCCCAAATGTTGTCAAGGCGACTTTTGTTTGAGAATTCCCAAGCAGCTGCGTCGGTGAGTTCTTTCAATACGTGGTAGCGTGTGGTTGTAGGATTTACTTCCGAGTGTTCAGATGGATACTATGCATAACACACATAGTCAAAAGTTATTACTACATGGGCACTGAGACCTAATGAACTATCCATCAATAACTTGTCAACCATGAGCTCTTCATTCGTGAGCACAAGGTCCAGTATGGACGGTTTGTTTGCTGTCCTGAATCTAGTGGGTGTGGTGACATGATTGTACAAAGGAATATTCGCGATCAGCTCCTGCAAGTCTGCTTTGAACTGCTCACTGGGCGATGCCAAAACCTTCAGATTGTGTAGATTGAAGTCCCCGGAGATGAGAATGTGGCTGCACCTAGTGCGTTTTACTCTGTTTAGGCCACGGATCAAGCAGGAATCCATTTCCGGAGTGGACAATGTGGGCGGTAAACGATAGCTACTAGACACGTGTCGTTGTGTCTCAGGCGGAGACGGCACCAGAGGGAGTCAGTAACGTGTGTTTCCAGATCATTAACGGTTGTACATTTTAGATCGCTGCGGTAGTAGAGTAGGACCCCACCTCCTCTGCTGGGGCGATCGTTCCGGATGAGTGACATTCCGGCTATCTCAACCTCAGCATCAGTCACCTCTTGGTGTAACCAATTTCGGTAATCGAAATTAGGTCCCAAGCATTCGCAACCTGACGTAGTCGAAGTTCGGTAATTTTACTAAGGAGCCCTTGGGCATTAGTGTACATACATAAAAGTTTCTCAGATTTAAGAAATGTTTCGGAGGTTCTGCAACTCATATGTGAAGTTTCGCCGACCAGTGAGTGGCCGGCGACTAATCGCTTTTACGATGTGTGCTTTGTGAAGGGTATAACATTTTATTCCTCGTCCGTGTAGTTAGTCCCGTATCTGATCTGCAACGTACAGTGTAAGGTGTCCGTCAATGTCATCTTCTACACGTTGTATGGGCTCATTCAGCACACTACTGGTGCATTGTTCTCTCATAGAACCCATCGCGTTTGGTTCTTTGATTGACATATCCTCTGTTAAAGGCATATCGCTGATAGTCTTCAGCCGAACCTCAGATGGTAGCTTGCAACGGAACATGTACCAGCTATTTAACATCCGTGCTACCATATGTTTTGACTGAAGGACCACCTTCAAAACTCTCGGGCCACTTCCTTTGTAGCTCGGTGAGGTACGCAGTCGTGACACGGATTTCGCCACCACATCATCCAAGCAGAGTGCTTCACGAATATAACACCACTGTTCTTTATCATGGGTGGTTATTTCATGCTGATCACATGCTTTGGTTTCAGGAACCCCGTGAAAAAGTATGGTTCTGGTTGAAGGTTCCTTCCGGTAGTCCTCTGAGTTGCGGTTAAATCGATAACGCTCGCTCCATGGGTTGTCTGGAAAGATACGGATGGCGCAGTGTTCATTACTGAGACTACCTGCCGACAGTAGTACTGATTCTACTTCAGTGATGGAGTTCAGCACAACAAGCAGAAGTCTCGGCTCTCCGAAATGTTTAGAATTGAGGTGTCGTGTAATACGCATTACGTGTACAGGTTTAAGTACAACATCCATTAGGTTACTAATAATGTCCCACTGGTTGAGGTCATCCAATAGCCTGCCTCTTATCGATGTCGAATTTGATTCTGGGATATTGGAGCACGGTACGCTCAGTACAGGTAGTTGTTTCTTTAGACCTTTAGACAAGTCCCGTTTAGTGACTAAAGTGATCGGAGATTTACCGCAGGAAATCGGTAGTGCTTGCACCTGGAAAACTCCGCTACGCTCCTTAGTTCCCCTCCAGTTGAGGGTGATGTTACTTTTATAGGACGGCTCTTCTTGAAGGCAACCGTAACCCAACTTTCGCTCGTAACGGCTTGCTCTTTTTCTACGCACTCCGTCGCGAGTTTGGAAGTAGCCTTACGTGTAGTTACTCCGATCGAACTGGGAACCGCTTTAGTCAAATGTGAGCTACATGTGGTTTTGGGATAGCTGTTGATCTTCTGGACTCTAGGCGTCGTGTTGCTTACGGTGTTATTAACAGTTCTTCGCGGGTTAGGAGAAGCACTTACGGGAAAGGATTGGGTTGCACAGTCTGCTATGCTTACCCCAACCCCAGTTATTTTGGTGGTCACTATTTCCTTAAACTTTGCTAGTAGCTTGTCATACTTCTGAGATAATAGGAGAACGCTTCTTATCAGTGGGACCGATGTGCATTCCACACAGAACCATAGCGAGTCCGGTTTGTTTAATAACTTGGCCTGACTAGGTTGAAATCTGTGGCATCGCGCGTGGAAGAACTTGCAATAGTTACGGCACAAAATGCTCCCATTAACAAGTTTGGAACATGATCCACATAGGTCTTTAGTCTGTGGCACGCCGGGCATCACGCTTGTTGAGCAAATGTTACGAACCATTTGATTGACTCACCTTCTATGGTAAAAGGTCGTTCTGTTATCGACGTTGTCGGTAAGGTCACAGTGGTCACGTTGCAGTTGTGTACTTTTCGGCTGTCCTCTCTTGCTTGCCAGTTGAATGTGACAGCTTGAACGTGGGTCAGAATACACGAAGGTGTGATTGAGAATTTTCGTGATTTAGCCTATGGATCGCGCAAGGTGAATTTGCTTTGAGACCTGTAGCTGCACCGAGCGATGTTGGATTTGAACGAGTAAAAGTTCGTTCGAAAGCCGTTGAAATGGTCTATCGAGTGAGACCAACCAAGGTCTCCGATGATTGGAGGTAGACAACTTTTGCCGCTTGGATATAGACGAAACACGGCCCGGAAGTTAGAAATCAGGGTAAATGTAGGATGCACTGGGGTATACTCGGGAAACTGGCATCACAAAGTAGAGCTTGAAAAAGCACGACCAATGAGTATGGATCCAAAGGTGTGCGAAAAATGTCGCTGAACAACTGTTAAAAAATCACGAGTGCACAAGTGAGCGATTAGCAAGCAACTTCTCTCAGGGTCAAGTGTGATTGTGGTACACAAGGTTGTATGTTAATAAACGAAAGTGTTGGGCCTTCCGACGCATGTGTGTGTTTATTATTATGTTAAGGTCGTTGTGAATATGCTAAGAGGAGGAGTAAAAATCAATATAGTGAACGGCTTCAATGCGTTACGGTGGTTAATCATTTTCCCGCTTCCAGCGAAACCAGCCATAGTGGATGTCGCTTGTGCATTCCGACGTATCTTCAAGGGTCCATATGTAGACTGTTCATCGATGAATATGGCTCTGAAACATTTTCAGATGGAAACGGCGTCATCGTTTATTCGTCGGAGCGTTAAAACAGCGAAAGCTTATCATTGAGAGACTGGACAGGTGCTACCGGAAAGATGCCAGTGCCCATATTGGCAGTTTGTGTGCGCGCATAGTAAGCGATCGAATGTTGCTGGAAAGCGGTAGGTCTTGCGTATCCGCTTGCTGGATATATATTTACAGGTACCGGTGTTACAATTGCCCTGCGCGGTTCTCAGCGGTTTTAAAAGGTTATGTTACGTGATTGGAAACGCCTGTCTTTGGCATTTGCACAGTTTTCACGTGGGGAATCCTTGGCCGTAAGGCGAAAATCGGCGGCTAGCAGCGGATCAGGGGAGCATAGTGCGTAACTTATTGAAGACGTTTCGTCGCACGCAGGAGTTGAGTGCATTTGTGCCTATACAATGTAACATTCGTTTAAAAAGGCTCGATTTGTATGACATACGGCGGCGTCATCGTAACGCTTGTGTCACGGAATTGGAGGAGGTTACGCAGCCATTGCGAGGAAATGGTCAGGAAACTGACTAGATTGGGTAACCTCCCAACTAACGCCTCAAACCATCGACCGCGCATACTTCGTGTAGTCTTACCCACCCCGGAGGAACGCAAAGCGCTGTTGTGGTTTGCCTTTAAATTGAAGGGTAATAAGTTTAGCGTTCAGCCAGACCTTCGATTAGCGGATAGCCCGAAGCTAAACGAGGCCATTAAAGACCTCAAAACCAGGGTAGTGGCCCATGAACAAGGTCTCCGGTTATTTGGTTTTCTGTTGGTCACCCGGCGGTCTGTTTCCGCCCTGCCAGTGCCAGTACTGGTAGCGGACGATCCAGGGCTGGACATTACGAGTACCTTCAGAGCTAAGCAATGTGGGCACCCGAGGGAATAAGATGCGCGAGATAGTTCTGCTTGTAGATCGATCTCATCCCAATATATTTGCATTCACTGAAACGTGGCTGTCTCAGGACATCAAGGAAGGTGATGTATATCTGTATGGCTGCACACTATTTAGATGTGATCGCTCCGCTGACCTGCAGTGAGGGGCGTCGCTCTTTATGTGAGCTGTAAACTTGATCTTTTGAAGACTTGCTTATTTCAGTCAAACTTATGTCAGACAGACTGTTGCAGCGCTGTCGGCTGTGCTTAGCACATCCTAGGCTCAGTAACAGTTGTAATTGTGTATAGAAGCCCTGGGAGCGTATCCAAAAAGATACATGATTTCCTTCGCTTTCAGACGGCAAACAAGTGTTTGGTGCTGGACGACTTCAACCTCTCAGAGGTATGCTCGGCAGATCTTTCTTGTGACTCAGCGTCAGGCATATTCCGCGCTGATCCGCTTGAGCTTAGGATCCAAGTACCGTTGCATCAGCTCACTGACCTCCCCACTAGGTACGTGGTCGCCAAATCACCGTCTATCATAGACCATGTATTTGCCAAGTCACTCGATTTTGTTGATGAGATTACTTACGCACTCCCACTGAGTTACAGTGATCATGTTTGTTGGCGCTTTATTTCAACTCTATCTAGACGCTACCAGAGTACGGTTGAGTCTCGCCAGAACATATAGCACGCAGACTATCAGTCAATGAGAGCCGTCTTCGGGTTTCCAAGGGGAGATCTCAGACAACGATACTGTCCAGGTCTCCTAGGATAAATTTAATTCCCACCTCAAAGGGGCTTCTGCTCACTTTACCCCAGTCACAAGGAGCAAGGGGACACGAGCACAGCCGCCCTGGATAGATTCGACTAGCATGCAACTTCTCACAAAGAGGTCTAGATGTTGGCGCTTACCGAGATGCTCCGTCCACCGATGCTTATGACAAGTATCATATGGCTAGCAATAGGTGTAAGCAACATCTAAGAGATGCTCGGCTCAAGTTTGAGAATGCGTTGGCGGATGAAGCTTCAGAGAATCCAAAAAGAGTATTCGCTTATGTCATAAAACGCTGCGGTACGAAAATGTCAAGTCCAGTATTATTGCGTGATGACGGTATTCATGCGCGTAAGGACTATGACAAGGCCGGTGTACTTAGTGAGCAATATGCGGCAGCGTTATAAGGGAAACCTCTTTGCCAGGCATTGCACTGGTTCGCAGGATCCCAGAGGGTTCAGGGCCTTCTGAATTTATTGTAGCGGAGACGGTATTTTGTAGAAAGTTACAAGGGTTACACCCTTCTAAGACCTCTGGGCCTAATTTAATGCACCCAAAACGCTTGCATAAGGTGGCTGCGAAACTAAGTGAACCGCTTGCTATGGTGTTTCAGAAATCGCTTGGCAGCTGTGCATTACCTTCAGAATGGAAGGAAGCTATCATCTATCCTATCCTCAAATATGGGGACAGGAGTCTGCCTGCAAATTACAGGCCAGTTATTCTGACAAGCGCAGTAGTCAAACTCCTCAAGAAACTGGTGAGAGATTCATTGCAGCGTCAGCTGACTAGATTTAAGCTACTTAGCAATGTACAACATGGCTTCTGGAATGGATACTCATGTCTGACGAATCTACTGGCGGCATGCGAAAGTTGGTTGGATGCAGTGGATAACGGCCACGCACTGGACGTACTTCCGTCGAATTTTTGAAAGCACTTGACGAGGTGCCTAATTTAAGGTTCGCACAAAAGCTGACCTCCTAGGGAGTATCTGGCCACGCCGTACATTGTGTATCTGCCATCTTGGAGGGTAGAGAACATTGTGCACGGGTAGGCCGGGGCCTATCGTTTAGGAAGTCTGTCTTCAGTTGCATGCCGCAGGGCTCAGTCCTTGGACCGCTGCTGCTCTCCATCTACGTGAATGACCTACCCGGGGAGCTTGAGGCACTATCGCGTCAATTTTCTGATGACGTGGTGCTGTGGAACATCGTCGATGTTTCTGGGGGTTCGAAAGCTATTCAGCGAGCATTGGTTAAGCTTTGGGACTGGTATACTTTATGGTTACTGCCCATAAATCAGGCAAAGTGCTCCATTCTTCGAAATGGAGGAGGTAGTCCCCCTTCGAGATACTTGGTCAGTTAGGTCGGACGGTCCCGTGTATCTACCAGATTGACCTGTGCGTCGTAAATCCTTCGGCTTTACACTCCGGCGACAATTGGAAGAAGGCCGCAAGCAGAGGTTTACGCATATTGTGATTGATACGGCCTTCTTTCGGCGTAGTGGTGGCGGCATCTTTAAGACACGGTTCTTGGCTTTCGTTCGGCGTCAGCTGGAGTGGTGCGTCCAGACTTATCCGCCCTGCATCGTCCGGGACAGAATGGAGCTAGAGAGGGTTTTACGTGTGGGTACTAGGTTAGTCGAGGGATTACGGGGACGGAGGTACCCCGAGCGTGTACTTAGATTGGGAATGCATTCAATGCACTACCGAAGGCTTAGAGGTGACCTACTCCAATCTACCGTATCTTAACTGGAAAGTTTGGCCCAGATGTACTTGGCTATTCAGTCCCGCTAGGTTGTCGGCTCTAACTGGTCATTTCTTAAGGCTGGACGAACCGCGGTCCGAGCGGATTAGGGCGGAATTCCGGCTGTCACGCAGTCATCGAGCGCGGGAATTCGCTTCCAGCATGTGTAGGCAGTGAACCTACGGTTAAGGGTTTCGCGCGTCAGTTAGACGCTCTTGGCTGGCAAAACAAAAGCTTTCCCTTCTCTTGACCATATCCAGCTTCAAACTTTTAGTTCGCATTCTGTCGTTCTCCTCACTCTTTGGCGCTATCCATCATTGTACTGAATTTCATCCCCTTTATCTTCCATTTTCTTTTTACTTTTTCTTACTTCACGTGACCTACAGAACGGGGACCGCCAGTGCAGGGAACGTGGGCCGTAATTGGTTGATCAGAGTTTGTTTCGGCTGTTTCGTTTTAGGTCTATCAAGACCTAGCACCTTACCATTTCCCGGCTCAACGAATGATCAAGAAGGAACAATCAAGGGATTTTCCTATCGTTCCAGTCTTGGTGTTTCGAGGGTTATTGACCGTGGCTGTAAGAGTCACCAACGGCAGTGATCTTTGAGATGCCGTGTGGTGGAGGTTGCGGGTCGCATCATGACATCATAGCAATTGAAATGCCGTACCCTGAAAACAAGAACTTCCGCTCCTCACAGCCCAAACACATGGCATATAAGGAAGGTGGCGGCTAGTGAAGATGCGAACAGCGCGGTTTGCGCTCTGAGTCAGCAAGAGGAAGATGACTCCGCGAGCTACGAGCAAGTAAATTGGGTAAAATGTGACGTAGGTCGGCGATTGTTGCATCATAGTTGTGCGGGATACCATGGTGAGCCGGCGTACACATGTAGGCACTGCTGCGGGTACGTGAAATTTGAGGTACATAACGTTGCGTTTCTTTAGAGCTTCAAATGACGGTGAATTGAGCGTTGCCTCGTGAAGCTTTTCCTTGGGATTTCCCTCACAATCGGATTGTGTGAACACTGCATATGGGCTACATGGAACAGCTATATTGCTTTAAAGGTTTGTGTGCGTTGTCCTTCTGCAATCATTATTCTTCGCAGGTTCCTGTGATTTTCCCTTAATTCGCTGTCCACTTTACCTGCTAAGTAGCGCCGTGCATACCGCAGACGGACAATAGGCGCATAGATACCGACGTCAACCAAAGCATGGCACACGTTACAGCTGCCTCTTTGAACCTGTGGAAATTTTGGCGACGGAAGTGGGTGCTAGGCCATGTGAAATCCGTGTATAATAGGCCCCGGTGAAGGCTCTCATGCTGTGTGTCAGGGAGATTTCGCACAAGCTGTCTAGGCTACGTGCTTCAAGTAACCGCTTGCCGGTTTCACCATGTTATGCTTGCTTAACACTATTCGAAAAGGTGTGGTGGTGATCGCTGAACACAACCGCTCAGCTGCGAAACCCCGAGTGTGCCGGCGCATTCGGTGTCCTGCCTGAAGAATAGTAACACGGCGGACCCACGTTGGTGACTTCGCTGCACCACTCGGTGCAACGCGTATGGAGTGCGGAGGAGATCCCTCCAGAACTGAAGGTTGCCCTTGTGATACTACTGTACAAAGGCAAAAGGGGCACGCAAGGTTACACGAATTATCATGGCATCAGCGTGCGTATTTGTGTCGGCAAATAGATTACCCTACTCATGTTAAACCTGCTCCTCAGCGAGTTTGTGGAACGTAACGCGGCGGAAGATTATTGCACCCCGCCGCTTCTCGAGGTGTCGTTATTCGTGCAAAAGACATGGCTGACCTTCATAGCATTCATGTACCGACGGGGATTTCTCTCACTCTGTGACGGTGTCCGCAGTTGGACATGCACTCAGTGTGATAGACAGGCGCATAAAGATTGGTGGATTGGTAGAATTGCTGGCGGAAATCGACGTGAACGTCCATGGTCTTGGCTCTGAGGGGTAACTGCAAGCGCTGAATATTTTGCATGAGTTTGGGAATGTTAGCTCCGTTAAGTAGGATTTCAACCTTCGCTGAGGCACGTCTAAGTTTTCAGAAAGCATACTGCCGTGCACCCGAAACCTCGTTATTGGGTGCGCACCTCCGGAGACCCCGCTGCGGAAATAACTAGTAAAGCTGTAGTGGGAATCGTTCTACGCTTCAACGCTGGGCGTGTCGCTTCAATGGGTTCCCGTTAACAGCTGTTCATGTTCCACTCTGTTGGTGTATGCATTGTGTTTGACGTGCTTGTGCCTAAAGTTGTTCCCGTAATAGTTGTCGGCCTCCACGGAACCATTGCTCCCCGCTATCTAATCCGTTGCACCTCCGGTACATATATTGTCTGTCCACATGTGGCTTGGAGAATTGCCGTCTGTCCGGGCTATCTATATGCTTGATCCGACACTATTGGTCTGCCTCCACGTAAATTGCCGCCGCTATCTATTTCGTTGCACCTTCGGTAAGTCTATTAACTCTTAACAAGTGGCTTTGAGAACCGCTCAATATCCGTGCTGCGTATACGGGTACTCCGCCAATCCGGCTCAGCCCCCATGTTATCTTCGCCGCCGCTATCTACTCCGTTGTGCCTCCAGTAAGTGTATCGGCCGTTCACATGTGGTTTTTACAACTGCTGTGTAAGTGTGCCAGCTATTTGGGTGATATGACACTACTTCTCAGCCTCCACGAGACCTTTGTTTCCAACAATGTGCTCCGTTGCGCCTCCGGTAAGTGTATTGGCTCTTAACATTAGTTGCTTTTAGAGCTGAGGTCTATACGTGCTGCCGGTGGGTTATCCACCACTACTGTTCAGCCTTCACGAAACCTGTGCCGCCGCATATATACTCCGTTGCATCTCCGGTAAGTGTATCGACTGTTCACGAATAGCTTTTTGAACTGCTGTGTATGCGTGCCACCTATATGGGTGATACCACACTGTTTCTCAGCCTCCACAAAACCTCTTTCAGAACCACTGTCTATTTGTGGTGCCTACTTCAGTGATCCGCCACTACTGGTCCGTCTCAAAGTAACGTGTGACACGGCATACCTACTTCGTCGCACCTCCGGTTCCTGTATTATGCGTGCACACGTGACTTTTAGAACACGCGCATATTCCCCTCAAATGCATGATTGCTCTGGCCGTCACGTCGCGTGCAGACTGATGCAAATTGCCGTGCGTCTAAACACCACTGCGTATTTTACACCCTAGATGTTTGCATGTAACGTATTTGTTCAACAAAATTACATGTTTGCACTGCCTAAGGAGTTCCTTTTCCCGTGTCCGGTTTTCAAGGATTTTAAGCAGTCACGGTGGCCTCTTATGAGGCTGGCGAAACCATTTCTCAGTGTTTACCCTTGATGGGGTTCGAGCTGTATACACGCTCACTCAACCAGTGGTGAATATTTCTAGATGGTTAAATCGTCCGGCACCTTTATTGCATCCCGTTTCCCAATGTCCGGAACCATTTACATCCACCGTTGGTTATCCGCTAGCACCTTATCATGTATCAGCGACACTGCGCCTCTTCCCACCTACTGCCACCAGCAAGTGATGCAACACTGATTCATAACCATAGGTACAATTGGATTTCCATGATCACTTTTCTTTCAGAGCCCAAGTGATATGCGCCTCAGTTTCCCTAGTACTTGACTCAGGCACTGCGCCCACTCCCACGTACTGTCGCCGGCATGTGATGTATAACGTATTCACAGACAGAGGTACCATTGGATTCCCATAGTCACTTCTCTTTTAGAGCCACAATGATACGCGCCGCCGTTCGGTATCCTACTTACCACTGCCACCGCGTCTCCTCAAACGTACAGTCTCAGTAATACGACGCAGCTGTAAAACCGTTACAGGTAGCTATTATTTCCATTACTGACAGCCCTTCCACAGCCAAAATAACACTCGCCGCCGTCAAAGTGAACCCTGCCACTGTCTACTTGCTTACGTATTCGGCGCACTTGCGTGTTCATCAGTGATAAATGTACAAAGGTAAGGCTGCATTTCAGTGGTGACATCCCTTTTCATAGCCAAAGTACAGAGTTGTCCCTGGCCCTCCACCCGCCGACTGGTACCACTATATCAAGCGTTGGTGAATGCGAGCCATAGATAAAATTAAATTTCAATGCTGACTACCCTTTCAGAGATATAATAAATGCGCCGCAATTCGCCGTCCTCATTATCGCCCTTGGTCACCTTATGACGTACGTGAATTAGTCGCCACCAGTCATAGCACCGGAGCCGGTCTTCCTTTGCTTTCCACTTTTGTCTGCATGTTACATCACTTAGAGAACGGAGCAACGGCCCTTTTCAGGGCCACTCTCTGTTACCGTGCCTTGTTGTCCCACATTGCATAGGCAACGTGCAAACCCTGCACATTCATTGCGGCGGACTACATGCTCACAAGGATCAGTGCGCGGTTCCGTTAACTTCAGACAAAAATGGGCCAATTCCTACAACTTGACATTTGACCAAACACTGCATGCAATGCAAACAACATGCTTATCCGGTAAGAACATGGTAAGTGCACCGTAAGCAGTTATTTTCAACGATAAACATGCCGTCGTAGCCCTACATTCTTCGTAAACCTTGTTTCCCTAATTCACTGAGTCTTTGGAATGTTTACCTCGCAGCGCCCTAAATTCGTCTTGTAATAATACTTGATGTACCATTTTTCAGTGTGTTTGCTTGCTGGGTGATGAGCGTTCGCAACGCTTCCCACAAAGACGAGAATATCTACATATGGTTTGGGCATCACTCTGCCCAACTGATACAATCATGCACCACCTTAACAACGCACGGCGGATATCAGTGCAACGTCCTAATGTGCACCGGTTCCCATTCTACTGCCAATCCGTCGCTCTAAACCTTCAAGTCCTACTCAGTGCGTCTTGTTAGGCTACCTAGCCGCGTGTTAATTTATGATTACAATGCGACACTAATAAGTAACGTATACCCGGCTGCATCTTCAGTTAAGACTAATGAATTCATAACACTATGTCTTATTTGTCTATTACGGTAACCTTTACCGAATTCCATCTACACTACTTCAACGCATGCAACAGATTACCTCCGTTGCCCTTCCCGATGCAATATTCCTTAAAACGATTTTAAATGTACAAAGAACCCCTGCTCCTTCCAAACCCTCTTAAGATCCGAAATGAGCAATCATGGACTTGGATGCTTACATACCAGTATTTCATACAAAATCATCTTGCGTGAATCAAAATCATTCTATTTAACACACTTAGCAGAAAAAGGATGATGATCATAATAACAAATGGCTGCAGTCCCCACTATTTAATAGCACATTTCTCTGCGTCCAGTATTGTATACCACAAAACAGTTTGTAATTAAACACAATTTTGCTTTCAGGCAACATATCGTTGCCGAAATCACTTCAATCTCCCATTTTACATGTATTATGCATCAAACATGCAGGGGTAGATGGACTTACACACCAACAATAATTCACGTATACATTTCTTACTTATGAACATACCATTATTCCTTACCAACTTCATTATTCTATATGGTTGGCGGCAACCGGTTTCGGATTTGCCTGTCACTGTGGCAAGCCACAGGACGCCTGCGCCTACAGAGGGACCATGGGTGGCTTGCGCTGCGCCACCCACAGCTCCAACCACACACCCCATATCCAGTGTAAACCCAAAGGAATAAGACCGGGAGGCTTGCGGATGGGAGCCACGTTTCGTCAACGGAGCCGGCCCACGCTGCTTCACAGAAAACACAAGCACACTGTATTTGGGAATCAAGCGCATACAAGGCGGTGGCTGGACCGTAGTCCGCTCCACACTGAGTGCATGGAACCACTCTTTGATCATAACACGGCCACAAGGACTGTGCACCCCGTCCACTCCAGCAACGACCAACTGTCTCCTAGAGCCAGTATGGACGAGGTAGTGGGTAATATACAGGTAGGTACCTTGTCAACCTGCACATCAAGCACAGCCACACCGGGGATATCAAACAACAGCCAAGCGCTCATGAGCGAGTGACAATGAAAATAACTCGATTAATTCACAAGGATACAGGGACATAAACCTTAAGTTGATGAGCATATGAAATAAGTTGGATACAAAGGGATCCCAGCTAAGTTTACGAGGTCAGAAAGTATACTTTGCGCAAACTCCACGAACCCAAAAGTGTTATGGATATCGAACACAATTGGCTTAATCGAGGTGTGCAAGTTAATGGAATAGAGTACAGGTAGACATTTATATGGGAAAGAAAAGCATTAAGACGAAATTAAAAAACCATCACCTGAAATCAAGAGACTTAGTATGCAAGCATGCGGTTAGTAAATCGAATGCAGCGTACCTACAAACACTGTGTCGGTTCTGAACACTTATCTGCAGGACCCGTCATCGCTTCGGTAGTGGTCCCGAGTGGCCTCGCTCGCGGCTCACTAGACATTTATATGAGAAAGCATTAACCTAGATATGCATAAATTTATAGGCATATACGTATATATATATGCATATATATACGTGCTGCGTACCGTTATATATTAACTTTTCTACTTTTATACACCTTTGCAATTAAGCATGGTACAGCACAGTTTTCAGCTTTGGCGTACTAGGCCTCATTATAAACACTTTTTGCAACAAATTACCCCATTAAAACCTGTACATTTTGAGAACTCAGAAACCAGTTGTCCTGGTGAGCAACAGCCTGTATTCAAAATCCCGCGGACGGCGGACTCGACGGTCCCATCATTATATTTGTTGACTTATGGAAACGTGCGGTGGCGTAGTATATTAAATTGGCACTCATCACAGTGTTTGTATTATTTTACTCCATAACAATTCATACTCCATCCGCTACACTATTTTTAAATGCACCATTTTAATACTGCACTACTGGTGCATCTTTTGGCTTTCGCTTCTGTGTCCGAGTTTTCTGGTCCATTCTTCCCTATGAATAAGAAGCCTGTAAACGACTTTTCCAATTGCTCTACCACAAGTATGTATTGTAGAATAAGACGAATTGAAGATGACATACAGAGAGAAGTGTAAGAAGTTACGTCATTACAAGGTATGTGCTTTGTTTGTCGCGGAATGTCTTTTCAGCTACACACAAGATGATAAGTATGGCGCCTAAAGCACAAGATGTGAATTCCTCGGGCCACGCTGTGCAGGAGCCTTTTGCGGTTTCAGTACCTGTTACTGGTAGTCCTTTACCACACATATGCTTCAGAGGTGCCTAATGTTTCGGTTTTCATAAATCTATGCATGCAGCTCTTCTGTATATAACGTATTTTTAGCCCGTTCAACCAACATTTTGCGTCCAGCGGATTCGGTTAACTTAGAGGAAATTTTACGTGAAGTGTCTTCGGACGGAAGCTCTAATTTGACCCAGCCTAACCTTCTTTGCGCAACCTTCGGACGCTTGGAACATTTTGAAAACACCCTGTCGGTGTGCAGTGCGATTAATCAGACGCAGCAGTTACATCCATATGGGTTTGCGGGAGGCCATACGTGACGTGTTGTGCCAAAAACATTCACCCCATCCGTCTTTGCTCAAGTTGCAGATCCACATTGACGGAATGATTGTGTTCCAAAGCTCGCGCATACAGCCTTGGGCAATCCTTGGAAGGCTGATAAATTCGCCGAGTGAGATTTTTTAATTGCTTTACAGTGGATTATCGAATCACATTAATGTTCATGCGTTCCTGTGGCCAGCGTTGGGTAAATTGATGGATGTGTTACACGAAGGTATCTGCTTGAATGATAATGACGATGCTGTAGATGTCGTGCTGAATTGTGTGATTGCCGATGCACCTGCACGAGCATACGTACGGCAGATGAAACATAATTCCGTATATTTCGCATGCGAAAAATGCATAACAACTGGTAAGCAATGCGCAACGTTTGATAAACATTTGCAGGTTCGCACGTTGATGGTAGAATGACCTTCCCTACGGATCCCGAAAGCTCATTACTAATGACATGGAGTTTAGAACACGCAAACCACCGGAACATCACATCGGAGCATCGTCTCTCGAGGCCCTACTGATTGATGTGCTTAGTTGCTTTCCACTTGATTACATACACACCTTGTGTCTGGGAGTAACACGGAAGTTAATAATGCTATGGCGCTGCGGCCCGACACGTGGAAACATACGACTGCCGGCAAAATCAATAGACATTATCGACGATCGACTTCGCGTGTGTTCGGCTAACCTGAAGTAGGTGTTTCCGAGTAAGGGTCGCACATTTGAGGACGTGCAACGATGGAAGGCAACGGAATACAGACAAGTTCTTTTATAACGGTTAGTCCCCTTCAGTAGTTTGAATAAGGAAATAAGAAGAAGAATATTGGCAGATGCTAGCACCTCCGATGATACGTGCTCGCGTAAGCCGCCAGCGTCCTCCATAGGCAGGCATATCTTGGCGACTCGTCACCGGGTTAATCACTTATCAGCGTTCCGGAGCTGGTTACGTCATACCAATGTACGCCTTTTACGACTTGCCGAGGCCGTCGCGATAAACCGAATTAGACCGGCTTTGTGTGTCCAAAAGCAATTAGTTGTCAACCTGCGGTTGCCGTGGACCTAATCCCATCAATAATGACCACAACCATAAATTTGATTGGCTTGACTGTGCCCTGTAGGACATATAAAAGGATTTCCCTGTTATTGTATTGGTACTGATGAGATAATACGAAATGCTAGCATCTGCCAATATTCGTCTTCTCATTTCGTTGTTCATCTTTCTTTTATATCCGGGTCCAGTGGTTTTGCGTGACGTGTTACTCGAAGACTTGTACAATACTTTCTTTAGGTTATCTGTCGCCGCACACATTCTGTGCTGTCGTAGGTGGTGTTCCCATTACCCCTTGCATGCGAAATCAGTATTGAATAGGGTGGTGCGTGACATCGCAAAGCTGTATGGTGGGAAGGAGGTGGTCTTTAACGTGCACTGTTTAGTGCATATGTGCTAGGATGTCGGGCGCCTCGGACCCATGGATAACGTTTTAGCATTTCTGTTCGAATCCTTTGTACCACATCTTCGAAACCTCATAAATGGCCCGACGTCTGCGACGTTGCAAATTTTTTGTCGAGTAACGGAGAGAAGGTTAGCGACTGGCACAGATGATGGTTGTTGTTTAGACGACCCTGGATCGACCGTAGTTGTGGGTCGTGGTCGACGACAATCCGTTTCCTTACCTTTCGGTGCGCTGATTACGAATGCACACCCAGATAATGCTGTCATCGCTAGTGCTGGGTCAGCGTGCAAAGGAATTATATGTGCATCCTTTCACACAGCCTACGTCTTTGTTCCTAAAAGTTTGCCATCCACGTACCTACGTATTTTTAAATGTTGGGGTTCTCTAGCTCCACCGACATGGATTCCGTTGAGTATAATCGGCTGCAACTGCCTTAGACTGCCATGTGCGGAGTACACTGTATTTTACCCCGTCTTTCACAGCTGTAGTCACAAGGATATCAAGAAACTTGCGACGTAGGTAAGTTGTCTTAATGTATTATTTATTTCCTTTAGTTAAAAGTCCGTTTTCTACTTCAAATCAGGGTGTGCAAAATCATTGTACACCAGTAACGGCGTTGTGTTGTTGCAGGTACGCTTTCAACCCTACGGAATCCACTGCATGCGCTGCTGCACCAGATACCTAGATAAAAGTTTCTCCACCGAACACATTTACCTCTTCTAATAAGCTTGTGGAAGCGCTGTGCTCTGATTTTAGTTTTCATATGTATCGCGTGGTGGAATTTCAAGATTCTTCGGTTGCGGTGGTGCTGTCATCCTGGTTGGTTAATGATGAAGCAGCCCTGAGTGGACAGATATCATCAACACAGTTACAGGATTTCCTGCTGAACCGCCTGCCACTACCTGCGTCTGCTATGACGTACGAAGTACGAATACACCGTTGTACAGTTAAGGCTACTGAACGCTAAATTTGTATTCATTTGTAGATGAGTAAGCTGAAGCTAAAAAGTTGGAAGTGAGCTTGCTAACATCAGCCGAGTTTCTATTCAGCGATGCAACGATTCCAATGGTGCGATGGGAGAAGCAAAAGTTGCATGTTATAGCTAGATAGTATATTATCCGAGCATTGTAAAAAGGCTTCCTGGCTGAGTCACCGTCATCGGCAGCACAGGGTATTGTTCGAGTCGGGAACTTGGATTTATCTCCACCTCCAAAGCTGTATTCTGTAGATGAATTAAGCGCAGATGAGGAGAAAGCAAATGAACATCTATTAGCCTATCTCCATACATCTAGGTAAACCATGCTTTTGCTTTTACCCACTTAGCCCGATTCACCCAGACGTTTCTCAGCGTTCAGCTGTTAGCGGGAAATTCTTTGACAGCGCACTGCTGTTGGAAATGGATGGTTGGTTCACAGCGTCTCCGCAACATTCACATGCAGCCACATTGCGAAATGTACATGGCGAAGTGATGGAACTACGCAAACGAACGACTGCTGTACAGTTGTCCTTGAATGCGCTGCATGCGCTTCAGGCGTCAAGTTGCAGCAACGCGTGCCCATTTCCATTACCAACGGACACAATAACGCAACTGTCATTTTTACACAATGCACTGGCAAACGCTCACTTCATGAACAGCATGGTAAGTCTCATGCAATTTTACTTATTTGTAGGTGCACTACTTATCCAAAGTAAGGAGCCGGACAATTTTATGAAGTGTGCGGAACGTCATGCTTACTTGCATGACTAACAACTTGGTCAGACAAGTGAACTGGCATGGCATGCATAAGAGGTATAAGATAGCGAACAAACCATTCGTGCGTGCGGCTCTGGGTGCGTTACGTTATAAGCAACAGTCCTGTCCCCACCGGATTCCATTATGCAAAAAACATGCCAGGATGCACATAGCCTGATATTGTTGACAAACCGCGACGCTAGATACGAAGAATAAAAGTGCGTGAATCCTGGATACAGAAGGAAACAGAACGGTTATCACCGCAAGGTTCCGCTATGTAAAGTATTTAATCCATGTTACATTATGTTTTTCGCTAACTGTGTTGTGTTCATAGCATGCAATGTGTGCGATCGACTTAACTTGCTTTCGGTGGTATTGAAAGGAAAGATGATGCGTCTAGGCCTTACACGTTACGGCTGGAAATCGGGGAAATATGAG
Source organism: Dicrocoelium dendriticum (assembly GCA_944474145.2). Taxonomy (NCBI): domain Eukaryota; kingdom Metazoa; phylum Platyhelminthes; class Trematoda; order Plagiorchiida; family Dicrocoeliidae; genus Dicrocoelium; species Dicrocoelium dendriticum. The sequence goes on from OX104063.1 coordinate 226,101,362, forward strand.
CGTGTGAAGGGTGGCGCAACATTATTTTTCTCCGCAACCGCTCGATGTGACACAATTTTTGCCACTCCGGCGCCCATCGGGCGCTCGATCGGTTACCCATCGGACATCCAACGGGGTTCATCGGACACCGGTGCTGAGTGGGACTCACCTAAGCCCATTTTGAAGGCTCCTACAGACTCACACTCCATTAAATCAGAAGTACGTTTCTTCCAGATGTTAACTACTCGGTTCGTAAAAAACTTTGCTCTGATGTCCAAACGAGCTTTATGTGGTTTGAGCTTCAGGCGATGCCCGCGCAGATGGTTTGACATAGCCAACCCAAACAGATGGGTGAGACTAATACCACTAAGTTCCTTAATGATCTTAAACGTATCTATCAAATCCCCTCTCAAACTAAGCCGTTCCAAGGAAAATAATCCCAAGCTACTTTGACGATCTTCGTACGACTTCCCTCGTTGAAGTTCGATCATCCTGGTCGCAAGTTTCTGCATCTTTTAAAACAAACGGCGTCACTACGGAGGTACGGTGCCCAGGCCTGAACACAATACTCCAGGAGTGACCTAACCACTGCTTTATATAAAGGCAAAAATACTTCTGCTTTAGTGTTATTCCGCGCCCTCCTAAGACAAAATAACTCTTGTCGCGCTTTATTGGCAGCATAGCGTCACTGTGCCGAAGGCTTAAAATTGTTCACTATGATGACACCTAGGTCGCGGGCTTTATCAGTACCACGCAATGATAAAGATCCCGAAGGAGACTGAACTGCAGTTTCGCCACCACTGTTGGTCAATAGTTGCCATTTGTTGGCGTTCAGAGGAAGGTCGCATTGGCTTCACCAATTCACCACAGTGATTATGTCCTCAGCCAAAAGTTAGACAAAACCACATGTTCTCAGAGAAAATTTGACAATGGCCAAATTTTGTCATGAGTGTTTCATCAAGCACTGCGCTTCACGATAGTTCACCTAAACAGATCGATAAGTATGGCACGCCAAAAATGGAATTACCGCGTTGCACGCACAGAGGGTTACCACCGTTTGAGTTTCCACTGTCGGACATTTCGTTGACATCCGTGCATACTTCATCAGTCGAGTTTCTTGCTGTTATATGTTATTCCCTAGAATCCAAATCACAGGGGGTTAATACAAATATTTCTATGGGGTAAGTCTTAGCCGTTGAGCCAACCACTTGTAGCAATTGATTCCACTTTCAGCGTAGTATTTCTGCACCTTCAGTTGTTCCGATTTATTGCAAGGTGATGTAAAAGGAGCCACTATGATAGTAATAAAAAGGAATAAATATTTTACAAAAATGGACTTAACAGAGCCACGTAAACTTCTAATAAAAACGGCAAAATCACGAAGGTTTTCGATGTTTCTATTCGGAGCGGGATTGTAACCAATCTGTTATGGGCATAATTTGGTGAGGGTGGTACGGTGCGCTATATTAAAAGTGGACTATGTCGCTTATTAATGTTGGAAGGTGTGTATAGAAGAGGTTCATGAGGATTTAGTGTATGTGGTTATAGAAAAGTTTGTGAATTTTAACACTACTGTTGTTCAAATGGATAAAGAAGTGCAGTTAAGGACCGTGGCGCGTCATTGGAATCTGTCATCACGGTGGAAGATCTTCCTACATTTAATCGTTTGGTGAGATTATGTTCGCGAAAATTTACGGACATGGAACAGGGTGTGAAGAAATTGCAGCAGGCTACTGTGAATGCCGTTTATAAGCGGTCAGTGCTTACTCGAAAGTAGTCCAAACGGATGACGGCGGAGGAGTTGCCTGAAGGGTATCCTACTCATTATGTGCATTACCAGTGTGTGCATGGTACTGGGAGCAAAGTTCGTGGTAAACGGTAGGTTTTGTTTTGATAAGGCTCTAAAATGACCTAATAAATAAATAAATAAATAACTTTTTATTCTGGACAACGCGAGGCACAACTTTACAGGCATGAGCATGTTTAGCAAACATAGTGTGATCAAATTGTACAAAAGGAAATGTTTGGCATAAGTTTGTGGTAAGTGTATGGGTGTATATACGTATGTAATTGTGTAGGAATGTAGCTTGTGGTTTTGAATGCGCCGCAGAATGTTTTGCTCTTTTTTAGCCTCAGAAATGTGAGAATAAGCGATTGATTTTCGTGGCTTGGATAGCATTTTCCGAATACCCACCGGCCAGTGGCTTTAGTTTGTGGCGAGTCACATCCGCCAAGTCGCAGTGTTGTTAAGCATACGTTTGTAGCCTTTTATAGGGAGAACGCTTGCCAGGCGAAAACCCACCACGTCCTGGAACACTGCCGTTGAACTAATTGCTGGAACGAGTTAAACCCGAAACACCCAGCTGGCACCACGAGGAGACTGTTTGGATAGCCAGCCAGGACGCTGGACTGCAAAGTAAGGTTTCCCTTAGTGTTGTGGGGTGATTATTACAAGCGTTGTGAAGTGGATCTGCGGTATAATCATGTTGCCCAGTTGGGTACTCCGTGGCTGTATTCGCAGAATCGTCCTTTGATCCAAGCTGAGGAACAAGAGATTGTGAGTCTTATGTCAATGTTTACAAGTACCCGTGTGATTCGTCGGTGCATGAACCGAAAGCATAGGCGAGTGTTGACGGTGGACGACATAAAGACGGTGATAAAGCGTCACCGGGAGCGGCAGGCGGGGGAGGTGTGCAAGGTGACGAAATTGCTGAAGAATAATGGCACATGACGGGTGGGGAGAGAGGGAACCATAATTAGCCATGTATTTTTTGTGCCATCTTGCATAGAAGCCATAGCTGTGCGGTACTGTGAGGTGTTGTTGGCCGATACAACACACCAATGGCACTATGGCGGCCATATATTGTGGCATTGTATGTTAATAGATGTAACGGGAATTGTGTATTCATCTTTTTACGCGTCGTTGTCAACTGAGACAGCGCACAGCTACGGACTGGCTGCGCAAACTATGAAGGAGATGTTGCCTTGCACATTGCCAGTGCAAACTATTGTTATGGACAAGTGCATGACACAACCTGGCGCGCGGATGTCCGCATATCCCAAATCGTTGGTTGTATTTTGCCATTATGAGGGATGGGTACCGACAGTGTGCACAACTTGCTGGCCTAAGTCCCTGTGTGAGCGACCTCCTTCGGCAGTGGCTGAGGCTGTTGCGTTACACACTTGATAAGGGACATTTCAGCGCGATACTGAGAGGGATTGCAGGCAAGAGTGCGGCATTGTACCAATACGTTCGGCGCACATGTCTTCTATGGGCACCCTGATGGGTGGTTCATCGTCAGCGTGCAGTATGTTTGTTCGGTCGCGCAACGACGAACAGTGTGGAGAATGAAAATAAACATCTGCAGAAAGAGTTGACAGCGCAATTCTTTCCGAGGTCGTTATTCACTGTGATTATTGAGAGAGTTATTTCACGGATGCAAGACCGGCAAATGGCGATCGGGAGGCACAGTGCGAAGCCTTACGTTCCACATGTAAAGCCGTCGCCTGCAAACCCGTATTGACTCAGTTTCTTACGTAGGCTCGTAAACAATTGTTGAGGCACTGTAGAAACGCTTGGATAACCTCATTGCCTTATGCCGGCACCCAATGGGTAGTAAGATGCACCGGCGTTGCAAAACAGTGGCGGTATACAGGGATTGATGCCGCTTGCGAATGTGAATTTCATCTGCAACCACGAATGCCATGTGCGTACATGTGCCAAGTCACCGCCAGGAAGAGGGTGTCTATGGACAGTGTTTTAATCGGTTGCAGATGGTATGCTACACGCAATCGGCCGGTTGAATGGTCCCCGGAGGTTGCAGGAGTTGGCGATGTAACGTTCGTTGATGCTGGAGATTTGCTTGAGTTACGCGCGGTGTACAGGGCTACTAAACTTAACAAGGCGATGGAGGTGATGGCGGAATTAGAAACGCAGGTTTGTAGCCTTTGATCAGCGCAGTACGCCACAGTACTGAGGAGTCCGAGGAGGCTGACAGAGGTGATATCCGAGGTTAGTGATATATCCCTGTACGGCACTACGCGACACTGCAGTTATCCTATACCTCTGGACTTGGATGACTGACATCATCGATTAATAGTGCACTAGTGTCACAGAACGGCGAGATGTGGACTGCCAAATGTTGCCGACAATGTGCCGAGCACAAGCCCCGTGCAGCATAACGATGCTGTATGTGACGTGTAGGGGATGCTTCGTCAGGGGACCACAAAAAGAAAGAATGCGAAACCTGCGTCGCTTGGCTCCAAGAAACGGAAATCACCCATTCATCTGCGCGTGATGGAGGTTCTTGCGCAATATACTTCGGTACGTCCTTTGAAATTGCGGCTTCTCGAAACCACTACGTACGTTGGTCCTGAAGCGGAAAAATGGGTGCGGAATTTACCGGAACCGTCCGCATTTGACGTATGCGCATTTTGTCTGAAGTAGGAGGATGATGCAACCGTGGCTAATAAGGCTCAGTGAGTTTTGTGTGACGTAGGTCTACGTTGGTTCCATCAAGTTTGTGTGGCATACAACGACGAAGCGGAGTATACCTGCGTCCACTGTGATCGCTGAATGAATGGCTAACGTGAGTGAAAATATTTGTGAAGGTAAGCCAATCGGTAATGTGTACGTTAACGGAAATTTCCAACCAGGCCCCGTACTAGTGCTTCATTGGCGCGGTAAAGTGCAGTCAGCGGAATAACATGCACTCAAATGCACTTGCGGTACGCACCGCTTACGATCACATGTCATTTTTCAACGACTTCCCAGGAGGGGTATGTGCACGGCATCGGCACTTATCTGGTGCTTCAGTTACCCATCATGTTGTGTTAAGGCCCCGTGATTACCTCGTGGACATATAACTCTTGCCGGATGAAGGATGCTCCTACATGTGCCATTACGATCGGTAGGTTGCTCAGTTAATCATTGTACCCGCCTCCTTACACAGCTTTTCCCATTTGCAACCCTACAGAGGTAACAGCCACAAGTGTGATTATCACTCTTTGACGTCAGCGCATAACGGGAATACGGTTGCACTCTTAAGGATATGTTACGCCATATGCTTCTGAGGCTGTGCGCCGTGTCATCTGAGATCGCCGTATTGCACGGCTAGTTGAGACTCACCTAGCGCGAATTAGGTTGTAAGATGATGCGATCGCATGCTTAACCATACCGCCCGGTTTATTCCGTTATGTGTATTGCATGTATTGCCACATGTTTGCAAGGTTACCATGTTCCTTGGTCGGACTGTGTTGTGTTAGTTAGAAGTTAAGTAATGGTCTAAGTGAGGTATGTGAACATCAAAGACAGGTGAGGCAATTCAAGACTAACGCAGCAAGCAGGCAACAAGCAGGCCAGGTAATGCGATAGTGGGCTAAGTGGCTCAGAAAAATAAGCGTATCAGCAGATGAAAATGGCTTTAGAGAGGAACATGAAGAAGAGTAACAATCAAAGCACAGGAAAATGAAGGATCAGTGGAGGTAATTAACATGAGTCAGTATACCTAAGTCGCCTAGCAGCTGTCAAAAAACGGGCGAGGGAGCTCATGCGAGGCTGGATTAGGCAGAAAGAAGAGGCTATTCTGGCCAGCCGATGCGTGGGTGCATGTCGAGGAAGCCAGCAGAGATTTGAATGGATGTATGGTTGATGGAACGTGCATGGTAGCTGCCGAAAGTGACGCGACTTTATCTAAGGAGACTGAAAGCTATCAGATAGTAGTAAGAGAGACAGCGTACACTGAGCTAGACCAAGATGGTAACCAGAGAGTTAGATGTCAGGGTGAGGAGGGAGCAAGAAAGGGAAGCGAAAAGAAGCCGCTTGCATTCCGTGTGAGGCGGGCGGCGCGCAGGTTCCGGACGTGGCGGAGGATATTGCCTTTTGAATGGCGACCAGCTGGTGACAGGTTTGGAAACAAGCACGGTTTTCCAATGGGCGGCACTTGTTCGCTAGTAGACTTAGTCTCCCACGGGGGTCAATACTTGTTGCGCATTGCTTTCAAAGCTGCAGTCTGTCTATTCCAAGAGTAGCACCCGTTGGGTAGCACGGAGGGTGTCGGTTGCCCGGTTTGGTTGGGACGTTCACCGCAATTGACGTATCGGCACTTTGGAGTGGCAAGATGCAGGCTTTTTGATGCGCCTTCGTTTAGGGTGGATGCAAGCATAGTTCCTTAGTAGTCAGTGGGGTGTTTGGCATAAGGTTTTGGATGGCACGCCGACAGGTTTCTCCATCAACCGTTCTGTATCGGTGTCACATATGTCTGAATCTGTTGGTGTATCAGCATCAGCCTCATCTTGGCAGAAAGCAGCTTCATACAGCACCACTGACAGGACTGTCGACTTTACTGTGTTTCACGAAGTTACTTCAGTGTTGTATGCCTTTGTCACGGTTGGGTCTAGATTCTGCTGTGACAGATCTAGATCTACTGAGAGTAGGGTGGCTTGCCCCGTCGCGGTGGGAAGGTTCCATCAGTTGCTTAGGTGGACGCTTATTAGACGATGCAACCGTTGATTGCAGAGGTGTTTTGTCCGGCTTGATCACGATAGTCCCCGCAGTCAGCACTTGGGGCAAAGATTGCAAAAGCACAAGTGAAAAACGTGATAAAATATACTTTTGCGACAACAAAGGCCTTACGTGATTACCATTTACGTTTCGGCACTATGCCTCCAACCCGCCTGCTAGCTGCCAGTCCACCGCGTACATGTATGCCCACATGAGTCCAATTTGGAAACGGAGCCAGTACCTGGTTATGTGATTAACATTTACTTTTTGGCCCTATGCCTCTCACCTGCCTACTAGCCGCTAGTCCGTCGCCTATGTGAATGTCTACATGAGTCCACTTTGAAAACCGCGTCAGTAAGTGGTTATGTGATTACCATAACTTTACAGCACTATGTCTCCAACCCGCTTATAGCTGCCAGTATGCTGCCTATACGAATGTCTACATGAGTATATCGTCCAACATCTCGGCCGCGTGTCAGTGACCGTACCCCGCCTGCTCATTCGTTGTGCCTTTCAGGTTTTCACGAAAGCTTTCTTGCTCCAATGATTACCTTCGCAGTCAAATGACTTGCCCACGCTTCCGTGCCTTGTAACCCACCACGCATGCAGCACCACTGGTAATCCACTTTCACAACTGATTACAACCACGTCCTCCTGCTCCTGGTGAGTCTGCGATGCTAAAAACGTCCGCTTCCCCATACCTTCGTGAACGACCCCACGGCCCTTTTAGGCCCTCTCGTGGCTATAACCTAGTGGTGCCGCAGTACAGGCCCGTAGTGCCCAGGTATCGGCTTCCATGCAATGCACCACTTGGTCATTGGTTCAGTGGGCGGGTCCGTAATCGTCCACCACAATCTCCGCCGTCGTATTACACTGCAGGTTGCTAACAACATCATGTCGCTCTCCGTGCCGGCGACGTACCAACGCGTTTCAGTGCTTTTGGTACATCGGTTAGCATGGATTGCAACGCTAAACAAATACGAAGCAAAATTTGCCTTCGGATCCAAGGGTCTTTCCTGACATCCACGAGAAAGCACTCATAGTATTACATTACTGTTTCATTTGTTTTGAACATGCTTGCTCTTGCGCATCGCACCTATGTTACCGGTTCATGTGCATCTCATCAATCCCATCGTCCTTTCTTTTTCGGATAACCATCCACTGGACATTTATGTTGACGCATACGCAGCTTGCCTGCCCGCATTTGCGAAACATACGTGTAACTTGAATCCATAGGTTAGCATTCATTGAAGTCGACCCCTATTTCTTAAGTCCGTTTTTTGCACCATTTACCATAACCGTTCCTCAGTGCTTGCGAGTTGTGGGTCAAGTGCGCAGAAATCGCTACCCATAATGTCGTGAATGTTTGGAATCGGTTCAGATGTCCGCGTTGCATTTGATACCATGTTTTAGCGATTACGTAGCCAAAAAGAAGTTAACAATTTGCATTCCATGCTCCACAAAGGGAAATTCTTTGTGACGCGCGTATACCTTGCGTCCATAACATGTATAACACACGTGCCATGTATGCTGCTTGAGGCACCATTTTAGCCAAAATCAGTGGCTTCCCACGTAGTGATGATGACGTCCGCTATGAGATGTCTATTCCCTTACTCTATATTCCTGGTGGAGGCGCGTCATGTCTACCGTGGATACTCTGACGGTATCCATTTCTAGGCCGCTGGTTTAGGACCTACCTGGGCCCGTCTGCAAGGCACGTGAAGCCAACGGCTGCTACCTCCATAGTAGCGGTGTTGGTGCAGCTGCCAAAGGACTAATATGGGCACAGTAAACAATCTTCATGAAGGCGTGTGAAGCTCAACTTCTACTTCATTATTGGCTGTACTAATAACACCAATGTGCCGTCAACCTGGGCTCAATAAACGCCGGTCGCGAACGACTGTGGAACCAACTATATGCCCTAACCTTAACTAAATAAACAAACAAATAAAGGGTATATTCTCGGTAAAACGAGACACACCTGTGAAGGCGCGATCAAATATGCATAAAAGCATAGCGGTTTTGGAATAATAAAACATTTCGTTTTAATGAAAGGTATAACGGAAAAGATTTAGTCCACACGAGTGAGCATTTTGTCAAGTAATAGTCAGACCAAGGAACATGCTGGCGCTGGGGCGCGTAAATATCGGTCATAACCGTTGTGTCAAGATATAGGTTGGGCGTGATTTCGCCATGTAGTAATCCATAAGCATAGAAACCCAACCAAGATTTTGGTGCAATCAATAAACATTAAGAAATCGGAATGTGCTGTACTCCATCAAAGCATTCTTCATATTAAAAGCAGTTGCACAGGTTGTATATATAAGTATGAGGACTGCGTCAGTATGAAATGTTCAGCTGTGACTTTATTTTGTGGCGAATCACATCCACCACGTTGCAGTGTTGTTAAGCGGATATTTGTGGCTTTTTATAGGAAGAACGCTTGCCTGGCAAAAACCTATAATTAAACAGCTACTATGTGGCAAAAATAGGATAATTACGAATACGTCTTGAACGCATGTTGAGCTAATATTTGAACCCCACCTCGTGGTACTATTGGTGCGAGTGGCTTGTTAAGTACATGCACTATGTAACCACCGTTTGTGGGGGCTGATAGAGCTACCGGCGATATAAATGTTTCGCCGTTGGACAAACATAGGCTTATGCTAGTGACGCCAAAATGGCTACCAGTTAGTTTGCGAGCATGCCACCTCTATTATGCGATCTATAATAATTCTCCGTGCAGTGATGATGCGCGCGATGCACCCAAGGGAGTCCGCTTGAGGGCCGGCAGTAATGCCACATCTGTGGCGGTTAACTTAGGTTACTAAGAATGGCCCGCACCACTTGGCCGCTAGTTCGGTGGATGGTTCCGTACTCGTACACCACATTTTCTACGGCTCTTTTACACTTCCGGTTCTTAAGCGTAGCCATTATATACAGTGACCAAAGAAACACGCATTTTTCAGCATTTTCGCTTTGCTGGTTATGAGACTTCGAACACTCCAAACTCAGACGACAGTAGTGCCATATGGTTCCACTGTGTTTTCTCACAACCAAAAGACCGTCCCAGTAAGGCATACTACTCTCTTTGTGGTGGACACCTTTTGTCATGCGCAACGATTCCCATTTCATTGCATTCTGCAACACGAACTTGATATCTGCCCGCCTAATAGCTTCGGTAACTTACCCGTTGTGTTGCAAGGGCTTCATTCTCGCCCCATAAAAATAAATCACACGGCCTTCATGCGTGCATTACTGGGCCTAGCAATCCCATATGGATCATTTGCTGCGTTGAGCAATGAGCGCACATTATACTACAAAGTATTACGCATTTAACTACTTAGCCTTCTTCCATTGTGTCACCGGTAGCACACTTACGCCCACATAATATACATGTTTACTTGCCTGCTCAGTAACTTTTGGAAAAGGTTCATTGCCTGCCGCCAATTCAAACTCAGTACGCAGGGCTATGTTATAGTTGGCAAATGGATGTAGCATCAATTATGCTGATGGCCTGTTATTACGCTTCTTGGTGATTACCAGTGCTGACATTCCACGGAAGAAAGTTGCTTTCCTACTTAGAGAATACCCGCAGTTACCGATCCATGAATGCGTTATCACCTTTCCCGATTTAGGTAATACTTGCAAACAGCCATATGCATACCACTAATAAAACTGGTTTAAATATGTGTACATGTGTTACCATGGATTTTCATATATATATGACTTAAATCGGGAAAGGTGATAACGCATTCCTGGATCGGTAACGACGGGTATTCCCTATGTAGGGAGGCATCTTTCTTCTGTGGAATGTCAGCGCTGTGTACATGTGTTACCATGGATTTTCCTATAAATATAAATATATATATGTATATGTATATATGAAAATCCATGGTAACATATGTACACGTATTTAAACCAGTTTATATATATATATATGGCTGGCGGCATCCGGTTTTGGATTTGCATGTCACTGTGGCCAGCCACAGGACGCTTGCGCCTACAGATGGACAATGGGTGGCTTGCGCTTCACCACCCAAAGCTCCTTCCACACACACCATATCCAGTGTAAACCCGGAGGAATAAGACTTGGAGGCATGTGGATGGGAGCCACGTTCCATCAACGGAGCCGGCACACACTCTTTTTCTGGCGAATGCATGCACGCTGTTTTTGGGAACCAAGCGCACACAAGGCGGTGGCTGGACTGTAGTCCGCTCCACACTGTGCGCATGAAGCCACTCGTTGATCCTAACACGACCACAGGGACCGTGCGCCGATTCCCCTTCGGAAATCACTAGCTGCCTGCTAGAGCCAGGATGGGGGAGGTGGTGGATAATAGACAGGTAGGCGCCATGTCAACATGCACATCAAGCACAGCCACCCCGAAGATATCAAACAACAGCCAAGCATTCGACAGAAAAATAACAAATAAAATGGATCGACTACTGCATAAGGAAACGGTGAAATAAACCTTAAATTCATGAGCATATGAAATAAGTTGTATACAAACGAATCCAAAATAAGCTCACGAGGTTGGAAAGCATATTTTACGGAACTGCCACATACACAAAAATGTCATCAAAAGTAACTACACTTGGCTTAAGCGACGTGTGCACGTTTACAGAAGATAGTATAAGGAGGTCTATATGAGAAAGAAAAGCATTAGGACAATATTGAAAACCCACCACCTAAAAAAATGGGCTTAGCTAGCAAGTACGCCGTCGGTAAATTTAACTCAGCGTACCTACAAGCGCTGGGCAGGTTCTGCTTACTATCTCTGCAGGACCCTCCGTCGCTTCGGTATTGGTCCCGAGTGGCCTCGCTCATGGCTCACTAGGACTTCCTGCCTCAGGCACTCACGACCGTATGCGCTATAGCACCATGCACTCCATGTCGATGGAGTACAACCCATCGGTGTTTGCCGCTTTCGCACTTGCCGATCCTTCACTGCATGTATGAGGTCTTTCTCCCACACTTTGGTAACTGCTTTTTCATTAGATCGCGCCCTGCAGGCGCCATGCACGGCAAAGCCTACGGTGCGCTGAGGCTGGTTGTGGCTAGATCCTGACAGATGGTCTACCTACTGCTTCTACTGTTGTGCCATGGGCACATGTCACGGACGCCTCCTCGTGGCGACCGCTGGTTGGGAGTTTTGGTTCGCCTATCACCTGCTAAGCTCCAGGACACCACTCCGCATGAGTCAGTGAACTGACCATGTTCTAGGCAAGTTGCTTTTCGGGTGTACACTTAATCGAAGGCTCTGGTTGAGGACCAGAGTCTTTCTCCTGTCAGGTGTGGGCGCCCTGCCAACATCCTAGTCCATCCTCTCCGGTGGTTAGGAAATGGTCAGTGGCCCTTTTCCCGTAAAACCTAGCCATTGGAGACAACAGAGCTACGGGTTATAAGCTCACAGCTCGATTGGCGTACCGCAGCGTGCCGCGCATGTTTTCTGACGGTTGGAGGGCACCTCTGGGTGTTTAGTAGTTTGTCACCACCCGGCCCAAACCAGGCAGTCCCTGGTCAAATTGGTGCAAACCCGCCAAAACCTACCTGCGTCTGGCCGTGGTCGCGGCTGCGTATATTACTACGGTCGCAAAACATATATAAATCGATCCAGTACCTCACATCTGCGTGTGGCGGCCGTCAAGCAGATCTCAATATGTCTCTGAAATCACCTTTCCGAGCTGGATTCGCTCCCCACTGTCTTGTTGGTCAAGCTATTGAGCCAAAGGCTCCACGCGGATTTCCTCAAGCAAACCTCCGAAGCACAACGACCATCTCGCGTGTGACTGCGCACCAATGCAATCGTATGCCTGCGCGCAACGCGCTCAGCATCGGGTGCTGGGACGTGCGCACACTACTGGACCGGAACTCGCGTGAGCGCCCCGAACGAAGCACTGCACTGGCCGCGATGGAGCTGGCGCCTTACCACATCGATATTGCGGGGCTCGGTAAAACTCGGCTCGCTGAGCAAGGTAACTTGCATGAAGCAATTGCTGGCTACACACTCTACTGGGTGGGAAGCGCCGTCTCAGCATCGCGTGATCATGGGGTTGGATTTGCAAGGTCCGATCGGCTACACGGCCAGGCGTGAGTGAACAAACAGGCATCAGCGCGCGACTGATGGCTGTTCGCCAACAACTCAAGAGAGTTAAGTTTGCCACCTTTATAAACAAGTACGGTCCGACCATGTGTTATTATTTTGATGCCACGCGTGATCAGTTCTACACTCAGCTATCCGCCTTGATACTCTCTGTGCCGAGCAGCGACCTACTATGTCTGCTGGGGATATCAACGCGCGCGTTGGGCACGATGCAGCGGCGTGGACAGTTGTTTTCGGTTAGCATGGCATTGGCCCAGCAAATGCGCAAAGTGACAGGCTGCTCTCCCTGTGTGCCACTCACGGCCTGATGATCACGAACACTCGGTTTGCACTGAGTGCTTGTGATATAGCAACTTGGACGCACCGACAGAGTGGTCAGGGTCACCTGCTCGACTATGTCATCGTACGTTAGTGTGATATGCATGAAGTGCGCATGACACGTGTACTGCGTGGAGCTGAGTGTCGCACTGATCACAGAGCGCTGCGCACCAAACTGCACAAATATCTTCGTAAATCTATAGTTTGCACTCCCGTCGTGAATCCGCTTAAATTTAACGTTCTCTGCCTTGGTACTGGGGCGAAACTTGCTTAGCTGCAGAAGGCGATGGCTGCAAGTCTGTGTGCTGTGGAATGCATAGCCAAGATTGGCGAACGGTGGCATCACATTCGCGATCAGGTGACAGCTGCTGCTGAGAAGACCATTGAGCGCACAAACTCTAAGCGGCCTGATTGGTTTGGTGACAGCAGTGCGATAATTAGCGCAATGGTGTCGGGGAAGAATGGAACATTTGCTGTACATGTCACAGACCCCATTGACTTGCGGAAGGAGAGTCAATTACGCTAACTTCAACGGCGACTAACCCAAGAGCTCCGTCTCATAAAATTGCGTGGTGGACGGAGAAGGCGAAGCAGATGGAATGCTACGCCAAATGCCGCCAACACAAGGAATTCTTTGACTCCTTGAAGGCGGTGTATGGACCGAGATTGGAGCCGCTGAGGACGCTGATCGATGGTTGTTAAGGCGCTACTTGTACATAAACTGCAGGCATGATGCAGATCTGGCGGCAACACTTCGACCGTCCCTTGAGCAACCGTTCAGCAGTCGTCTGGCCTACATTGAACGGTCTCAAGCAGCACGACGTGAAGACGAGTCTGGCAGACAAGCCGACACTGGATGCGACGCAGGTAGCACTTGCTCAGCTGTGCAACGGCAAGTGGGCTGGGGCCGACGTGATCGCGCCTGAAGTATTGAAACACGGTGGACCCGAGTTGCGGACTGCGCTGCACCACTGGGTACAACGCTTATGGGTTAAGCAGGTGCCTCCTGAGCTGAAGGATGCCCTTGTGCTACCGCTGTACAAGTGCAAAGGGAGCATGCAAGGTTGCACCAATTATCGTGGCATCAACTTGCTGAGTTGTGTGAGCTAGGTGATTGCCCGAATCCTGCTCAACCGCCTCGTCAGCCAGGTTGTGGAATCTAACGTGGCGGAAGAGCAGTGTGGATTCCGCCCGGGCCGCAGCACTATAGTTATGGTGTTTGCGGCTCGTCACTCTCAGGATAAGTGCAGAGGGCGACACAGCCGTTGTGCTCGCTATTAGATGGTTGCCTCAAGACATTTGACACGGTGAACCGAGAGGCGTTGTGGCTGATTTGGGTAAGTTTGGTTGCCCGCGTAATTTTGTAAGTTTAATTGAACGTCTGTACAGTGGTACGCGGACGACGGTGTAGCTGAGTGGAGAGACCTCGGATGAATTTGCAGTTGTCTATAGTGTGAAGCAAGGCTATGTCTTAGCTTCTGCCCTGTTAAATATATACCTTCATTCCATGATGTCTTGTGCTTTTTATGCGGCTTGTGCTTACGGTGTTTGTGTGGAGCACCGTATTGATGGTGGATTGCTAAACCTCCGTCGTTTCGGTGCAAGTACTCTAGTCTGTGAGACAACTATCCGTATGTTGCTGCTTGCTGACGACTGTGCGTTGTTTGCACACAGCGCGGATGAGTTGCATCACATGAGTAGTGCTGTAGCTTCGACAGCGGCCAAATTCGGGCTCGCCATCACTACAAGCAAAGCTGTCTGTCTCTTTCAGCCTTCGCCGGAGGTGCAACCTTCAATATTGCCGCGAATCAGAATTGGTGTTGTAGTATTGGAAACCACCTCCCGCTTCTGCTACCTTAGGAGCGTGATGTCGACTGATCAGCAGCTACACAGTGAGCTTCGTAGCCGCGTGCCGAAGGCAGCGACGGCGTTTGGAAAGCTAGAGTACCAAGTGTCGAACCACCGTCAGCTTACCATTGGCATGAAGCTGATGGTGTACAAATCCATGGCGCTGTCGGTTCTGCTTCTATACGGCAGCGATACGTAGACGATGTACCGTCGGGATGTGCGATACCTCGAGCGGTTCCATCAGCAGTGTTTGCGACGAATTTTGCGCATCGGTTGGGGCGACAGGGTTGCTGAAGTGTTGCGACATTGCGGGGTGTATACAGCGGACTGCATACTTTTACTGAGACACCTGAGGTGACTCGTTCATGTGTGGTGTATGGATTCAACGCGGTTACCGAAACAACGCTTATACGATCAGCTGAGAATTGGGAAGCGGCATGTGGGAAAACCAAAGTTACATTATCAGAACAAGATCAAAGTAATCCACTCATGTTCTAATCTTGGTTGCAGGTCATATATATATATTTGGCTTTTGTTTAGGGACATATATCTATGTATATACAATATCGTTCTATTTTTGCTCATTTCTATTATCATACATAGTTAGGGCATAAATAAATAAATGTGCACATACTTCGGACGATGTACATATATCCGTACTACCTGGAGTAGCTGGCAGTTCAAATTTAAATGCATAGAAATGGCTGAATAAACTTACCTGGAGCGTAGTGTCTATAAACATGAACTATAGACATACATGGACAGCTCATGCCACCACCTCGGGCATTCTGTCACTTTGATATGCATCATCTAGCGGTTTAAACGACTGCGTTTAAATCATTTCCACCTTCGGAACATTACCTCAAGAAATCTTTATCTACACGCGAGCGCTCAACTTACTTGCGACGTCATGGAGTTATGTTGCATCCACCTCGCCAGTGGATTGTTTATTGTACAAGATCTTTCATGTGCTTGGCGTCAGTGTCCGATGGATACAGTACCCACCTCCCTAGTGTGGTCTGCCATAAACTCTAGGCATCTGGAAGGTTAGCTATTATGGAAACTTTTGATCCGCGCCTTCCACTGGTTTGAACAATTGAGTTCGAATCACGACCACTATCGGAACACCATCTCAAGAAATATTCATCTACAGGCAAGTGTTCAACTTACTTGCGACGTCATTGCGCTGTGTTCCGTTCACCTCGCCGGTGGAGTATTTATTATATCAGATCCTTCATTTGCTTGGCGTCAGTATCCAATGGATACATTACCCACCTCGCCAGTGTGGTCGGCCATCAAGTCAAGGCCTATCTATTATGGAAGCCTTTTGATCCGTACCTTCCACTGGTTTGAACAATTGGGTTCAAATCATTATTACCACTGGAACATCACCTAAATCGATTCACCCCTCTGCAAATGACCGACATACTTGCAATGACATGGTTTCCGGCTCCCTCCACCTCGCCAGTGCATACCTTCTCCTGAAAGCCTTGATCCGTAAGTTTCATGGGACTGAACAATTTGGATCAAATCCCCATAACTTTCGGCACATCTGAAAAAAGTGTTTCATCTCCTTGCAAGTGTTCAACTTACTTGAGATCCCATGGCGTTGTGCTCCGTCCACCTCTCCAGTGGTTTACTTCTTTCTGCTACTTCACCCACCTCGCCAGTGTGGTATGAAGGCTTTATACCTTCTGTCTGTGGTCTATACCACTAGCTTGGCCATACCTGATTCCAAAGGCCATAGCAAACCCCTTGAACGTTGGAAACATCTTCTCCATGCAAGAGTCCCACTTAGCTACAATGGTTATCTCCCATAGACCTATCAGCAACACACACCTGGCCGTGGGTTAGCAGCTCATACAAGGATACTGGTTATGTTTGAGCTCCATATTCAGCTGAGTAACGCAGCACCGCAATTTACGCAGCTTAGCTCCGAACAGTACCGCTGTCTACAACTGTTCCGGATGAATCCTTACCAAGCCTGCCGCTGAGCCAACCGAAAATCGAGTGTCTTATGACTGCGATTAGCTGCTCGGAACATCGGTCCTACAAAGCGTTAGTATTTCAATGTTATACACATTGTGATCAACGGCAGTGTTCCAGGACATGGTGGGTTATCGCTTGGCAAGCGTTTTCCCTATAAAAAGCCACAAATGTCTGTTTAACGGCACTGCGACGTGGCGGATGTGACTCGCCACCGAAATGAAGTCACTGCCCACTGCTTTACACGAAGAATGATCTCAATACCCTATATTTGCTAACGCGTGTTTAGCAATCACTATCGGACTCCTACGCTTATTTAAAAACGGAGACCAATCTCCGGAACCCTTCGAACCAGCACCCGACACTTCCATAACAGAAACACTTAATGATCGCAAAGCGCTTCGGCATTACCTTACTCTCTGTCACCAATGCACAAACGCTTCATCCCTGCATCACTTCTGTGCAAAATTATGTGCAATTTTCAAGCTTTATATTTTGCCAACACGTATTTTTTCTGTGGCACACACCAGCTTCTAGTGTTTCTATGGCGCAGTCAACAACATGCTCACGCCTGTACCTGTGTGTCCCGTTTCGTCGAGAATATAAATTATTTATTCATTTCTTTACTTATCATTTCACACAATCCTACCGTTTATGCATTATAACTCATGCAATGTCTCTTCATCATTCCGATTGCATCACCTTTGCGCAATATGCCTGTTGAATAGCAAACACGTTATTATTTCCAAGTGAATTCCACGTCAATAATATGCAGATACTTTAACAGAGTGCACAACAGTTCACTTCTTATAACTTCACATTACCCTTGTCACTTTTTCAGCACCTAATTTATGGGGATCATTAATTAGTCATGTTTACTTCTAAACCTAATTGTACTACTGCTTCCAGGTAATTGCATATTTAAAAATAATATGCCTTCATGATCTCCTTCGCCGGTTTACATTCAACAACCCTACCATTTAAGCTTCATATTCCTGCGTGCCCTCAGTTTGTTAACGTTGCGGGTTCCCTTATTTCCCCGTTGCAGGAAATGCTATCTCCTAAGAATTCATCACCAACAAACGATTGTGGCACTCAATGCAAGGTGAGCCTTAAATGTACATTTCCCACAAGATTACCGCACATTTTCCTTCATAGGATACTTGAAATAGCATTATGTTTATTAGACGCCTAAGATATTTCACCGTCGAAGAAAAGCTTGAAATTCCAGTAATTCGCTGCAAATACTCCCTTCGGAATTTTCGGGCACATGTTACCACGGTTATGCTAAAGTACTTTAATAAAACGTTAGCTTACTTTACCACTTTAGTAATATGCGCGGTGTATCTTTCTATTATTAAAACCTTAATAATTAATTCTTAGGCCTCGCAATTGCCTTCGTGATGTCTGCTGTACCATTTCTTCTTGACCCGTACCAAAACCTCGGCCCTTGTTTAAAGCCCAGCTCCCCTTTCTATTAATTGGTGACCCTAAGCACCACATCGCTGAGCTTAAAGTGGAACAGGAGAAAACAGCTTTTTAGCTTACTTGTAAAATATAATAGAAATCTAAGGCACTACACGTGACAAACCTTGAGCGCTTGATACGATAAAGGAAACATAACTGCATAATTCGGTCGTTCGCAAGTTAGTTGATTGCGTGTAAAGCCATTAGTTTCCCATGCTAAAAATATCGCATTAGTTTTGCTAGTGAACATAGCGTAAAATTGAAAGTAATGGGTATCTGGATTGGCGTTATCTCGTAGAAATAGGGGGCGTATCTAAAAACTTGCAAGGTGGCTCAAGATTACCAGTGTAGGACTAGTTAATACTAGTCCGAGACGATGCGCGTAATTAAGCGCGGATATCAGAAGGCAATGGGAGTCGGACACAGAGGACTGTATTCGATGGACTAGAACAAGAAACGGACGGATGAAGCGAGGCAAGAGCGTACACGTGAGCGCGGGGACTTACAAGGCAGTTGTGTGTCGAGCCGGTTGTAAGATTAAAACAAGAAGGAGTAACGTACAATCGGTCAACAAGTAAATTGTACACGAAAGATAAGAGTTATCTTTTAGGGCGCTACACCAGTAATGTTTGCTGCGACGTGGTTTGCCCAAAACCGGAGTTTTTAAGCTTACACGATAATATATATAAAAGGGAGGGGAAATTGCGCGAAAACTTTAAAAAGCCTAAAGCAAATGTTATTGATACTTAAAAAGTTTTTAAATGGCGTTATCAGTCGTAGGTCGAAAAGCCAGTTCTTAAGTATGTTCGTGATAATGTGCGTTGTAAAGCATTGTAAAGCTAGAAATAACACATTTTATGGACGCTGGTTGTTGGCGATTATTGCTACGGAATTGCAGTGGATAGGTTTGTTTGCACTAGTCAGAGCGGCTCGTGAGTCCGTCTATTATTGCTACCTAGTTCAAAATAGTTAATGCAGGATGTATGACTTCGTACAGTTTTTATATAACCAGAAAAGCAGGGCTACTTCTAGTGACATATATCGGAGTTTTGTCGCCACGACTACGTAAGTGCTTAGCAGCAAATCGGGCGAGTTATAAGGAAGCTTAAAATTCACTGCAGTTTGTATTTGTGGTGCATCCACGATCAGGGTTGTGAGCGCTGGAATTATGAAAGCAAAGCATTATTTTGCCTTGCATGTTAGGGCACAATATGTGAACTTCTTTGACATTTAAGAGGCTCATCTCGCTTGGAAGTTGGTTTGACGCAATTGTTCCCCATGTAGGCCAGACCGACAGTATGGGAGGTGGTTTTAGTAATATAGCAGCTATCACACTAGCGATTTATATATAAATAAATAAATAAATATTTTATTCGCGACTATGCGAGGCACGCCTATGGAGGCATGATCTGGTAGGTGCAAACGTACAGACACTTTGTGGCAGTTGTAAGAGCAACAGTAGAAAATTGTTCATACGTTCAGGATTGGAACTGTCTAACGGAGCAAATGTGAAATAATAATTGGGCTGCCTTGAGAATGGGACCCATTTGTAAGGACATAATCGGTCTGGCATATATGGCAGTCAGCTAATAATATTGTAAGAATCCTGCATGATCAATTAGAAGGTACTTGAAGAGCAAGCCCGCGGGAGGTGTGACAGTATACTCTGTTCTTGCTTAAGTAATGCAAAGATCCGCGGTGATATCGTAGAAAGTAAAGAGACGACAGTATATGCGTGAAATGGAAGAAAGTAGAAACGGCAGTATTAGCAGATGTAGAAGTGCCAGTGTAATTAACGTATCTATAATGGTAACGCTAGTTTACCTGACGGTGTGAAGCTATGGGCTGTGAGTTTAATTGGCAGCGAGCAGCATTCGTCACGTTGCAGTTTTGTAAACGGACATTTGTGGCTTATTTTAGGGAGAAGGCTTGTCAAGCGAAAACCCACCACGTCTTGAAAACTGCCTCCGATCCATTGAATAGTAAGTTGTAGCTGGCTATGCCGCTTGTTGAGCTTTTATTTGCTCAGTTATTCACAGCCATTTTGCGCCCATTTTCCTTTGACTGTTGCCTTAAGCGAGAGCCCATTTCGGTCCTGGGTCCTTTTCTGTCCTGAGTGAATAGCTGGTCTCAATTGGTAGGTCATGAATTGAATATAGTTTTTGAACCTGATAGTTTTATCATCTGCAGAACCACGTGAAGTCCCCGAGGGATATCCACTAAAATATCTTGAAGTGTGGTTGTAATCCTAAAGTATGGGACGTTAACCGGCAAAACAAGTCAAAAGGCTACCCGAAACTGTTCTAGAACCTCAGAAATGGTGAATGAATGAGGATACAAGCCAGGAGTAGTAACGTATATGCAAACTTTAAGCGATGGCTGTCCACCCACTATGAGGTCTGGCATAAGGGGTCTTCGGAGCCAGGTAAACGATTAATTTCGCAAAGCATGCCAAAGTAATGTATAGTGATAGTTAAAACACTGGATATTTAGCTAGCCAAGTTGAGGTGCTATATGGCGCATGGTTAGCGTACTTGCCAGTCTGATAGAATGCAAGATAGTGGATGTTAAGATAGTATAAAAAGCTATAGGATAGGATCCGCTTTTAGATGCGGTTTGGCAGGCAGGGTTTTCAATATTGATTGGTGCACGTTTAGCACAGTTAAATGCTGAGGAATGGTAGGCCAAGCGATGAGGGAATGGACTGCAAAGTGCCTGCGTCTGTAGATTATGGCTCTGTCAATGCCAGTTTAACAGACCCAGTGGACTACATTTCTCTGAAGTCAACCTTATGATTAAAACTTAACTGCGGTTCACACACGGTAGTCAGGAAGAATGAATAACCTCTATGTGATGTAGCTGTGCATACGGCCGGGGGGCTCCTTGGCAAAACAAGTAGCACCGTTTCAATGATTGTTTCTGTTGGATTGCTTTTATTTTTCCAGTAATAATAACCTACATACTTCGACTTCTGCGACGTTGCCTATAGATTGTGGAACAATACTAGTAGTCAGGTCTAAAAGATTCTGGCTATAATCAATATGCAAAGCCGTACGCGTCAAACTATTTGGGAAGTGGTAATGCAGATAATGGTGTAACTAACTGGTATGAATTTATTATGGAAACTATATACTCACCATTGACATACAGTGTTCCTGTAACTACCTTAAGGTAGGATAACGCTCTAAGTTCCGGCTGAGGATCAAAGTCAACCATAAGCATGTGGTCGCCTATTTTGCAACGCTGTTGGGACAACGGCCTTGCTAGTTTAGTTAACGATGCTTAAGCGGCAGTGGGTTAAGCAGTGACATGGGTCTATATTAAACTTTAGGGGTTGGTATGCAGTAAGCTGGATATCAGAAAGGTTATGTTGACTACGTGGAACCCCAGCTGGCAAGAATGGAACAAGAGAGAAGCGAACCGGTAAATACTTAGAGTTGTACGTATACACTCCGTCTTGAGGCTGCGAACTATCCAACTTCCCGGAGGGGGCGGTGTCTCCCAACCACATGGTTGTGGAAAAGAGTGGGAAAGCTGTTTGGGGCTCAAGGTTTTAGTCTAGGTCTTAGGAGTGTCAATGTGGTCCGCTTTGCCGTGTCAGGCGACAAAGTTTCCAAGGAATTATTGGTAAGGGTAGACTGTGGTTAGGTGTGGAATTAAGTACGGCATATATGATATCGGTACTCTAAATGAATGACAAGTATTACGGTGTTAAATGAGCCTGGTTTCTTGGTTAGCAAACGATAAAACGGTGCGACTGAAACTAAAGCTTAAAGCCTAGATTAGGTTGCTGATTGAGGCAGACAAGATTTGATGCTATCATCGTTTCCATTTGGCTATTTGTCTATTAAACGTAGTGTGGGGGTACTCCTCGCCTCGCAAGGTATTTTGACCGATTATAAATGTGAAGTTCCCGGGGACAGTGATCCGCTTTAGATTGAAGAAGGAAGGCGTTGGGCAGTGGTTTGGTGGCTCGAACTGGTTATGGGCCTCTTCATGCTCAGGCCATTTGCATTTGGACAGGCAGGACGCCTGGTACGTAAGGTAGCGTATGCCAAACGAGCTATCAATCTGGGGGTTATTCTGATGAGAGCTGTTACAGCCCTTTAATCAAGGTGAGGGGACAATATAATAATATATTCTATAAGAGTAGCCTTATAAACTAAGAATAATAGAACAATGCTAATATGGTACTGTAATATAGCATATTAGATAATATAATAAAAGATTAGAAAAGTAGGCCAAAAAGTAGGATTTGGTTATTCGCAAACCACTACGCATAAAGCATGGAAGGCTTTGTAGCCAGGTAAAAGAGAAGGTACTCCATGGACGGTCAAGGTAAGGTAAAGTGGTGGGTAGAAACTACTAGATGTCCAACCAGCCGTTATGATAAGGGCCTCTCTGTGGTAAGGTTAGCTTTTGCTCAAGCGGAAAGTAACCTGGATGTTGAACATTGTATCAGAAAAGGCAGTTGAGGATAAGGACCTGGATTTTTGTAATGCCCGGCTACTAGTGTTTCTAATATGGCTCGGCATGCGTATAACTCCGATAAAATGAAGTCTATGAGCCCAAGGTAGAAAAAAGTGCGAAGTACAATGCTTGATTCTTGGAACTGTAGCTCTAGTAATGGTCACTTTGACGACCAGCAAAAGTACATATTATGATGTAAAGGATGCAGTCAGAGACGGCGGAATTAAGCCAGTATGAGCTTGGTCATCTATTTATTTTATATTGGGTAGCATCGAGCAACTAAAACAACCGCTTAAAAGAGAGAAATTGGGCGTAATCAGTAGAGTAACGATGGCGAAGGCGGAGTTCGGGCAACGCAGGTTCGTGCCGTTACGCTTAATACGAATTTTTGCTATGAAGGATCTTGGTACGTGCTGGCAAATAAGGCTAGACATGCTAATGCATTGATCCGAGACTATCCAATGAGCACTAAGTAGTTTAAGGCACGGTTTGAGTAATGGTGGCCGCTGTCAGGGCGAGAGCAAGTATGAGAGCAATGGGAGCAAGTAAACTAAAGGAAAATGCGGAGTGAGGACCGGAAGTCACTCATGGGGATGCAAGAAGCCATCAGCGTTGGAAGGACTAGGCTGAGTGAAGTATCAGTGATCAAGAGGCTCTCAGTAGGTTGGGGAGTATGCAGGCAGAACTAGGACTGTCATACGAAGTGTTGGCTTGATAAGATTTGCCGCATGAAAGGCAGATATAGACTAAAGTGCATGCTTAAAGGATGCTGTAAAGAACAAAATTCTGTACGGTGGAGGTTAAAAAGCCAAAAATTATGCAGTGAGGTGGCTATGCGAGCAAACAGAATTTCTGCAGTACAGGAGTCCGCGGCCTATAACTTGGAAGGTAATCGTACATGAATAGGACCATTATATGCACGGTCGGGATGTGGCCAAAATGGATGAGAATGTATCGATAACGCTATGATTAGGAAGTAACCAAAAAGAAATCAGTCAAGGCGTGATTAGCATAATGGTTGCCATAGACCGGGTGGGGAACAGTAAGGTAGCTTCGGGAACCATCGACTTAGGTGAGATTGGTAGAGGAATGATCGATGCATGTAAGCAGCAGTTCTGGGGAGGCCAGGGTGCATGAGGCGTCGTTGGTTAAGAATGACCTGTAAGCCAAAGGTGCTTATACGTTATGCGGCTAAAACGCTTGTAAAATACGGTTGTGGTGCAGGCCGGGACGTCGCCAAAGCTCCATCTGGGCCAGTCTCAAAAAAAGCACACCCGAATCGCAGTTGTTGAAAAGGGTTTCTATATTTTCTGTGCAATTAATGTTTCGTAACACTCTCTTGAACGCCTGCGGCTTGTGACTATCTTGTAGCCAATGTGGTAATTTGTTCTAATTATTCACCTAAATAACTCGGATGACATGTGAACGTAGTTTCGTCCGCGCTGATAGAGGAGCAATAGCGCGGTTTGGTAGTAGAATGTGTGCTAGGATGGTTTCAGTACCAAAGTAAGCGTATACAACTTTTGGAAAAGGTCAACGCACAGTCTAATCACAGTTATTTACAGGTTCTGTATTCCGCTACACATGTGACACTCGTCGAACATGGTGCAAATAGATGTTTGGGAGTGTTTGCGACTAATATCCGATTAAAAAGCAAACTGAACGGCACTATACACACGCAGAAACAGTACGACCAAGAATCGCACTACGGAGCGCGGGCAACCAAGAAGTCCATTGTAATCCTTACTTCAAACGAACTGTACAAAAGACACCATAATCAAAATGATGATAAATAAATAAATAAATGGTACATTCTCGGTAAAACGAGACACACTTGTAAAGACGTGATCAAATATGCATACAAGCATAGCTTCTTTGGAATGTAAAAACATTCGTTTTAGTGAAAGATATAAACGAAAAGATGCAGTCCTTATAAGTGAGCATATTGTCGGGTAATGGTCAGACCAAAGAACATGGTGGCGCTGTGGCGCGCAAATGCAATCATAAATGTTACGTCAAGGTACAAGTTTTGGGTAATTTCGCCAAGTAGCGATCCAGGAGCCCAACCAATGTTTGGTGCAATCAATGCCCATTACAAAGTCGAGATGGTCTGTGCTTCATCAAAGCATTTATCATAGTAAAGTCAGTTGCACAGGTTGGATGTAGAAGGCTGGGAACTGCGTCAGTGTGAAATGTTCAGCTGTAACGTTATTTTGTGGCGGGTCACATCCGCCAATTTGCCGTATTGTTTAGCGGACATTGGTGGATTTTAGAGGGAGAAAGATTGCAAGGCAAGAACCCACCACGTCCTGGAACCCTGCAGTAGCTTTTGTTGAACAGTAGTGCTAGTCGCTATGCATCGTATAGGCCGATTTTGCACTCTATTATTCGCAGTCAGTTGGCATCCAGAATGCTTCCTTGGTTGGCCAAATGGCTTAGCAGTAATCCGGCAGTAGTCGTTGAAGCCGGTCAATGATGTAAAAGAGTCGCAGAATCGAATGATAAATGATGCAGGTGAGTTAACACATTGTTAATAGAGGCCGGCTTTTTTAACTACATTCTTGTCCGATTCGCAAACCGTGTCCAGCTATCCACGCTAGCCTTGTCATGGGGACGGTGAGTGCAGTTGTTTCTTGTGGCTGAATATGTCCATAACAGGAGAAATTGCCATTCTCCGCAAAGTGGATTCGGAATTCCTTCACATGGAAGTAAGTGTAAGTGTCGCCATGGCCAAGTGAAAGCTCCATGAAAGACTATCGGAAAAGCCACTTATACGAGCGCAACGCTGTCCGTGAAAGGACATCAGAAAAGCTCCAGGTGACTGGAGAATCGGAATGTTTGAAGCAGCGATAGTAATCACTCCAGAATTATTTGTCTTCGGTTGTGGAACAGGGGTATCCATGTAAAAATATTATTCCAGGTGAGTAAATTGTTCGACTGTGGGTACGAGGCGAGCTAAACCCATTTGTTTAGACCCCTTGAGGTTAGCCTCTTCAGAATGACGGAAAGTGCCCCATTTGGAACGATGTGTGGGTTCTTCATCTCCCGGAGAAAGGATCAAGCGTTTAAAACAGCTGGCTGTTGAGGATAGGTCGACCAGGCCCAGTGGATAAACCTTCTTGTGTTGTCGGATGTAACTGTGGAAATCTCGGGAAAAACGTGCAACGGACAAAAGGCAGTCGAACAGAGAGACAGTAATGAATCAAGAAGCACTAACACAGACTGGTGGCGCGCAACGATGCCTATGATACATTAAAACTTATGTAATTTTGTTTAGTATACATGATCGGCAAGCGCGTTCTTTACATCACGTCGATGGTGTGACTCAGGCTACAACTACTGGGTTGGAAGAAGTTTCTGCACGCGCACGTTCAAGAGACCGATATAACAAAGCGTGTTGACAAAACTTGAGCAAATGCTGCGATGGTTGGAGAGAAACAGGTAAACCGATGGCGATGACAGTAGTCCGATTGCGAGAGGCATCTTAGGCAAAACTAAGGACAACTAAGTTGAGACCAAGTGCGGGAGTACCATAGGTAAAGCAACGTTCCAAGAGGAAAAGGAAATTCAAAGCATCGGCTAGGAGCGGATGAATGCGGACGGCAGTGCAGAGTAATTCGTGAGAGTAATTACGCTAAAGCGCTCATGATTCCACAATCCAACAGCCGTCAGTAACTAGAGAAAAGAGTCAAAGGGAGCCAAAACTGCCGTGCATTGGGGGTAGTAATGCCACTTACGGTCACACTTACAGGCAAATGCGAACATAAGGTAAAGTGCAGAAGCATATGAGGAGTAGAAAGGTGAGCACACTAATGGAATTACTAGTCAAGAAAAACTTAGCAATGATCCGAGTGCCGCCAGTAATCAGAAGCGAGGTCGGAGCGGAGGAGACCATACACACGAGGATAACCTTGTTAGGCGCAATGAATGTAAGCCGTGGGAATAAAAATGGAGCGCAATAACAGAGAAGGAAATAGACAAAAGGAAGATAAAATCAACAGGGGTCCAGACGCAACTGGAAGGGTGCGAAGTTGCTGCCAGACAATGATCGAAAATGGTAATGACATCTGGGAGTAATAGGAGGGTAGAAGGACGTTCAGCTAAGAATAGATTAGTCGGCGCACGGAAATTGGGTCGTAAAATCGTGGTGGGAACAACTGTGGACTGGTCAAGTAAGACTAGATCCAGAGCAGGGTAGTGAGAAATGGTCCTTTGATGGAAAAAAGATTGAGAACATAGATTATGATAAGAAAAGGTTAGGAACGTGATGAGAAAAGTTTATTGTCAGAGAGTGGAAGAGCGCACGAGGCTTTCCAGGTGATGTAAACAAAACGTTGGGTCAGCCGAACCAAGATTTGTAACGTCGAATAACTCTGAGTGAAATCAGATAACAAGTGGCCGATCTGACGAGACTGGATTAGTCAGCGCGTAGGAATAGCACCTACAATAAAGGCAGGAAAAGTGGCTATAACCATAGAGGGTGAACGAGTCTAACAGTCTCACGGGGTAGAGGAACAAGAGCGTTGAGTCCGCATAGTGTAAACCGCTTAAGCCTGGGTAGCATAGGATCAGTCAGAGAGCAAGAAACTGATCAGTGGGACTAGATCACCACAGGGCAGTGAGATCTGGCACTCCAGTGGAAGAGGAATTGAAAACAGAGCGCCATAAAAATAAGTTAGCGTCAGGATGAGAAAGGTTTATTGACGAAAGGCGGGAAAAGTCCACGAGACGCTCCAGTTAGTGTAAAGGGATAGTGGAGTCAGCCGAACCAAGAGAGATGACGTCTCAGAAGTCTAAATGAATCCGAAGAGTAGGATACCGATCGGGTAAGACTTGACTGGTCGGCGCGTTTGCATAAGGACACATGGTAAAGGTGAGAAAAGAGCTAACAATAAATTATGGGCACGTCTATCAGGCTCTAGATGTAAGGGAAACATCTTGTTTAGCCTACGGAGTGTATACCGCTTAAGTCGCAGTAGCATAGGAGCAGGCAGAAAGAAACAGACTGGTCAGATGAGGCGAGATCACGGCACGGCAGTAAAGCCGGCCGTTTGATTGCAAAAGGAATAAAAACAGAAAGCGATATAAGAAAAGGTTAGGGTCTGGATGAGAAGGGTTTATTGGTAGAGAGTGAAGAGTCCACGAGCCTCTCCACGTAATGTAAACGGAAGACATAGATCAGCCGAACAAAGGGAAGTGATGTCTCAGAAGTCCAAATGTATTCATTGAGTAAGAGGCCGACTAAGCTGGACTGGATTAATCGGCGCTTTGGGATTAGGGGGTAAAATAAATATAAGAACAAGGAAAGACGAGAAGTGAAATACTAATAGTCACCACATAATTTTATTCGTAGAGCTTCAGCTGGTAAGGCAACGCTCAATATAGGTATTTATGGAACAAACTCAACTACTTTTGAGGCAAAAGACACAGAACCTCCTTAAGGTGTGTGCCGAGAATATTCGTTAAGAAGGCGCACGAAGATTCTGGGGCATTTGAGTCAGTCGCTTGGTCAACAGAGAGTCCTAACTTGGGATCAGTCAAAGTAAGGATAGGCTCAGTGTGGTCGGGTTTAAGACGGTCAATACTCCCAGGTTCCTAACATCCATACCTTTCCAGCATGATGTAATTTGGCTTCCGTGACAACACTTTTAAAGAACATTCGTAAGTGGTGTCAAGTACACACGAAATGCATCAATGCGGATGAACACAAAATGACAAGTGTACTTCCGGATGAATTCGGTGTTCTCTGGCAGTTATGCAACTAGACTTCGGTTGATTTGATCGAAGTGTCGGTTAAGACTTTCGGCGCAGGAATCAGGATCCACTTTACCATTGACCCGGGGATCCAAAAGCATCTCACCTGGAAGTCTGTGATTAGTGCCAAAAACGAGTCTGGCAAAGCTGCATCTAATGTCCTCTTTGACGGTATTACGAATACCAAAAAGGACTGTTGGAGTGCGTTCGGACTAATGTGGGTCAGGTTCTTTAGCTGTGATATCGGCTGTAAACTGTAGTGGGAAACGCTGAACCTGACCACACGGAGCGGGATGATAAACAGTTGTTCGAAGGTGGTGCCGCCCAAGAGACTTCGTACAACTTTTGGGCCATATGGACCCACACTACTGACTCCAGCTGTACTATTCTTGCTCGTGGTGCTGCTACTCATGCTATCATGTACAACCTTGCCATATGCTGATCATGTTCAAAAGGCGAGCCTCACTTTGTCGAGAATAAAATATTAATTAAGTAATTTATTTATTAAAGGCACGGAATAATTTGCCACCAAACTGAGGTCGTTGACCTGCATTGATCGTAGAGGGCTCACTAAAAAACGAAATGCTTGGGTCCAAACAGGTACGGCCAACAGTTTCTGAAGGTGTTTCACATAAAAGCGTGGCAGGCGGCTAATGAGTACAACGGTCAACACAAGTCAGAATGAAAGTGAAATTGTTCGATGCAGGAAGCGGTCCGACCATGTCCAGGTGGCATGTCTGAACCGCGCCTGGGGTAATGAGAACGTTTCTGGGACAGAAATAGTGTGTCGGTATACTTTGCGGCTTTGGCAGCTAAAAGTTGGCTTAGCCCATTGCCGGATATTAGATCGCATACTATGCCAGATGTATTGTGCAGTACTAACCTACACAGTGAACCAGATGTTAGGATGCGACAGTCCATAACAATGGTCAAAGAAAGTTTGCCGGAGTGGTTAGGGGACAAACGGTCAAGGCTAACGGGCAGCAATATCGCATTGCATCCTTGCGTCTGAGTACAGCAAAAGTACTTGCAAGCATTTAAACGTAATTGTCCATCGAAGCTGAGGTTGTACAATATCGTTGTTTTGGGCAAGGAACGATTCCTCAAGGTTTATTAAAGGAGACAGAGGTTGACGTATGTGAGCACATGAAGTTCATAAGCGACAACATTGGTTGTACCGTCAAGGTAGCGAATGTTGACAGAATGGTGCGAGGTAATTTCAGTGTCTCACCGCTGTTGTAGAAAAGCAGTCGATAGAGACTCGAAACGCGTAGACGAAAGGTTTGTTGTCATTCAGGATTACAAGCCATCGTTCCTCAAGGAAGTGACGCAATTGTTTGAAGGCCAAGTAGATCGCAAGAAGTTGGCGACCAAACCACTATATCCCTTTTGTTTTGGATGGAACCTCCGAGAGCAGAAAACCGCGGAGGAATCACATCGCCGATTAGTGGTTGTAGTACACCAGCAACAGCGGATAATTCGATGCCCGTCTTGAGAACGAGAGTAGCTTGCTTGTAGATAAGCAAGTGGTTCAGAGAAGTTAACAAGCGTAACGTTGGCTTGATGGCAACAAACGCAGTTTTGGCCACTGGTGTATTGGCGAAATTGGAATAAGAAACAAAAGACACTTAGGCGAACAAGCAGGTTTTTGGTGGTTCGCATCAGGCAATTGCACCATAGATAATGGGATTAAAACAAACGCAGTGTATTTAAATACGATGAATCAATGAAGTGAATTGTCCGGTCAATGCGATCAAGTGACGACAATGGCTTGGACAACAATAATGGAAGGGTCAAGCGTGGTGTCATAACATGGGGAAGCTTGAGGCCATGGCAGCTGTAGAGCCTTACAAACTTATTTTGAGCACATAATTCGGGATTACGGAGCCGAATAACGATTGCTTCCGCCGTCGCCAATAGGCGACATTGGGGGGCTAGTGTTTGGCGTCCGGATATCTTGTAGATAAGCCGGACGGCCTCTTGCACATTCACTTGGTGATTTGTGTCGGCCAAATGCCCAGCGCCGCAATGAGTACTGTCTTCCTAACACCAGTGTAGAGCCACGTCGAGCAATGTTCTCGGACTCTCTCAGGCAGTATCCTGGTCGTATTTCCAATAAAACCTGCTCGATTCGAGCAAGAAAAATGGCACACAGAGAAAGAAACATTCCACCTTGGTTATCTGTCCTTAAGATGCTGACTCACGACTGACGTAGAAGTGAAGCTGACAAGGAGGTCAGCTGAAAAGTATGCCCTAGCTGTTGCACTGCAGAACCTTCTAATAGTTCGTCCCGCCATCACATCACCCTTGAAAGGCAGTGATAAGTAGATCAAGCGCTTTTCAGCGGTGATTGGTTGGACTTTTGGTGCTTGTGGCTCCACGTGTCTCCGGATGTATTTGTCCGGATAACCAGTTTGTTCGAGAACGCTTCGAATAAAACTCAAGGCATTTGACAGCGTAACTTTCGTGCATATTTTCCTTTCTATTTCCGTTAGACAACGGTCAAGGATGCGTTTTTGACTCATTGGAACGAAACTGCCGAAATGGGTATACTGGCCGGTCCACTTTGTCTTTCCGTGTACTCTCCTATGTACCGTCCTGTTTGATGTTCTGGTGATGTGGACGTCTAAGAATGGCAGCCATTTGTTACTTTCAGGTTCTATGATGAACCTTATGTTGTTAGGTGCGGCTTTGAAGTGAGCTAGCAGATTTTGTTGCATACTCAACCGGCCGCAACACAAAATATGTCATCCAAGTATCGGCCGTAGTAAGCCAAGTTGTTGATACATTCATTTAACTGAGTGTTCTCCAATTTACCCATGAAGACATCGGCAAGTAGCGGTCCAAATGGTGGACCCATAACTACCCCGTTTATTTGTCTGTAAAACGTCTCTTTGAACAGAAACTAAATTTTCTTAGTGCACGCCAATATAAGTTGCCTTAAACAGTCAGTTGGAATACCAATGATAATGTTGTGCAATTGGATAAACTCGCAGAGATAGTCAATGCTCTCTTCAAACGAAAGGTTGGTGATAAGTAACGTCATATCAAGTGGGAACATCTTCCGGTGCAACAACCTAATCTAGCTGGATGGAAGATGTTCTCACTAGATGTGGCGTTACTTGTCACCAACATTTCGTCTGAAGAGAGCATTGACTATCTCTGCGAGTTTATCCAATTGCACAACATTATCATTGGTATTCCAACTGACTGTTTAAGGCAACTTATATTGGCGTGCACTAAGAAAATTTAGTTTCTGTTCAAAGAGACGTTTTACAGACAAATAAACGGGGTTGTTATGGGTCCACCATTTGGACCGCTACTTGCCGATGTCTTCATGGGTAAATTGGAGAACACTCAGTTAAATGAATGTATCAACAACTTGGCTTACTACGGCCGATACTTGGATGACATATTTTGTGTTGCGGCCGGTTGAGTATGCAACAAAATCTGCTAGCTCACTTCAAAGCCGCACCTAACAACATAAGGTTCATCATAGAACTTGAAAGTAACAACTCGCTGCCATTCTTAGACGTCCACATCACCAGAACATCAAACAGGACGGTACATAGGAGAGTACACGGAAAGACAAAGTGGACCGGCCAGTATACCCATTTCGGCAGTTTCGTTCCAATGAGTCAAAAACGCATCCTTGACCGTTGTCTAACGGAAATAGAAAGGAAAATATGCACGAAAGTTACGCTGTCAAATGCCTTGAGTTTTATTCGAAGCGTTCTCGAACAAACTGGTTATCCGGACAAATACATCCGGAGACACGTGGAGCCACGAGCACCAAAAGTCCAACCAATCACCGCTGAAAAGCGCTTGATCTACTTATCACTGCCTTTCAAGGGTGATGTGATGGCGGGACGAACTATTAGAAGGTTCTGCAGTGCAACAGCTAGGGCATACTTTTCAGCTGACCTCCTTGTCAGCTTCACTTCTACGTCAGTCGTGAGTCAGCATCTTAAGGACAGATAACCAAGGTGGAATGTTTCTTTCTCTGTGTGCCATTTTTCTTGCTCGAATCGAGCAGGTTTTATTGGAAATACGACCAGGATACTGCCTGAGAGAGTCCGAGAACATTGCTCGACGTGGCTCTACACTGGTGTTAGGAAGACAGTACTCATTGCGGCGCTGGGCATTTGGCCGACACAAATCACCAAGTGAATGTGCAAGAGGCCGTCCGGCTTATCTACAAGATATCCGGACGCCAAACACTAGCCCCCCAATGTCGCCTATTGGCGACGGCGGAAGCAATCGTTATTCGGCTCCGTAATCCCGAATTATGTGCTCAAAATAAGTTTGTAAGGCTCTACAGCTGCCATGGCCTCAAGCTTCCCCATGTTATGACACCACGCTTGACCCTTCCATTATTGTTGTCCAAGCCATTGTCGTCACTTGATCGCATTGACCGGACAATTCACTTCATTGATTCATCGTATTCAAATACACTGCGTTTGTTTTAATCCCATTATCTATGGTGCAATTGCCTGATGCGAACCACCAAAAACCCGCTTGTTTGCCTAAGTGTCTTTTGATTCTGATGTCTTCTCAGCAATTCTTTTCTCGGGTGACACTTTGATTTTGCTTTAAGTAAACGTATCGTATGCTGAAGCATGACGGCGCAGTCGCAATTAACCTTTCGAATTATTTAACCATTTTAAGGAATCTGGGTCTATTATAACGGTTTGTGCCCGTGCTTAGTCCATGATTGCCGGAGTTTTCTTGGGAACGGTACTAACACTTTTCTATAAATTTAGGACAAAAACATCGACGCCAAGTTGAACAAATGGACATTTATCTGGATTAGTGGCTATCTCGTTATGATCGAAGCGGTCGACTACGTGTCGAAGGTAATCCATATGCTTTCTTGGCGTGGAATCCGCTATTATGACATCATCGATGCAGACGAACGCAAACGCTAGGCCATGGAGGACCTAGTCGGTGAGGTGTTGAAATAAGCTACCGCATTGCCAAGGCCAAAAGGCATACGAATTCCATCGTACAAACCGAAACGTGTAACCACGGCCATGTTATTAATCCCTTCAGTTGTTATTGGCAGCTGATGGTACGCTCGAATAAGGCCAAACTTGGAAATGATGGATTACCGGACAAAGTCAATGAAAAATCATGAATATGAGGAATGGGGTATCAGTCAGGATGGTACTGGCGCTGAGTGTCCGGTACGCACCTCACGAACGTCCATTACCGAACTTTCGGGTACAAGATGAAGCAGGGAATCCCAACAGATGTTAGATAGGCGGAGGATGCCGAGGTGGATCATATGCTCAAGTTCCTGTTTAGCCGCTTAGAGCTAGTCAGGTGGAAGAAGTCTTGGCTTGGCTGACAGGGGTGGACCCGTTGCGACTATATGACGTACACCTTGGTGTTTAGGCTTGGCAGAGTCGGTGTTAATACTGACCGAAGACAGGAATTGGTGCGGCGTTGACGATTACTGCGTACTGCCTGACATGAGCATGCGAAGTCCATTGGTACTGGATGAGGCAAGATGGCAAAGAATAGTGAAAGAGGTTATGTTATCCCGTAAATTTCTGCAAAGTAGCTCGACCACGAGGTCAAATTTGCTAAGGAAGTAGATGCCAGTTATGGGTCTTCGGACATTTGCGATGGTAAAGCGAAAAGCAAATACACATCGTAGCCCAAAGTTTAGGTGTAACCGTTTCTAAACGTACGTTGCAATCTTCGTCTTGTTAGCCGCCTGCAATATAAGTCCTGTTGTTGCAGAGCGCTTTCCCAAAGATCTTGGTGTACCGCTGATATGTGCGCCTGTATCAACCAAAAATTATGGTTATTCGTAAAGTTCAACACGCACAGAAAGCAACTGGGGACGGTCGGTGACAGCTGTCGCCATTACTGACGCTTTGGCGTTTCCCGGTTGCGAAATCGTTTTTTGATAAGTGCATCCCGTGCGACAGTTACGCGCTGTGTGCTGTGCAACCGGCAGTAAGACCGCTGGAGTGACCGTGATGTGCTGCTGCGCGGACCCCAAGTGCGTCTTCGGTTAGTAGTGCCTTCGCGTCGAATAGCAGAAATGCTGAGATCTAAGCAGGGGATGTACCGTTGATTGCCGCAAGCTAAATGCTGTGGGATGAGTTTGGTTGGTTGAACGCAGCTACATACGATAGGGTATTTTTAACGACACATTCGCGTGGTTTCTCTACAGTTTCTGCAAGATTTTCCAGTATGGCAGCGCCGCCAAGAACCGAGAAAATCACTGTGTTGTTTGCCGGAGGGCACTTCTTCTAAAGGTGACGGAGTATGGAGTCGTCGGGTTTTGTCGAGCTAACTAAGGAAAGCATTTGTCTAAGAAGCTAAGATAGAATGCGATGGCCAAGTTTGACGCCGGAAAGTAGCTGTTGCGCACGAGTCTCATCAAACGCAGTCGTGCTTTCAAGCATAGCTACTCTAAGTTGAGCATACGGCGCTTCTCCGCGCATAAGGTTAAGGTTGTCAATGACATGAGAAGCAATGAAGACAGGTTAGCGCTAGACGACGCATGAAAACCTGGATGCTTGTGAAGTGCTGTTACGACGTCGGAAAGTGGCTCCTAGCTGCATAAATCATCCACGTGGATTAGAAAGTTTAAACGTAGATACAGAGAGTTTGACG
Source organism: Dicrocoelium dendriticum (assembly GCA_944474145.2). Lineage (NCBI taxonomy): Eukaryota > Metazoa > Platyhelminthes > Trematoda > Plagiorchiida > Dicrocoeliidae > Dicrocoelium > Dicrocoelium dendriticum. The sequence goes on from OX104063.1 coordinate 226,136,426, forward strand.
CAATTATTAGTAAAACACACGAGAGCTGACCAGACATGATTGTGTAATATGTGTTCAAAAAGTACGGCGGGGTCACGTTATGTAGCAGTTGAAAGCATACCAGGAAGGCTTCAATCCAAAGCAAACGCAAAACTTTTCGGAACGTGCCAACTCAGAGTCCAAGCACAGCTGCCTACGAATTGTAAATTGCGTTATTTATCTGACACTCGTCAAGCAAAAGGGAAATAGACGTTAGATAATAATTTACCGTCTAATTTCCCGTTTGCAAGCAGACTAAACGGCACTGTATACAAGCAAACGCAGCATGGCTGAACCTTAAAAGGATGGAGCGCGGACAACAAAGAAGTATATTTTAATCTTTAATTCAAACAAACTGTACCAGTGACGTCATAATCAAAGTGATGCTGGGAAAGACAAGATTGCAAACTTAATAAACACTATAGTAGCACCGGTTGCAGAGGTTGAATTCTGATCCTCAGATCGGTGTCAGCTTGGGTATGTCATTGTGCACTGCGGGAGGTATTAGCTTATGTAAGGAGCATAGGTTCAAAGTAATGCGTCGCAACCATGGAGTCTGGAGTTTTGGGTGACCACATCTCTGTTGGTAACTAAGTGGTAGATCCTTGGGGTTATTGTATTGGTAAACAAGAGCTGAGCATTTTCGAGCAGCATGCGAGCTGACTTTCACAAACTGCTGCGGATGAATGTGCAATATTATAGGTGCAGGCGAACATGAACGCCAGAATTCTAGTTGTGATTCGGCTGTGATTATGTGATGGCCTATGTGGAAAGCTAATTGTCGAGCCTTTGCAACCTGATATTGCCCCTTCACTGAGAAGTTGTGGATCCTGGAGTACCGTATACCTAACTCCTCAGCATAGTGTTGTTATATAGGTGTGCCATTTAATGTCAACATGACATCAAGTACTCACTGCGATCGATTTATCAGCGGAAACATTTATTTGCCACTGCTGACTCCATGACACAAAAGCGTTCAGCTATTCGCGGAGTGCGCAACGTGTGTAAAGTTGTGCGAGTGAGGGAAAGACATATACCACTCATATATTGATTACCACATGGGCTGTTACAGAGGCCGTTTACATAAATCAAAATGGTTCGGACCAAGTGCGCTCCCTGGTACGACAGCAATGGAACCTGTGACAGCGATGGATTCCTGCTGCGCCAATTTCACAGACGGAGTACGCCCGGTTAAATAGGATTTCAGCTAATCGAGTAGAGCGCTGCCCAAACCATAAGCTTTAGTCTTGTGCAACAAGTGTATAAGGAGGAGCCTACGGAACGTCATTTGCCTATCGTGGAATAGTGTAATTACTACCAGCACTAAACCGATCACACTGGATACAAGGCTAAGTTAATCAAGCTGGCAAGTTGTTCAAACTCGAGCACTTAGAAAGAAAAGTGGTGACCTGCAAACCTGCTCTTCTTTATACTGGTTGTCCAGGAGTGCTTACTTATTCGAATTTTCTATCTCGCGGGAATTATGGCTCGGTAGTTGTTAAATTCCTGTATGGAGCCACCTTTTTGGCGCGGTGTGGTTACATTGTGCTTCCAAGCCGATGTGTATTGGCCATTCGCCATGGAGAGTGTGAACTGTTTTAAGAAAAATATTGGTAAATCATTGTCCTGTACTCATTTAAATGAGTGAAATGTGGTCGGGGCCAATGTTCGTTGATGGCTTCTTTCTGTAATAGCGGAACGGATACAGTTAGGATCAAATTAAACCTCACAGTGCGTCTGGTTGCTGGACACGTGTAGCTCAGTAGAAACGAAGCATTCCCACGTCTTAGGACTCTTTAAACTAGGAACTTTAAGCTTTGCATGCAATGCGTGAGTCCTAAACATGCGTCATGGGCCCAACACATATGGAGTAAACCTTTGCCTATAATGTGGTGTGAGAGAAAGCAGCAGCCGGCTGGGTTGCTTAGCTTAGTTCACACTTGCTATTGCCGCCCTTTTCTGGGTAGTTCTGAGCAACATGGATCTGGCTGATAACTGCCTCGCAATCTCCTAGGCTATCAGGAAGAGTGCAAAATTGAACGCCTTGTTGTAGGAACGAAGTTTGAGTACACTGGCATGCAGCGTAGTTTGCTTCATACTTTTAATGAGATTTTGTTTACACGAGATAATGAAGCCAAGAGACATAAACGGTAGGGTGGTTTACTGTAACATATTGCAGTTGATCTCTCCAGGGATTCGGACAGAAAGAACTGGTCGCAGTGCCTTGATATTATAACCATAGCAGTAGGCCAGGTTATGTATTTCAACGGGCGGTATGTCTCAATGGTATCTGTTTTAACAGGACAGGTGACAAGACTTTTTAAGTACATCGAGCGGTATAAAACTCTGTGGTCACTCTTCCGAAATACCTAGCCTACAACTACCCTTAATTCTGGGAACCCAAGAGCAAAGAATATTTTAAAAATGATTTGACTTTTTCGGAGCTGCAAAACGTTGCACCCATCCCACTAAGTTGCCACAAGATTAAAAGTCTGTATGCTTTGTTGGGGCGGTAGGCGGGAGTCTTTGCCTATCAGGCAGAGGGAAATCCTCCGCAATGAGTTTGCGTGCACAGTGATGGCCCAATACTCGCTCAAAAGCAGTTATACAGACTTTATACCTCAAGCAGGGTGTATCAGAAGCCCTGTAAACGCATCCGAGTAACAAAGTAGAGCCCAGAATGTCCGCTATTTTCCATACAGGGTCCACTGTTTCGGCGTTATACACGATATTGATTCTCGCGGGTTAGTGTTGCTTAAGGTAAATAAAACTCCCTTTACCATGGTTGTGCGCATGAGATTGTGTAAACAGATGATAGTCGGGGAGAGAATAGTGATCGTCTAACTAAAAGGTTCCAAACCACGTTTTAATTATAAGATTTGCATCAGGAATGGCAAGGATAGTCAAGGGGCGTAGTATATGCGTCGTACCGTTCAGCAGCCGGGCCTTGACAAGTGTAACTGAACCAGAGAGGCGGTTATTTTTATCGCTTTATTAATGAGACGAAGTAGTCTCAAAGCTACTGAACAATTTGTAGAAGTTTTAAGAACAGGGTCTATGGGTGTGCCAGCTTGCTGTTCCTTAATGACAGGTTGGGCGTGTCGCGGCACCTTCCTACCTGGTATACAAAGGTGCATGGGTGAAGTGGAGAGAAGGGCCTCTGCCGGTTTAGGCATTGTTTACCACGGTATCCATAAGAAAGCTGAGGCAAATGCTTGACAGTCTGAATGGCCACGACTGTGATAAGGAAAGTGCTGAGTGCTATTAACTGAAGTACTAGCCGCAACTGCTCTGTGTATGTAGAGGACATGTGGTTGTGGCAGGCTCCCGTTAGGAATACGACAGTCTTAGAGGGTGCAGTCTGATTTTCGTTGCCTCTAAATTGCCTGCGTCTCTCAGTCACTAAGAACTGACTGGCACTCGTGAATGACTGCTTTGTTAGGAGCATGCCGGTTTCGTCAACCTCGGGGCTGCATCGACGACACCTTCAATTTAGGTCAATAGTTAAAGCAACGCCACGTTTATTAGCAACCCACCGTTGTCGTGCTTCTCGACAACAAAGGTACCATTGATTTAGTGGATCAATGTGCCCTTTGGGAATGACTTCTTAGGAAAGTTATGTCTTAACGTACGTAAACATTATAATAGCGCTACACTCGTGTTGTTCGTGCCCAGCGAGGGTTCACGGCAAACTGTCGCCGCCCTTCAATATCTATAGCAATGTGAAATAACTAAGTCTGTTTTTCTTTTTAAGTTCACCATTGACGAAGTAATTGTAGCAGCTTGCACTAGACACGAACTAAAAGGTGCAAAGCTGCTTCTTGTTGAGCTTCTTGTTGAGTTGTATCATACGGATTGTATTGCCTTCACCTGTAACATCACACAAGCTCATCAAGCGAAAGTGAACCAACTAGCACTGGCGGTCAATCGATGTTAGGTAAGTATTTCTCCATGGAACTGCAAAGTCCTTCTCCAAACTTGGTAGGTACCCACCCTGCGTTGACACTTGGTGATAATCAGCTAGCGTTCGTTCAAGCATACAAGTAACTTGGCAAGTTCATAAGCGTTTTTGGGATCAAATTGGTGGTTACAAACCGTATAGCAAACTTACGAGGTGCCTTCGCCAAACCGCTACCTATAGCGCCGGCGCCACATGACTCTAACAGTAAAAGACGAAGTTAAGAATGCAGCCGTCCGTTCAACCCACCTGGTCGACCGACACAAATTTGATGGTCACTTTCAATCATCGCTGCCTTCGCGACATAGCTCATGTCCGGTGGGAGCACCGCGAGGACAATTAATATGTACGGCGTCCGTAGTTGGTACATGCAGAACGAGTGAACCGCTCAGCGCTATTATGTCACGCACCAGGCTCTGCTGGATGGCTCACGCGTTGCGCATGCCAGCACACCGGCTCCATAGAGGAGCGTTGCTTGAGCGCCGATGAGGTGGTTGGATGAATAGGAGCGAAATCCAAGCGCTGACTTGGTCGTGAGAAATGCAATTGATCAGTTTCAGGTTACCGGCTGTTGGTAACTCACGACTGCTTACCTTGGGTCTAAAGAACGACTAAAGCGTTTATTTGGACAAATTGCTGATATGACAAAGGGATAGGGTTCAATGGCGTCCGCGTCGTTTCTTTGTCCACCCCGTCCCCTTTAGGTTCCCCTCCAATGAATGTCTCATGGTAACTGAATAATGCGATATTTATAAACTAAAATAACCTAACCTTTTTCTAGGCAACGCGAGGCTTGACTTTACGGGCATGTTCGATTTATGATAACAACGTCTGAAAAAATGTACAAGAATACCACATGATGGTTATAACAGTAAAAGTGTGTAGGAACGTGTATATAACTGTGCTTAGGCCTTGCTCTGTAGCTTGCGTTTCTAAGTGTGCCTTTGTATTTGTGAATGTGTGGCAGCGTCAACTAGGTAAGGAATGATGATTCATTCTGTTGAATAGGATGTAATTATCCAGCTAGCTACAAATCAGTGAGTTTAGCTTGTAGCGAGGCACATTCGCCAATACACCAGTTAATTACCGGACATTTGTAGCTCTTTATAAAGGGACTCCTGTTAGGCAAAAAGCCTACACTTCCTAGAACACTGTCGCCGAACTATTTGTTGGAACGGGTTACACCCGAACTACCTACCTGGCATCGCGAGGTTGTTCGGCTAGGCATTCTGTTTGGCTTGAATTATTTGTAGTATAAATTAAGTCCCTTATATTTTTGTATTTCAACCCATTAGCTGACTTGAGTTCTCAACTCCTGCTAACGTGGATTGGCAACGATGTGCATTCCAAGCACGGCTTGATGCGCGATTCTACATTTCAACACCGGTCTTACTGTAAGAATTCCGAATAACTGTTAAATCATCCACGGCATCCTAGTAAATAGCTAAATAAAGAGACCAACTGCCAGCAACCTTTTTGTAATTTTTCCTCGACATGTAATACGTTGGTAATATGACCCCCAACTCCAGCTGCTCAACCAAGCGCGGCGCCATTTTCCCGCCAACAAGTAGCTTGTAAGTAAGCTTTCCTTCCCAATTCGTAAATTCGAACACGTTCAAACTGTCGCCTGTTGCCATGAAACGGATCAGTATCAATGCCTAGCAAGTGCATGCCGCAGTTCCTTGGAGCCCTTTGCTTCACTGTACATACCCTAGAGCTAAAGGTCGTCTGCACTTAGCCTCTCATGTGGGTCGTTTTTATGTAAGGTGAACAATAATGGGCGCACAATAGGCTTCGGTGCCACGCCACTAAGGACAGGTTGTCGGATGGATAGTTGCGAACATAAAGCCCCTGTCCTGTTGCGGCGGTGGCTGCTAAACGTGCAACTTTAATTCCTTACACGCGTCAGCAGGAGTTGAACGAACAGGCAGTATCACGCTATCACTGCGACGTCATGTGTCTGCCTTGATGCCTTCGATCGGGCTTCCGATTGTGTGAGCGTATGAATTTGGAAAACGCAGCTGAATGTATGGTAACGGCGTAAACGGGATTAAAACGCTTTTTGTTGCTCCGGTAGGTCTGCTTTCTGTTCACGCGGCTTGGAGGCCCAGGCGTCCACTTTCCTCTAACAATGACACTATGTAAATAATAGTAAACCCCAGGATGCTATAGGACTGTAGTTTGGGCTAAAGATGGGAGTGTGGGACGGGATCAAGTGTATTTGTGGAGTCAATGAACAATAGGCCAACCACTTGTCCACGGTATACCGCTTGGGCCCGCAAGCTCGAGCACACACCGCCAGGAGCGGCTATTACGAAAGACGTGTTGAGATGAACTAAGTGAGCCAGGCGTCATCAGGTAAGATTCAAAGGTATCGCTTACTAGCTTCGCCAGTACGTTGCCTAGAACGCTGCTTAAGCTGTGTGGTCTACAGTTAAGGTACGTCCTTGTCCCCTGCTTAAACACGGGGCAGATGGTTGCTTTCTTCTAATAAGTAGGTGAGAAACAATTGTGAGGTAACTCACCAAACGTTCGAATAATCCGTTCACAGAGAAACCTGATGAATAATAGAACAATTTTGGATGAAGTATATCCACTCCAGTCGCTTTAGCGTGGTTCGGCAGCTATAGGAGCCTGAATGCCTGGGTCTTTTGTATGGAGAAAGTCTTCAGCAGATTTAACTGACTACCTATCGCTAAATCGATATGCGGTACCAGATTCCCGACCTACGCGCTCAAACCTTGGTATGCTAACAGACAGGCTTCTGTCTGGTCTGTGGGGGCTGCAGTGCCGTCATGTTCAAATAACACTAACAGGACTGAACTTAGCTTAACAAAGCAAAAAGGCGCTTCGGGTTTATTGAAGCTCAGCTGGCCGACACCTCGTAGATTTGCCGCGTTACACTGAGGTATATCTGCGGATATTTCGCGACTTTTGATAGACTAGAAAATCAATATTACGCCGCATACCTTTCCGAGGCATTGACACCACACGAATATGGGGTGAGCATAACGCGGGGCCGCCTGCACCTCCACGGAGAGACCGACCGTCTCAACGATACGTCTACGAAAGGATACTCATTCAGGTTCAATGTTCTTAGGAGTGGTAGTGAACAAAAAGAGTGCCCGTTTTAGCTTCAGCACTTCCTGTTAAGACCAAGGGCAACGCGGATCCTTCGATAGGTAGTTCCGTAGGGTATTATTACGATCGCGGCGGAAACAAGACGATCCTTGCTTATACGTCAGATATGAGTTCCACAGCCTTATGCTATGTTCCTCATTCTGTGCACTGACAACCGGACCGGGCAACTTGTTCCGGCTACTCACCACTCGGGTAGACACGGTTGTTGTGACTATGAGGTGTTCCTACATAGTGACATCTGAGTGGACTTACTGCCTTCTCGGCTTTAACAATTTCTAAAAGGACCCGATGTTCTACTATCAACTCTGAGCGGAAACAACTTCAGTTCGTTCCATGTCGTCCCCGTAGAAATCGTCTAGTGTAAAGCAATTCACCACGAGGACGACAGAAATCCAAAGTGAAAATGTTAATAGTTCGAAGTTGTTTGGAGTGAAAGGAATTCTGAATCGCTGAACTGAATTTCGTTCCTCACTGTTGGACTTAACTCTATCAGGACACGTTCGGCATTGGTAAGAGGATGAACCGCGGGTGTATCGTATTCGAGGATGCTGCGAAGTAAAAAGTAAAAAAGCAGGTTGTAGACCTCTGGAGTCATTTAGTAGAAGACCTTATGGTAGAGAAACTTGAGTTGATAGCCGCTACCCACCCCAACTTGTATTGAGTCCAACGCAAATAAAAACACACAAGTATACAAAGGTTACTTTTCCATGCAGCACTCTTCAGCTAGCAAACACCAAAATGATATGCAGCAAGCGGATACGAAGCCCCGATCATGTGGACCGTATATTTGTTTCATATTGGACCGACTGTGCAGCCCGTGTTAGGCATGCCGGCCCAGCGACTCCCGCAACGTGCCCTGATTACGCGCAGTGGTTTATATAGAAAGGGGAAGGGAGACCCAAGAGATGCCGGTCAAGAGGAATGAAGCTGCTGGCTACGAACTTGATGCAGGTATGCGTCTTTGACTGCCCGGCTGTAGTCCGAAAGCCAAAGAACACCTCTGGTTAGGTACACTAACCGGCATTGCGGAACGTTGCTTTCAATGGCGTTTGTGCGGCGGGTCCCTTTATTCATCCGCTACCCTTAAGCATTCTCCTCTAACAAGGACCACAAGGTTGAATTTAGCAACACGTTATTATCTTAACAGCATTTAAATCTACACTGCTTAATTTCTTACCGATTTGTGTTGCGGCGCCTTCGCTGTGATATTTTCCTTATCCTCAGCTAACGTGTGTTTTTGAAGCTGGTGAGCCTTGCAGCTGGTCTAGGTTTATTAGCAATCGGTCAGTAGCTTCGAAACTGAATGTCTCCAACAGTAGCGTTATGTCGTCAGTGTATAGCAAGCAATCCATTCAGAGCCTTGCTGTACTGTCATTGAAGCATATCCTAGGCAACTTAGGACCAAGGTGGAGTCTTGCCGAACACTACTAGTCATAAGAACTAGCAAGGAGTAGGTTTCGGCCACATTCCTTCGCACATTATGACCATGCAAAGAACCAGCAATCCAACTGACTTACACAAGAAATGCCAAAGCTTCAAGCTTAACCGAAGTCTTTAGTGCGGGACTTTACGAATTGCTTACGTCAAGTCGACAAAGAGGATGTGCAAATTTGTTCCCGCATCCACTCATTTAGCTTTTCTTCTCTGGCCGCAAGCAGATTGGCGCACACAAGCGTGAACTTCGGAAGCCGTGTTGGGTAATGCAAGGCTTACTAAGGTGTTCTCTCCATGGCTTTACACACCGCAAGGATACCAAGTTAAGGCAACTCCATTTCGGCCCACCAAGACGGACAATACTGAATCATACCCCAGATACTTGTGAGACGACACGGCGTACCACCACCACAACCAATACACCTACAGCGAGCACTACATCTGATAATCTTCACAGCTCCGATCAACTTCATGCGCATCTAGGCTGTTGTGCACCTGCTACATCTTACACAATTTTGCCGCCAGTCCAGATACAAAGGCCAAATAGTCCACTGCTTCCTACCACGCAACCAGCGCAGTTTTGGACCAGTGTGGATAAGCCGTAACAGTTTCATCCCGGTAACAACCTCCTCGTCGCCCAACTACCAACTACAATGTCTTCTCACTCACTTTCTACAACTACTGCAGGCAGTGAAGTAACAATCAACGGTTTCATCTCGTCATCCGTAAAGCTAGTAGACTCCAAGTTTTCTTTCGCACTTCTACTTATAAATGCTAGGTCCCTAAACAATAAAATGCACATCTCGCGTCCCCTCTCTGTCCTACCCGACTCTGATGCAATAGTTACCACAAAAACATGGTTTTCCTCTTATGCTTTAGAGCAGTACTACACATTTCCTGACAATCAGCTGTTTATGCAACCTCGTGTGCATAAACGTGGGGGCGGTTATGCCACTTAAGTTAAAAAAGCTTACCCAGCAAAAATATCCGAAATCATGAACGCGGCAGAGGCGACGGATGCAGTATGGATAAAGGCTGCTATCCTTTGATTGACGATATTATTTGGGTGTGTTTATAGCCCAACTGCTACCTAAGTTATGGGTAACAACGCACTCATGGATACTTTTGCGCAAGCATCAAATTTTTTCTTGCAGATACAAACTGGTTGCAGGAGGTTTCAGCCTGCCTGAGTTGAACTAGGTCTCACCTGCTGCAACAACGAAGTATGCTGGCCTACTAGCATGTAGCAATTTAGGCGGCTGGACGCAACATGTATCTGCTCCAACCAGGGCGGAACATATGCTTGACCTAATATTTACTCTAGGCATCCCATCAACGCGAGTGGCAGTCAGCCGGGCGTTTCCGTGTAGTGATCACCGATTAATGCATTGCTCGGTTTACTTAAAGCGACATAACGTCTACCCAACAGAAACAGACGCAGTCGCAGCATACTGCTCGATGCAACTTGTCAACTGGACAACTTTTGCTCTGCTCGTCCGATTAAGAAATTGGGATGGATTCTTTATATCTGATTCCGTGGATCGCTTGGCTGAGCTGCTTTATGAGGAAATACTTCACTATCTCGACTCGCTAACTTTCACGTCACAGTTAATAAGGCACTCATCTAAAAGTGTGACCCAAACCAGAATGCATAACAGAATGCGTCAGCTTAGATCAACCTATAACAAAACCTTCAATTTTGCCCATAACATGAAAGCGAACGAGGCTGTACATCAGCTTTCGGTCGGAACCAAGCAGCAAAAAACCAACCAAGAAATAGCCGCACTAAATAGTGCGAACAAAGCTAAGAATCGCAGCTGGCTGCCGCACACTCAGAACCCTAACTATGTACGACAGATATCTACCTTAAAGGTTAGACCCAACGACACTTCTAGTGAGGTAAGAATATTATGTGAAGTCTTCAGCACGCATTTTAACGAATGGCAGTATTTAGAAATAGGTTCAACCTTTCAGGCCCTGAAAGTACCCGGTAGCTAGTCCCTGTCCTCTGTACAGTTTGACATAAATAGTGTCCGTTCTGCGATTTTAACTATCAAGTCATCCTGGAACCCTGGTCCAGACGGAATGCCGCCCAGTCTACTTAAGAATGGTGGCGAAGATATCCCTATGCTTCTTTTGAAACTCTTTACGTTATCAATGCAAAATGGTCGATGCCCGACCGCTTGGAAACATTCCATCATTACGCAAAGGCATGGGGGCGGAAGCCTACAGGAAGTTGGAAACTAGCGACTTATTAACCACACTTCTATTATCTCGCCCGTGATGGAGAAGCTGCTAAAAGCCCTGATGACTCACACTTATGCAGCTGAGCACATAAATGAATCTCAGCACTGGTTTCTAAGGTCGCGGTCTTGTGAAATCGGTCAGCTGGATTTCATTAATTTAGTCATCAAAGCCATTGACCGTAAGCTTTCAGTGGTCATTCTTTACCTTGATACTCAAAAGGCGTTTGACAGGGTACCGCACATGCGCCTGATGCATATGGTAAAGGCTTACGGGGTAGACAGTTTTCCTTTAGATTAGCTGGGTTCATATCTAATAGGACGTATACAGTCTGTTATGGTTAAGCAAACTATATGCACCCCGACCGCCGTCCGCAGTGGCTTGGTGCAGGGGAGCGTCCTTGGTCCAACCCCATTTTTGATTTATATCAGTGACCTCTAAGAGTTTGCAACACGGTCGCTCCTTTATCTTTGCTGACGACGTAAACGTTGTCTACATCTTTCCCACTGGTAATGAATTATCCGCAATTAATATTATCTGTCAGGATATTAAAGCACTTAAAATGTTGTGCGAACACTGGCAAATGACCTTCACCGCCCAAAAATCTAACGTCATGACCCGTAACTTTTCTATACCTGCTGGGTCCCTAACAATAAACGGCTTCACTATCAAACAGTGTGCCATGACAACAGACCTAAGCTTTTGCAACTCCATGAGCCTCAAATTTACAGAACAATTCATTATCAGGTGGCAAGGGTAAGGGGATTTTCTTTTAAATACGCCGTTACATAAAAACCGCAGTTGGAAGGCTAGAACTTTATAAGAGTCACATCAGCCCACATCTGGAATATTGCTCCTTTACATGCAGCAACCTGCGGAAGTCGACCGTGTTCTGCTTGAAAAAACTAAGCGACGCTTTAAGAGGACATTGACTCCATCGCACCAAGCGCTGAGTTACCGACAAAGGTGCAAAGCCACAAAATTCAGCCCCTAAGGCAAAGGCGCATTATCCTTAACCTGTGCTTCTTACATAAGCTAATTCATAGAAAGCTGCAGAGTAATATCAATTGTCTTAAACTAAGGAGCGCCTCTGAATCTAAACTCCGAAACAAGGCCATTTCATTACTTCTCTAATAGCAAAGAAGATACATCGATCTCGTTTCTTCTTAGTTGTGTACGTAAACATATGAAACAGGTTGCCTTCCAGAATAAGAAAAAGCCAAAACTTGCAGGTATTCAGGAAGGAGATCCAGAGATTCCTAGGGATTGACAATATACAAAGCATGTTCCATATTTGCGATGCGCAATACCACTTCTTCGAAACTGGTCCTGATGTAGCTTGAGGACGCCCACGATGTAGTGACATCTAAGCACGTTGAGCTCACAACTCATCCACATTCATTGTCGTTACCGTCTTATCACCTAAGAGACTTTAGCGGTATCCGTCGCACAAAATTTCTAGGGTTTAGGAATAGCGAACTGAATACAAGATGATTTTAGTCTTCAAGGATCTCTTCCTTACCTACTTGAGTTCTCCTACGGACAATTCCGCCTTATGTCTACACTATGGAAAAAGTAGACACCACCACATAAGCATCCCGTAAGGGATAATAAGGGCTTACGCTCATGAATTGTCTCCGTCAGTGACCCTCGTTCTTTTACCTTATTCATTAGCGCAATCACAAGACCCAGAAGTGCTCAGTGGGATCAGTCGCACGCATCGTGAGGTGCTAACATTAGAATTCTGAATGCAAGTGGTACTCAGCCATTACCGATTATTTCCTGATTTGCTTCGACCCTCTCACTAGCAAGTTGATCCAAAGGCTGTATGGACCAAATGGGATCCACATATCTCCGGTTTCTCTCTTTCTATGGTCACTTCGTCAATGTTTAAAAATTTCAACAAACAGTACAGCCTAGGCTACTGACTGACAGGCTTGCAAACCCGTAGTTATTCCTAATATACGGTATTTAAGGGCAATAAAGAAGACATCGTGGAGCCAAATTTTAATCCTTTCATCTTTTCTACATCTTCATTCCTTGTCTTCAGCTTTACATTTTTCACTATCCAACTTCTTGCCCACTGGGTACGTGGAAAAATATTAGACTTATGGCCTTTGAGGTACTCCTAGTAAAGGCAACTTATCAGACCTAAGCCTTGCATTAGATGTTGAAAGCGTTTGTTGCTGCTGACACACCTAACCTTAGCACTGGAATTGTCCAAAACCGTCTAAATGCCGGCTTTCGATGAACCTTTATGTGCCTTCGTAAATGTCGGTTGCTAGCTGGCCCTTATTGATGCTTTTTCATTAAGCCTGAACACTAGCTACTGTACTTCGCCGTTTTCAACCCCTATCAGTATGTAAACAGAAAAATAAGATTTATATCTTTCATATCGTTGACAAAGAGAGCCCTTTAAAAGTTCTAGGCCCAAGAATCAGGCATTTTGCTCTCCACTTTTCCTCTCTTGGCCCCACATCGTTAACTTTACCTGGTATACATATGCCTTTCACTATTTGCAACACATTTAGACAGGCATAATGAAAATCAGATCCTCTTCTTTAACTGCTTTTGCTAGCAAAACACACACATTTTCAGATTCCATTTCACTAGCACGAAAACTAACCGACGACACAGTGGCCTGTTGGGCGGAGCCTGGGACACTAGTCGGTAAGCAATGACACGTAAGACGTGTCAAATACGACAGTATAGAAGTCGGAGGCGACTGAACCCAACGTATATTGTGCAGGCTACAAGAATAGGAAGCTAATCAGACAGAGCGAGAAACGTGCAGCGAGGTACTCACCAAAACGGTTTGTGTCAACGGACGTGCAGTCAGTAAAACAAGTGGACGTTTCGAAGGTTAAAACAACCGTAAAATCCAATGTTACAAAATACTGAAAGAGCTTGTTTTCCGGTACACTACAAGGGTCTCCACCTGGAAGGCTGAAGGATGGAAGCCTTCGATGGATCTGTTAGTGGGGGAAACGGAAGTTGAAGGTGGCTGCAAATTTTGCATGGGCATGAGTAAGGGCTTCCAAGGTGAGGTGTGTAGCAGAGTTCGCTGGGTCCAGGCTTTTGTTAGTTATGATTTATGACGATCGTGTGGACCAGAGTGCATCATCGGTGGGCCGTAGGGGCTAGTTGATCGGACTGCAGAAAAAACTGGCTAGTCCAGAGAAAAGCTGACAGGACCTTTCCTTTGCTGCAGACCCGACGGTGCGTTTGGGAGGTGTCACTTCCCCATGACACGTTAGTCCACGGTCCTCGTCCCACGAAGAAATCCGGCGTCTTCGTCGGCAACGCCTAAGCGGCGTTTGAAAACCAGTCCGTTCATGGGTGGCTGCGGTCGAAGGCGACTATCTGTTCCTTGGTTGAGGAATGGGGCTTTGGACGACTGGCGGGTCACCCCAGGGTTGCGTTGAGCCGGTTGGCAAGTCACTCGAGGGTTGCCTGGGCAGTTCCAGCGGTTGCTGTTTTAAAACGTAGAACTCATAGGGGTTGGGCAAGGGTCGGGGAAGTGGCTTGGTGCCGGAGAAGGAACATGACATGAATGAAAAAAGCAAATACGCTTTTTAGGTATTCAAAATGTTTTGGGTTTTTTGTCGGTTTTGCAAAACGTTTGTGAACAAGACGCACGATAACCGCCAAAGACGAAAATGGCGTGTTACTGGAAATAGCAAACGTTTACAAAATCTGAAAAACGGACCGGACGTTTTACCTGTCTACCGCGTTGATCGGTTGCCTGGGGTTTCGGCGTGATAGGTTCCACATCAAGGGGTTCGGAGGGTTCCGGGCTATCCGGTGCTCGGGAAGTCACCACAGGTGCGGGTGCTTGTGTGTGAGCATCAGAATGGGCTGCGAGTGGCTCGTCAAAGAAAGCCACTTTGAGGCGCTCGATGGACACCGTTGTTCGCTGACCATTCTGGTCTAAAGTAAAATGTTTCGGAGTCCGTTGCAGAACTCTGAAAGGGCCAGTGTAGGGAGGCTGGAGAGGGCGCCGCACTGCGTCGGTGCGGAGGACGACGTGAGTGCAGGTAGAGAGTCCGCTGTGCATTTGCACATCTCTAGTCTGTTCACGGGGCGGGGTCTGGCGTAGTGAACGCATACATTGAGCTAGGGAGGGCGCAAAGTTAGACGGAGGCATACCCGACGATGCGGGAGGTGAAACAAATTCTCCTGGTAACTTGCGCGTCGTGCCGTACACCAGCTCTTCTGGTTCACATTGCAAGTCAGTTTTGATGCTGCTGCGAATGCCTAAGAGTACGAGCGAAACGTTTTCGCTCCAGCTAGGGTCGGAGGAGGCGCAGTGCAAGGCTTTTAGCTGTCTATGGAAGCGTTCAACTAACCCGTTGGCTGCTGGGTGATACGCTGTGGTATGAGTGCAGCGACAGCCTAAAAAGTTGCAGAACGTATCGAATGGTGAAGATTCGAAAGGCGTTCCTCGGTCAGTTGTGATGGTGGATGGGCATCTGTACTGCGAGACACACCGGTCCAGGAAAGCCCGGTTAACAGTCACAACTGTGCAATCGGTTACGGGTATGGCTTCTGGCTGTCTGGTGAAGCGGTCGACACATGTAAGAATGTATACGAATCCGCGTGAAGGAGGCAACGGACCTACCAGGTCTAAGTGTACATGCGAGAACCGAAAATCCGGAGCAGGACATGAACCAAGAGGACTGCGGGTGTGACTATGTACTTTGGAGCGCTGGCATTGAAGGCAGTCGCGAGCCCAGGTACGAACATCTTTGTTTACGCGTGGCCAAACGAAACATTCGGTGACCAGTTTCAAAGATGCACGAATACCGGGATGTGATAGTGAGTGCAGTGCGTCAAAGACTGTGCGTCTGAAGGAGACTGGCACGAGGGGTCTAGGACAACCTGTGGAAGTGTCACAGAGAATGGTTCCTTCCGTGGTTTGGAGAAGAACAGGTTGCACATGCAGCGAAGTGGACTGCAGAGTGCGCTGTATATCTTCCTCTTGAGCCTGAGCCGGTGCCATGGCGGCAAAGTCGACGGTAGGCAAAGATTGCAGAGTGAGGTTGACGCGTGAGGGAGCGTCGGCGACGGGATTGTCGACACCTGAGACATGACGTATGTCAGCAGTGAACTGCGTGACAAAGTCTAGGTGTCTTGTTTCCCGTGGTGAGTGGTTGTCGCGAGCCGAGTTGAAGGCAAAGATAAGGGGCTTGTGGTCAGTGTAGACCGTCAAAGCGCGGCCTTTCAGTGTGTACCGGAAGTGACGTATCGCTAGGTAAATGACGAGCAGCTCTCTGCCAAACGTGCTGTAGCGGCATTCCGCTGGCTGCAGGCGCGTAGAGAAGAACCCAAGGGGTTGCCATTGCCCACCAACGTGTTGCTGGAGGACGGCTCCTACCGCGACGTCTGAGGCATCAGTCGTAATAGAAAGATGTGCAGTCGATTCCGAATGAGCGAGGAGGGCTATGTTAGAGATGGCATCCTTGAGCTCGGCGAAGACTGCCTGTGCTGTGTCAGGGAAAGCGAACTTACGTTCATTTCCTCTGAGTAAGTCAGTCAGTGGCTGCATGAGCTGAGCGCAGCGCGGAATGAAACGTCGATAGTAGTTGACCAAACCACAAGATCGACGGAGGTGCTTGAACGAAGCCGGAGCTGGGAAGTCCTTGATTGCCTGGATCTTATCAGGAAGGACTTCGATACCAGACGATGAAACGAGGTGGCCTAGGATTCCTAAAGTTGCTTTATCGAGTCCGCACTTAGTCGGGTTGACGGTGACACCGTGTTGTTTCAAGCGCTGGAAGAGAGTTCGAAGATGCTCGAAGTGCTCTTGTTCCGATGAACTGGCTGCTAAAATATCATCGAGGTAGGAATAGGCGAAGGCAAGGCCACGAGTGACATCGTGGATGAAGCGTTGGAAGGTTTGTTGGGCGTTGCACAGTCCAAATGGCATTCTTAAAAATTCAAACAAACCGAAAGGAGTGATGACGGCTGTTTTAGGAATGTCATTGTCTTCCACAGGTATCTGGTGATAGGCACGAACCAGATCGATCTTGCTGAAGATCGTCTTACCTGTGAGGCATGCGGTAAGGTCCTGCATGTGTGGGATGGGATACCTAACTGGGACGGTTAGGCGATTGAGTGCGCGGTAATCACCGCAAGGGCGCCAGTCACCAGGTTTCTTAGGGACCATCTTCAGGGGCGAGGACCAAGGGCTGTCGGAAGGGCGGATTATTCCAATTTCAAGCATGTGCTCAAAAACTCCGCCCTAGCTACCTTTACTTTCTCGGGCGATAGTCGGCGTGGTCGGCATGACACAGGTGGGTCACTTATCCGCATGTGGTGCGTGACTTAAGCTACCACGGGCAAAGCTGCTTTCATTGGCTGAACGAGCTTGGGATACTGAGAAAAGAGATTAGCGTAGCCTGACGAGGTCTGAGGAAATGCATAGCCCGAGGATATAGATGAGACATCGGCGGTGATGCCACGTACGCTGAGTTTTGTTGCAATGTCGGCTATCATCTGGCGTTTTGCATCGACCAGGAAGTCTAAATGCCTGCGAAAGTCAATGCCGATGATGTCAAAGGGGACTGCAGCGACAGTGAATACCCAGCGGAACGTGCGCCGAAGACCTAGGTCCAGGGTAAGCGACCGATGACCGTACGTGGCTATTGGCGTGCCATTGGCGGCACTGAGGTTTGTCTACAGAGAAGTTGTAAGCTCACCTGGCATAGGGGGGTGACGCTGACTTCCGCCCCGGTATCAACTAAGAACTGGGTATCGGAGTCATAATCCTTAACGTAGATGAGACGACTCTGGGCTTTGCCGACGTTCGTGGCCAGTACAGCCCGGCGTGGCGGATCATCTTTAGCGGAGTAGCTTCACGGCTCCACGCACTTACAGGTTTTATTACCGAAACGCAAGTGGTAGAAGCAGTAACCTGCGGCATCAGGTTTTATGCAACGGCGCGATGATCCAGAGCGGTTGCGGTGCTTACGGTTTAAAGTGAGTTCCTCGATTTGGCGCTGAAGCGACGCTATCTGCAATGATAATGCGTCTATTGCCGGCGGCGGGCAAGTCGCACCAGCACAAACCTGCTTAGGTGCTTTGGTACCAGTCTCTGGCTGGTGCCGTTTGATGACGCGGTCTGCCACATCTGCAATTGCTGTGATGGGCGAGTCACTTGCTACTGCAAGGATAGCCTGAGTGTATGCAGGAAGGCATTGCATCCACAGCTCGCGGAGAATCCCTACATCCAAGTTGGACGTACCGATGAGCTGTTGCATTTAGCGCAACAAGGTTGAGAGCATCCCATCTCCCATCTGCAAGTCACTAAATAGTTGCTGCAGACGGACCTTGACAGAAGGCGTGATTCTCTGAATAATAACCTGTTTAAGAGTCTCGTATTTCCTTATTAGAGGGGGTAAAGTATGATGTCTCTCACGTGCGAGGATATACTCTCAGGAAGTCAAGATGTTAGCTGATTATACGTGGCGAAATCAGAAGCAATCCTACGAATACAAAATAAGGATCCTAGGTGCAAAAACCATAATAAAGGATCATTCTCCCAAAAAGGGGACGGCCTAACGCAACAGAATTGACAATGACAGGAGGAACAGCGTTAACCGCGCATGTAGACGGCTTATCCTCTAGGTAATCCATTGCGAAAAGCAGATGAAAAGGTGATAGGTGAGAAACCGATTTGATCACAAGTAATGAATCACAAAATCCCTAGAACGAGCTCACAAGAATGAAAATGCAAAATGGCGGGCGGTGTGTTCCTGACAGGGAATCACCAATTGTTGGACGGAGCCTGGGATACTTGTCGGTAAGCAGTAACACGTAAGACGCGTCAAATACGACAGTATAAAAGTCGGAGGCGACTGAAACCAACGTTTATTGTGCAGGCTACAAGAATAGGAAGCTAATCAGACAGAGGGAAAAAAGTGCAGCGAGGTACTCACCAACACGGTTTGTGTCGAAGGCTGCGCAGTCAGTAAAACAAGCGGACGTTTCGAAGGATAAAACAACCGTAAAATCCAATGTTACAAAATACTGAAAGAGCTTGTTTTCCGGTACACTACAGGCCCCTGTCACACTGGCTGGCTGGATACAAGAAATTTTTCACCACAACTTTTTTTTATCTCGGCCGCCCGTGTGTTATTTATATTTTAGCTGGCTCCAAAGCCTACCATGTGTTATAGGTACTGGCGGGTAAACTACCAGCTCCCACTAGTTTTTGTTACTATTTTGCTACTGATTTATCTTAGCACACTTTGCTTTGGGTGCTAAGATAGCTCTTGCCAGGAAAAAACAAAAGAAATAGCCGGTTTGACGGTACAGTACTAGTAAACATTGCCACCTGGATGAACATCGCTTGCACTTGCTTCGAAACATAAAATTGGAGAGAAATAGCTCAAAAGTAAGCAAAGAGCTGCACAATAGTGTGTAGCAACACATAAGGCATAACAATCCCTCACGTTTGAGCAAGCTCAATCCCCAGCAGTGGAATTGGTAATGCCCCACCAACGCAGACCAAAATGGATTTCACTCCCCAAAGCAATTTCCTAAATTTTACTAAATTTTCCCATGCTCATTTCTCTAGTATTCGTGACAGGCTCCTCTAGCTCACGAATGTTAAAGACAGCCTCATGAATATAGAAAATCAGATCTAAGGGATAAACTTTGCGATGTTTAGATTAGAAATGTGTATTTTCCAGGCCAAAATGTGTAAGCTGATCCGAAAGGTCTCCTGTGTTCCTTAGGTAGACCTGGATCTTGGGGCCAGGATGTAAGCTTTGGAAACACTTAGTGGCTTAAAAATACTAAACTCTACATTCCTGGTTGCTTATGTGGCTCAGTATCCACCGAAAATGATATTCTGTGGACTTCTAATCGCGGGTTAATAATAAGCTCTCCTGAATTCTCATGTGGACATAATATTCTTTACTGGATTTCTAGCGTTTTCGCGCAAACTTGTGCCTTATTTGCATATATTTGCCGTGTAGGCCTGCAAAGTGTACTTTACGGCCACCTACCCAGTCCCTACTTGTTGCAGGGTATTACGGGCTAATTAGAACTTTCCTGGATAGCTAGGCCTATTTAGAACATAAACCCCTTCGCTACTTTTACATTTTCTTTTCTTTCTTCGGCTATCTGCTTGCAATGCAGTAAGCCATTTTAAGCGAAAAAGAGTAATAGCCTTATTCGTAGACCATCATTCAATTGCAAATAACTCGCAAACTGTTGCACTTATGGCATTGTTTTTAATTTCAGCGTAATTAGCGGTTAAAACGTGTCCTAATCAGCCCACGTTTGCTACCTTATGCAGTATTCTAACCTCAGAATAGGTTTTCCTTTTTGCTGAGATTTACTCAGATTGATATTTTGCGCTAGGGAGCAATATCAGCGCAAGAAAAGTTTAAGTATATTTTTCTGTTAATTTGTATTTTTCTAGTAAAGCACGCCGCCTTAGTATGTCTCTTAACAAATCCTTTTTATTTTCATCTTCATTTCCCGAACTTATTTGTTAACTTTGCGTTTCCCTTATAATTCCGCCACTCATTTCTTCCAGGTGCGGACCAACAATTGTGGCGACTGAGCGGGCCGGAAAAGTCCAATGAATTTAAGGTGAAGTTGTGGTGAATTGGATCCTGTTCCGAGGAACAGAGGCACTACTACCCCTCTGCGCAGCTTTCACAACAAAAGGACAAGGAGCTTCGTATTGCCCGAAGGAACCAGAAACGTTTCAAGGTGAGCGCCTGCGACCTCATCAGCTGTATACCAAACAATGCCGATGCATTTGCAATTGCCAACGAGGAACGTATACTTGTATTCTGTCTACTTCAATGCAAGGGCATCGGATAAATGTAAAGATTGATCTGAACTCTTAAGGGTGCAGCCTATAGCCGGTCTAGAAATATACATATTTATTTATTTATTTATTAAACAGACCAGCCGATTGTTTCCAGCTTTTTGAAGATTTACACTTTTGTAGATGATTTCATCGATGCTTATTTTTAGCAAGCGAGAGGCTTCTGCATTCAGAGATAGCTGTAAAGCTGAACAAACGAGGACAGCGTTTTGTGTAACAAATAGTACAGACCATAAAAACCCAACCAGAAGCAATTCGCGTCAAAAGGGTGCCCTTTTCTAAGTCCGCCAAAGTTGAAGGAGGCGTGGTGGAAAAGTTACTGGTCAACGGTGCTTCAGGTGCAAAGGCAGAGAAATAATACAGAGCAAAGGCAATGGCTGCGTCACCTGCTTGACGCATAGTGTCAGTTTCGCGGGAAAACGCTAGGCACTCCATTGCCAGCTCTCTTATCAGAAGTAAAGTAGCTTTGGCGTGATTATTGCTTCCTCGCAAGGGCGCGTTCATACTGGTGTGTTTGCTTGCGGTTCGTTTAAATGCAAATGTTCCTCATTGTTTTCAAACTAAAGTAGCCAGCTATGCTTGCCCATTTTTAACATATTCTATAAGGCGCGTCGTCGATCCAAATGGGATCTTAATGAACCATCAATCTAGGAAGGGCCTTTGATGAAATATTTACTTAAAAAATGGAACGACTTGATAAATGATGGACATGCTTTTAAATGTTGCAATACTCCAGGCATTGCCAGTTTCCAACCGCTGAGGAATACACCGTCCATATTACCCGCAACAGTTTAAACGATGTGCGTAGGCTTGCCCGGTGTTCCAAAACTACACCTCTATTCATGAATGGTAAGAAGTTGCGTCCAGCGAAAAGCAAATACAGGATGATCACTTCTACCCAGCGGCTGGAGAAAAGGCGTTAGTAACATCATTTCTAACGCGCGGTCGTGCGTTATTGTGTTGGTATGGGTAGAAGGCACAAGCTGCGTGTCTACGGACAGGTACATATCCTGGGGTGCTCTGCAACATGCAGAACTTAATGACGTGAGGACGGTTGCAGGGAAGACAGTGTCAAAGAAGGCTTGGGGAGCACAATAAACTAAGTCCGAAATAACACCCGCAACATGAAAGCCTCTCCGAAGCGTGCAACTTCTGCCAACACCATGTCCAGCACGCTGGCTCCGAACCCAAAAGGCTCCGTAGGTAATACTAAACATAAGCTCTGCATTTAGCATGAATCCGCACCAACAAAGTTCAGACACGCAACCGTTGTCACAGGTCGCTTCCACCAGAAAACGTCTGTAGTCTTCCCTCCGGTAGAGAATCACACCCCCTGCTAGATCACAACACAAAATGATTAGCCGATAAAGGTTACTCTGGAATGTACGCTTCAAAAGTAAAAATATCCGATGATAAACACATCTCGGTAAAAGTCAGTGGGCCAAATCTTCTGCATCTAGCAAAATGGATAGGTGTAAGAGGGTTGCTACTCAAGACTTCCTGTCTGTTTATTTTCCCTCGTGAGCTTTCTAGCTCTAGCATCGCGCTCCAATTTCAAGTTAGCCTCTCTGTTTGCAATCCCACAACTCATGACCGCACCTTACTTCAGTAGTCGCTTGTCTTCCCGTTCCTACTCACACGTAACCACACGGCCTCACTCCAGTTCAGTAGACAAGTCCAATTTCGACCAAGCGGACTACGTCATTTTATTCATTTCCCTTTGGAGTCCTTGATAATTGCTGCAGCTGCATGACACAACCTGCGCACTTTGATACAGCTGGGTCAATAGACACCAAATATCCGGTAACAATGTCCGTTTTGTCTTGCTGTCAATTTTTTAAGTCTTTCAAAAGCTTTTGTTGTCCTAAGTTCTTATTATCTCAAAACATTCACTTATCCGTTGCTGTCAAACTTACATTATTTTTACCCTTTTCTTTTCGAGCACTTCTTTTCTTTAGGCATGATACGTGCAAGTCGGCTTAACGTCAATATCAAGGGCATGAGAACCGAGGGGTGCATGCCGGCCAAAGCTAAAGCTATCAGCAAGGACTCATCTAGTACAAAGACGTTACGCACCATTAAACCAATGGCTATCTTTTCTCCGAGTTCCTCAATTGCTGAGTTTCATAACGGCATATTTGGTAGCAAACTGATCTTCAACACATTAAACACCAACAAATAGACTAGTAGCCATAGAGAATTTGATTTAAACAACAGACATTATAGTGGTTAAGCAGGCGGAGTAGTCATAGGTATCTCAACACAAGATGAACCGTTGCCCTGTCAGAAACACCAGCCACATGAACGTCCGATACGGGGCACTCATCGTGCCACTGTGATATATGTCGATTTATGTAAATCTACTGGAAAATGTATAGCATAATTAATAGCACAGTGAATGCTTCAGTTTGCTCTTTAAGAATTGATAATTCAGCCGCAACACTATGTTTAAATGCACCATCCTAAAACGGCACTACTGGTGCGTCATTTGGAGTTCTCGCGCTGGGTATAGCACTGCGTTCGCAACTCTCTCTTCCGCTACGGATATGAAACCTATAAACCTCCTTAGGATTCGCGCTTCCACAAGTCTTTGTCGTATAATACGCCGAGTCGAAGATGATATACAGAAAAACGTGCGAGGGGTTATGACAAACAAAAGTAAGTGTTGTGTTTTTCGCTGAAAGCTTTTACAGCTACACTGGAGATGAAAAGTATGGTACCAAAACCACAAGATGTGCACTACCTGTACCTGCTGAGAAAGAACTCTGTGCGGGCGCAGTAGCGGCTTCTGGTAAAGTCCTTTAACACACACAAGATTCGGGGGTTCCTTCTGCTTTGCCTTCCATCAACTTACGTATGCAGCCTTATTGTTTTTAACGTGCCGGTTTCAGCGCGTGCTACCAAGGTTTCGCGTCCAGTGGGATCGGTTACCTTAGATGAAATCCTGCGTGACGTCGCTTCGGACGGTAGTTTTACTTTGACCCAGAGTAATCTCCTTTGCTCAGTATTCGTCGACTATATCCTCACATGCCATTGGTGTACAATGCGATTAATAGGAGACGGGTTACATCCATAAGGGTTTGTAGGATGGCATACGTGACGTGTTGCGCCAAACGTATTTACCTTATTTGTCGTTGCTCAAGTTGCAGATCCATATAGTTGGAAGGACTGTGTTCAAAAGGTCGCGCAGACAGCTGTGACCAAGCCTTAGTAAGCTGATAAATCCGCCGTGTGAGGTGCTTTACTTGGCCTGTACAGTGGAGTATCGAAACCCATTAATGTGCGTGAGTACCTGCAGTTAGCGGTCGATGAATTGTACGACGTGGTATGCAAAGGTTTTCGGTTAACTGCCAAGTTTGATGCTACAAAAATCGTTCTGAAACCGCGTGATTACCGACGCACCTGCACAAGCATACATTCGGCAAGTGAAACAAGCTTCCGAGTAGTTTGCATGTGAGCAATGAGCAACCAGGGATAAACAATGCATCACGTTTGATTCACAGTTGCAAATGTGCATTTTAGTGGTGGATTAACTCCGTACGGACATTAATAGCTCATGACTTAATGACAAGGATTTTAGAATTCGCCAACAAACAAAAAATTACAGCGGAAACTGGCCTTTCAAGGCTCTGCGCCTTGATATAGTAAGTTGTTTTCTGCTTGATTACATGCACACCATGTGCCTGGGGAAACACAGTAGTTACCAACGCTATGGCGCTGCGGCTTGACACGTGGTGAATTACGATTGTCAGCAACATCTATTGAACGCATCAACGACCAATTTCGCATGTGTTCGGGTAATCCGTGTTTGAAGTTTACTCGTTAGTATCTCATGTTTGAGGACGCAAAACGGTGGAGGACCATTGAACTCAGTTTCGGTTGTATATGGGTCTAGTCTTTTGCGCAGCGTGTTGTACAAACACCTGTAAAATAATTTTGTTCTGTTGGCTGTTATTGCATACTGTGCTGCCGTAGGGGATGCTCCTATTACCTGTCGCACGCGAACTCTGTTTTGATTCAGGCGGTGCGTGACATCGCAAAGCCGTACGTTGGGGAGGAGGTATTACTTAACGTAAACCGTTTGGGGCATGTATGCACCTATGGCTAACATTTCAGCATTTCCTTTCTAACTGTTACTACGGTTTCTTCGAGTAATCATAAATTGCCCGAAGCCGGCGCTGTCGAAAATCTTTCGGCGCTTGTCGCAGAGAAGAATAGCGTAGGACAGAGGACACCTGTTGTTTTGACGACGCTGTATCGACCGTAGTTTGCGTCGCGGTAAGCGACAATCTGGTTTCTTACCTATCGGTGCGCTGACTACGAGCGCACAGCCAGCTAATGCCGTCATCGCACGTAGCAGGCCTTCGCTAGCGCGGGGATAGCAGTCAACTGAAGTATGTGTGCGCTGTTTCACACAGGCCACATGTCAGTTCTTAAAAGAATTCGCGTCCACCGACGTACGTTTTTAAACGTTGGGGTTCCTTAGCTCGACCAACATGTACGTACTTTCTTTGCAGCTATACTTTGTAAGGCCACACAGCAGAGAGAATAACCCTAACCAGTAGCAGGCACTCTAACCCAGTTCAGTCTGGTTGCCCGTGCTAGTGCAGCTGCTAATGACACACACAATCTATGCCAAGAATTAAAGATGGATATCATTGTCCAAACTGTGGAAACACGCTCATGCTTTTTGAAAACTCACGGTACAACAGCTGTTCGCTTCCCTGTACATGGCTTGTCGCATAAGGCACCTGTGTATGAAGTGTACTTTCTTGTCAGCAAGATAACATGCTTTGGGACAATATGGAACAATAACGTTTGCAAACGTACAACGACGTGGGCGTTTGCGCGGCGCCGTCACCTGTAACCTGATGCCAATAGGCACTGGTGTTAATTGCCCACGTAGGCGGTCATCTGTTTCAAATTTAACTACCTGTACGCATGTTGCTGTTATGACGTTTCATACCCCGTGGACTGTGCAGACTGCATTATCTCCGTAGATCTTTCCATGGTCTGCAAGCGGTGTGGCACCCGGTGCGGTAATAACGAAGTCGTAAGGAACCTCTACTGTAGTACTACACTTAGGATGCTGACTTGAGTTCCGGTCGGGTAGCCTTCGCTTTTTAAAGCCGAGATTATGCACCTTGCGCGGAGGCAAAAATTGCTCTATGCGATACATCATGCGATGCCCTGGATTAGATTTGGTAGTGGCTTAGCGAATCGCGGACTAGGTAAGAAGGTGCAAGCGTATAATGATGAAGCACGATGTCATTGTTATAATGTTCGCTTACCAAACTTATTGTATGCAGCGGTTAAGGCGACACTTCAACCCCGCCACCACTGCGCGTTGGTTGGTGCAATATAGTATTATAACTATTGGCCGAAATTATCGTGTAGTTTTGGACTGGTTACTGCCAGTGCGTCCACAACTGATCAGAAAATCTACCCTTTTCTCTAGCGATGTCCTTGGCGAATAAATACGAAACTAAGGAAGCCACAACTAATTCATGAGGCATTAAACCAACGCACACAGAAGCTGGTCCTGTTGCTTATTTAGGTGAATTGCGCTACCTAAGACGTAGGAGGTAGTTGCAACAACAGCGTCCAAAACAACGATCTACGGCCCAACAGTGGCAGCATCGGTGCAACATTCGTCACGTTCCTGCCACTTCAGACGAGCTAGATATCTGCAAAACTATAAGTTCCTATGCATAGCTGCTTCAACAAACCCAACACTGTGCGCATTTATTCTTGCGTGACGGGTTTTTTTATCCCATGATTTATCGTATCAGTTAATATTGTGAACTAAGCTGTTTCTCTTAGCTCAATTCGTTTTAGTTCCGCCCTACTTCAACCACTTATATTCAGTGCAACGCAAAATTTGTTTTGGTCCAACCAACTTTGCTTATTGCCAGACCGCCTTCCGGTTGTTCAGGCTTGAAATATTTATTTCACCATATCTACCAGTTTTGTCGCTTTATGGAGTACACGTTACTTATCTGCATCATGTAAATGTAACAACTTTAATATCTATAACAAGCTGCAACTACTTTCACTAAGACGTTTTAATCCAAATTTATTAAGAGTATTTTCGCTAACGCAGCGCAGCGTTTTAGTCTAGCCTGACTGCTAATTCCTACTCCCGGGTGGCTTTCCGACTGCGGATGCGTAAGCAATTTAGTTTAAGATTATATACAAACCCCGTGGCACCAACTGGATGGTTGGAGTTATTTCCAACTAAGCTAATGGTCCAGAAGCGATGTTCCAGCAAGAGCAGGCTTTCGCCCAGCAAGCATTCACCCTAGAATAAGCAACAGACAGCCGTCCAACAAAACCGTGACTTAACGGATGTGACTCACACTAAATAAACTTACTGCCCTAGGCTTCACGCAAGCAAGTTGCTTAGTGTTACAGTTAAGAAATATTCATACAGCCGCTAGTAGATTGTGTCCTATCCGCAAATGCGAACACATTTTAATTTATATGTTATTGCTTCTTATAATGACGACAAATAATTACGTAAATAAATTAACGTAAACTATTGTCATATCAGACAAATTCGTTCCTTAACAAAACCTTCCTTATTTCGGCAACATTTTTACATTTCAGCTATCTTCCCATCGAATGCAATTCAACGTGCAATTTGCGACACAAACGTACTTTTAAAATATTAAGCATGCCTCATATAGTGTGCCCCGATGAAATAAAACATTTTTGTAGAAAGCAGCAACCAAGAGTAAACGTTGCATTATTATTTGCCTCGACGGGAACCCGAACCCCGGACCTACGGATTACCGACCCGCTACTCTACTAACTGAGCTACCGAGGACTGACTATCAGGTGAGCAATTTAATGAATGACTTCCATTTGGTTCACGACGTCTTGCCAATAAGCTCACAGTACTTGTACTGGTGTTGCAGAACTGTGATAATTGTACAAACAATACTCAGTGATTGTTTATTGTTATTCTTCTCCCCTTTTTGATGTAGAATACACACCCGCGAAATTCAAACTCCAATTCTGGTGTTCTTATTCCGAGTCGTGACTAGTTTGGGTGGAGTTCAATTATTTTCCGATTCAGAACATCATAATTGGCGTCGCAGTCAGCGTTTATTTCCAAATGAATACAACCATCGAATTCTTAAACGAAAATGCATCTCCCCGGGAGTTACAAAAATACATGGAGAGATTCAGGTTATGGTGGCTCACAAAAGATGACCTTCGCGAAGATCTTAAATCTGCCCACTTTTTAACTGTTATTGGACGAGAGGCGGATACGCTTCTAAAAAAATCTGGCTTACCCACAGCTGCC
This sequence comes from Dicrocoelium dendriticum, assembly GCA_944474145.2. Lineage (NCBI taxonomy): Eukaryota > Metazoa > Platyhelminthes > Trematoda > Plagiorchiida > Dicrocoeliidae > Dicrocoelium > Dicrocoelium dendriticum. The sequence goes on from OX104063.1 coordinate 226,164,383, forward strand.
ATCGAAATTATCATATGACATGTTGCGGGACCTCCTTTTATCTCACTTACTACTGGAAAATTTCGCGGTTGCCGAAAGAGTAAAATTCAGCTTGCTGATCCCTCAACCTAATCAGTCTATTTGTGATTTTATTCTCCAACTTCAATCTCAAGCATCATCTTGTGCATTTAGAGACAAACTTGCCGAATGCCTCAGAGATCGCCTAATTGCTGGAATAAATAATCCCGATTTATATCGTCAGCTCCTATCACTTCCATCACCGACTTACAATCACGTAAAAATCCATCTGTTTGCATTATCACGATGTTTCTGATATTACAAGAAGCCACCTGGATGTGCTTCTGATTTTCCGTAGCTATGGAACGAACGATAACCAGAATGGTGACCGTATGAAGTAAATACTGAGTTATAGTTGAAAACTTCCTTGGCAGCATCAGGAATGCAGTCGATGGTGGAATAAGTAACAGTGGCAAATATACGGTGCCCTGCGCTGTCTATATTGCCAACAGGATGGTACACAAAAGGCTGGTTATATGAATTCAACATACTTTCGATGACCCAGCTCCAGTGTTAGAAATGACAGCCACTTCATCTTAAATTGTGAATCCGCCATCAATGTCACCAGAATTATGTAATCAATAACGAGAGGAAAAGCTAGGCATAGTTAGTTCAATAATCACGTAGAGAACGTTTGGTCTACACAAGTTCGCAGTCAAATTAGCCCACAGTTTAAATACATTTCTTCGTAATACAATCAAACTTCGCTGTTTGCCGCAGTGTTTAGTGCCTTTGATTTATATTCATCAGCTGACATGCGCAAGCCAACACATACAGCCGGCTGCGTGGTAAACTTCCATCATCTCTTGAGAGTGTGGAGCGCAAGCACTGTCACATATTACCTGCACAGACGGCTATCAACAATAAAGGGATTGTTAATACTTCAGAAATCCGTAAATACATTAGAGAACAAGAGACAAAGAAAGTCCAAACTTTCAACGACTGAAACTGGAAGCTGGAGACAAGTGGTATGGATCGAAGAAATTGAATATGGCCACATTTGAGCTCATGCCACGAGATATACACCGCATGAAACTCTCGCACAGTGCAAGGTGACTAGTACCAAATTGTATGGTCTGCAAGACATGGGAAAAATGCCGAACGATGACTGTCTACGGGATGCCATAATCACAAGAAGTTACAAGGGTACCAACGGCTCGGGCTTTAACAAAAGTTGCTTTTGCCTTGTTGTAACACGTTGGGCTACGCGAATCTGGAATACCTATTCCAAAAGCGAGCTTGCCGCTCAAAATTCTCCCTCGATTTACTCCTTACTGTTCATTGTAGTGCACTAGGGTCATTTAACGCAACGCATTGTCTAAGTTAGGCAAGGTATGGGGAAGTAGTATTCCGTGATACTCCACGGAGAACGTTAACGTTTCCTCTGAAACAGCGAGTAGAGTATGTGTTTCTTAGGTAAACCGTGTTAAAGGAATGAACCCAGGTTTGACAAGTGAGAAGAAAGCATTTTAGTGCTGTAAACCTCCCAGACTTACAACCCGCTTTGTTCCCCTTAACACCACAGTGTAGGGACTGAATCATTGTTTCGATTTCTATGCTTTATGCGGCCAAGATCTCAACGAACTCTGCCAAACCGATTTAACCCCTATAAAGTGGTGCATCACGGCTTTAGATATGAGTGGCAGCCAAAAAATTCTCTCGTATCTGTTTCTGTTTTAGTGTTGTCAGATGAACATGCATAATTTTAGTGATTCTTAACAAACAGGATAGCAGGTGCTGTGAGAGTAATGGTGATAGACTAGTTGAGGTTGTGAATGGTTGACTAGTTGATGAACGAGGGACTGCATGCAGTTGCCATTACACATATGGCTATATTGAGAGGAAAACGGAAAGATATTGAACCAAAAACCCGCAGTTCCATTAGCGTTCTCTGGTATATGTTTTACCGTGCAGTCGTAATCTTAATGGCGCATCGCCCATCTTGGCAATCCCCTGGGATCGTTCGAAGACCGGATCCATTCAACGATTTATGGTGTGTCCGTGAAGTTATCGACTTAACAATTACGATCGCTATTTGTCCAGTTCCCAAGTGATTGCGAGACACTTCTTTTATACTGTCAAAAATTTACCTCCTTACAGTGTTTAAACCGTACTGACGCATTAAATCGTTTTATGCTTTTGCTTCAGCATCGCTCCAATTCCGAGGTCTCTAGCGTCTCTAGCTGCAATAAACGTTTCTCCGACGATTGACAGTTTCAACATCAATTCCTGACTCTCCATTTCCTCCTGAATGTCGTCAAACGCTTCCTTGGCTTCTGCTGTCGATTTCCCTTTTGTCATAACGTTTCGCAAAGAGCGGCGCCAAGCTAATAAATTGCTGGCAAATTTACTGTAATATCCGACGCAACCTGAAATCACTTAAAGACCGCGTTTTTATTTTGGAATTGGAGTGGCTTGAATTGTACGTATTTATTTCGGCAGCAGCTTGAGCTCAGCTTGACCCTACTTGTGGTGAACTAGTTCCATAACAGTCCGCCCGATCTGCGAATCGAAAGAGAAGTATGGATGTTGCTGGGCCTTTATTCGTTAAGCTCACCGGGATAAAATTTTGTTGACTGATTTCCGCATGATTGCTCTGGTCGGGTATAATTCTGCGTGATGCTACATAGCCACTCATCAACCAGCATGTACAATTCTGGGTCATTCTGAACTGCAGTGGTTGCATTTGCATGTGACTGACTGGTCAGTGTTTGCTCAGAGATCGTTGAACATAAGTTACCAAACAGATAGATGTATGCGAGGAATAGACACACATCAGGACCATTTACCTAGTGTTGTTCACTGTCGCAGTATTCCAAGGGAAGCATGAAACGGCAGAACTAATTGTCATTTGCATTTGTTGTTAAATGCTACAGCAAGCGCTAATGTAGTTATAAGGTTTGAACTTCGTTGTGTTATGTTATGACTTACTTTAGTAACCGAAGTTTCATGTACTGGAAGGAGAACTGCACATCGATTATTGTAGGTCTGTTAATCAGCTGCTTTCCAGACGCCCAAGTGAAAAGTGTATCCAGAAGTTCCAAAGCTAGCTTATTATCCACACCGAATCGTAGTTATTGAAGCGTTTTACGAAATGTATTTTATCTGATAATCGTAAATTCCATAACTTTCCCTTAAAACATTTTGAATGACGAGTAATATCTGGTCGCCATCTAAAGTCTAACAATGTGACTAACAAGGATATTGACTTTGTTCGCTGAAGCTGATAAGCTATACTAAGGTAGACTAGTCATCCAGAGTCGCAACACTAAATGTACTTATACCGCTTTTGCACCGTTTCGTATACCAAACTTAGTCTGTTATTTTAGTTAAGCAGGTTTGTAATTCCTTCCGAAATATCCACTGCAAGATGCTATTCATCTCCTAACTTCAGGCGCAACTTGCAATGACCAATTTCAAACACAAGTTTGAAATACTTGTGATTAGGTGATTATATATACAGGTACCTGATAAAGCTTCACAATGGCCCCTAAACTTCAAAGTTAAACTTGGAAAATTCGCTAAACTTATTAGTCCTTAAAAACAGCACCAGGACCTGTTAGTAGTGCACATCCATAGGATAGGTCAGTAGCAGAGCCAATGATTACCACGAACATGCGCTACTAGATAGCGGCTTACACCACTGCGTCACAGGGGACGGCGGGCCACCGCGAGTTGCAAAGCAACCGTAATATAGCACAATACTTCTTTCACTGCCATTAAAGTTACAAAAGTTGCAGAGAAATTGACTGGCCACAATAGTGAAGGGCCCCACTAGTGGTAGCTATAAATGACATGGAAGTTGGAAACTGCAATGGCGGTTATAATGGTACTCTCATGAGGAGGGGTTTCGTTATCCTAATTGATCAGTCTTCGAATCAGATTTCAGATGGGATGGATAAGTGCATACCAAGGAAAGCAGTAGAGTTCTGTCTATCTGATTGGGACTTGCCAGCAGTGCACCGGCCTTGTCCACAGTAACGTCCAAGATTCCATGACAATGGAAGATGAGTTGAGCTATGTCATAGTTATTTCGCATCCTGATAGGCTGCTGCCGTCCTACGTGGCTCAATGGTACATGATGATGACTGGTAGTGAAGAACTGTAGTGATTAAAAGTTCACATGCTGGTGGATCCGATGGATGTACCACACTAATGAGTCCCGACAAGACAACACAGCCGGCTAGTACCTTTTGTGGGGTGCAACTTAGTGAATGTTTCAGTTACTCTTACCTAGGCTGTAAGTAAGATGTGAAGTAAGATTCGTCGAACCTGTAATAAATAGTATATCGTTTACCCGTTTTTTAACTTTTTTATCTCTCAGAATATTGCAGATAAGCAAATACCTATAGGGATTAATAGCGCCAAGCTTAGGAAGTAGTATATAATTGGTATTAAAAGGGTATTATTAATTATTATTAGTATTGTTATTGTTGGTATTATTATAGTAGTATATTGGTAGTTCATCATAGTGTGAATCCAACTTGTTGTTGGGCCACCCTAAAGTGAGTCAACTATTAAAATTACCAATAAATGATAAAGGTGGCCTGACAAAGGAAAAATTTGTAATAGTGTTTAAAAGAAATCATGTATACAAAATTGTTCACGATACATAAATCAAACTGACTTATCAAACCTGTAGCGCATACGTTTAGCAACAATTGCCGGTAAACCGGAACCTACCCACAATGCTACGCAGATCGATAGTCTCCAGTCCGTACGTCAAATTCCTGCCGTTACGTGTAACTATCAAAGAACCGTATTCATCGCCAAACTGATACGCCGGTTCTCCACGTATCACTTTGAGAGATTTCAAGGGTATTCGGCGCACCTCGTTCCGGCTCAGGTAAACATAACCACTGACTTCCTCAATTGTATCCAAAAAAGAAAGATCTGGATCCGATCCATTATCTATGGTTTCCATGATGCATAATATAAAGCACATTACCCAGTCTCTTTAGGTCGCAAATAACCAAATTACCCAGAACAAATTTACAATTCCCATAATGATGCTGAAGATACGCCAATGGCACAGTTGACAGGGGTACTTCACCACAGTCACTCAGATATACTCTGCAAGCTACAGAAACCTAGTGAGATGCGCATGACTCACACTTGAATTTGTCATGTTCACGAGAATAAATTTTAGATTCCAGTAGGGCTTTAAGAATCGTAAGAGCTAAATCTCAAGTACTAAACGTACCTAAAAGAAGTATTTCTTGTAAAATGCTTAATTTCATTGAGATATAAAAACTGATAATTTGCGCGCTACATCTCTCACCGCGAACAGAAACTTTGCTTTTAAAAAATGGCTATGGCTCTGAAGGGCATACGTACGCACTTCGAAATAGACAAACAAATAGGTAGACAATAACAACTTACCAGTCAAACGTTCAAACTCTGACTATATTGTTATTGCTTACTTACATATTATTTTACTACTTAAAGTGATCGGGAGCTATTGCCAGAGAAGTTAAAGTGCCTTCTGTATCATTATCAACACGGATTCACGTCCATTATTGTCTGTATGCGAGTTTCCATAAGGTTCGGGTGTGTATGCTATTCATAATATGTTTATGGAACGGCAAAAAGAAAAGATTACTCTCTTAAACAGTGAATGCTTAGTGCAGTAAAATAGGCAACCACTTGTAGGGATCAACAGACATACACGCGTCCAGTCCATTGAAACATTGGACTTTATTCTGGTATATCACCACATCGTTCATTTGTATACCTGGCGCTACAATTCTGATCACTTTCGCTCTTACCACGTATTATGCTGTTAGGCTGATCTTTGCCCTTGCTTAACTACGCCCCATTCTTTGTAGCCAGTGTCAATAGGTGTAGGGTCCAGTCGGTCTGACTTTGCTTCATATTCTATTATTTGGCACACAACCTTCGCTTTACCGCTTGCAACTGGCATCTTAGAAGCACCCCACACATGCACCTCTTTGGTCGTTTGTGTCGCAGAGAGCAGAAAGTGTACCCTCAATCAGCTTCTTCGCTTCCCTTCAGCGCGTGGACGCAGCAAGCTGTCGTCAGGCTGCTTTTGCAATGAACTGCTTTCGTGGTGACGGAAACAGCAGAATCCTTGTTGCTCATACAACTAGGAGTCCTAAGATCTTTCGAAAGGCCCTTAAGTTTGTGCGCGGACGACAGGATCATATGGACTGTTCCTGCCATTCACTACAAATGTCGACAAGGTGAAATCAGAGCGGATATGGAGCGAATTCGTCTTAACCAGTTTCCCATGATGACCAGTTTACAACTGTCGGCGCAGAATTGAATACACCCCTAGGTCTTGCGGCCCATCACACCTCGTAAAATGCGTCCAACGTAATTCATGCCGCCACAGCGACTACGAAACTCCATGGTGAGCAGTTCATAGCTGATGACAGTACTCAAAATTATGGAACACAGAGATGAACTTCGTTGCGCGCCGTTATGCTTTCTGATCTAAAACGCAATCAGCCTTTGCAACCTGGCGGGATTAAGGATGCAGATTTTCAGGATTTGTGCTGTAAATATATGGCTGGCTAGCAGAACGACCTGGCCGTGGTGGCAACTTGATAGTTCGGGTTTACTCGGTTCCGATAAATAGTTCGGCGGCAGGGTTCCAGGATGTATCTGATTTTCGCTGCAAGCATTCCGCCTTTAAATGTCACAAATCTTCTGCTTATAAAGGTTGGGACGAGGCGATCGTGGCACTACTAACTATGGTCACTGCCCGGTGAATATCCGGATAATCATAACATATTCATTGAGGGCAATTAAATAAATAAATAGAGGTTTTAGACCCGGCACTGCGACGCACGCCTGCGAAGACATAAACACAACCATGCAAACAGGCATGGTGGGTAATTTTATAAAGCTACAACGTAGTAACCAATGAACCATTGAAGCCGAAACATAATGCTCAGGCTGATGTTGCATTCTTGATGCTTCATCACCGCGGTTGGGCTAAAACAACTTACACTTAAACTAGGTCTTTTTAAACTGGTTAAACTTCATTCCACTTTATTTGGTTTGTTCTGCCTACCTGAATAATCTTCTATTAACTGTCCACGTTGCTTTCGTTAATTGCGCTTATCGTCGGTAACTTTGTTGCGTTTGTAACAGGTTTAATTAACTTGTGGACATTTCTTACCTATCGCGGATGCGTTGCTAACCAGCTTACTTCATATGGTAATTTAGCGAAGAGTTATGCCACCGTAAGTGCATGCAATATTTGATTTGTTTTATTTCAGCTTGTCGTTGCAAGTGATTGGCTGTTGATTGGTATCCCCGGTGCGGCTGCGCTTAAGGTGCATGTTGACGAGGTGTCTACCTGAATATTACCCACTACTTCGTTCACACTGGCTCTAGGAGACAGTTGGTCGTTGCTGGCGGGGGCGGGGTGCACGGTCCTTGTGGCCGTGCTAGGCTCAAAGAGAGACTCTATGCACTCAGTGTGGAGCGGACTACGGTCCAGCCACCGTCTTGTGTGCGCTTGATTCCCCAAGTACAGCGTGTTTGTGTTTGCCTGTGAAGGAGTGTGGGCCGGCTCCGTCTGTGGAACGTGGTTCCCATCCACGTTCATCCCGGTCTTATCCCATCGGGTTTAAACTGGATATAGGGTGTGTGGTTGGAGCTGTGGGTGGAGCTATGGGTGGAGCAGCGTAAGCCACCCATGGTCCCTCTCGTCTTGTGGCGGACCACAGTGACCAACAAATCCCAAACCGGATGCTGCCAAACATATGTAATGAGAGCCCATGCTGTGGCTTGTGTTGCATTCATAATGTTTCTTCCCCACAGTTGGGCAGGACCAACTTACACGTAAACGAGCTCTTTCTGAGCTGGATAAATAGCATTCCACCAATTTTGCTTCCTTTTACCTGCCTGCATATTCTTCTATTAACTGACCACTTGGCTTGCGCTAATGGTGTTAATCCTTCGTTAACGTTAGTGTGTTGGTAACATGTTTTTAATAACCTCCGGACAATTTGTGTTTATCGCGGATCCCTTGCTAACCAACCTACCACAAAAGCTAATTTCGGGAAGAACTAAGTCTGTGTCGTCGTATGTTTTAACAGATATACTTTATTTGCTATCGTCCTTTCGAATGATTGGCTGTCGGTTGACATCCCTGGAGTGCCTGTGTTTGATGCGCATGTTGACAAGGTGGCTACTTGCTTACTACCCACTACCTCATTCATACTGCCTCTATGAGATGGTTGGTGGTTGCTGGAGTGGACGGGGTGCAAGGTCCTGCTGGTCGTGCTTAGCTGAAAGCGTGGTTCCATGCACTCAGTGTGGAGTGGACTACGCCCAGCCACCGCCTTGTGTGCGCTTGATTAACAAATAAAGCGTGCTTATGTTTGAATGTGAAGGAGCGTGGGACGGCTCCGTTGAAGAAATGTAGCTCCAATCCACCTGCTTCCCGGTCTTATTCCTTCCGGATTACAATGGATATGGGGTGTGTTTTGAGCCGTGGTTGGTGCAGCTCAAGACGCCGGTTGTCCCTCTGTAGGCGCAGTGATATGCAATTCTAAAACCGGATGCCGCCAAACATATGTGTCGCTAAGCTCCATGACGCCGATCCGCATGAGTCAACAAACTGGTTAGGTGCGAGACCCGCTGCCTACTGGGTGTGCTTAGTTTCGAAGGCTTTGGCTGCGGACCCGAGTCGTTCTACTGTCAGTTTTGGGCGCCCTGCCAATATCCTAGTCCATCCTCTTCGGAGGTTAGAAAGTGGTCCATTACTCTGTGCCCTTAATACTTAGCCATGGGAGACTACAGGTCGACGGGATTTAAGCTCTTGCTACATTAGCGTGGAGCACGGGCGCTTACGAATGTTCTGTGGCTTGCTACTGCCCGCCTTAAGCCAAGCAGCCCCTGGTTAAATTGGTGTAAATCCGCCAAAGCCCACCTGCGTCAAACCGTGGTCGCAGGTGCTTTTCCTACTGCGGTCACGAACCATATTTGCATCGTTCCAATACCCCAAAGGCTACTTGTGAAGGCCGGCAAGCATATCCAGAGGTATCTTAAGTCGCGTTCCCGAGCTGGATCTGCTCCCCACTCCGTTGCTTCTCAGGTTATCGAGCTAAAGCCTCCGGGCCGATTCCCTCAACCAAACATCCAAACCACCCACTCACTTGTGGGTCAGGCTTTGGAGCCAAAGGCTCCGGGCAGAGTACATTAGGCTAACATCTAAATCCCTCACTGCCTTGTGGGTCAGGCTAGTGAGAAACAGGTTCCGGATGGAGAGGCAAAAGCAACCCTCCGAAGCACATCCGCCGCCTCGCTTGCGATCGCCCACCAATGCAATCCTGCGATTGCGCAAAACGCGCTCAGCATCAGGTGCGGGAACGTTCTCAACCTAAGCTACCGGAACTCGTGTGAGCCCCCGGAGCGATGCACTGCACTGGTCGCAAAGGAACTGGCGCGTTGCGACACCGATATTGCGTCGCTCAGTGAAACTCGGCTCGCTGAGCAAGGTACGTTGCATGAAGCAGGTGCTGACTGAACATGCGACTAAGGGGCAACGCCTGCTTAGCACAGCATGAACATGGGGTCGGATATTAAATATCCGATCGCTCCATCGTCAGCTCGTGAGTGAGCCAACAAGCATCAGCGCGCGACTGGTGGCTTTGTGTCTACGACTCGGAATAGGTAAGTTTGCTACTTTTTATAACCACTAAAGGTCCGACCATGTGGTATCCTGGTGACGGGTGATAAATTCTACACTCAGACATCCTCTGTGATACGGTCTTTGTCGAGCAGCGACCGACCATTTCTGCTGCTTGATATTAATGCGCGCGTTGGGCTTGATGCATCGGTGTGCACCGATGTCATCGGTCCGCATGGCAATGGTTTAGCGAATGCAAACGGTGACATGCTACTCGCATTGTGTACCGCTCACTGCTTGACGATCATGAACACTCGATTTGCATTGAGTGCGAATGATCTAGCAAATTGGAGGCACGCACGGAGGGGTCACGCGCACTGGTTCGACTTTGTCCTCGTACGTCAACATGATATGCGTGAAGTGCGCATGACCCCTGTGCTGCGTGGAGCTGAGTGTGACACTGGGCACAAATGGGAGCGGACCAAACTGTGCATATACTTTCGTAACTTTATGTACTGTGGTACTGGGGTGCAATGTATTGAGCTGGAGAAGGCGATTGCTGCACGCTTTCGGGATGTGGACTGCCTAGCCACAGCGGGTGACCTGTAGCACCACATTCGCGACCAGGTGACAGCTGCGGTCGTAAAGATCAGCAAGTGCGCAAACTGTAAGCTGCCTGGTTGGTTTGATAATAAATAAATCTTTTATTCTCAACAAGGTGAGGCACGCCTTTACAGGCATGATCAGTTTGACATAACCATGCATGATCAAGAATGTGCAAATATCCGATATGTTTGCCATAGCAGTTTGTGTTTGTGTAGGGGTGTGAATGTATGTCATTTTGTGTGTATGTGTATGTAGCTGTGGATTTTGTGCTTGTAGTTGTGCTGCTCCAATCTTCAATGCTTGATATCGTCATCAATATGCGAGTAGGAGATTGGTGTCCGTGGGTTGGATAGAATTATCCGGATATCCACGGGGCAGTGACTTTATTTTGTGGCGAGTCACGACCGGCACATCACAGTGTTGTTAAGCAGACGTATGTGGCTTTTTATAGGGAGAACGCTTGCCAGGCGAAAACCCACCACGTCCTGGAACACTGCCGCCGAACTATTTGCTGGAACGGGTTAAACCCCAACCACCCAGCTGACACCACGAGGAGGTTCTTTGGCTGCGCGAAGCATTTTGCATTTGTAGCACATGCGGCGGACCCAAGTGACCTGGGGAAAAATAGTCAGTTTCTCAAACTTCGATGGCAAATGACCCGCGAGCTCCAGCGCATTAAAAATGCATGGTGGATGGCGAAGGTGGGACTGATTGAATGCTACACTGAACGCAGCAAACACGAGGAATTCGGTTTCTAGAAGCCGGTGTTTTAGGCGAAACTGAGGCTGCTGAGGACACTAAGCGCTGGCCGTACAAGCGCTACCCGCACACAGACTGCAGACATAAGGCCGATCTCGCGAAAGAAGTTTCATTATACCTTGAACTACCGTTCAGAGATCGACTGGACCGCAATGCGCGGCCTAAAGAAGCACAACGTGCAGGCGAGCCTGACGGACCCGCCGACACTGAATGAGACACAGCGAGCACTTGCTCAACTGCGAAACTGCAGGTGTACCGCTGCCGACAGAATCCCGCCCGAGATATTGATACACGGCGGGTCAGCATTGGTGACTGCGCTGCACTAGTTGGTGCAAAGCGTATGGATTGAGGAGGAGGTGCCTCCTGTGCAGCTAGGTACCACTGTGCTACCACTGTAAAGAACAGATGGAGCAGGCATCGTTGCTTGTATTATGGTGCCATCAACTTTCTGCTTTGTGTGGACAGGGTGTTTGTCCGCATGCTGCGCAACCGCTTCGTCTATCAGGTTGTGGAACCTAACGTGGCGAAATGGCGGCGTGGATTCCGTTTGGGTTGCAACACTCTAGATATGGTGTTTGCTTTTCGTCAGTTGCAGATGAAGTGCACAGAAGGAAACCAGCTGTTGTACTCGCTTTTTGTTTATTACATCAAGGCATTTGATACGGTGAAGCTCGAGGCATTGTGGCTGGTGTTTGGTAAGTATGGCTGCCGGCGTAAGTTTGTCAGTTTGCTTAAACTTTGCACAGTTGTATGCCAGCGAGGTTGCAGCTGAGTGATTTACCTAGGATGACTTTGCATTTGTCGCTGGTGTGAAGCAAGGCTTGTCTTAGCTCCTGCCATCGTTAATTTTTATCTCCTTACAATGCTGTTTTGTGTTATTGATGCGGCTTTTGCTTGCGGTGTTCGTATGGTCACCGAGTTGATGGTGGTTTGCTGAACCTCCGTCGTTTCGGTACGAGAACCTTTGTGTGTGTGGTGACTGTTCGCTGACTGCTCTGCGTCGTTTGCACACACCGCCGATGAGTTGAAGCACATGACTAGTTCTCTGTTTTTGACAGCGGCCAAATTCGGGCTCACTAACAACGCAAGCAAAACGGTCCGTCTCTTTCAGCCTTAACCAGAGGTGCAATTTGCAATGGTGCCGTAAATGGGCGTTGGTGCTGAAGTATTGCTAACCACCTCCCGCTTCTGCTAACTTAGCAGTGTGATGTCGACTGACCAGCAGCAACACAGTAAGCTGCGTATTCGCGTGTCGAAGCCAGCGGCGGCATTCGGGAAACTTGAGTACCGAGTGTGAAATTACCATCAGCTTACCACTGGCACAAGGCTGATGGTGTACAAATTCATGGTGCTCTCCGTTCTTCTATACGGCAGGGAGACGTGGACGTTGTACCGGCGGGATGTGCAATATCTGGAGCGGTTCCGTCAACAGTGCTTACGACGGATTCTGCACTTCGGATGGCGCGACAGAGTTGCGGACACCTAAGGCTTGCGTTGAAGTGGAATGTATGCAGTGGACTGCATACTATGACTGTGACAAGTGAGGTGGTTCGGGTATGTGAGCCGCATTGATGCGACGCGGATACCGAAACAATCATTACATGGTAAGCTGAGTATTTAGAAGCAGCATGTAGGGAAACCGAGGTTACGTGACCAGGACAGCTGAAATTGAGCCTCACACATTCCAAGCTTGATTGCAAGTCATGGTACCTAATGCCGGTTGATCGGCGTGCATGGCGCGACCTGCTCACGAAAGCAATTTCCAAGGTGATGGAGAACGACCTCATACAAGCACAGAAGAAATGGCTCGCGCCGATTGGTTGTACTCCAGCAACACCCAATGCATGGTGCTATAGCACCAGCGGTCGATAGTGCCTGAGACAGAGAGGCCTTGTCAGCCATGAGTGAGGCCACCCCAGACAAACACAGAAGAGACGACTTGTCCTGCGAGAACATAGGCAGAACCGGCGCAGCGTATGTTGGTAGGCTGCATTCGATTTACTAACCGCGTTTTTGCATGCTAAATCTCTTTATTTGCGGTGGTGCGTTTGCAATTTTGTCCTAATGCTTTTTCGCAGACTAAAGTCTACCTGAAATAAAATTGCACATGTGGCTTAAGCTAATTGTAGTTAAGTACCATAATGTTTTGGCGTTTGTGGCATTTTCCTAAAATATATTTTCTGACCCCTTGAATTTATCGCAGAGTCATTCATAACCAATTTATTATAACTAAATAAAAAAATAAAAATTTATGCATTCCCGACTAAGCGAGGCACACCTGCGCAGGCATGATCGTGTTAAGAGTATAAAATGGGATCAGTTATTATACAACGGAACAATGGGCTTGTTGCATATGTTTATACATGAATGCAGGTAAGTTTGCATGTGGGCGTGTTTAGCTTTGTTTCTGGGATTCGTAAATGTTTCCTGTCGTTTTGCTTGAATGGGTTTGAGGGTGTCGCCAGTGTTAAATGGATGCTTGCTACCCGTGGACTTGAAGCGATTGTCCGGATAAGTGGTATGCCGCCGTATCTATGTGCATTGACTGATTTATTTAGTGTTATCTTCTCGTGTTAAGTAATTGCTTGTTGCTTGATATCCCTGGTGTGGCTGCGTTTGATGTGCAGCTTGATGAAGTGCCTGTCTGTCTATCACCCACTAACTGACCCATGCTGGCTCCAGGAGACTTTTGACCGTTGCTTGAGGGGAAGGGGTGCAAAGTCCCGGTGGTCGCGCTAAGCACAGCTAGTCTTTCCATGCACTCAGTGGCTAGCGGACCACAGTCCAACCACGGCCTTGTGTGCGTTTGGGTCCCAAATACAGCATGCTTGTGCTTGAACGTGAAGGAGTGCAGGCAGGCTCCTTTGAAACGGGGCCCCCGTCCACATGCCGCTCTGCCTTATTCCTTGGGGTTACACTGGATTTGAGGTGCGTGGTTAGAGCTGCGGGTGGTGCAGGGCAAGCCGCCCATGGTCCCTCTGTAGGCGCAGGCGTCCTTTGGCTCGCCATCTTGCCATGCGAATCAGAAACAGAATACCGCCAAAGATATGGGTTAATTGACATGATGGGTGGACCTGTGAAGTGTAACTGCATTCGCGGTTTCGTTTGCTAAGTTCGCCAGCTGATCAAGTGGTAAATGAAACACGTCGAATTGTTTACCATTGTGCAGTGGGGATCCACCGAAAGGGTAAGATGCAGATACTTTATGTTGTGGCGAGTCACACCCTCAGCTTCGCAGAGTTTATAGACGGAAATTGGTGGCTTTTCCAGTGCGAAAGCTGTCCAGGTGACAATCCACCACGCCGAGGAACACTCCCCGGAACTAATCGCTGGAATGAAATTAAATCGAACCACCCAGCTGACACCGCTTGGACGTTGGTCGGCTGGCTAGCCATTTTATGTCTGTACTCCCGTTGCCCACGCGAGCAAATAATCAAAAAGGTTAGGTAGCATTTAGATCCACAAGCTGCACAGCTACATGCACATATAAGTATGTATAAATACCAGGAGCTCCTGGTCATAATTTGACATCATCGCAGCTCAACTAAGCTTTTGAAAGCTCCGAAGGTACGTGGTTGACAGAGACGTTAAAATTCTCTGACCTAAGGACGGAGCCTTGTTAAAACCGTTAGACATGGAAATGAGCGCAGAAAGGGATTCATTCGTGTTTACTTGCATGTTGCGCTCTATCGGAAAGTCAGTTACTCAGGGATGTATCCCTCCATCTACCATTATACTAAAGTTAAGAAAGAAGCCTTTCTTGGACAAATTTGTGTAACCATTTGCTAATGTTAGCGAATGAAATCGCAAAATGGTTGCAAAAATCTAACAATCGCGCCAATTTTTCCTTGCCACAAAAGGGGTTACGCGGACGTCACTTCTGGAAGCCTTGCGAAGCGTAGGAAATATCCGGCTTGTAAAGGTGCTGTTGCAAGGCTCGCATAAGTATGCATTGTACGATACTAGACATTGCAGCAGTTTAACTTTTCGATCTATAGTTGCAAAGGCCTTGAGAATAACATAATTTGAAGGTATGCTTGCCCAGGCTTATTTTTCATGCAGGCAGCAGAAGGTCTGAATCAAGAAAACGATAAAATGTTCAGCAAAAATGCACCACGATGCGCTTGGTCGATAAACAAAAGGCTGCCGTTAATATTCAGCGAGGGACCGTCTAAAAGCTTGTTTTTCTCACCCAAGGTGCGTCGGCCGTGCTTATATCCAGCGGCCCTAAATTTTCGCTGAACCACGAAACGGTCAACTACGTTTAGATATGGCTCTGGAGACGCAAAGTTTTACTAGAATAATGCAAGGATGTGGGGAATCCTTCAAAGAATGAAACTAAATTGATAGTGCAGAACCTTTCGTACCTGCAAACGAGACGTAAACGGTTTAGTCTCTACAGTCCCAACACTCTGTGCCCTCATCCTTTGTGCTCTGCTCGCCATACTATCTACCTATTCCTGCGCAACGCTCTGCCACCCTTACCATAATTACATCACTTGGCAGTATTCATCCTTCTTGTTAATAACAAGGTTGAATCATCACCTGAAGAACGTCAGCGGCTTTTCCACTTTTCCTCAAATGAAACCTGCTTTAACGCGCCTTTTCGTTCCTTCCTATGCTTTCTGTTGCATTCCTACTTCATTCGACGCTAACTTACATGTGATTGTCCTCCCTGGGTTCTTGCATTCCTACCAATTTAGGGCTGAGGAAACACGTCCCTGTAGCTTCTTCTGAGTGCTAGTCTCTCCCATAATCTGCACACCTCGTCCTCCTCTCTCTGGTTCCCACCGATTGGGCATATGCGCATTAGGACCCCTCAAACACTCCTTGCTTCATCTTCAGTCTTTCATTTTTTACTGATCCGTGTTCTGCTCGATTCTCGTCGTATTTCGCCACTTGTGATACACGCGCATATGCGACAATTAAATAACAATTACATGTATAGGTATACAATAGTTCAGATCTTGTTGAAATTGAGCGACTGCGTTCCAAATGCATGCATTTCTTCTGTCTGTGTGGCCGTCTCTTTTCGTTTCCCTTTTCCCGAGTTTGTCGAAGGTACGGCGGCACACACCCAAGGAATTTTCCATCGCTGCGACAACAATACAAGGCACACATTTCTATTATCTTATGCAAACGCGACGACTAATCAAGTCTTACCCGATCGGCCTCCTGCGCTCCGGATTCATTCAGGTTTCTGAGACGTCAACTCTCTTGTTTCGGCTGACCCCACTGTCCCTTTACTACTACCATTAGGGCCTCGTGCGCTTTCCCATCCTTCGTCAATAAACCTTTCTCATCCTGACGTTAACTTATTTTTATGGCAATCTGTTTTCAATTCTTTTTCAACTGGATTGCCAGATCTCACTGCCTTGCGGTAATCTAGTCCCACTGGTCAGTTTCTTTCTCTCTGACTGCTCCTATGCTACCCAGACTTAAGCGGTATACGCTATGCAGACTCAACGCTCTTGTTTCCCTACCCCGTGAGGCTGTTAGACTCCTTCATTCTTTATTGGTTACGGCCACTTTTCCTGCTTTTATTGCACGTGCTATTCCCCCGCGCTGACTAATCCAGTCTCGCCAGGTCGGCCACTTTTTAGCTGATTTCACTCAGAGTTCTTCGACCTTACAACTCTTGGTTCGGCTGACCCAATCTTTTGTTTACATCACCTGGAAAGCCTCGTGCACTCCTCCACGCTCTATCACTAAAATTTTCTTATCCCGTTCCTAATCTTCTCTTATCATGGTCTACGCGCTCAATCTTTCTTCCAACGGAGGACCAGTTCTCACTGCCCTGCTGTGGGTCTAGTCTTACTTGACCAGTCCACAGTTGTTAACACCACAATTGTAGGACCCAACCTCAGTGCGCCGACTAATCCTTATCTGAACGTTCTCCTACCCAGATGTCATTGCCATTTCCGACCAGGGTCTGGCAGCGACTTCGCTCTCTTCCACTCGCGTCTAGGCCCCTATCACTTTTAGGTTCCTGTTATCCATGGCCTTCTCACTTATTGCGCTCCAGTTCTATTCCCACAGCATAAACTCATTGCGCCTATCCAGGTCATCCTCGTGCGTATTCTCTCCTCCGCTCCGACCTCGCTCCTGCTTACTGGCGGCACTCGGATCATTGCTAAGTGTTTCTTGACTACTACTTCCATTTGTATGCTCATCGTACTACTCATATGCCACTGCTCTTTAACTTTGGTTCGCATTTGTCTATTAGTGAGACCGTACTGGCATAACGGCTCCCAATGCACGGCAGTTTTGGCCCCCTGTGACCATTATTTCTAGATTCTGTCGGCTTTTGGACTGTGGAATTGTGAGCGCTTTAGCGTAATTACGCTTACGAATTACTCTTCGCATTGCCGTCCGCATTCATCCGCTCCTAGACGGTTCTTTGAATTTACTTTTCCTCTTGGAACGTTGCTTTAGCTATTTGGCTCCCGCACTCGGACTCAACCTAGCTGTCCTTAGTTTCACCTAAGATGCCTCTCGCATTCGGACTGCTGTTATCTTCATCGGTTTACCTGTTTCTCTCCAACCATCGCATCATTCGCTTAACTTCCGTCAGCACGCTTTGTTATATTGGTCTTTTGACTCTTCGCGTGCAGAACCTTCTTCCTAGCTGGTAGTTGTATTCTGAGTCGCACCAGCGACGTGATGTAAAGAACGCGCTTGCAAATCATGCATACTAAACAAAATTATATAAGTTTAAATGTATCATAGGCAAGGTTGCGCGCCACCAGTCTATGCTTCTTGATTCATTGCTGTCTCTCTGTTTGGCTGCCTCTTGTCCGTTGCCCATTTTTCCCGAGATTTCCACAATTACATCCGCCAAAACAAGGTTTATCCACTGGGGCTGGCCTATCCATCCTCAATAGCCAGCTGTTTTAAACGCTTGCTCCTTTCTCCGGGAGAGGAAGAACCCACACATCGTTTCAAATGGAGCACTTTCCGTCATTCTGGAGACGCTAACGTCGCGGGGTCTAAACCAGTGGGTTTAGCTCGCCTCGTATTCACAGTAGAACCATTTACCCACCTGGAATAATATATTTACATGGATCCCCTGGTCCACAACCGAAGACCAACAATTCTGGCGTGAGTACCCTCACTGCCTCAAACATTCCGATTCTCCAGTCACCTGGAGCTTTTCTGATGTCCTTTCACGGACAGGGTTGCGCTCGTATAAGTGGCATTTTCGATGGCCTTTCAGGGAAGTTTCACTTGGTCATGGAGACGGCTACACTTACTTACGTTTGGAGGAATTCCGAATCCACTTTGCGGAGCACTGCAACTTCGCTTGTAATGGACATATTTAGCCACAAAAAACAACTGCACTAACCGCTCCCATGACAAGTCCAGCGTGGATAGCTAGACCCGGTTCGCGAGCCGGAGAAGAATATAATAGAGAAAGCCGGCCACTATTAACAGTGTGTTTACTCACCTGCATCACTTTACATTCGACTCTGCGACTCTTTTGTATCATTGCTTGGCTTTAATGACTACTGCCGGATCACAACGGAGCCGTTCGGCCAACCAAGGAAGAATTTTGGCAATCAACCGGTTGCGAATAATAGAGTGCAAAATCGGTCTATACGATGAATAGCCGACTAGCACTACTATTCAACGGAAGCTGCGGCAGTGTTCCAGGACTTGGTGGGTTTTCGCCTAGCCAACGTTCTCCCTATAAAAAGCTACAAATGTCCGCTTAACAACACTGCAACGTCGAGTATGTGACTCGCCACAAAATGAAGGCACAGCTAAACACTTCACGCTGACGCAGTCCGCAGCCTTCTACATCCAACCTGTACAACTGATATTACTATGAAGAATGCTTTGATGGAGCACAGATCATCCCTACTTCTTAAAGGTCACTGGTTGCACCAATACCTTGTTTGGGCTCCTGTGCTCACGGATCACTACATGGCGAAATTACCCCCAACTTGTATCTTGTCTGATTTTTGCGCGCCACAGCGCCAGCTTATTCCTTGGTCTGACTATTGCCTGACAATATGCTAACTCATATGGACTACAGCTTTTCGTTTATACCTTTCATTAAAACGAAATGTTTTCACTTTCCAAAGAAGTTATGCTTGTATGCATATTTGATCACGCATTTAATGATGTGTCTCGTTTTACCGAGAATATACCATTTATTTATTTATTTATTAAGCTTATCAACCATTTTACAACTTACTAACTGGACATATCGTTCGTTATCTTGCACGGATACAACTTTTCCGAGGCTTGAACCATTGGGTTGAAGTTGCCCAACGCTCACTCTACCACCTACGGCTTGCCCGCAGCACTCCTTTTGATTTCGGAAGGCACATCCTCCGTCCGATACGAAGCCTGAACCATTGGTCATCCTAAGCTCTTCAATCCACTTTGACCGCTCAATTGGCCGTGGTTACTATATTTCTAATCAATTTTACTACATAACCAGGAGATCGGCGATTCTTTCTTCGGAACCATATCCTATCCTTCAAGACTTCAATATATTTCAGGGTAGATCCCTCGGAGACCTCACGTGGTTCTGCAAACGATCAACACATCATATTCAGAAAGAATGTTTAGTGTGACTTGCCACTGAACAAAGTCACAGCCCATAATTCACACTGTCAGGTCAACTAGCGTCATCATTCTAGATAGGTTCGTTACACCGGAACTTCTGCATCTACATATACGGTCGTCTCCTCTTCCAACGAATTAATGCATGTACATTCGTCCTTTTACTTCTACGAACTCACCGTTGACCTTTGCATTACTTATGCACGAACTCACTGCATTGTCATACTTCTCTCGAGCGTGATTTTCAATGATCTTCCAATGGATCATTCAAGATTCTCACTCTATTATTAGCCGAGGTATGACTGCACTACATGGCAGACTGATTATGTCTTAACAAACGGGTCCTGATCTCACGATATCCGAAATATTGTTTCACATTTTCACCATTGTACAGCTCAATAATAAGTACATGAACAATTTTCTACTGTCACTGTTACGGTTGCCATAAAATGTCTGTACATTTATAAGTACCTGATCAGGCCACAATGGCGTGCCTCGCATAGTCGAGAATAACATATTTATTTTTTATAACTAAGTAACCAATTAAATAGTTTACTCTCGAATTCATCCTGGCACACAATATCAGGCATGTCCAAAGTTTACAAGCAAAAATGTTTGCAACAGACACGTTGCTATGCACGTAAGACACTGTGGCCCTCAATCTATCGCATAACATTGATTTAATACAAAATCAAGTACAATTGGGACGGAATGTGCTGTGGAATTTCGCGTACATTCCTTCCTGTGTGCTCCCTTAAACTGCTGGAATCCAACCAGTTCTTATTAACTGTAAACTTATATCAAGCGATGCAGTCTGCACCACCAAGGCTCACGTATCCAGAGGTTGCAAATTTTGCGCAATACAACTCAAGTGAAGATGTAACCTTTGAACCTGGGGCTACCTTACGTTTGTAGGTAGGTACAAAAATTAATGTTCACAGGAAAGATTTGGTTCAAGGAATTAGCGAATTTGCGGCCCCGCCTAAGTGTGTTCAAAGTAAGTCCCAAATCGTTTTACTGCGGATACTTCCATCCAGGCCTCTTAACGTCAGCTTCGTCGCTTGATAAATCGGCTAGGTGTGTGATACATGCTCATGTAGCCGCAACTTACAAATATCCTAGGGGCTTAAGCATTATTTTTCCTTTCTCTGAAGTCTACAAATTTGTGTGGGGTACTCCTGGAATCCGGCAACGAACTATCGATTTACCTGTTACCAGAATGGAAACGAATGTGTCCAAGGAGAGCTGTTTTGCGATGCCCGCTAGGCTGGCGCGTTATACACCACAACTAATCATAATAAATAATAACCATTATTATTTAGCTATCAACGCCTAACGCTTATTTGGCTTAATTGCGCTCTCTATCGCTCGTAAGCAGGTCTAATGCAAGTGGTGTAGCACAAAGCTGTTCCAACCTAAGTACAAGCGGGTGTAAACTAGTAGTGCATGCCTTAGGATGCTGTTCCTTGAACTCAAAATTGACAGCTTGTTACATCTTACTTGGAGTTATTTGGCTAAATACAATCACTTTACCTACTTCAGATAACCATCTGGTTATTTTGAAATAAATGAGAATATCCGTAGCTCGGGACGTCAATGCGGATTTTGAGCGGTTCTCCGAATTGAGTGATTATTGTGTAGATGTTTCGTTGCCTGACTGGGCAACAACATCAGTGCGGCTTCAGGGGCCTGGTCTAGTCAGGCAACGAAACGTCTGCACAATAATCACTCAGCTCGGAGAACCGCTCAAAATCCGCAACATCCGGGTATATTTGTGACAACCGATACATAAACCACCCTTGTGCACTTTTACCATGGACCACTCGAATGGCTTTACAAAGTTTAAAATTCCAGCAGCCAGACAATCCCGCGCGGCCTTAATTAATCCGGCCGACTTCAAGTTTTCCTATAGTCGAAACCTTACAAGACATTAAGCAATCATACAATATGCTAACGAGTAGGTTATTCAAGTTTCAAAGTTTGTTAGCACTATCGTGGCAAACGCACCACATTTTCTCCAACGCCCCTGCTTACTTGACAAATATAATGTTCAGACAAAACAACATACGGGTTTCTCTATTCAACTTGCGGCTCTTGGGCGGTATGTTTTACATAACTGCTGTGGTTACCAAAACAAAACTCGTTTGGCTTCCCTACACAATCTGATCGCAGCGCAAGTGAATGAATATACCGTGGAATTTTCCTGATAAAGTTATCCGTGTTTGTCTGCGGACTGTATTCACCTGTACCATTAAAGCATTATGTATTAAATCTCATAGAGTTAAGTTAAATAAATCTAGGGTTTATTCGCGAAGTATCGGGCACAACAAATCCGACATGAGCGAGACTTTACAAGCGGTTATGGTTCGCAGCACACTCGTTGTTTTATG
The DNA here is from genome assembly GCA_944474145.2 of Dicrocoelium dendriticum. NCBI lineage: Eukaryota > Metazoa > Platyhelminthes > Trematoda > Plagiorchiida > Dicrocoeliidae > Dicrocoelium > Dicrocoelium dendriticum. Next base: position 226,186,376 of record OX104063.1, read on the forward strand.
TCAAATTGGTTGCTTGCACAATATATAGTAGGTACTGAATTGCAAGATGTGCTGATCAGGAGTAGAACCGTTCGTGATGTGGCGACAGGCTGAGTTAACTTGTGTGATATATAGATCAACAGTAAAAGCGTAATATATGATGTGACGACGGACGTTATAGACAGGGAAGTATCTTTTTCGTGTACATAGCAAAAAGTTGTTAAATGCAGTCAAATATCGCTCTGGTTAATTTGATAGTGAGAAGTTGTAGGCAGTGACTTTATTCAATGGCAAGTCGCATCCATCACGTTGCGGTGTTGTCTAACGGACGTGTGTCGCTATTTATATAAAGAACGCATGCCAGTTAAAACCCACCACGTGTTGGAAACTCACCGTCGACTCGATTGAATGATAATGAAGAACTGGCGATGTGGTCTATAGTCCGAGTTTGCACTCGACTATCCGCAATCACATGACGCCCAACTATTCGAGTTGCCTAACCGGATTTCTTAGCCAAGGTCTGTCCACAGTCGTTGAATCCTGTCGAAAAATGAAATGTCCAGGAGAGTCACGGGAAGAATTGGGCAGGTATGTAACGACTAGGAAGTAATGGTGTTTAGTTTTTCTATTGTGTACTAGTGGTTCTGGCATGGAACCTTTGTAATCAAGTATGCACACGGGACATGTCAAGCAGTGAGCGCACTTGATCCATACGGCTAAATTCGTACCACCGCAGAGGAGAATGCGAATCCTCGTACAAATGCGGGATCCACATAAACTTGGCATTAATTTCTCAGAATATAGAATAGATAGACTTGTCAGCGTGTTAAGAACGAACCCAGGTGTTCAGCTCACGTAAAAAATATTTTGTCCACGGAAGGGGATTTGTGTTGCTCCAAAGGTAGTTATTTTCAAGAAAATTCGTCTGCAAGTCTAATCCACGGCTCTATGCTACGCCATTAAAATAGCATCAGGGCAAGTATGATGCCCAAATGTTCTTGTTAAAATTAAATTTGCCAAACCCAATTGTTCGCACAGCAAATAGCGGAAGCAAAGCTGCATGTCAGTGTAAAATATCCGCGTCAAATAATTCTGTCCTTTATGTTTGAACAAGGAATTCGTGTAAATACAGATATCCAGGTGAATATGTTGTGACAGTGTCGTTGCTAAGCGAGCTAAACTATTTGCTTAAGCACGACGCAAACGGCAACCCACAAAAATAGCGTTGATAGTCCATTTGGTATTAATAAATAAATAATGAAATCATTTTTTCTCGTCATTGCGATGCACATCATCAAGGCGTTATCAAGGTAATACAGACGTGTGATCGGTAATTGCACCACTTATAACATTATGACCAATGGCAGAGGAATTTGTATGTATGTTGACGTGTAGAAGTATGTTTTAGTTTGTATTTAGAAGTAGGCATGTTGTGTGAGTATGTAAATGTATGAACGTGGAATCGTTAAAAGTATACGTTGCTCTTGAATTCAAGGGAAGAGCTCGTGTTTAAAATCAGCTGGCTTTTGAGAACGGAGCAGCCAGTGCCGGAAGGTGAACCGTCACGTGCTGCCCGTCGTAACTCTGGATACCTCAGGACAAACTGGCAAGGAACAAGTAGCATCCAAGCAAACATACAGACTGCATTGCATCGTTAACCTATAAAGTGAAGCTGCATGCAGTGGTGTTGAGCTATGCGATACTATGCCATTTTATTTGGAATATGAGACTTACTGGTGACTCCTTACATCACGTCACAGGTGTAGTTCAAACGACACCTACCGCGTAAGGAAGAGCTACTTCAGAGTGCCTGGTCCACAGAGAGCTTAGCGTCTTCACATTGTTTAAAGAAAAGTACGGGTATTCGAAACCTGCATAGATGAAATTGTCAAAGTTTGGCTCAATTGGCCATGACGGAAGCCGTCAAGGAGCGCTTGATATCTTAGGTGAAGCTAAGACCAACTGGATTGATTTGCAGAGCGGGGTGTAGTCAGTTCCTACAGCGCCGTTCAAGAAGAGGCAAATGCAAATTATCGGTGAAGCTCGGGCGCATGTGAACAGGGGTGCGGTAAGCAGGTACTTGGTCTGATGACGCTGAGGCGCCCATACCTCCATACTTTGAAATCCGTTAGAAACGAGAGAGACGGAACACAGGAGACTAAATGTGTGCTTTGTTTAGGGGAAGTTAACGGAGATAAAGTCAGATTGATAGAGGAAGAATCTGGTCCACACAGGGAAATCTATAAAGTAAGGCAATTGCGAACTCGATGTGAAGAGCAGAAACGTGGGCATGGAGGTAATTTGAGGATAGAGTGGAAGTAATTGCTCTAAGACGCTTATACAGCAATCGACCGTGGTCTACCAGAAAGCAAAAACGCCATGCCAAATGAGACCGGAGCAGTGCTAAACGTCGGTCGACAACATGTATAGCGAAGTGTGGTTAACCTGAGGCGCAAAGAAATCCTACAGCGACATTCAGCATGGTAGCAAACTAACTAAAGATAAATTTCTAGTCTTGGCTAGAAGTTATGCCCTCGAGGAGTCAGATCATAATATACTGTAATCGCTTGCTCTTGCAGGTTAAAAATGGAGTTAAGGTTAGATAAAACCTTGAGCATGAGTACTGAACCAGTACGGAGGAGATGGTTTTTACGCCACGTACTAGTTCAGCAGGCGATTGCTTCGGCTGTCTGCTTATTGTGGACAGGCTTCAAAAAGTTCAGTGACACAGTAGGTGGATTCCACAGTCGATCACCATGCTTCTCAATATTATCATCTTTGGTCCATTTCACAAGAGCCCGTTTATGCACCTAAGCGCCGTAGGTCAACGATGTAGAAACAGTCACTCAAGGATGTTCTTTCCAACTCCATCGGCCATTTTCGGTAGATTAGGAGTCCCAATAAATGGCGGGCTCATTTAAAGTGAGAGAAAAGACGACGGCATCAGAATGTCAAAGAAATGCGATTTGTAATTCCCCGTAAAAATAAATTTACAAAACATTTAAAAATAAATATCTTAAATCGGCCTGCCATTCGGCTTATTTAGATGAAACAATAAGCGTAAAACATAACCAATGTACCTCAATAACAGCTGATCTCGCGCGCCAAACTCAAATGGCTTTAATCGCAGCCAAAATTAGATACTGTTCTGAGGCAAAATTAACGCTACCAATAAAACCACCTAGGCTAGGCAAAACAATGCTTAATCGCTGTACACCACAGCAGCTACCATAAGGCAATATTTGCAGTAATTCCTTAGTTCTAGGACGACTGCTGATAGCGTAGGCAAAATTCCTGCTACAAATGCGGTATTACTTTTTAAGCAAATACAGAGAGAAGAAGTAAAGTTTTAAAATGTGTATCATTGCCATAAAGTCACACTGGTGTTGCGTATCTATAAAGGTGCAGTATAGCTCCAAGGTAGCAGTACTTACAATGTACGACGCAGTGGCCGCAAAACGCACTTGCCAAGCGTACGTAACAAAACGTGGGCGAATATGTAAAAACTACACATGGAAGTACTCAAAAGTCACTACGGAATATTTTCCTGTAAGAAAATTTATGTGTCTATGTAATTAGGACCCGCTCAAAAGTCTTCAGTGTGTTATTTTCAATTACCAGTTGATTGAAGAAACCAGTGTGTAAGTATAAGTCCCAAAATGTGGACACAAAGGCCTCGCTTATGGGTTTAGCAGGACTTATTAGTAGAAGCATGTGAAGTATTTAGATAAAATTGTTATACAGCTGCACCTTAATGGGCTTGCGCCGTTCGATTCATCAAATGTGCAGGGGTGGCCTATTTCGTTCGGTTGTACTTACATGCTTACGACAGCACTTGTAGGTTTCTTGACAGTTCCACGGCGTAAATTTTCTGGACAGGATTATGCTTTAGCAACTGATGTAGACAGCAGCCGTTCAGTATATCAAAGGCGACGTCACCTTTAAAAGCCAATAAATAACATCTGTTCCCGGGAATTCATAACAGTTGCACGAGGGGAACGGACCCCGGCCTGTCCTTGCCTGATATTATCTAAGCAACCGCTAACTTCCAGTGTCCTAAAATGCCATTATTTCTCCTTGCTCAAAGCCTCTGGGCGACCCAGGTTAGCGGCGCCAGAAACGCTATGATTACAGCGAAGAATTATATATTCCACTCATTTGCCTTAAAGGCGGTTGTCGTCTTTGCTGTACTAAGGGGACAACACTACCGCAGTTGATAAAACATGACGCTGTCCGGTAACACTACAGAGACAGTCAGAAAATTTTAACGGTGCTAACACACAGCACACACGTCAGCCGGCCTAACATATACGCACAGTAGATACACTCGTAGCCTGGTAAGGCGTATCGAGACAATATACCAAATTGAAGAAACAATGCCGCTTGAAGATGGCTGTGGCAATGGTAAACAGATTGAGTTATCTACAGTTGTGCGAGCACGGGCCACAGATCTAGGTCTTTGTTATGACGGTCAGGTAGCTATTTAGCTGAATCAAACGCTGAATGCAAATAGAAAGTAGCTGCTTGCCACGGGCTATCTTGCCGTGTGCGTTGCTCTCTCTATTTACTTCATATGACCTGGTTTGATTAAATCACTGCAATAAAGGACCATAACACTGCTCTGACTAGCACGCGTTAACTGTGTTGCCTGAGGGCAGCCAGAGAAATGTAAGTGACCCCTCCAAACGCATTTGTTTGATATTCCCGACATCGTACGTTCCTAATGGTTTGGAAATGTGTCATGTGCACACCTGCCTACGAGAAAGGAACCAAGTCTTGCCTCGTAAATCCCTTAATAGGCCCCGTATATACATAAGCAGCAAAACCCAAAACAAGCGTTATGCCTCATTCGGCTTCGTAGGGGATGTGTATCAGGCTGATTATTAGCAGTATTTTGCAAATTAAATATTCAATAATAGGTGTGCGTCATCGTAAGCTTCGTGTAGTCTAGCGTGCAGAGTATCTGAAATTATGCATCCAGTAGTTTAACTTTCGGTTATCTTTATCGTCTTTATTGTGCCTTAGTTTTAACTAACCCAACCGAAAATGATACCATTAATTCCGCCCTTCTTCCGCTGGGGTAATGACAACCATTTGTTCTCTTTAACCTCATTTGTGATTTTTCGGCCTTTTGCCTCTTAACCCGCTAAGGTTACCTTGCTGCTCTCCAAGTTAACCAACGGGCTCCATACCGCCTGGTTCAGGTAGCTAAGTTGGTTACCCATCTGTTCTTTTCAATCGGTTTCTCTACAGACATCCCGATTCGACCGGCGCGGAATAATTTCTACACCTCATTTCCTTTTCCTCCACAACTACGCAAACCACAAAAGCTTCACGCGGTTTCGAACTTAGAAGCATTTGTCACAATAGCACATAATTCAATTATCCCCCTGACACCACAGTCATGTTCCCCAGCTGCGCTTTGCTATGCCTAAGTGGTCAACAGGTGTGTACATACGATGCCAAAGACTTTTAAATCCGCTCTGTTACGTTTTTTGTGCGCATTTTCCACGTCTGACAGTGCGGCTTAACGGCCCTTGACAACAGTTGTTAGGTCTTACAATGCACGCAATGGATTTCGAAAAACATGAGTTGCATCCTAGAACTTGGATTGTCCTCAAGAAGTAGCATGCCGTTTCACAATCAGTGCCACTGTTTTTGGCGCATGGATAGCTTCCGGTGCAATTATGTTCGTGTCTTTCCGTATCTCAAACCCAACCTTAACCGACATATTATGCCATTCTTTGTCAAAAGCATTATCAGTTTACCTAGCAACCTATCCAATATCCATTCGTCGAAGCAACCTGTTACTTCTCCGTGGAGGACATACAAGTTGCTGGATGTCTCTCGGCACCGTCCCTCCAATGTGACACCAAATACCGGTGTACAGTTTGCAACGGATTGAATCACTTGTGTGCTTACTAGGAATTACGGACGACACGCTATGTTCCGCTTTCTGTTGCGTACGGTACAAAACACACGTAGGCCTAGTGAACGCCGATTATCCGTCGGAGTAGGATTGTGTAACAGTAATCCATTGTTCCGTTTAACTTCACTTGTATTTTTCCGGCTTTTGGTCTCGTATCCCTCTAACGTCGTTCTCGGCCTACAAATATACTGTCCCTTCCCCAACTTGCACTTTCGCCTCTTTATTTGCGCTGAAGAGGCTGTAGGTGACGAACCTTTAATTAAGGGTTAATTTTCGTATTTATTTCTGCCACTGGAACAACCAACGCTGCAATTAACATTGGTTGTGCAGTAAGTGTTCTTGGGCTACCTAACAGTCTGTACTTACTACAAAGTGGAATCTGTTATGTCTGCTAATGGCAATTCGCAATTGCATGCAACGCCCTATATCCCAGTAGGCAGTATAAATAAATAAATATTTCATTCTCGACTATGCGAGGCACGCCAATTGAGGCATGGTCAGGTAGGTACAGCTGTACAGACATCTTATGGGAACTGTAGTGACAGTAGAAATTTGTTCATATGTCCATGCTTGGAACTGTGCAATAGTGAACATGCGAAACAACGATTTGGTTGTGGTGGGATCGGGATCCATTTGTTTGGACGTAATCGCTCTTCTATATATCGCAGTCATACCTCGACTAAAAATAGATTGAGAATCCTGAGTGATCCATTGGAAGATAATTGAAGAGCAAGCTATACAGTATGATGATTCTAATTGAGCTGCCAGTGTGAAGTTATGGGCTGTGACTTTATTCGGTGGCGAGTCACATTCGCCACGTTGCGGTGTTGTTAAACGGACATTTGTGGCTTTTTATAGGGAGAACGCTTGCCAGGCGAAAACCCACCACGTCCTGAAACACTGCCGCCAATCCATTGAATGGCAAGTTGTAACTGGCTATGTTTCTTGTTAAACGCTTTTTGCTCCGTTATTTGCATTCAAGTTGCGTCCCATTTTTCTGCTGACTGATGCGTTATGCGAGTGGCCATTGCGTGCCTGGGTCCTCTCCTGTGCCAGATCGGTAGGTCAGGAACTAAGCATTCTTTCTGGATATGACGTGTTGATCATCTGCAGAACCACGTGAAGTCTCGAAGAATATACGTTGAAATATGTTGAAGTCTTGGAGGATAGGATAAGTTCCGAAGAAAGAATCGCAGATCCCCCGGGGTATGCAATGAAATTGAGTAGAAATTTGGGAAACCACGGCCATTTGAGCGGTCAAAGCTGAGTGAAGAGCTTAGCATGACTGATTGTTCAAGCTATTTATTGACAGGAGAATGTGCCTTTTGTAGTCGAAAGTCCTCCAGTCAAGCGATATGTGGAAGAGGTATTGTTAGATAAATTGAACTCAGTGGTTCATGCTGCGGAAGATTTGTATCAGTGCAAGGTATTGAATGATTTGTCCGGTTAGTAAATTGTAAAAAAGTTGATAATTTTCCGCTCATGTTCAGGTAAAGGAGCTGTGTGCCTTGTTTTGTTGCCGAAACGGGGGAAAATTCCTTGGGTGCGTGTCGCCGTACCTGTGAAAGATTTGGGAGAAAAAGGAAACAAACAGAGACAGCCACACAGACAGAAGAAAGGAATGCATCTGGAATGCAGCCAATCAATTGCGGCGATGCCTGAACTATTGTACCTTATGCATGTAATGGTTATACAAATATCGCATATACACGTATATCATAAGTGGCGAAATACGACGAGAATCGAGCAGAACAAGGATCAGTAAAGAATGAAAGTTCGAAGATGAAGCAGGAGTGTTTTGGGAGTCCTAAAATAGACACCTGCTCAATCGGTGGGAACCAGAGAGAGGAGAATGCGGTGTGCAGATAATGGGAAGGAATATCACTAAGAAGAAGCGATAGAGGCGTTTTTCCTTAATCCTAAATTGGTAGGAATGCAAGAAGTTAGGGAGGACAAACACATGTAAGTCAGTGGGGAATGAAGAAGGAATGCAACAGAAAGCACATGGAGGTAAGCAGAGAGTCGGTAAAAGAGGTTCTATTGTGGGGAAGTGAACAAGCTGCCGACGTTCATCTGCTGATGCTTCATCTTTGTTAGCAACAAGAATGATGAATACCACCCAGTGATGCAATTATGGTAAATGTGGCGGAGCGTTGCGCCGGCATATGTAGATAGCGTGGCGAGCAAAGTACAAAGGATGAGGGGCAAAGAGTGTTGGGACTACAGAGCCTAAATCGTTTTGTCTCGGATGTCTGGAAGCAATCAGAAAGGAGACTGGTCAGACGAGGCTGGAGTCGAGCCAGGCCCGAAGTTTTATCCTTTCAATGGATAAAGGAAGGCAGACAGAGCACGAAAATGCAATAATGTAATCTTGAAGGAGACACTTAAGGGGAAGTGGAAGAGCCTACAAAGATCTCGAGGTGTTGCGAACAGACCTTTGGGCCTGTCGATGGTTCAAAAGTGTGAACTCAGTATTCGGAAGGCAGGAGACCATGGAGATGAGAGGAGGATATCGACTCATGGAGAGAAAGCCGTATTATAAATGTCAGCAAGTTAACAGAGCGTCAAAAGGATATAAGTGTTAAGGACAAAAGCGGATATACTAGTGATGAATCATGAGCAGCAGCGCTCTGGAGGCGAAGGAGACAGAGCATTGCGTCTACAGATACTAGGTGATTTAAAACTCAAAAGTCCGAGAGAGGTCAGAAGGCCGGAGGCCGTATAGCCAGAACCAGATAAGCCAAACTAGAGTGTAAAAGAGGCTCTATGAGTGAGAAGAGAAAGAAAAGAAAGTCAACGATGTGCTCCAGGAGCGGCCGGTTTCTGATCATTAGGGTCACGGAAGTCGGAAGGTACGAGATCGTTGAGACGAGCCCAGGATGTCAGCTCGTAGGGTGAAAGTCGTATTAATAAAGTCTAAGTGCTGACAGAGAGCATCAACCGAAATGGACATGTTAAGGAAAAAAAGGGGACATGATAATAAGGTTCGAACCTGACCAGCGGTGGTCCTGCGGTGTGGGTAACAGACTTTCTTCGGCAGAGTCTAGATCATTAGATCACAAAAGTCCGAGCGATGTCAGAAAACAGGAGAGCGTACAATCAGAACCGGGTAAGTCAGCAAGCTGAAGCTAGGCCTCCAAAGTAAGGTGGGAATAAAGTAATGAGTGTCAGCTGAAAAGAAGTTTGGGAAGCAAGTGGCTATATGAAAAGGCGGTTGCATGCCGAGGAGCGGTCTCAGGATAAGGGGGACAGGGCACCAAGACAACAAAGCCTAGGTCGTTAAAGTTTGGAATGTAAGGAAGTCAGAAAGCAGGAGGCTGATCAAACACCGCTAGAGTAGTGCCAAACCCGAGAGTCGCCTGACCAGTGGAAACAGGAATGCAAACAAAATGAGAAAAGGAAAGTTTTCATTAATGAGTGGAAAAGTCAGCGATATTCCCGACGTGTTATGAACAGACCATTGGGTCTGCCGACCCCTGATCATTAGGGTCACAGAAGTCGGAAGGTAGGTCGTTCAGATCAGACTAGAACGTCGGCTCATAAGGAGAAAGGCGTAACAGTAAGCTATGAATTTTGTCGGAGAGAATTGGCAGAAATGGATACGTTAAGGATGAGAGAGGACAGGATAATGACGATTAGTCACGACCAGCAACGTTCTTGAGGTGAGGGTAACAAAGCGTTGCGTCGGCGGTGATTAGAACAGTTAGATCGCAGAAGCCCGAGAGAGGTCAGAAAACAGACCATTCTGCCTATCCCTGATCAATCGGGTCAAGCAGTCAAAAGGAAAGAGACCACTGAGACAGGAAAGAAGACTGATAAGTCTGCCCATCCCTGGTTATTCAGGTCACAATAGTCAGAAGCAAAGAGACTATTGAGATGAGATTAGAAAATCAGCTCAATGAGTGAAAAACGTAGAATTTAGGTCTAAGTAATAAAGGGCAGCATCGGCAGAATAGGCATGTACAGGAAGAAAGAGGACATAGTAGTACGGATTAATCAGGGCTAACAATGCATTTCATTTGAGGGTTGTAGGACGTTACGTCGGCAGCGCCTAGGTCATTGGGATACCAGAAGTCCGAGGTGGGTTAGAAAGCAGGAGACCGTTCAGACGAGTCCGGATAGTCCAGCAAGAAAAAGGTACGCCGCCATATTAACTTGTGGATAGCAGAGATGAGTGTCAAAAGAAAAGGGACGACAGCGGCTAAATGAAAAGCCAGTTAGCATGCCAAGGAAAGGTCTGGAGATGAAGGGAACAGAGTGCCTGGAATGTAGAGCCTCGAGTGATAACGTCTCGGATGTCTGGGAGTTGTGTGAAACATGAGACTAGTCGGCCGAGGATAGATTAGAGCCAGGTCCGATGAGATTTACGTCTAGTTGAACAATTAATGCAAACAGAGTGCCAAAAGGAAAATACTCTATTCAGAAGAGGTCGAAACGCTAAACATGTTCTCCTGGTTATGGGAGTAGACCGATAAGTCAACCTAACCCTGATCAATAGGGTCACAGTAGTCGGAAGCAAGGAGAGCAAGCCGTTGAATATTGGTATACGTATTAAAGGAGAGCATCGGCAGAATACGCATGTTCGGGAAGAAGGGGGACATGGCAATAAAGATTAGTCAGGGCCAACAATGCATTTCAGTTGTGGGATACAGTACAATACGTCCGCAGGGCCTAAGCCATTGAGATCTCAGAAGTCTGACATGCGTCAGAAAGCAGGAGACCATTCAGACGAGTCCGGATAAACCAGCAACATGAAGCTAGACCGCCAAATTAACTTTTGAATAACAGTAAGGTGTGTCATAAGAAAAGAAGCTTTCGGGACGAAAGTGACTATATGACGAGCCAGTTAGCACGCCAAGGAAAGGTCTGGAGATGAGGGGAACAGAGTGTTTGGAATGTAGAGCCTCGAGTGATAACGTCTCGGATGTCTGGGAGCAGTGAGAAATATGAGACTGGTCAGCCGAGGATAGATTAGAGCCAGGCCCGACGAGATTTACGTCTAATTGAAAAAGTAATGCAAGTAGAGTGCGGAAGCGAAAATACTCTATTCAAAGGAGGTGGAAAAGTCAACGATAAACACAGGGTTATGTGAGCAGATCGATAAGTCTGCATATCCCTGGTTATTCAAGTCACAATAGTCAGAAGCAAGGAGACTATTGAGATGAGATTAGAATTTCGGCTCAAAGAGTGAAAACCGTAGAATTTAGGTCTAAGTAATAATAATAATAAAGCTTTTTAAGAAGTTTGCAGCTAAATAAATTAAAACACGTATGTATACACGATTCTGTGTGTTTATATATGGGTATATTTAAAAAGGCTAAGGCATTAATATACAAGATGTACAAAATATACCAAATGTAATTAAGTACCGTTTGAAGCAATATCACACATATTACCATGCAATGTTTCTGCAATGTTATTTAAATAATACGTGAAGTACTCAGCTTTTTAACCAATTTAAGTTATCCGTCTTAAAATGTCACGGAACCCTGTAATTTCTAGTAAGGAACAGTCAGTGAGCCTCCATCCAGGTAATCGCGCGAATGAATATTATGGATAATATCCTTTAAACCAGCGGTGCAACCAAAGATGGCACAGGTGGTTTGTAGATAAATATAAGAAAAGTAATATAATTTGTCAACTTAAAAGTGCATTTAAGTAATTAACTTGCTGAAGTGTAAAATCTCCTAAATAAATTAAATTCAACAGCGTAGTAGCATAATATTGGAAACCTACGACCAACTGCATACCCAAGTTTAGAGGTAACTCGTGAGAACTTGTTACTTTTTATTACTCCCTTATTTGTCCAAAAGCGGTTTCATTTTCATTGCATTCCTTTTTGGCTCGCTACTATCCGTTGCGTCTCTTTCCAACTTTCTTATAACTACCTCCCCTGGACTGGTTTCAATTCTTCAAGGACTGAAGGTTCCATAATTAGCAACTCCGAAAATTACCTTCGCAAAGTGCACTTCACATAAATGAGCAGGATCGTAACCCAACGCGGCCGCCGCAAAACGCACCTTTTGCTTGAGGATGGAAAGTGCATAAGCGCTAACTGCGATTAACAGCGCAAGAGACCTGCTTAATTCCAGAAGTTTAACTTAGAACAAATTCCAGGATCATAAAACGTGATTACCAATATTACATTTACAATAAACATCTGTTACGAAACTGAATCAACTGTGCGGTGGAACAGTTATTACAACCGTATATCACTTCTTACAATGTACGAGGTCCAGACCAAATCTGCTCAAAATTGATCGCCGCAGAGTCGATGGTACATAGTTTGTAATGCCTTAGTGGCCTGTCCCGTTCAACCCCAATAACAAATTTGTTTGTGGATCGTGTTTAAATTACACGTTGTGTAATTGGATTGCGACCTGCAAGCTCAACGGTGACAGCGATTCTCATTAAAGTAAACCTTGGGCTTCGATCACGAGGACCGTAGATGATACATTTATAACGTTGGGTGCTGCTGGCCCAACAAACTGTATATATATGAAGAGTTTGGACATTATTATATCTCATTAGGTAGAGTTAAGACATCGGAACCGGGACCATCGGGATGTTAACTACGCGCAGCAATCCACCCACACAACGCGTATTTATTTATTTATTTATTTACTTCAAAAGCTACCATTAATATCTTTCATTATACCGCTGTGGCAGGCGTTGCCGGTGACCCGGCAGCTTAGGGGTAGCCGTCACAACTAACATCCCGATGGTCCCGTGTTCCTTGCTTGCTAACTGCATCTGAGGAGATGTACTAACATCGAACTGTGCCATAGTAGTGCATTGATCTCAAACGCGCAAAACCTAATTTCTATTTGAATCAACTACGGTCCTCGTGAAAGAAAGACAATGGTTCACTTCAATGGAAATCGCGGTCAACTTTGAAACTACGCGTCGCAATCCATCCACCCAACATGTACCACAAAATTGACCCTCAACATCGCTCATTATACCGCTGTAACAAGCGTTGCTCCTGACCCGTTGGCTTGGATATAGCGGTCACAAAAAACATCCCGACGGTTCCGGGTTCGATGCCTGCTAACGCCAACAAATGTGACGTAAGAACATCGAGACGTGTCATAGTAGTGCAACGTTTTGGGCGGTAGCACCCTATTTCTATTTACAGCAGCTGCAGTTCTCGTAATGGAAAGACCAAGGTTCTCTTCAATGGGCATCGCGGTCAACCTTAAGATTGCGCGTCGCAATCTATCCCCACAACGCGTTATTCAAAACTGCCTTACAATCTTGTTCATTATACCGTCGTGCCAAGCGTTGCTCGTGACTCGTTGGCTTTGGAGTAGCGGCCACCACTATCATTTCGATGGTCCCGGGTTCGACGCCTGGTAACTCTATCTGATCAAGGTTAATAACATCGAAACGCGTCATATTAGTGCAGTATCTTCGGGTGGCCAACACCCTGTTTCTATTTGCATCAGCTACGATGCCCGTGATCGAAATACTAAGGTTAACTTCAATGGGTACCGCGGTCAACCATGAGTTTGCGCATCGCAATTCATCCACACAACGTGTACCTGAAAACTGACCATCAACGTCGATAATTATACCGTCATGCCAAGCGTTGCCCGTGACCCGGTGGCTTAGAGGTAGCAAGCACAAATAACATTCCGATGATCCGTGTTCGCTGCTAGTTAACTCTATCTGATGAGATTTAATGAGAGCAAAACGCGGCACAATAGTGCAGTTTATTTGGGCGGGCAACACCTGATTTCTATTTGCATATAATTTATTTATTTCTTTTTATTTATTTAATTTCCGCCAATGTTTGTTTCATGCGATGAACCACCCGGTCAAGGCAGTTTAATATAAGCTTTTTGTTCTACAGTTGTACATTCCTAGCATCCGAAATATCCACCGCCGATACTTAAAATTAAAGTCGTTAAAACAACAATATTTTGCCACTTGCGTCAGGTCATCAGGGCGTGTCAATCAACTAAAACGTCCTGAATCTGCATTAAATCAAGAGTAGTAGTTCTTAAATTACGGAACTCCTGAAAACCTTGGGAGATTCCAGCAGTACCACCGGATTGGGATTCTAACCAACAAGTTAGGCTTGTTGGATGGCGCCATGACTACTAGTTGGTAATCAATGACATGTGACAGTCGTGTCAACTAGCTGCAGTATTGAAGTCATATGCGACTGAAACCAACATCTGTTGTGCAAGATACGAAAAGAAGCGAAGTAACCGGCGTGAAAAACTGCAGCAAGTCACTCACCAACCCAATTCGTGTCAATAGAAGTACCGTCAATAAACCAAATAGAGTTTTGAAGCTTGAAACAACGGTAACACCCAAAGTTGCGACACACTGTAAGGACTTTTCCGGTACCCTGCAAGGGTCCCCTCTTAGAAGGCTGAAAGATGGAAGCCTTCGACGAAGCCGTTAGTGGGGGAATACAGAAGGTGAAGATGGGTACGAATAGGCACGTGGGCTCGAACAATAGCTTTGAAGATAGGGTGTGTAGCAGCGTTGTTGCTTCCAGGCTTTTGTTAAATATTATTTAGGATGAGCCTGCTGACCAGAGTGCATTATCAATGGGCCGTCGGGGCGGACTGTTCGGATTGCAGAACACTATGTAGTTACGAACTAAGGCTAGCAGGACATTCCCCTAGTTCAGACCCTTCAGTGCGCTTGGGAAGTAACAAGCCCTACCGCACATCAGTCCACGGTCCTCGTCCTACGAAGAAATCCGGAGTCTTGGTCAGCAAAGTCTAGCCAGGCGTTTGTGGTCCAACCTGTCCGTCGCCGTCCGCAGCCGTGGGTGATTGCTCATTCCTTGGGTCAGAAATGGGCCTTGGTTCGGCTGGCGAGTCACTTGGGGTTTGCTTTCAGTCGGTTGGCAAGTCACTCGAGGTTTGCCCAGGCGGTTCCGGCGGTTGAGCTTCTGGAAAGTAGTCCATGGTGGGGAGGACTAGGGTTATGGGAGGTGGCTTGACGCCAGCGAGGAAACATGGCATGCACGTTGAAAGCAAATATGCTTTTCAGGCTTCAAAATGTTTTAGGTATCACTTACATTTTTTGGAACGTAGTTGGATGAGACGCACGATTACCACTAATGACAAATAAGGCGTGGCAATGTAAATAGTAAACCTTTACAAACCCTGTAAAAATGGCCGGACCTTTGACCAGTCTACCGCGGTGGTCAGTTTACTGAAGTTAAGACAGGGTAGATAGTGAGTCAAGGGGAACGGGTGTTTTGGGATTTCCAGTTCTCGTAAGGACGCCGTAAGTGCGGGTGCTTGCATCAGGATCTGTTGCCAGTGGTTTGTCAAAGAAAGCCACTTTGAGGCAGTCGATGGACACTATGGTTTATTAACCGAATTGGTCTAAAGTGTAGTGATTCCTAGTTGGTTGCAGGACTCTGAAAAAGCTAGTGTGGGGAGGCTGGAGAGGACGCCGCACCGTGTCGGTGCGGAGGAAAGCGTGAGTGCAAGTGGAAAGTCTGCTACGTATTTGCATACCTTTAGTCTGCTCACGGGTCGGAGTCATGCGTAGTGAAGGCCTGCGTTGAGCCAGGGAGGAAGAAAGGTTAGGTGGAGGCTAACCCGACAATGCGGGAGCTGAAACCAATGCTATCAGCTACTTGTGCTTTGTGCCGTAAGCCAGCTCCGCTTGTGCACATTAAAAGGTCAGCTTTGATGCTGCTGTGGATGTCTAAGAGTAGGAACAAAGCGGTTCCATTCCAGCTAGGAGCAGAGGAGATGCAGGGCACTGCTTAAGGCTGTGTATAGTAGCGTTTAACTGAACCGTTGGTTGTTTGGTGATACGCTGTTTTAGGTATGCAGCAACAGCCATAAAAGTTGCAAAACGTGCCGAGTTGTAAAGATTAGGAAGGCGTTCTTTGGTCAGTTGTAAAGGTGGACGGACATCCGTAGTGCGAGACCCACCAGTTTAAGAAAGCCCGTATAACAGTATTAGCTGGCAGCCTGTTAGGTAAATGGCTTCTGACCATCTGGTGAAGCCGTTTACACATGCAAGCATAAATAAGAACGCGCGTGAAGGAGGCAAGTGACCTACTAGGTCTAAGTGTACATTTGCGAACCAAGAGTCCGGGGAGTGAAGTGCACCAAGCGGGCTGCGTGTGTGACGATGTATTTTTGAGCGACTCCCTTGAAGACAGGCGCGAGCTTAGGTACGGGCATATTTGTTGCGGCGAAACCAAACGAATCGTTCGGTGACCAGTTTCAAAGATGCACGGATACCGTAAAGTCATAGTGAGTGGAGTGAGCCAAAGACTCTACGACTGAAGGAGATGGTCAAGAGGGATAAGGATAACCTGTGGAAGTGTCACATAGAATGGTTCCTTCCGCGGCTTGGAGAGGAATAGGTTGCACATACAGCGAAGTATGTTGCAGTGTGCCTTGTATGTCTTTAGGTTTAGCCTGTGCCGATGCCATAGCTGCAAGGTCAACGGTAGTCATCGGCTGGATAATGAGGTTGACGCGGGAGACAGCGTCTGCGACAGGCTTTTCGACACCTGTGAGATGACGCATGTCAGCAGTGGACTACGTGACAAACTCTAAGTGTCTTGTTTCCCGTGGTGAATATTTGTTGCAAGCAGAGCGGAAGGTAAAGATGGGGACTTGTGTTCGGTGCACGCTGCAAAAGTGCGGCCCTTGAGTGTGTGCTGGAAGTGACGAATGGCTTGCTAATTGGCTAGTTGTTCTTTGCCAAACGTTCTGTAGCGTGTCTCCGCTGGCTGAGACGGTTGGAGAAGAACCCAAGCTGTGGCTATTGCTCGCCGTGTTGTTGGAGGACGGCTCCTACCGCAAAGTCTGAGGCATCAGTAGTAACAGAAAGGGATTTAGTAGATATTGAATGAGCAGGGAGGGTTGGGTTGGAGATAGCATCTTTGAGCTCGGCGAAGGTTACTTGTACTGTATCAGAGAAAGGGAATTTATTTTCCTTTCTCTGCTTAGGTCAGTCAGAAGCAGCATGAGTTCAGCGCAGCGCGCAATGAATCGAAGATAGTAGTTGACCAAGCCACAAAATTGCCTTAGTTGCTTAAACAAAGTGGCAGATGGGAATTCCTTGATGGCCCGGATCTTAGCATAAAGGACTTTGATAACAGACGATGCAACGAGGTGGCCTAGGTATTCTACCATTGATTTGCCAGGTTACAACTTGGTCAGGTTGGCTGTGACACCGTGTTAGGTCAAGCGCTGAAAGCGTTCGATGATGCTCGAGAGGACTTTGTTCCGATGAACTGGCTATTAAAATATAATCAAGCTAGGAATAAGCGAAGTCTAGGCCACGAACGACATCGTGGGTGCAGCCTTGTTAATTTTGTGCGGCGTTGCGCAGTCCGAATAGTATTTTTAAAATTTCAAACAAGCCGAAAGGATTGATGGCGGATGTTTTAGGGTGTCATTTTCTTCTACAGGTATCTTGTGATAGGCGCGAACCAGATCGATTTTGTTGAAGATCGTCTTACCCGCGAGGCGTGCCGTAAGGTCTGTCATGTGTGGGATGGGATACCTATCTGGGACGGATAGCTGATTGAGTGAGACGTACTCACCGCAATGGCGCCAGTCAGCAAAATTCTTGGGGACCAGCTGCAGAGTAGCGGACCAAGAGCATTTGGCAGGGCGGATTATTCCAAGTTCTAGCATGGGCTTACACACCGTCCTACCTACTCTTAGTTTCTTTGGAGATGGTCGTAGTGGGCGGCGTGCGATGTGTGGGCTCTTCTCCCGTACGTGGTGCGTGACTTGGGATTCTAGGGCAAAACTATATTCATTGGATGAACGAGCTTAGAATACTGGGAACGGTGCTTTGTGTAGTCTAGCGCGGTCTGGGAAAAGACGTAGACCGGTGTCCCAGATACGATACCGGCGGTGCTGCCAAGTACACTGAGTTTCTTTGCCGTGTCAACTAGCACCGCGTTTCGCAGTTAACATGCGGTCGAAATGCCTGAGAAGGTCCATGCTGACGACTGCAAAGGGGTCTGCCTCGACGGTGAACACCCAGCGGAACGTGCGCCAAAGACGTAGGTCCAGGCTAAGCGGTCGAGGAACGTTTGTGGCTATTGGTGTGCCATTGGCGGCACGTAAGCTTGTCGACCTAGTATCATAGGGGAATGATGCTTACGTCCGCCCGGCAGCAACCAGGAACTGGGCCTCACAACCATAATCCCTAATGTAGAGGAGACGGGTTTGGGCTTTACTGACGTTTGTTGCCATTAAAGGCCGGCATGGAGGATTACCTGTAGCGGAGTAGTGGCCCGGATTTTGCACTTACGGGCTTTATTACCGATACGCAAGTGGTAAAAGCAGTAACCCTGGTGCACATGGTGTTGTGTGCCGGATATTTGGTCCAGCGCGCCTGTGATGCTTACGGTTAATAGTGAGTTCTTTGCTCTGGCGCTGAAGAGCCGCTATCTGCGATGATAATGCGTCTGTTGCCCATGGCTGGCTAGTCGCGTGTGTCGGTGTGGTTGTGCCAGCACGAAGCGGCCTTGGTGCCTTGGTTTTACTCTCCGGCTTGAGCCGTTCGATGATGCGGTCTGCTAGGTCTGCATTTGCTGTGTGCGGCAAGTCACTTGCTGATGCACAGACAACCTGCGCGCTTTCAGAAAGGTTTTGCGTCTACAGTTCTCCGAGAATCTCTACGTCCATGTTGGACGCGTAGGTTAGCTGCTGCATTTAGCGCAACAAGGCTGAGGACGTCCTACCTCCTAGTTGCACATCCTTAACTGGTCTCTGCAGGCGGATCTTGTCAGAAACAGTAATGAACTAAATAATATCCCGTTTATGGGTTTCATATTTGATTACAAGAGAGGCAAAATACGCTGGCTCTCACCTGCGAGGATGTACTTTGAGAAACGCGAGATATAAGCTGGTGGCACATGGCGAAATCAGAAGAATTTCTATTAACGTAAAGAATAGGTTCGTGGTGCAAAAACCCTAGTGAGGGATCATTCACTTACAAAGGAGGACGGGCTAACTCAATCGTACTGACCAACATAGACCCTACGGCGCTAACCGCGCATGGAGATGGATTATCCTCTGTATCATACGTTGCAAAAAGCGAAAGAGGTGGTGGCGAAAACGACAATATGGTCACATGTAATGAATCACAAAATAACTAGGACAATCACATCAGAATGAAAATTCAAAATGGCGGCTGGCCTGTTCTTAACCTGAGTCACAGATTGTTTAATGGCGCCTTGGATACTGGCATTGTCAAATGCGGGACTGTATACTAGTTGCAGGCGACTGAACCCAGCATGTTGGTGAAAAGTAAAGAAAATAGGATCTGCATCATCCAGAGCGGGAAATGGTGCAACAAGGCACTCACCAAAGCAATGTGTCAATGGAAGCGCCGTCAGTAAAACATGTGGACTTTTGGATGGTTAAAACAACAGTAACGTCCAACGTTGCAAAATATTGGAAGAACGTGCTTGCTGTTACACTACAAGGCCATAAGCTAGTGAGGGTTGTATGTTATTCTAGGCTAAAAATAACTGTTGATTCCAAAGGCGAAAACGTGTAAATGGATGATGTACGCGGTAAATACGTTTATGTGGTGATATAAATGAATTGCAACTTTAACCACTTGGTTGTGGCTTAAGTGGTTAATGATGGGTGGTAAAATGTTATAGCGCCAAGTTAGAAGCGGCCGTCATGGAGTACGATGCGGCTACGATTATTTGTTTGGTGCTTTCGTTTTTCCGCAAATTTGCGGCATTGGAGGAGGATGTGAAGAAACTTTAGCTGGCAAGTGCGACGTCCTTGTACAATCGGCAACTTGTGACTATATTTACCCTCCAAATTGACGTGAAATCATATTCCGTACGGACAGTGTAAACAAGTTGCCCTGTTCCAGTAATTATAGATCGCGTTTATCAGGCGATCGATTTTTTGACCCTCAAACAAACGCTTTCACTGTCCTGTACTTGAGGCCCGTGCAAAGGGCGTATTTGAAAATCTGCTTTTGGGAAACATTCCCGCGGACAGTAGAGGACATCAAACGAGGCCTGGGCGAACTGCGGTTGGCCATATTTCCTGAATTCTTGCAAATAAGCATTTCAGCTTTTAACCACATGCATACAGTGTAAGCAAATACATGAACATGCAGTTACCTAATTGTTCTTACTTATATCTTCTGCTAACGCAAACGCCAGGAACAAATGTCACCCCGGTGTGCTGGGAGCTCTTCTCGCTTATTGACACACGAAACAGGACGCTACTTGTGCTAAATGGAATTTCGTCCCTGGATCCGGTCCTGTCCTGATCCCTTGTGGTTTCTGAAGTTTTGTATGGTTACTCGTCTTTTGACCACTGGACGCTAACCAAGCACTGGACGCTTGCGTATCATTAATAACTTAAGCAAGGTGCATTTACTTGCTTTCTTGTGCATTTGCTCATTTTGTAGGTACACGGTTGCGTGCCCTCAGTTGCCCGAGTTTGGGCCTCTGCACTTTGCAACAGCCTGTTGTCAGTTGGATGAAGTTCACGTCGACTTTGTTTCACTCGTCACGATTTGATGAGTCCAATTCAATACATACGTGTCACTTTTCCGTAAACCGGTTCACAACTGCTTCTTATCTCTTACATTTTTTTGCTTTTCTAACCTGTTGCTGCCGTGGTCGATGTGGAGTGCAATCCTAACACTTCTTGTCATCCTTCCAACGAACCGTTTGCAAATGGTGGTAAAGTGGAGTGCCACAAATGTCATGCAATTCGACACGTGCTGCCATTGTTTCCCTGTTGACTGTACTGCCTTACATCCGATGCAGTAGGTCCTAGGGCCAGTCGCGAGAGCCTACCGCACATTTGTGTAGACTGCTGTGTGCGTAGGACTGAAGGTTACACGCAGGCAACTAGCTGTTAACTTGTCTCTGATAAGCCTGAGGTCTGATGTTTTGCTGGACAGGAAAGTTGCCTGCCTTGTTAAGTAGCTGGACTGTTCAGGTCACCGACAGGTGGCAGTGGAAAATACTTGCAAGTTGCCAGCCCCGGCGGCTGTTTGCAAACAGTCTGCTGTCAGTAAACGATTTAGCAACAACACTGTCGGCAACGAACACGCAGACGGTGTTCGGTTGCCCAGTTAGCCAAGGAGACAAGCGGACTTCTGCCCTTGTCAAGGAAAAGTGGAGGGGACTTAAAACTTCACAAGGCTTAAAGCTGATATATGAGGTCCGTCGTGAGACCAATCCCCATTCCCCTCCATTTCTACTGCAGTTGGCTCACCCAAGGTAGATTCCTTTGCGGCGATGGAGTCTAAAATATCGAATGTCAATCCGGAACCGCCAACGTTCATGGAACATTCGGGAAGTACTCCGCGTTGCTTAGACTTGCATAATAATTACATCTTTATTTCCAGGATTGCCACTGAGTTATCTGCTGTTCTTTCAAATAATCATTTGTTAGATATCCTATATATGTTTAAATGACGCTCTACCATTACTGATAGGCTTTCCCGGCGTCACTGTGCAAAAACTCAACAGACTAGGTAGGCTTTAAGCTGAAAAGGCTGTTAAATGTTGCTCGGTCCGCTTCAGAGGTGCGCCAAGCTCCTCTTCTTCCTGCCTTTAAGATCAAATACACAGGTGTCATGTTGCATCCAAACATCGCTTTTATGAACAGGCTGCCATTGCGAAAGGCTGTGCAATATTAACCCCGTCGTGTAGCAAGCCAATAGTCCTCTTAATGGGATTTCAGGTGGTGTCCCAACGGGGCGCTTTCCCTTCCAGCCCAGGTTCCAGTAGCGCGATCTTCAGGGCTAGCGATGTTAAATACCTACAGGTGATCTTCAATAAGTTACGTGGCCTGTGAAAAAGCGTTGCGAAATAGGCGTCTTTGTTAGCGATTGTCGTTCCGGTGTCCTTGCAATTACTTACCTGGTTTTTAACTGACGTCAGGAGGAGCAAATTGGGTATACCAGGCTACGCACCGCTGTTGTGTGACGCACCTTCAATCGTCGCGAAGGTGACGTTGCTTTATATATCAACGCAACTATTAGTGTCTTTACGAACCACTGAGTCCAATTTATCTAACAATACCTATTCCACATATCTCTTGACTGGAGGAATTTCGACTACGGAAGACACATTCTCCTGCCAAGACAAAGCTTGAACAATCGGTCATTCTAAGCTCTTCAATCCGCTTTGACCGCTCAAATGGCCGTGATTACCACAATCTCTAATCAATTTCACTACATAACCCGGGGGATCTGCGATTCTTTCTTCGGAACTTATCCTGTCCTCCAAGACTTCAACATATTTCAACGTATATTCTTCGAGACTTCACGTGGTTCTGCAGATGACCAACACATCACATCCAGAAAGAATGCTTAGTTCCTGACCTACCGATCTGGAACAGGAGAGGACCCAGGCACGCAATGGCTACTTGCATAGCGCATCAGTCAGCAGAAAAATGGGACGCAACTTGAATGCGAATAACGGAGCAAAAGAACGTTCAACAAGAAACATAGCCAGTTACAACTTGCCATTCAATGGATTGGCGGCAGTGTTTCAGGACGTGGTGGGTTTTCGCCTGGCAAGCGTTCTCCCTATAAAAAGCCACAAATGTCCGTTTAACAACACTGCAACGTGGCGAATGTGACTCGCCACCGAATAAAGTCACAGCCCATAACTTCACACTAGCAGCTCAATTAGAATCATCATACTGGATAGCTTGCTCTTCAATTCTCTTCCAATGGATCACTCAGGATTCTTAATCTATTATTACTCGAGGTATGACTGCGATATATGGCAGAGCGATTATGTCCAAACAAATCGTTCTTTCGCATGTTCACCATCGCACAGTTCCAAGCATGGACATATGAACAATTTTCTACTGTCACTACAGTTCCCATAAAATGTCTGTACAGCTGTACATACCGGATCATGCCTCAACTGGCGTGCCTCGCATAGTCGAGAATAAATATTTATTATTTATTAAGTATACATTCTGCACACGCAGCTATTTTGCATCTGTGCAACTTAAACTTGCGTTGGTCGGTAAAAGCCAGGATAGACTTTTAGGTGACCTAGTTGAGGTTGTCCGTACACATTACAGCGATAGTAGTTTAGTGATGAGGAAATTTAATCGCTTTTACCAGAACCGGTGCGATTTCTTTTGCGATGCGGTTTGAACTTGTTTTGTCACTGTGCTTTTCGATCCAGCCTAGCTTGCTCCCTGCATCCGTTTGTTGATCTGCACACTAGATTTATTAAGAGAAAACCTGTCCATTTGGTCCTTTGCTAACTTCCTTGACTTCGTCAAGGAAATTGTATACAACGCAGAGCTCGAAGTACCGGTGGCTCCTGTTGGCGTACCAGTACACTAAACAGGAAGCCCTTTAGGCGGAGGCCTGTATCGTCCTTCGAAACATCCCTTGAGCTTGTCAGCCGCTTAAGTGCACTGTTAGTCGTGTGACGAACAATGGTCATGACGGGAGTCCAAGTCTACGGCTCTTTAAACAGGGAGTTGAGAGGCTCAACATGAGGCCAAGTTCGACGTAAGGGTCTTTATTCCTACAGTTTGTGGAGTGTAGGCAACGATGACAAACAGGCACTTAATATCCCCACGCGACTTCAAAACTTTAAACAAGGCGGCCAGTCGGACCGCACACATCCGTCTACTGAGTGGGATGCAATCATCCAGAACAGCCGCTGTTTGGGTATACAGGGCGGTACCAACGTCGGCGTAGCCCGAACTCAAAGCTGCCTCATCTCCGGTGAGGTGCAATAAGAAAGCACTGCTGGCGCCACCTGAACACAATTGGAGCATGAGAAAATAGCTCAGGCCTCGTAGGCAGGTTTCAAATGGGCGGTGGACATTAATAGAGAGGGTCTCTAAGGTTTGGGCAACTGCTGCCTGTGGACTGCTCTGTAACCAAATACATAGGTTAAGGCATACCAAACTGAGGTATAATCGGATGCGCCAATTGCAAGCCGATTAACTGGGTTTAACCGCTTAGTTAGACAGGGCCTTTCCATAGATCAAGTGTGAGGGTCCGGCTTTTCATGGAAGCTTAAACCAGAAAATAAACGATATAAAAGCATGATGGGTAAGGCCAAGAACTGAAAGTTGAAACGGGGGAAGACAAGTCAAGTGGGAAACTGACGATAAAAGTAAACCATGTAATAGAGGGTATATTAAGCAGAGTGGGCTGGAACAGAAGCAACCAAACACCTAACAACCCTGGTTGTTGGAACCTTTTGGGCGCCGTTAAGTATCCTCTGCCATGGCCAGAGCAGCCTGCGATTGCTTCAGAAATATTCATTCATTTCGTGAGAAGTATACCGTCAGGTAGCCGAGGCCTACACAGGAGAATGATTAGGGCTCTCAACCAAAACCTTTGGTTCTGAAACCTGACCGCATGGCGGCGGGTTTAGCACTAAACTACAAGGCGTCCGCTTTAAGGAATAAGGAGCCATCTTCCTTCCACCTTTTTATCTGGAGGGCAAGGTGGCTAATTTTACCTGGCCTCTAACCATTGACTAAGCGTGTACACATGGCTTCAAAACTGCACCCAACAGAGCACAATGGATGGCAGAGGCGCGCAAACCACTGCACCAAAGTAAGTTGCAGCCTCGTTACTCTTAAACCATGCATGCAAAAGCGTAACCGCGAGGTTCGAAATACCTACAGACAGCAGCTGCGTGTTCCTTGACTACAATATGAAGTTGCTTATGCTCGTCCAGCCACGTGAAATGTAAGAACTGCTGCATATGTCAAAAAGCTTATGCAACATAAAGTTGCCCATCATGGGTGTTTGCCCGGACTTATCCGTTGCTATCACAGATTATGACAAAGGCGGTTCTCTTGGTTAGCAACCTGCAAGCAAATATTCCTTGGTGCTCTTTGCTGGAAGTACCCATATCGAAGGCTCAGTTGCTCTAGCTCTTGCTAGTAATCATTCCTATTAAAGCTAATGGAGTGGTTGCTAATTATTCCAGGCCGTTGTGGGAGTTGGGTGGCAGCTACTTGAAAAAGGTTTGGCTTGTGGCGGATGATCCAAAGGACAGTGGGGATCATGCTGCCTGCTATTTTAGTTACAATTCGGCTTTTCTGAGGCCGCACTTAGAAAACTGGATACGCTTGTCCCTTTGCCTTGTCATGACCTTTTCTTCAAACATAAACTTCATCCTGCATCGGCCGTCGCGCAGATTATCATGGGTCGCCTTATCTGCTGCATACAGCATGGCGGATAAGCGAAAACATGCTACTGCTGGCGCCTCCTTCTTCCTTTTCCACCTTTTTCTCTTACTCCCATCCCGGCCCCCATTACTAACCTTCCTTCTATAATTCCCAGCTTAATTGACAGCAACCGAAGTGCTACTGGAGTAGTACCATCTGCAGCCACCATCCCACAGCACCTATCGGACGCCTATCGGCAAAAGTCCCTTATAAGGCCACGCTGACCCGTTTCCATGGCGACATTCAACGTCCGCACTCTAAGACAAACAAGTCAACAGGCTGCACTTGCACGCCCCTTGGTCACACTGGGTGTTGATGTGTGTTGTGTGTCCGAAACTAGGATTAATGACCCTAACGAGGTAATTGAATTAACTGCACCCGGCTTATCCTCTCGTTATTGGTTGCACACATCCGGAGACGCCGATGCGACACACACGAGTCAAGCTGGTGTAGGTATCATTCTCAGCTGCAAGGCTGAGTCATCGTTGGTTGATTGGATTCCGGTGAACAGCCGTTTATGTGCAGCCCGTTTGACGACATCAGCTAAGGTGAATTCGCGAAGTAAAACAAAACGCTGTTTGTTTGTGATTTCTGCTTATGCTCCCACGGACTGCAGTTCTAATGCAATCAAGGACACTTTCTAGCACGATCTGAACACGCTGCTACGCAGTGCTACTAGTTCAGATATTATAGTAGTTGCAGGGGATATGGACTCACAAGTAGGGCGTCTGAGCTATTCAGAAGCTCAGCTGGGTGGTAATTATGGACTTAACTGCAAACGGATTGACAACGGCGATCGTCTGCTGCAACTGTGTGCGGAGCACCAGTTGTTTCTTAGTAGCACCGCTTCTAGACACAGTTGGCGTCGAAGCGCCACTTGGCTTCTTCCTGTAGCTTGCCAGCGATGGACCTAACCTGACCACATTGCCACCAGTTACAGGTGGCGTGATTCCATCCTTTACTGCCGCTCGTACTGGAGCACCTGCATCGACTCTGATCGTGTAACTGCGTCGTTTGTGTCCGTAAGCATACTGCTTCATTCTTGAATGTTTGTTATCGTAAGCAGTGTACGAGTGCAAGATTGAGGTCCGTGGGTTGAAGTGGATTAGCCGGATATCCACGGAGCAGCGACGTTATTTTGTGGTAAACCACAATCGCACTGTCAGTGTTGTTCAATGGAATTTGGTGATTTTTATGGAGTAGGCCTACCAGAGGGAATCCTTCTGCGTCTCCAATGAGGTACTTATCATCAGACAGCGGGAAATCATCGCTTCGTCCGTGCATTGTGAGTGACAACCTGCACCTACCAATAAATAGCTGTGGCTGATCTTGTCTTTTTCACCTTAGTTACCACGCAGCTTCACATCAAGTGTCTGTGTACACATTTTCTCATGAAGTATGTGCTGTCACACTTTTCAGTGGCACGGACTTGTGCTCCGTGGTCACGCTTTGTGCGTTACGAATAATTCACAAACTCACCCACATGGTAAAAACATTAGTGACCGTTTCGAACGTCGTAAACCATTAATGAATCAAGCTCCTTCAGTTCGAGTACATGGTTCTGTTAATCGTTAGCTATCATGCAACCATTTACAGTGGCTGTGATATCTCCATACTTGAGTTACATGGGTGACCACTATCACCTCGTATACACCATTACAGTAGTTCTGCTCCACCTCCGGCACGTACCTTTATGCAGTTTAGGGATACTGATGGGAAGTACATGTTCCGCCTGTCCGCAAACCGGTGGTGAGCAGTATGGATGTGTGTATAGAGGGACAGCACTTACTTTCGAAAAGCAGCTGCAAGTGCGATTATCTGGTCACAATGTCCGCACTCATGGTCTTGCTCACTTCTGTATTGCACTCGCCTAAATGTAACCTTCTCACAGGTTGCGAGGTGGCACGGTCATGCAGGATGAGCAGGTGTTTCTCAACCATCCCGCCGGCATCCTTATTTCTAGATAATCAGCTCCTGAAAATATAGGGTTTGAAAGATCCATCCTGATATCCTAAGTGTGAACAACATTGGTACCGATTGAAGCTGTAAGTCGACTTGCGTTAGATCTACGCATATTTTTCATGTGTTGAGGCACAATTTGCAACAAACCTCAAAGCATGTGTCTTGTAAGGCAAGGACACAAAAAGTTTCCATGATGACGTTAATATTTGAAATTGGTGGGGATGGCCGCGTTGAATTTATGCCGTATTTCAGTGATTATGCATGAAAAAGTATGTCAACAGTTTGCCTTCCTTAACCCACAAAGGAATTTCTGTGTGATCCACGGATACCTTGCAAAACTGACCTAAATAAATTCCTTTTTATGTGGGCTTCTTGAAACACCAATTTAACCAAAAGTCTTTGGATTTGCTCGCGGCGATAATGATGTCTGCCGTGGGATCTGTATGCACTTACTCAATACTGTTGGTGGAGGCGCGCTTTTCTACCTGAGGTACTTTACCAGTGCTCTTGCGGCTGCCGCGGCCGTGGGACCTACAAAGACTTAGTAAGCCCGTCAGGAAAGCTTGCGAACCCAACAGCTGCTACTTCCACCGTAGCGAGATTGATGCACTTGCCAAAGTACTTATATGAGCATAGTAAACAACGTTCATCAAGACGTGGTAAGCCCAAGTATATTTTTCGTTAGCGGCATTGCCGATGACCACCGTGCCGCTAATATAGGCTCAATAAACGCTGGTCGTGAATCCTTGTAGAGCCAACAATGTCCGCTACGCTGGCCGCCATAATGAAGCAAATACTGAAAGACCAATATAGGATAAGTATGAATATGCCTTGAAGGCACTTGGAGCCGATAATTGTGACTTAGTCCGTGATACTATTGATGTCAGTGTCATGGAACGTTCATGGGCTAAATAACTACTGCTCACAGAGGTACGTAAAGCTACCTGCAGTAATAATGTCTTTCTGTTAGACATACCTTGGTTTATGCCAGTGAGGCTGTCCCTGTTATAAGACCTATGCTCAATGTGCGCTGGTCATGCAGGCGTGAGTCAACAAGTGAAGTCTCCTTGCGTGCCGACTATAATGCCACACGTGTAACAGTTATATAAGAATACTAAGCACCCGTCACCTTAACATGAATGAACAACTATACAGCAACACATCTACGGCGCCTTTTGCTCACCAGCTTACCCACCTGGCGCCCGCTACCTGCAATATGCCGCATCCTTGTATCATATACATGTGTGTTCCAATAAATGACCATATGGGAAAATTTCACGTGCAAGTACCTGATTCACGTTAATTTGTCAGCACCTTGTCTACCGCGCTAATTGCTTACCTTCTTGCTCACAGGCCGCGTGCTTTTATACGTCTACCACACCGCAAAGCCGCCCGTGCTTATACGTAAGCGGTGCTGCTCCAACCAATGAATTTTCAGCATAACGATGCTCGCACATGCTTCCGTGTTTTACAAACCAATCCGCATATAGATTAATCGGTACTCCGGTATAAAAACTGCCCGCTACAACATTCGCATGTCCTTGCTTAATTCTCACCGTTAAATGTCTCCGCTTTTTCATCACTTCGTAGACGACCCCACGGCCCTTTTCAGGGAAACCCTCAGTTCTTTAGCCCTGTAGTGCATCCTTACAGGCTTTTCGTGCCCAATCATAGGCTTGCATGCGCCGCACCACGTAGCCACTAGTCCACTGGTTGGATCCGTAATCGTGTACGTAATTCTGTGCCGCGCTATTACACTGCAGGTTTTAAGCGTAGCTCTTCCGTACCGTATTCGGAAACCACTAATCTTCTTTTATTATTGGCTCTCTGCGGGTTAAGAGCGACTCGGACGCTCGCAACTCAGACGGCTGTATTTGCGTAGGGTTCAAACGTTTGTGCTCACACCCAAGCAAAAGCAGTCCGAGTAATATTTAGGTATTGCTTTACTGTGGACATCGTTGGTCCTTCGCAACGCTTGTGCTTCCATTCCATTCAAGGTCGCTACCGAGCAATTAACAAATGCGCGCCTGGTATCTTTGGTAAGTTACTCGTTCTGTTGCAAGCGCTTCAGTTTCGCTCAAACACAGTTGACCACACGGGTTTCGTGCACGTATTGCTATGCCATGAAATGTTATATGGACCATAAGCCCCGTGAAAAATGAGCGTTCATTATCCATAAAATTATTATGCAGCACATTATTCAGTTTTCTTTTATTGTAACACAGTGCGCAGCTTTCAGCTTAGAGGGTATAAATGTTTAGTAACCTACGCATTAACTTATTGCAAAAACTTTAGTACATTTTACCCAGCCGAATTCAATATGCATGAATACATTTCTCCTGGCAAGTGCATGTAACAAACTTTCTTCGTTTGTCCTGATATCATGCAGCAGGATGGTTACCAGTGCTGACGTTATACGGAAGAAAAATGCCTCCCCACATAAAGAATACTCACCCTTACCGATTGGCGGCTGCCTTATCACAGTTCCCAACGAAGGTTACACTTGCGAACATCCATATACATTCCAGTAACAAAACCTACTTCTAAATATATGTACAAGTGTTAACGTTGTGTACCATATATTTATATATACTAAATGTTATTCGAACTGTATAGACATATGCATCCTACCAGGGGTATCTGGTATGTATTTGTTACATGCATTTTCACATCACTAAATATACGCATAGGTTTATGCTTTATATCTTAGACTATTTCTATTCATCCTTCCGTTAGCACCGAATTTACACAAATGCCTAAATAATGGCCGGCACATTATTACTTTGAACTTCATTCGGCGCCACTAGTTTGCAGCTACCTTAATACATGACACAAATGTACACTTCCTATGCTTTTACCTTACTCTTCTCACTTGTTTAGACGATAACATGCTAACCATTATCTATTTTCGCTTATTTCTCATACCAGTTTTGCAAGTTCCTTCAGTTAAGTACACATTTCAAAATACCATGGCTTCTCGAGCTACTTCACCAGTTAACGTTCACAACCCAATCACTTCGTTTCATATTTCTGCATGATTTCAGTTAGTTTAAATTTCGGTTACCTTGCTTTTCCAGTTGCAGCAAATGATATTTTGTAAGACTGCACCACCAACGAACGAGTAAGTCACACAATGCGAGTTAAGCCTGAAATATGCAAATCTCATAACATTTCAGCACACTTTCTTCCGCAGGATACCTGAAATAAGCTTACGTTTATTAGGAGACTAAGATATTCCACCGTTAGACAAACCCTTGAAATAGCAACACTTCCCTACAGGTATTCCCTTTGAAATTTTCGGGAATCTTTTACCATGGTTCCGGTAACCTATTTTACTACAAACGTTGCATTTTCTTACCAAGTTGTCAATATAGGAAATGCATTTTTTATTAGTGTAATTTTGATACTCAATTCCTTGGTATCTCAATTGCTTTTTTGAGTTCTGCATTCCATTCACCTTGACCGTAACAACAGTTCCACTAACGGTTAGAGCCCGGCTCACCAGTATCACAAAATCTACTTTTAAACGTCAGCAGGGACAGAGTTAGTGACCTTGTGACTTACCTAACAGAAAAGAATTTCTAGAAACCCAGTAAAGAGGGATAAATTCGAAGCAGATATATTAAGATCGATGTTATACCATAAATGCAACGGCAAGGTTAAAGGCTACGTCATCCCCAACATAACAAGCTTCAGTTATTTCAGAAACACCTATGGTTGCAACGGTTTGCGGTAGCTTTTTTTCACGATACCAGGTATCAAGTAAGTAAGTGGATAGTAACGCAACTGAAATGCTGGGCCAACCATAGAATACGGATTGCTGGGTCCTATTCTCTCACGAAAGCCGCATGCATACTGATAGAAAACGTTAAACGGGCAGGAAGCCAAACCCGTCATGATAAGCCAACGCCCGTCTTACACTCGTCGCTTTCAAATGATAAATCTCTTTTCCCTGAAGTATCGTCGTCTCCGGGTCGCTAGATGTATACGCGTTGTCTTCTTTCAGGTGAGATGCAAAAGGTGGTCTAAATGCGGTTAGCTCAGTTAGTTATACACTTGGCCACGTTATGAACTGTTTAAACCAATGAACCTACGGTTTTGCTCTGCTTTCGTTTTGCCAACTCTTGTGTAAATGACTAGAACAGTTTACCGAGTTATCCGCTAGTGCGCAAATAGTGGAACGTTTTAAGAGTTTGTTAGACACGTATTTGCTGGACAAGCATGTAGCTTGCTGTGTTGACGGTGCCGGCAATGCTCGCTTGTGGAACACTGCACCGCATCAACTCACAGGATCCCTTCCGTGAGCGGAGTGATGGAGCTGAAATACATTTCTTTTCTGCTCTCCACAGACCAATGCACTAATGTACGACATCTAGTCCTAAAACGGCTTCACGGACCTTCTGACTGTGCTGCTATGTACTCGGGTGGTAATGGACCGTTGTAGAGCATGCTCCTTTCCCTGCAAGCACAACGTCAAAGTAGACGTTTAAGCGGCCTGCCTGGTTCCTCAATTGGATAGATAGGACGTGACTTCACAAAACCGGAACGGAACACCACAACTAGGTACCCGCTGTTCCGTGTTAGTCCACATGGTGTGACTGCAAGGACAGAACAAGTAATGGACCAATCTGACAGTGCTTTAGACCGGACATTACAGCAAGGCCAGCAGATACACGAAAATTAGCTACGGTCACGTGCATCGCTCTGCTAAATATCTGAACGCTCTGGCCTGCTGCTTTCAGGACATGCTAGGTCGCCTCTTAGTGTCCTGTTCCCTTCCGGGTAATGCAAATCTCACACCAGTAGTACGCACCAACTAATCCCTATACTACCTAAAGGGAACAGTTCAAATCTCGTAAAATAGGAGGTGTGCGCGCTTTCCAACCACGAGCATCGTAAGAGTTATCATGACACTACAGTTAGCACCAAGTGCGTTACTCACTGAGACAACGCACACCACGGCCCCCAAAGACATAAACCGTCCACATATACCCTATATCGATATGGCTAATGACTTCAACTGACAAACCGTGCGAGGTTATACGGCAGTATAGTGCAACAAGTCTCATGTACATTCAGGAGGTTGCGTAAGTTTAGATGTGCTACTTCATCAGGTAACATGGAAGTTTAGACTTATAGGTAAATAAATTACGCACTAAGAGATAAAACACGATATTTAGCTACCGGAACGTGTCAAAGTATCTCAAAGAGCTACTGCATTATTCAGGTAGCTCTGGTTCATGCAGTCCTGATCTAACAATTGCAACCACCTTAAGGCTTGCAGTATACAGAGCTGTATATTCTTGTTGATTTGTGCGGTTCAGTATCCTCTAAAAATGGTGCTCAGAGGCCTTTGACTGTAAGCCAATTATATGTTGTCCTACAGACGCACGCATAATTACTAGTCCTTAATGAATACTTAGCATTTTCGCGAAACCTTCTGGCTTATTTGTCTAGGTTTGCTAGGTATGCCTGAATATCAAGCTTTTTGGTCAGTTTCGTCGTACCTAAACACCTCGGGGAAATTTAGGCTATTTGAAGCGTTTCTAGATAGGTAAGCCAAAATAAAGGTATACGCTTCGTCTTTTATATTATTTAACTTCCTTTTTCTGGTTTTTGCTAGAAAATTAGTACGACATTTTTAGCGAACTAAAATAATGGGGCCATTCGCAGCCCACCATTTAATTGCAAATAACTCGCGAAATAATGCATCTATCTTATTGCTCTTAACTTTAACGTACGCAGCGGTTAACACTTGTTCTGAGTAGCTTTATGCGGTACTACTTTGAAATACTTTAGCCTACGAAGGGTTTCTTTTTTGCTATTTACTCACTTTGAATTCTGGCGCTAGTGATCGAAGTTACAGCAAGGACATTTGTTAATCTGCATTTTTCTAGTTAAGTTCGACGACTTGGTATGTTTCTTAAACTTTCCGTTTTACATGCATTTCCATTTATTATTTTTAACCTTTTCTTGTTCCCTATTGTTCGGCTGCACGTGGCTCTTTTCACGTGCGCACCAATATTTGTGCTCTCTAAGCGTGCCGAAATGGACGAGAAATAAATTCGGAAGTCCATGGTGAAATGAATCACGCTTCCGAAGAAAACGTGCACATCGACGACTATGCGTAACTCGTTGCAACTAATAGACTGAAGGACCACTAAGATAACCTAAAGGAGCCAGATTATTTTCAAGGTGGGCGCGTACAACTCCCTCAACGCTACACGTAACAAAGTATGCATTCGCACTTAAGAAAGTTAGACAAACACACTCACCATTGTCGCTCCAACACAAGAACATGGCATTATTGTAAATATCGATCTGATCACTTGCGCGAACAACATTTAGCCAGGCTAGGGAAAATATGTTTATATATCTATCTAAGCGCAGCGCAAGGCTTTGTTTTAAGAAGCGCGTATCCACTGGTTAGTTAGCACACACTTAAGAGCCTTCAACCATGCTCGCGTTAATCCTTCGTTGGTAAAACATGTGTAAACAAACCTTGAAAACAATACCGCGGCAACCAGTAAATAACATAAAAACCTACTTATTGCGGATAGCGGTGTACGTATGCGCTCGGCGGAAAGCTAACCTGTTATGGACTTTGGAAGAAGTAATACACTGCATAATCATTATTAGACGGTTCATCATTAGACCAACCGCTTTCATTAAAAAATTTCCGTACGCGGTTGCAAATACGGAAACCTGGATTTCCGGCGGAAGACAAAGTAATTATCATACCAGCTGCTGACATTTGCATTTTTTCTATAGCAAATTTTTGAGAGCCAGCAGGTCATTGACTAACGTTATAGTTAGTGGCAGTTTGTTCTGCTCCTGGATTCCGCGGCCAGCGATAATTGAGGCACTAACGTATATTAAACGCCGTATTTCCGATTGTTTGCTCGATAGTTTTGGCAGCAAAGCAAGGTTAATAGTTAGCAAAGTACAAACGAGATTGGTGACCGTTTGACACAGGGACTATAATTGCGCATGACTAAGCACTCGTTTTACCAATTTACTTTCAATTAATTCCCAAAAGCAGCTTACATTTAAAATTCTCGCCATGGCTGGTTGCGGGTAGTATACCGGGGAGGGAAATGCCAGTTCCTCAAAGAGGTCAGTTTGCCGAAAGTCAAGTATTAATTACTCGCGTCCGTGGAATCGTTAGGCGTAGTGACCGTTACCTCCTTTTCTATAATAAAATGGAAAAGGATGTAACGGTTTATAGGATAAAATGCTTCACGCCCATGAGGACAACAGCGATTCGTACGGATTGCCCGGGGCTGTTGACATCCTTAAGGTGCGGTTTACGGCGTGCCCCGACGTGGATTCCGGTAATCGCCTAGATGTTGTTTTGCTGGTATCAGAACAGTCTTTGATAGTTCCACACAAACAGTTCCTTATCAAGCTCCGGAAGGTTGGCATCGCTGGCGAGGTTCGCTCTTGGATGCTGATTTCTTGATTGGTCGTACAATGTTGGTTAAGGCTAATGAGGTTATTTCTGGGAATATCCTCGTAACCATTGGGGTTTCACAGGGCGCCGTTCTTGTTCACAAAATTTTTACAATCATCAGCGACGTTCCAGAGGTGCTATATACTTACCACTTGCTCTGGGCATATGACCCCAAACTGTGGTCAACAGTGTCTAAGCTCGCAAATTAGGATAAATTACAACTAACGCTTGAGCCGCTGCACATTTCTGTGGATTGGCAGTTACCTATCAACCATGTCAAATGCTGTGGATGTCCAGTCAGTTCTCCAGAACATTTCGGCATATACAAATTTGGTGGTTTCCCGCCGAGGCACACGGATGTTGCGAAGAAATTGAGTATGCTTGTATCCCGTAAGGTTGCGGAAAATCGTCTTCTCCTACAGTGTACTCTGCGCCATTCTGAGGTCATTTTTACAAATAGCGTCTGAGATCTTCAGGCTCCTGTTTTCTTTCCACGTCCGTCCAAATTTGGAATATGCACCACCAGGTTGGCGTCCTTTCCCAAAGGTTGAGTGCGATTTACTCGAGAAGATCCATCGGTGTGGATCCGAGTTTGTATAACTGCTGCGTGAATTGTCTTATCCCCTTCAACTTCAGAAAAGGAACTTGTTCTCTTTGGACTATCGTCGTCGCTTAGGGATCTAATATACACACGTTGACCATAAAATAAGATTTGGGAACAGAGGTGCAAGCGTACTTCCAACTCAATGTGGATAATTCGAAAACGGGTCACAGTGGGAAACTGTTTAAAACGCGGAGATTTCGCGTCCGCACTAACCTCACGTTAGCTACCATGGTCGTGGAGCAATAAAACAACCTCACGACATATGTTGTCAGTGCCCATTAGAAGGAAGTTTCAAAAAGTGGTTAGGAAACTAACTACTGAGAATGCCTGGATTCCAATGGTTTTACCGCAGCTGTGCTGAGCTCTTGCTGGACACGGGTCAGCAAGAACATGCATAATCAAGCCAGTGAATGGGAGGTGAAGGAGATGACACGGGTCCTTTCTCTTCCCCTTCACAACACTAAGAAATTATGAACCTGTCAACTGGCGGTGCAAGTCGTTGGTTGTTGTGGGTTCGTATCCTGGTGCATCCGATGGATGCGCACTACTGACGGTACCCTAAAGGGTGACAATGCAACCTAGCGCTTTTCCGGGATATGAACTACGACCTCCTTTGGAGCTGGCTGCGACGAACCCTAAATTCTTTATATAAAAATCCCCTACCCATGACTACATCAAAATAAATCCACCCTGACAGTCTCTGACAGCGATGTCGTACTTCGGTGCTGTCAGCAAACTTCGTGTCTTTCGGGTTCAACCCTGCACTCTGAAACGTTCGGGACGTGCATTACAGTGGAGGATAAGACGCGCTATAGCACAGTTAGCTTGCAAATCATGACTGCCCGAAGCCGTCCCCTGCGGTCCATTAACATAAGCTGCTGACTAGCGGTGCAAGCCGCTGGTGGCCATGGGTGCGAAGCTTGGTGGCTCCGATGGATGCGCACTAATGAGGATGCCCAACGAGCTGAAACTGCATGACTATTCTGTTCCGTGCATGAGGAGGACGATCTGTTTTGACACCGTCCCCCATTCGCAACTCTGACTGAAGTTGAGGTCGTATGGCATATCTTGTCCCGCTCTCCAGTGGGTGTCATATTTTCCGGATGGATGGGGACAGTGTATTCGTGTGGGAAGTAGTCTTTTGTT
>OX104063.1:226223127-226320540 GCA_944474145.2 Dicrocoelium dendriticum
ATTCACAAATTGGTGCGGACAAAACCGTAAACATATTTTCATAAAATTTTGCAATGTGCACCCGCTAAGATACGGCGTAAATATGACATTCTCTCCATTGATACTGGAGCGCAATGTACCGAGTTGAAGCAGCGATGGCTGCACACCTGTGTGATGTGGATTGCATAGTCACAGTGGGCGACCGGTGGCACTATATTCGCGACCAGATGACAGCTGCTGCCGAGGAGGCTATTGGGCGCGCTAACTGTAAGCGGCCTGATTGGATTGATGGGAACAATGCGACGATTAGCGCATTGGTGTCGGAGAAGCATGCAGCATTTGTGCACATGTCAGTGGCTTGGGAAGAAGAGTCCGTTTCGCGACATACGACGGCGACTGCCCCGAGAGCTCCGTCGCATTAAAAATGCATGGGGGGCGGAGACGGCAAAGCAGATGTAATGCTACGCCAACTGCTGCCGACACAAGGAATGCTTTGACTCCTTGAAGGCGGTGTATGGAGCGAGATTGGGGCCGTTGAGGGCGCTGATCGATGGTAGTTCCGGCGCTACCTGCACACAGACTGCAGGTATAATGCAGATCTTGTGAAGGCACTTTGATTGTCTCTTAAACAACCGTTCAGATATCGACTGGCCTAGATTGAACTGCCTGAAGCAGCGCGTTGTGGAGTCGAGTCTGAAGGACACGCCGACACTGGATGATGCCCAGTGGGCACATTCTCAGCCGTGAAACGGCAAGTGTGCTGAGGACGGCGGGTTCCCGTCTGAAGTATTGAAACACGGCGGACCTGCGTTGTTGACAGCGCTGCACAACGTGGTTCGACACGTATGGACTGAGAAGGAGGTGTCTACTGAGCTGAAGGTGTCCCTGCGCTACCACTGTACAAGGTTAAAGGGAGCAAGCAATGTTGCCCAGATTATCGTGGCAGCAACTTGCTGAGTTGTGTGGACAAGGTAATTGTCCGAATCCTGCTCAACCGCCTAGTCGGTCAGGTTGGGGAACCGAACGTGGCGGAGGAGCAATGTGGATTCCTTTTGGGTCGCAGCGCTATAGATATAGTGTTTGCGGCTCGTCAGTTGCAGGAGAAGTGCAACGAACGACATTAGTCTTTTTACTAGCTTTTTGTTGAGCTCACCAAGGCATTTGGTACGGTGAACCGCGAGGCATTGTGGCTGGTGTTGGGTAAGTTTGGTTGCACGCGTAAGTTTGTAAGTTCAATTGAATGTCTGCACAGTGGTATGCAAGCGAGGGTGCAGGTGAGTGGAGAGACCTCGGATGACTTTGCAGTTGTCTCTGGTGTGAAGCGAGGCGGTGGCTTAGCACCTGCCCATTTTAATATATATTTTCGTGCAATGTTGTCCTGTGCTTTTGATGCGGCTTGTGCTTACGGTGTTCCTGTGTAGCCCCGTAGTGATGGTGGGTTGCTGAACATCCGTCGTTTCTGTGCGAGAACTCTATTCTGTTAGACAACTATCCGTAGGTTGCTGTTTGCTGACGACTGTGCGTTGTTTTCAAACAGCGCGGATGAGTTGCAGCATTTGACTAATGCACTGGCTTCGACAGCAGCCAAATTCGGGCTCAACTTCAACACAAGCAAAACTGTCTACCTCTTTCAGCCTTCACCGGTGGTGCAATGTTCAATATTGCCGCGAATCAGCATTGGTGCTGAAGTAATGGAAACCACCTCCCGCTTCTGCTACCTTGGGAGTATGATGTCGACCGATCAGCAGCTACACAGTGAGCTTCGTACCCGCGTGTCGAAGGCAGCGGCGGCATTCAGGAAGCTTGAGTACCGTGTGTGGAACAACCATCAGCTTACCATTGGCACGAAGCTGATGGTGTGCAAATGCATGGTGCTGTCCGTTCTTTTATACGGCAGTGAACCATGGACGATATACCGGCGCGATGTGCGATATCTCGAGCGGTTCCATCGGCAGTGTCTGTGACGGATGATGCGCATAAAGTTAAGGCAGCAAAGTTGCTGACACTTAAGTGCTGCGCCGAAGTGGGATGTATGCAGTGTATTGCGTACTTTTACTTAGACACCTGAGATGGATCAGTCTTGTGAGTCGTTTGTATTTGTTGCGGATACCGAAACACCTCTTATACGTAAAGCTGAGTACTGGGAAGCAGCATGTGGGGAACTCAATATTACTTTACCAGGACATGATTTAATTGTGCCACTTACGTTCTAATCTTGATTGGAGACCTTGGGAATCGAATGCCGTTGTTCGGCGTGCATGACTCCAACTGGTCACGAAGGGAATTTCCGATATGCATGGGAAAGCCCTCCTGCTTGCGGAGGAGAAGCGGCAAGTGTGGATGCGGCACGAACCAATGGGTTTTACTCCGTCTAATTCAAGCGCATGGTGCTGCAGCACATGCGCTCTCGCGTTTTTTGCATCAGGCAGGCCTATTGCGCCATGGGCGAGGCCACTCGGAACCACTAAAAAAGCGACGACGTGTCGTGCAGAAAACGTAGGCAAACGCAGCACAGCGTTTGTAGGTACGCTGCATTCGATCTACTAACCGCGTGCTTGCATGCTGAGTCTATGTCTTTTTAGTGGTGGGTTTTTCAAATCGTTCAAATTCTTATCTTTCTCAAATGAATATCCACCTGTACGCTCTTCTATAAATTTGCACATTTCGGTTAAGCTAATTGTAGGTAATTTCGATAACATTTTCATGCATGTATCATTTCCGTAAAATATACTTACTAACCTCCTGAACTTATCTCGGCTGGCTAGCCGAACCACCTTCTCGTGGTTCCAGCTGGGTGGTTCGGGTTTAATCCGTTCCAGCTAATAGTTCGGCGGCAGTGTTCCAGGACGTTGTGGGTATTCACCTGGCAAGCGCTCTTCCTATAAAAAACCACGAATGTCTGCTTAACAACACCGTGACATGGGGGTCGTGGTTCGCCACAAAATAAAGTCACTGCCCCGTGGATATCTGGATAATCCTTTCCAAACCACGGCCCAATCTGCTACTCCCATATTGCTGACGATGGCAAACCTTCAGGAATGCAGCAGCACAGTTACAGTAGCAAACTACACAGCTACACAATCGCACACACAATTACATATATACCCCCTGCGCGAACAAGCACTGTTTTGGCGAACATATCAGCTTTTTGCACATTATTGATCACGCATTGTTTTCTCAAATTGACCATGCCTGTAAAGGCGTGCCTCGCCTTGTCAAGGATAAAAGCTTTATTTATATCAAATGCGCATTAATTTACAAATTTTGTCACCTTTTCTTAGGCAGCACTCGATTTATTTTCCTTGTTATATTTCTGTCAGGTGCTTGGCTGTTGTTTGACATCCGCGGTGTGGTTGCGCTTGATGTGCATATTGACAAGGTGCCTAACTGGTTATTACCCACCACCTCTTTTGTACTGGCTCTAGGAGATAGTTGGTCGCTGCTGGAAGGGCCTGTGTGCCCGTTGCTTGTGGCTGCGTAAGGATCAAAGAATGTTTCAATGTACTCAGTGTGGAGTGGACTACGGCCCAGCCACCACGTTGTGCGCGCTTGATTCCCGAATACAGCGTACTTGCGTTTGTCTGTGAAGGTATAGTGTCCGGCTCAGTTGTTGAAACGTAGCTCCCAGCCACATGCCTACCGGTCTTATTCCTTCGGTTTACACTAGGTTTAGAATGTGTGATTGGAGCTGTGCGTAGTGCAGCGCAAGCCGCGCATGGTCTCTCTGTAGGCGCAGGAGTCCTGTGGTTGGCCATGCTGACAGGCAAACCCGAAACTTGATGCCGCCAGCCATATATATATATATATATATATGGCCAGCCACAGGACGCCTGTCCCAACAGCGGAACCAAGGGTGGCTTGCGCTGAACCAACCACCGCTCTATTCCCACACCCCATATCCAGTGGAAACCCGAAGGAATAAGACCGGAAGCATGTACATGGGAGCCACGTATCATAAATGGAGCCGGCCAACACACCTTCACAGGCAAAAGCAAGCACGCTGTATTTGGGGAAAAACGCACACAGTGCTTTGGCTGGACCGTATTCCTCACCACACTGATTGCACGTAACCACTGTTCGAGTCTAACACGGACACAAGGAACCTGCACACCGTCCCCTCCAGTAACGACCAACGGTTTGCTAGATGTAGTGGGAAATAAACAGGTAGGCACCTTGTCAACATGCACATCAAGCGCAGCCACACTGGGGATATCAAGCAACAGCCAAGCACTTAAGAGAAAGATGAAACATAAAGGTATCGGGTAATGCAAATGGTAAAGGTGATATAAATCTTAAGTTAATGAGCATAGGAAATACTTTGCTTACTAACGAATACGAAAAATGTTCACGCGGGCGAAATGCATACTTTACGGAGTGCAACAAACAGAAAAGGTTACAAAATTAACCACAATTGGAGTAAAAGACATGTGCAAGTTTGTAGAAGAGAGTACAGGTAGACATGTACATGTAATAGAGAAGCATTGGGACAAAAAGTAAAACAAGCCACGTAAAATAAACAGACTCATCTTGCAAGCACGCTGTTAGTGAAATGAATGCAGCGTACCCACAAACCATACGCCGGTCCTGCCTACGTTCTCTGCAGGACCCGTCGTCGCGTCGGTAGCGGTCCCGAGTAGCCTTGCCAGTAGCGCAATAGGCCTGCCTGACTCAGACGCCCAAGAGAGCATGTGCTACTGCACCACACGCTCGATGTCTATGGATTACAACACATCGACGCTTGCCGCTTTCGCGACAGCCGCTTCTTCTCCGCAAGCATGAGGGCTTTCCCCTGCACATCGGAAATCCTCGTCGTGATTTGATCGCGCCATCGAATCTCATGAGCTACAAGCAAGATCAGAACTTGAAAGGCTCAAACTGATCATGTCCTGGTAAAGTAATATTAAGTTCCCAACATGCTGCTTCCAAGTACTCAGCTTTACGTATAAGAGGCGTTTCAGTATTCACATCGAATCAAAACGACTCACAAGACTGATCCATCTCAGGTGTCTAAGTAAAAGTACGCAATACACTGCATACATCCCACTTCGGCGCAGCACTTAAGTGTCAGCAACTTTGCTGCCTTAACTTTATGCGCATCATCCGTCACAGACACTGCCGATGGAACCGCTCGAGATATCGCACATCGCGCCGGTATATCGTCCATGGTTCACTGCCGCATAAAAGAACGGACAGCACCATGCATTTGCACACCATCAGCTTCGTGCCAATGGTAAGCTGATGGTTGTTCCACACACGGTACTCAAGCTTCCTGAATGCCGCCGCTGCCTTCGACACGCGGGTACGAAGCTCACTGTGTAGCTGCTGATCAGTCGACATCATACTCCCAAGGTAGCAGAAGCGGGAGGTGGTTTCCATTACTTCAGCACCAATGCTGATTCGCGGCAATATTGAACATTGCACCACCGGTGAAGGCTGAAAGAGATAGACAGTTTTGCTTGTGTTGAAGTTGAGCCCGAATTTGGCTGCTGTCGAAGCCAGTGCATTAGTCAAATGCTGCAACTCATCCGCGCTGTTTGAAAACAACGCACAGTCGTCAGCAAACAGCAACCTACGGATAGTTGTCTAACAGAATAGAGTTCTCGCACAGAAACGACGGATGTTCAGCAACCCACCATCACTACGGGGCTACACAGGAACACCGTAAGCACAAGCCGCATCAAAAGCACAGGACAACATTGCACGAAAATATATATTAAAATGGGCAGGTGCTAAGCCACTGCCTTGCTTCACACCAGAGACAACTGCAAAGTCATCCGAGGTCTCTCCACTCACCTGCACCCTCGCTCGCATACCACTGTGCAGACATTCAATTGAACTTACAAACTTACGCGTGCAACCAAACTTACCCAACACCAGCCACAATGCCTCGCGGTTCACCGTATCAAATGCCTTGGTGAGCTCAACAAAAAGCTAGTAAAAAGACTAATGTCGTTCGTTGCACTTCTCCTGCAACTGACGAGCCGCAAACACTATATCTATAGCGCTGCGACCCAAAAGGAATCCACATTGCTCCTCCGCCACGTTCGGTTCCACAACCTGACTGACTAGGCGGTTGAGCAGGATTCGGACAATTACCTTGTCCACACAACTCAGCAAGTTGCTGCCACGATAATCTGGGCAACATTGCTTGCTCCCTTTAACCTTGTACAGTGGTAGCGCAGGGACACCTTCAGCTCAGTAGACACCTCCTTCTCAGTCCATACGTGTCGCACCACGTTGTGCAGCGCTGTCAACAACGCAGGTCCACCGTGTTTCAATACTTCAGACGGGATCCCGCCGTCCTCAGCACACTTGCCGTTTCACAGCTGCGAATGTGCCCACTGGGCATCATCCAGTGTCGGCGTGTCCTTCAGACTCGACTCCACAACGCGCTGCTTCAGGCAGTTCAATCTAGGCCAGTCGATATCTGAACGGTTGTTCAAGAGACAATCAAAGTGCCTTCACAAGATCTGCATTATACCTGCAGTCTGTGTGCAGGTAGCGCCGGAACTACCATCGATCAGCGCCCTCAACGGCCCCAATCTCGCTCCATACACCGCCTTCAAGGAGTCAAAGCATTCCTTGTGTCGGCAGCAGTTGGCGTAGCATTCCATCTGCTTTGCCGTCTCCGCCCCCCATGCATTTTTAATGCGACGGAGCTCTCGGGGCAGTCGCCGTCGTATGTCGCGAAACGGACTCTTCTTCCCAAGTCACTGAGGTCTGCGACATGTGCACAAATGCTGCATGCTTCTCCGACACCAATGCGCTAATCGTCGCATTGTTCCCATCAATCCAATCAGGCCGCTTACAGTTAGCGCGCCCAATAGCCCCCTCGGCAGCAGCTGTCATCTGGTCGCGAATATCGTGCCACCGGTCGCCCACTGTGACTATGCAGTCCACATCACACAGGTGTGCAGCCATCGCTGCTCCAACTCGGTACATTGAGCTTCAGTACCAAGAAAGAAAATGTTATATTTACGCCGTATCACGAGGGGGTTTAATACCCAATTTTATGAAAATATGCGGATGTGACTCGCCACAAACTAGTCAATGGCCCGTGGATATTCGCAAAATGCTATCCTGCTCACGAAAATCAATGGCTTATTCTCACCTTCTTGACCATGACAAGCAGTAAAATAGTCTGCGGCGCATTTAAAAGCAATCTGCGTTCCTTTACAATTGCATACGTATATACATGTTTGGCGGCAGCCGATTTCGGATTTGCCTGTCACGGTGGTTAGCCACAGGACACCTGCGCCTACAGACTGACCACGGGTGGCGTGCGCTGCACCACCTACAGCTCCAACCACACACCCCATATCCAGTGTATACCCGAAGGAATAAGACCGGGAGGCATGTGGATGGGAGCCACGTTTCACCAATGGAGCCGGCCCACACTCCTCCACCTTCAAACGCAAGCACGCTGTATTTGGGGAATCAAGCGCACACAAGGCGGTGGCTGGACCGTAGTCCGCTCCACACTGAGTGCATGCAACCACTCTTCGAGCCTAGCACGGCCACTAGGAAGGTGCACCCCGTCCCCTCCAGCAACGACCAACTGTCTCCTGGAGCCAGTATGGACGAAGTAGTGGGTAAGAGACAGGTAGGCACCTTGTCAACATGCACATCAAGCGCAGCCACACCGGGGATATCAAACAACAGCCAATCACTTGAGAGAGAGAAAGAAAAAGAGAAAAACTCGATGAATGCATAAGGAAACGGTGACATAAACCTTAATTAAATAGCATACGTAATAACTTGTTTACAAACAAATCCTAGCTAAGTGCACGAGGTCAGGAAGTATAGTTCACGGAATGCCACGTACACAAAAATGTTAGGGAAATCGAATACAATTGGCTGAAGCGATGTGTGCAAGTTAATGGAATAGGGTACAGGGAGATAGTTATGAGAAAGAAAAGCATTAAGGTAAAAACTGTAAACCCACCACCTGAAATAAAGAGACTTAGCATGCAAAAACGCGGTTAGTAAATCGAATTCAGCGTGCCTACAAACGCTGCGCCGGCTCGTCGTAATTCTCTGCAGGACCCGTCGTCGCTTCTGTAGTGGCCTCAAATGGCACAGCGCATGGCCCACTAGACATTTATATGAGAAACATGGTTGGCGGCATCCGGTTTCGGATTTGCCTGTCACTGTGGCAAGCCACAGGACGCCTGCGCCTACAGAGGGACCATGGATGGCTTGCGCTGCACCACCCACAGCTCCAACCACACACCCCATATCCAGTGTAAACCCGAAGGAATAAGACCGGGAGGCATGCGGATGGGAACCACGTTTCATCAACGGAGCCGGCCCACACTCCTTCACAGGCAAACACAAGCACGCTGTATTTGGGGAATCAACCGCATATGAGAAACATACATACCTATATACACACATATACTTACATACACTGTTCCGCAAAACATGCCTATTTGTACAATTTGATCACACTATGTTAGCTAAATATGACCATGCCTGTAAAAGTGTGCTTCGCATTATCGAGAATATACATTTATTTATTTATTTATTTAGTTTGGTCCGCA
Organism: Dicrocoelium dendriticum; assembly: GCA_944474145.2. Taxonomy (NCBI): domain Eukaryota; kingdom Metazoa; phylum Platyhelminthes; class Trematoda; order Plagiorchiida; family Dicrocoeliidae; genus Dicrocoelium; species Dicrocoelium dendriticum. The sequence goes on from OX104063.1 coordinate 226,231,650, forward strand.
CGATGTTGTGATCAGTGCCACCCTAAGCGCCACGCTGTAACTTTGTCATGCGCACTTTACGCATAGCACGCTGACGCACGATAACATAGTCGAGCAGGTGAACGTAGCCCCTTCGTGCGTGCGTCCGTTGCTACAGCACTGTCACTCAGTGCAAACCGAGTGTTTGTGCTCGGTAGGCCGTGAGCGACACACAATGAGAGCAGTCTGTCACCGTTCGCATGCGCTAGACCAATGCCATGCGAACTGCTTCCACCTGTCCACACCGATGAAGCACGCCAAACGCGCGCGTTGAAATCACCTGGCAGAAATAGTCAGTCACTCCTTTGCACGAACCGTATCACAGAGGATAGCTGAATGTAGAATTGATCACATGCGTCGCCAGGAAAACACATGGTCGGACCGTCCGTGCTTATAAGAGTGGCAAACTGACCTCTTCCGAGTCGTGAGCGAACAGTCATCAGTCGCGCGCTGATGCATGTTGCTTCCCAAACCGGCAGGCCATGAAGGCTTTCGGATATTGCAAATCTGACCCCATGGTCACGTGGTGCTGGAGCGGCGTTGCCCACCCAGTAGAATGTGTAGCCGGCGTGAGCTTCGTGCAACTTACCTTGGGCAGCGAGCCGTTTCACTGAGCGCCGCAACATGGAAGTGTTAACGCGTCAGCTACATCGCGATCATTGCAATGCGTCGCGTGGGGCGCTCACTGGAGTTCCGGTCCAGTAGTGTCCGCACGTTCCAGCACCCGCTGCTGTGTGCTTTGCGCGCAGGCATACGCTTGCATTGGTGGGCAATCGCACGCGAGGTGATCGTTGTGCTTCAGAGGTTTGCTTAAGGGACTCAACCCGGAGCCATTTGCTCAATAGCCTGACCCACCAGGCAGTGGTTGATTTGGAGGTTTGCTTGGCTGACTCCGCCCGGAGACTTTGGCTCAATAGTCTAACCCGCGAGGCAGTGAGGAGCCGATTCAGCTCTGGAATGTGATTGCAGCGACAGCTTGGGATCTACTTGACGGCCGCCCCACGCTGCCTTGGAGGTACTGGAACGATTTATGTATGTTTTACGACCGTATTAGGATAGACCTGTGTCCACGGCCAGACGCAGTTGGGTTTTGTCGGGTTTGCACCAACTTGACCAAGGTCTGCCTGGCTTGAGGTGGGCAGTGGCAAACCATTAAACACCCGGAGATGCCCTCCCACCGTCAGAGACAATGCCTGGCGCTCGTGCTCTACGCCAGTCGAGCTGTGAGCTTATAGCCCGTAGACTTGTCGTCTCCCATTGCTAGGTTTTATGGGAAGGGGGCCATCGAACACTTCCTAACCTCCGAGGAGGATGGGCTAGGATACTGGCAGGTCGCCGATACTTGACAAGAGAACGACTCGGGTCCTCAGCCAAAGCCATCGATTAAATGTACACCCGAGAAGCAGAGGGTCTAGCACATGGTCAGTTCACTGACTCATGCGGCTTGGTGTACTGGATTATAGCAGGGATATAGGCCGAACCCTACTCCTACCCGACGGTCGCCACAAGGTTTCGCTTATTACGTGAGACATTGGTGCACACTAGCAGCAGTGTGTAGACCAGTTATCGGAATCTAGCGACCAACAGCCTCAGCGCAAGGTCGTCTCTTCCGCCATATGTATATATATATATATATATATATATATATATATATATTCACCTAACAGCAACGTCTTCAGTTGACTTAGCATGGGTTCCGAAGGAAAACTTGCACTTGGCAAACTCAAGTGTGAGATTCGCGGTCCGATGCCTCGTGTTAAAACTGGTCTGGTGATCTAGGGCAAGACACGAAATTGTGTAAGATAAAGGTGAAAGGTTAGCTTTCAGCAGGTCTAGGTACCCAAAAGTTATCTATGTCACATATATTAGATTAACCAAATAGGCTGGTAATTACCGTGAAAATGAAACTTGAATGCCAATGATGTGCATTATTTTCAGGTTGGAAATAAAATGTTAATTCTTGCAATGTGAGGGGATCTTAGTTCGGTTTATTGGTGCACGGTAACATAAAGTTATTTATAGCAATTGCATGTGTGATCGGGCAAGTTTGGGCTTGTCCTTATGTGTAGGTGCCTTAACGCAGGTGAGTAAAATGGGAATCGAAATGCTTGATATGTATTGAGTAAAGGACTGATTGGAATTACGGATGCACAACTCTATCTCAGAACGTTTGCGTACATAAGGAAATCCTGTATGCACAAATTAATCGTATATATATGTATTAGCACAAGTGGTAAAAGTACACACATTTAAGTATATTTATTGTTATGTACATCTAAGTTTCGCTTGCAATACGCTGATTGAACCTGAATTGTAAAGTACTCAAGCATTACTTGCTACTGCTCATTCAGGCTAACAGGTCTAGGTGATTGTACATCCTGAAATAAAGTAAATAGCATAGTTGGAATTCGGGTTTCATGGATAAGGTTATGCATTTAGTGTAATACAAAGCCACTGAAAGTTTTAGGTGAAGTAAATGAATGATTTGTAGGAAGCATGTGCAAGCACGTTGTGATAAATGCGCAATTTATGAACAGGGAGGAAAATAATTTTATGGATGTATAGCACCTCTATACGCATGACTACGTATTACTGCGTATTCCTGCAAACATGACAGGTGCATATTAACGCCATGTTAATACGTCATGGTATCGCAATTATGTGAATAATTTCCGGACCCATGGTTGGCGTTAATTGCTTGCATGCATGGAAACGTAATGTAAGTACCGAAACAGTAGCGTCATCATCAACCATGAAACCGTGACGCATTTAATGTTTTAACAAGCATTAATTCAAGTTGCGTAATAAGGGTGTCCATGTCCTGGAGGGAGATGTTATTATTGACGGGATTGAAACGTAGGACAATGTGCCGCAAGAACTACCATTAACGGTTGTTAAATACTACAGTTACGTCCCATGAAATGTGCCAAACTATTACCAACGTGGAACAATATGCATACATGAAATACGGTGGTTTCAACAAATCAAACCAAAAGAAGGCGAAGCGGTGCACATGCCGTTATTACTGGTAACGATTTCAGGACTTAAATGTTTAATGAAGATTTGCACGGAAAAAGCGGTTGCATTCTGCAAGGATTCGTCAGGAATTCTGGCAGCCGCTATACAGGACAACGGGGTGAATATATCGGTGTTCACGGGTTTAGAGCAGGAGATGGCTTGCGGCGGTAGTGTGCTCATAGGAACTCACCTGTGCTGAAGAAGGTTTTAGAAAATGTAGTGGTTTCCATTTGTCAGGGTGCTGCGCACTGCTTGGCGGACAGGCGGTAAAGGCAATGCATATAAATATCGAGTTACTGCGTTGACGTTCATTAGTTTGCACTGCTGAAATGGATTACCCGTCATGACAGTTGTCATGTATTAACCCTAATTGCTAACGCAACAAGGATACATGGTAACGCGCTAGAGGATAGTCAGCGGTTAATGTGAATGGTTTCGGACATAGGGAAAGCAGATGCAATAAACTTGACCGACTTTTGAACCATTCAGAAATATTCACCACTAGGTGGCTGAGTGGGTATATAGCTCGGGCCGCGCCAAGCGTGAGCCCTGAGAAATGGTTTCGCCAGCCTCGTTAGAGGCCACCGTGACAGTTCAAAATCAATGTAAACCGGACATGGGATAAAAGAACGCGTAAGGCAGTATAAATGTAATTTTGGTAAAAGAATGTTACATGCAAACATCTTGTGTGCAAAATACGCGGTGCTGAATAGACGCATGGCATTCTGCATTAGTCTGCAAGCGACGGGACGGTCAGAGCAGTCATGCATACGAAGGGAATATGCGCGCGTTCTTAAAGCCAAAGGTGAAAGAATTTTACGTCGACCTGAGGTGCTAAGAAGTATTTATGCTGTGGCACGTGTTAAGTGGAGGCAGACTAGTAGTGGCGGATACTGAAGTAGGTACAACGGGTAGACAGGGGTTCTGAAAGCGAAAAGTGAACAAGCAATGCATTTACCAGAGGTATAACGTTGTGTATATGCGGTAGCACATGTTGTGTGTAGAAAAACCAGTAGTGGCGGATCGCTCCTGTGAGCAGCACGGATAGAGCGGCGCTCTAAAAGCCGCCTATTAATAGCCGATATGCTTGCGTGATGTGCAACGGAGTAGATAGCGGCGGCACATCTTACGTGGTAGCAGACGAGTTGTTGCGTATCACCCATTTACGCATCACGGAGAGACAGGAGTTCTAGAAGCCGCACTTGTATAAACAATACACTTACCGTAGGTGAAAGGATGTACATAGCTGCAGCAAACGTGAAGTAGAGGTTGAGCAGTAGTGGCGGATCGGTCCGCCAGGCAGCACGGATAAACAGTAGTTTAAAAGCCAATTTTTGACAGCCAAGACACTTACCGAAGGTGAAACGGATTATATATGCAGCGGTTAAGGTTTCGTGGACGAATACCATTAATGGCGCATCTGTCACGTACGCATCACGGATACACAGGAGTCCTAAAAGCCACTTGTTAAGAGCGGAGAGCGGTTCAACGGACTACATAGGAGCGACGAAGGTTATGTTGAGGCTGAGCAGGATTAGCGGATCAACAATATAGGCGACACCGAGAGACAGGTGTAATAAAAGCCACTTGTTAAGCGCGGATAGACTTACCGGAGTTGCAAGGGACTCGATAGCGGCGGCAAAGGTTACGCGGATGCTGACCAGTAGTGGCGGAGCAACCATATAGGCAGCATGGATACACAGCAGTTCTGTGCTCGGGAAGCGATGGGAAACTATAGTTGCTTCAATACCGGTCACAGAAGTTTCCTTTTCATTTACGAGTACGCTTCCTATTTCAGACTTTGAAGTACCTAAGTTAGTTGATGGCACGAACCTGGGCATATTTGTAGGCGCAGTCTTCCTCCGTTCCAAGTGCCACTTATAAGGCATTTCTCGTAAAATCTATAGGTTTCAGAGAGCAACCCGGCACAGCCTGTCTTGATACCAACACGGATGCTCCATGGTCAGGCACCATACATTCTCCACCGGGTTCTTACCTCGACGAAATCTGATGTCTCATGTCGAAAGATCCTCCAAGGTCTGTGGAATAGTGATCAATGTGAACTCCGCGCATTCATGGGCAGGACGCCTCACAATCCACGATCCCTTTCCACCAAAGTACTCCGTGGCAGTGTTGAAGGAACCGGTAGGTCATCGCCTGATTGACGTTGACCCTATAAAATGCCACATATGTGTTTCTAACGCTGCAACGTGGCGGATGTGCCTCGCCACTAAATGAGGCCACTGCATTTACATTCACCTAGGTGGGGCGTTGCATTCCAGCAAGCGTGTGCTGACGTCAAGGGGAGGATTGGGCCACTGTAAGGTGTCGCACGGGAAAATTACTTAAAAACCTAGTATTTCGTTACCGACTTCCAGTGGGCGCGATTACTGGAATGCGTACCGATGGGTGGGGCATTTTTGCGCTTTCAAGGCCACTGATACCAGATTGGTCAATGGTTAGGAGCAAGAGAAACTCAGGCTCCTTGTCCTGCAGGACTTCTTATAGCCTAACGCCAAACCCGGTGCCTACAGGTCAGGTTTTTGAAACAAAGTCTTTGGTTGATAACCCTAATCGTTCTACTGTCTAGGCCTGGACAACCTGACAGTATCCTGCTTATACACTCCCATGAATATTTCCTCAAACAGTGTCCTGATGCTGTGGTCACCGCAGAGGAGAATCAACGGTGCCTTATCTGCTGCGTCGAGCAGGATGGATAGGGATTTAGTTGCTACTGCTTAAGCCTTTCTGTCTTCTTGTACCACTCGTATGCCTTTTCACAGTGATCGGCTCGTTCCGGCTTCATGTTATCCTCCCTGATTTCAACCCCCTGATTCTTGGCCCTCCCTCACCTTGTTTTAATAGTCGCTTGGCTTCTATTTTCCATTCACATATGAACGCGGAGCGTCATTCTTGCCCTGTCGAGTATCGTCCAAGCCGGGGTTGGTATTGACCTAAAACCTCGGGCTGAAGTTCCTCTGTTTGATTGCATCCCAAGTAATAGCTGGATGTGTGCGGTCCGCTTGGCTGGCCCGTCAAACGCTTCGAAGTCCCGAGGGACTAAAAGGTATCTATTCGTTATCGCTGCCTATGCCTACACCATCCGTAGCGATTACACGGTTAAACACGACTTCTGTAGTCAACTTAATGAGCTACTTCGCCCCAGCATCAGCTCGATTACTGTAGTGCTTACTGGGGATCCGAAAGCTCAAGTTGGAAATTATCCATTGATGACCTGCATCTTGGCTGCCTGCAAGGTGTAGGCTCCCGTAATAATAACGGTAATTGCTGAATTCGTTTGTGTGAAAATGCTGACTTATATCTTGTGAGCACTAATGTACGATAATCTAACCATAGAGCGACTGGCTTCAGAACTGTCACTCGATTTGGAGCGCATATGTAGACTCCGACCATGCACTTATATGTGTTGACCTGGGGATGCGTTTTGGCGTACTCTCAAGACGATATTGTGAGTGCATTGACGCCAACTAACTAACGCAGTCAGCTATTCTGAGTGCCACGAATCGCTCAGCCCCTTGGTCTGCTCTTTAGTACCACCCTTTTGCACAGAAGTCGAATGTGCGATCGCTCTGTTGAACGTAAATAAAGCAGCGAGACCAGATGCTAGTCTTCCAACCCTATCCAACTTTGACGAACATGCTCTCGTGGATAGTTCCTAATAGTTACTTGTGAAACTGTGGGAGCAGGAAACTGTCCCAAGCACCGGAGCCGCTCCGTCCTGGTTCCAATTTCCAAGCGAGGCTCAGGATCAGAATGCGGAAACCATAGAGCAATCAGTCTGACTTCCAGCGCCTCCAAACTGCTTGCTTCTGTCCACCTTCAAAGACTGACTAGCACACGTGAAAGCCATATACGTGAAGGGCAAGTCGAGTTTCGTCGACATCGCGGCTGCATTGACCACATCTTAAATTTGCATCAGTTGTTGGAGCCCCGCCACATATATTACCGGACCACCGTTGTGATGTTGCTTGATATCAAAGGTGCATCCGAATCGGCAAATATAAGTGCACTTTGGGAATGTCTATTCAGGAACGGTGTACTTGAGAAATACGTAAATATTATCCCATAATTATGCCCGCGTACCTCAGGCTAGCCGTCGTTTCCCTTCAATATAACCAGCGGGGTGAGACAAGGAGGTCCGCTGTCACCTTTTCTCTGCAACTTCGCTATTGAAGATGTGACGAAAATCGCCTTCACAGGACACGACTTAGAACTTTTGGATCAGCTCCCAGGAAAAGGACTTCTTATCTTAAAGTATGGTGAGGACTTTGCCCTAGCCTGTGACAGTATACAAACGTGCCAAGCGGCGAATTGGATTCTGTTCCAAGGAGAAAAGGCACAACTACACCTCCGCGAAGTTTTCACAAAAGAACAAAGAGTTCAATATCACCCGCCGGAACCAGAAACATGTCAAGGTGGGCGCCTGCGACCCAGTAGCTGTATATCAAACAATGCCAATGCATTTGTAACTGCTGACGATGAACATATACTTATATTTTACCTACTTCCGTGCAAGAGCATCGGATTTATGTAAGTATTGATCTGAACCCTTTAGGGTACAGCCTCTAGCAGGTCTAGAAATATACCTATTTATTTATTTATTTATCAATAGCTGTCCGTCACTTCGGGCTTTGCCATGAATCTTCGAAGTGCAAAGCGTTCCTCCAAGGTTGGCCTGGACCGTCTCCCACGCTGACGCTTGGTAGGGAGCAGCTGGAATTCGTTCAAAAATTCAACTACCTGGGAAGTTGGATCAGCTCTCGTTGTATTGAAGATGAGAGCACGAATCGTGTAGCAAAGGCTCGATGCGCCTTTGCTAACCTTCGCTTTGCTAACCTTCGTTTCTTTTTTCTCCCGAGTCTGTCACAGGTACGGCGACACGCACCCAAGGAATTGTCCTCCGTTTCGACAACAATCCAAGGCACACAGTTCCTCTACCTGGACATGAGCGGAAAATTATCAACTTTTTTACAACTTACTAACTGGACAAATCAATCAATTCTTCCGCGGCATGAACCACTGAGTCCAATTTATCTAACAATCCCTATTCCACATATCTCTTGACTGGAGGACTTTCGACTACGGAAGGCACATTCTCCTGCCAAGACAAAGCTTGAACAATCGGTCATTCTAAGCTCTTCAATCCGCTTTGACCGCTCAAATGGCCGTGGTTACCACAATCTCTAATCAATTTCACTACATACCCCGGGGGATCTGCGATTCTTTCTTCTGAACTTATCCTGTCCTCCAAGACTTCAACATATTTCAACGTATATTCTTCGAGACTTCACGTGGTTCTGCAGATGATCAACACATCATATCCAGAAAGAATGCTTAGTTCCTGACCTACCGATCTGGAACAGGAGAGGACCCAGGCACGCAATGGCCGCTCGCATAGCGCATCAGTCAGCAGAAAAATGGGACGCAACTTGACTGCGAATAACGGAGCAAAAGAAGGTTCAACAAGAAACATAGCCAGTTACAACTTGCCATTCAATGGATTGGCGGCAGTGTTTCAGGACGTGGTGGGTTTTCGCCTGGCAAGCGTTCTCCCTATAAAAAGCCACAAATGTCCGTTTAACAACACTGCAACGTGGCGAATGTGACTCGCCACCGAATAAAGTCACAGCCCATAACTTTACACTGGCAGCTCAATTAGAATCATCATACTGGATAGCTTGCTCTTCAATTATCTTTCAATGGATCACTCAGGATTCTTTATCTATTATTACTCGAGGTATGACTGCGATATATGGCAGAGCGATTATGTCCGAACAAATCGTTCTTTCGCATGTTCACCATCGCACAGTTCCAAGCATGGACATATGAACAATTTTCTACTGTCACTACAGTTCCCATAAAATGTCTGTACAGCTGTACATACCTGATCATGCCTCAACTGGCGTGCCTCGCATAGTCGAGAATAAATATTTATTTATTTATTTACTTATGGCGCCGGAGAGACATCACTCTCGCCCTGAAGGGTAGACTGTATGATGTAGCGGTACGGTCGACGCTACTGCACGGTTGTGCAACCTGCCATTTTAATCAATGGACATAAAGAGGCTCGTTACGTTCGACAACCGTTGCCTCCGCAAGTTAGCTCACATCTGGTGGGAGCACGGAGTAAGCAACGAGCGTGTTAGACCTCTTGTTTAGGGCACTGCAAAAGAAACTGAACTGCTCAGCCCAGTTCATTCAAGCAGGAGGCTACGATGGCTCGGCCACGTGGTCCGCATGTCAGCCCATCGACCACCGCGAGGTGCGTTGTGGGCGCGGCAGAGAGTGTGGATGAAACAAGGTGTCACAGCGATGACTTGATTCAAAGAAATGAAAGCCCTCAATTCGCAGCTGCTATCGGTCGGAGAGACTAGGCTCCCTGGTTGGGGTCCCAAAGAGGATGAACATGATTGACTGGATTCACTAATTTAACTGGCTAAATGCTGACCAGAATAACGTTCCTGCTGTGCAGTAATTTCTCTACCCGGTCAATCTTAACCTTCCCTCCAACCACGGTCTCAATAAGTAGCACGTAAAGATACCGTACTTATTTCTATCGATCAATCCTTTTTCACCTATTAATCTGGGTCCGTTTTTGCAGCAACGGTTTCGACACCTACCTTTGTAGTAGGTTGGCTCTCAGAGGCTTTTCCTATTTCATTAGGCCGTAGCACTATACTCCTAGTACCCTCGTGTCGTCTTCTTGTCTTGATCACCCGATAATTTTTACTCAGCGCTTGAGTCCTATATATCCGCTGAATGACCATATATTTCGATATAGGCTGGCCACCAGCCGTCGATCCACCGTTCAAACGCCGCTGGTCCCTGAACTCTGCTTTCTGTCTTTTCACGCAATAGTTGAATCATAGTAAACTAATACTGCGTCTGTGCTTAATGGCGCAACGCTCTGTATTCCTTGTAGATAGTAGCAAACAACTTATGGGGCCACTGCTTCCGAAAAACATTCAAAAGACACTTTTAACACAATTATTGCTGCACATTGTACATCAGTTGTCTTCACTCTAGATGTTATAACATAGGAGTTAAACAATGCTTGTTTTCACGCCTGTTCGTTGCGGCCTTGGTTGTCTCTCACCTTCCCTTTTCTCCCAGGTTCGGAACTTCTTGGGGATCTGGGATTGGACCGAGAAACCGCTTCTGTCCGGGACAGCACAACCAATAAGGACTTATGGAGCACATCGCAGTACAACTAAAGGATGCAACTGCACTCATTACCATGACCGTTGTCCGATTATGAAAGCTGGACTCGATAACTTCACACACCTGAAAAGGATACATACTCCAGAAAAATCCAGACGCAAGAAACTGACGTTTTCCCACCTGAATACCCACAAAGACGATTCTTCGTTAAGCCCACATCCTCGATTCGCCTCAGCCATTATGGCGGCCTTGCCCAAGATACCTGCTCAAATAACAGAGAAAATTGAAGGTCATTTGACTGCTGATATCTGGGTGTGAAATCAGTCGACAACCTGGTCTGCCATTTGTATGGTAGTGCACAAAAATATTCCTGACAATGTTCCAGGACGTGGTGGGTTTTCGCCTGGCAAGCGTCCTCCCTATAAAAAAGCCACAAATGTCCGCGTAACAACACTGCGACATGGCGGATGTGACACGACACCGAATAAAGTCACTGCCCAGAACTACCTATTGCCAAGTCGACCGGAATCCTTATTCAATATTGCCCTGACACTTTCAATAATAATTTACACCATGCCTATATGTATCGTTTTCATTACACATATAGTGCCCTGACTGTTTACATTACGCACTACAGAATTTAACGTTTCGTCAGCCAGTAAAGACTATCCCAGTGACTACTTACACAATCTCCGCAGAATGTACAACCTTCGGCTTACTGCCGACTACACTCATAGCAACGTGTTTGTTGCGAAACAATATTGCACGTAAATATTGATAATGCCTTGCTTGGCGTGTCTCGAAAAATTTGAGAATAATATATTTAATTATTATTTTATTTGTAAGCGGGGATCAAGTCTCCACTAATTCCGCGGTACTGCATTGAGTACATACCCAAGCTAAGCAAACGTTCGGGATACATCTGCTCTTGTAATCCTTGCACTAACCTTGTACCCACTCGCAAAATCTTTTAAGGATCTAAATGGCCCCTTAAGCGACATGATGGCTATGCATTCTACAGTATTACAAATGGGGTAGCACAAAAGCTGAGAACAGTTTCACAAAGATATTGGCCGTTAGGACACCCAAGGAGCGGCGAATAAACCACACCATACGGAACCCTCGACAGGCAACCTTCCTCCAATTGTCCCCAGAGTGAAGCAATGAGGTATGGGTGATACCACGATCCACCTGCTGAGTGACAACAGCGAGTTCACTTTAACCAACTACTTAGCGCGTGGGGGACTATCAACTACAATGCGGAGGACAGAACATTTCGCCTAATTTGTAGGCACCAACCATAAAGCGGACCAAGGAACTCTGTAGTGCCTCAGAGCCACCAGGGACATCCACAATATTCCAGAGCTTGAGGCCATCAGCAAGCAATAGCGACGGTACTTCAAGCTCCTGGGGTAGGTCATTGACATAAATTGCGAAAAGCAACGACCCTAGAACCGAGCCCTGTGGAACGCCACTAAGAAAAGCTTGTCTAAGAAAAAGGCAACGCCCCACGCGTATACATCGTTCTCTCCCCTCTATGAACGCAGAGACCTGTTAAGGGCAACTCGAAATATTCCATATGATCTCAACTTCAATGAGTCGTTGATGTGGGACAGTATCAAAGGCTTCCGATGTTAACGAAAACCAAGTCGATGGCGTGAGCGTCGTCTACTGCCTCAGCCCAGCTTTATCGGGCAACAAAAAAATTCGTCAGACATGAAAATCCCTTACGGAATCCGTGCTGTACCGCACTGGGAATGTTAAACTTAAGCATGCGATTCGCCATTTAATCAATTTTTCAAACAACTTAACCACTACGCTTGTCAATCTGACAGGCTGGTAGTTCGCGGGCAGAGCTCTGTCACCGCCCTTAAAAGCAGGACAGATGATTGCCTTCTTCCATTCCGAAGGCAAGGCACAGCTGTCGAGCGATATGGTAAACATGCATCTCAGAGGGTCACTTAACTCAGCAGCCAATTCATGCGACAGCTTCGGACGAATTGAATCAGGGCCAGAAGCTTTGGTAGGATTTAGCCCTTGCAATGGCCCGAAGACTCGTGTCTCCGTTAGGTTGATTTCAGTTAGGCAAGAATCCTCTGGGACTGCTGTGACCAGCTCAACCTGAGGTAGTGACCTCACGAAAAAAGACACCAGTATACTGTTCGCTAAGTATACAAGTCTTATCATAGTCAGTACGCCCACGGGTCCCGTCCGCTCGTAGTAAAGCCGGGGTAGATGAGTTTGTACCGCTGCGTCTCTTTACATAAGCAAAGAACTTTAAAGTTCTTGCGGCCGTCAGCTTATTCCTTTTCGCACTGAAGACGAGCTGTCCTACGCTGTTGCTTACATTTAGTTCTAACCGTTCAGTAGCTTTCACAGGTGCTGGTTGAGGAAGCCATTTGGTAAGTTCGCTGAACGCTGACATTACTACCCTTGAGTTTGAATGCAACGCGCAGTAACGCTTTGCGTTCCTCCGGGGTTGAGAGGACTACACGAGGTAGTCGGGGTCGCGGATTTGGCGTATCTACAGGGACGTTCCGCAATCTGGTTAGCTTCCTGATAGTGACACCGGGGAAACCAGGTGGAAGCATGTTGTTGACGCAGATATTGAACCACTGGAGGTCATCCAGCATGCGTTCCTTGGGAAGAGCTGCCGCGGATTCAGCAACGTTAAGAAAGATAACGCTACTATCAGTAAAAGAATCACCTCGACGAGGCGTATTCACTCCACGAATCTTCGACTCGATCCCAGTTTGGACCGGTTTGGCAAGTGACACGGGGCGTTTCATCGCCAAGGGAAAAGGATTACTTGAGATTTAGGTTGCACCTCATTACCATTGACCTCGCAATAAATGTGGTACGTTTCCCTGCACAGCGGCATACTTTCTGAATACTTCAACGCGTCGCAGCGAAGGTTGTACTCCAACTGATTGGCCATGACATTCCCGTAGGCACGCAAAATACCTTGCGCCTTTAGAAATTCGTCTGAGCCGAGACTTTGGACGTGCACATCGACTTCCGCCAACACCTCTTGCCATCCTCTTACCTTTATGCGCTTGTCTATCACACTATGTGCATGTCCAACTGCGGCGGTCCTTTCACATTGGCCGCAATCCAAATTTTCCGCCGTTTCAGATTGTACCGCTGGAGCAAACAAACATCGACATCCTTGAAGGATATCGTGGGCATTCCAATTCTCATCCACAGACATGTGCAAAGTGACCGCAAGACATACGCTAATGAGGATTAAAAGAACAATCCCAGTTACTGCCTTGGTCTATGCAAACTTGGCACAGAGCGGACCCGAATTCTGACACCACCCGGTATCGTCCATCCGGCACGACCACAACCAAAGTCGTGCGCTGAGAATGTCTCATCACATTTGCGTCTGCAGAGGCAGTCAGTCTGCTTACAACGGACAACACAAATCCAGCACCCCGTACTGCATTACTTCGCACGCAGTCCGTCTTTACCTGAGTGTTATGACGATCAGCCATGCCTTTCGCACGAGTAACGATCACCTCCAAAGGCGCCCTCAAGTAGGAGCTCTCGCTCAAAGTGCGTTTAAGGTGCATATTTGCATTCTCCACTCGAGTAAATAAATAAATATTTTATTCTCGACATAGCGAGACACGCCTTTTGGGCATGATCAACCTATTGCATTATTGTAGTGGAATTGCATCCAAATATAACGACATGCGGGAATTCATGCGGCCCCCAGCATCTCTGTCATGGCATCCGTGTTCTACAGGAATATTGAAAGCATTCCGTATTTCTTTGCCGATTGGTTTCCAGAATTCCGCGATAAAGCGTCGCTTCAGTCCTGTATATCAGGTTCTTGAATAAACGGATCAGGAAAGCTTTTTTCGCTGGATCCGCAACTGATAGCTGACTGCACCGTCTGTTTATGCCACGTAACCTGTGGACCCGGCGCAACGCCACGCACTCCACCGGATATACCTCCCTGACAGCGTTGATTTGTCTACCACAATAGTTCGTACGGATGCCGTGCATGGAACCATTGCACGTATAGCTGTTTCCACCTCCAAATAACTCCCCATCGTCTCATTTGGTAACAAGGCTTAAAAATGACACCCACACCTCCGTGACATCAACGAACATGCAGTGCCATAAAATGTAGTCGCCGTAATGAACCTGATTCGTCCAATCCTCCAGTATAACTTCGCCGTATCGCTGCGTGATTGGTCGATCAGGTGTCCATTACCCATAAAGCATGATGTATGTTCCGTTCTCCCGATCGGGGCTTCTGAAACGTTTAAAATTTGTCATATCGGTGGGTTATTGCTGCCAAACTCTAATCATGAGAGGACTCTTAGAGTCGCTGTGACCTAGCTCTAAAATGGTGTGAAGATGCCTTGAAGAAAGTCGCTCCTGACAACAGGTTGCTTTTCGCCATACGACGCTCCTTCTCTCGCTTGACTCCGGAGATCTACAGGCTTCTGTTGACTTCTCACGTACGTCCGATTCTTGAGTTTGGACTGCCCGCTGTTTTGCCTCTTTCTAAATTTGAATGCAACTTGAGTGAAAAGTTCAGCGGAGAGGATTTGAATCCATTCTGAAATTACGAAACCTGCCTTACTCATGTCGTCTTCAGCCCCCGAAATTGTTCTCCCTAGCCTATCGTCGAGAGCGCATGGGCGTTGATTTTCACACGACGTATCGTTAGAGGTGAACTTGGAGTTGAACTGCAGAATTTCTTTCCACTCAGTTCTTTCAGCTGGACTCAGCTTACCATTGGAACTTGTTTAAACAAAGGAGACTGCGGGTACGTTGTGACGTCAACCTGTCTACCAGAGTAGGGAAGGAATGGGACAAATTACCTGCGTATGTCGTTGCTGAGCAGTCGGAGGAATGTTTCAAACATCGATTGGATTATTACCTGTTGAGTAAACGCGGATATTGTTGCTTCTTGTGTCATTGCAGCGGTTCCATTTGTACCGAGTTGCAAGGTCCACCTTGATTCCTGTGACGAACGGGAGGCGATAGTGCTGATAAAGAATTTTTCCTTCTGCCCTCTACATGCTAATGATCCAATGAACCAACCTCCGAATGTACGCAGGTACGAAGGACAGGAATGGCAGCTCCAACTGCTCCCTCGAAACAGGACATCAACCTACGTTTACATGTTCCACCTAAATAACTTGCTCCACTTGACACCGATGCCTCAGATGATTTAAATCGCGTCTGGTATACGGATGCCTTCTTCCGTTTACACGTGCCTGACGAATGGGCTTGATCAAAATTAATACCGCTGCCTCCTGTACCGCATATAGCCGCCGATTAGGCGGACAAAGCCAAGGTTTCCACAACTGGAACGCATGCGAATGCCTCAAGCATGCGTGGCCAATTTCATAATACCTAAGTTTCAGTACTACGGAAAATCGGGCAATGCAGTTGTAGCACCCGTAACTAAAAGGTTAATCAGCAGTCAAACTATCCTTCACCTTACCGTTTCCCTTGCACATTCTTACACTTGCTGTGCACACGTCGATATTGAATGAATCGGCAACGAAAAGCAGCAGGGAGATCGTTTGCAGTCCTTTGCTTATGATCCGCCGCAGTAATCACCGTGCATCTATAAAACGAGCTTGCAATTTCTCTTTGGAACCCCATCAAGTCGCGTTGGAACTCCTAAATTTCCTAGTAACCACCAAGTGCCATGCAACGAAACGATGCGGTATCATCCTGCACGGCGAAAGGCACGAGAACAGACGAAATGTATAGGATAAATGGCTCATATAAACAAACTACTTACACTGTCTTTATTTCGTAAGCATGTGGTATATTGTAATTACGCTTAACTTGCCCTTACCGTTTACATGATTATACAACCTCTAAATTACACGCATGTTTACCCTGACTGTACTTAACGGGAACCTCTTACTGCACTAACGCGGTTATATTTGAATTTCTGTGGTGCCAATTGGTACACCCATTTTGCGGCGTGAATGAATTGCCCTCATAATGCTATAGATAGGTAGCATAAATTAATGTAAATCTTTTGGTAGTACTACATAGGATATGATGTGTAAACATTTTACTGAGGTAAAGGTACTGAAATGAAGAAGGCCGAGATGGTGGCGGAAAATCAACAGATGTGAATGTGCGGAAAATGCGGTCGACAGATATGCTGGTATTTCTGATAATGTAACGCATTAAAATGTTGCATTTATTGAAACCGCAACTAACCGTGTACTGTAAACAGGAATCACTTTTAACAATGGTGTAGATATAAGGTTGAGAAAGCTGCACGGAATTTTAGTCTCACTAACAATGCTCACGGAAGATATGAAATGCGAGATTCTAAAGCAAGACATGTAGGAAGGTTATTCCGAATGATGGGAAATGCTTAATTAATAGGTTTGAAACTTACTTTGGATGTCTTGAAGGTAACCTGTAAGTCAATGTGAATTGGTAAATGGTAATAAGTTCGAAAGGAGTAACGGGGATGACGAGGGCATCTCTATGTGCATAGTTGAGGAAATACGGAATGAAATAACCAAATTTAATACGGAATGTAGGATAACGGCTATATTATGTTACCGTAATGCCTAATCTGTAAATGGTTACTTATAAACGATCATGAGGTGATAGGGATTAATTATTGTTATCGGTGAAAGTGAATACTAATTGTGCGAACGGTTTGTTGTTAGTTTGAGTATGTTCGGAAGTGTTACGCAAGTAAGGGTCATGTGGAACATGTTCATCTTGCGAAATAAATATGTTAACCGCGTATAAACTGGGGTGATTGTACGCGTGATTATGAAATGCAAATGTGGGTATTTACACACATATGCCTATTTACGTATATAAATTTGCAAGCAGCTGCGTTAATGTTCAACATATCTGTGTATGGATGTATATATATTTATTTATAATTGTAATGCTATATATATATATGTATAGCGGTATACCTATATATATACATATATACCTCTATATATATACCTCTGTATGTATATATATATATATATATATATATATATATACCTATATACCTATACCTATATACCTATATACCTATATAGATATATATGTATACCTATTTACGTATATAAATTTGCATGCTCCTGCGTTAAAGTTCAACGTATCTGTGTATGGATGTATATATATTTATTTTAATTATAAATATATATATTTATATGGCAATATAATTTATAATTATAAATATATATACATATGTATATATACATATACATATATGTCCATATATATACATATATACATAGCGGTATATATATATATTTATATAAACCTATATATATATGTAGTGCGTATGCATACCTTAACCGATATATGTATGTAATCATGCATATGTAGGTACGTACATTTCAAAAGGTCCATTACACGGCATACAAAAATACGCTATCTCTCTCTATATATATATATATATATATATATATATATATATATAATGCCGAATACGGCGACAGCTTATGACTTAATATATGAAGGTGCTATATTCAGCTGGGAATCTGAAGGCCTTCCAAATTATTCCTGTTTGCTTAGCAATGCGCAACGAAATCCACCTAGAAGGACCTAAGTAAATAATCCCCTTCACTAACACCAATAATAAATGATAATCATTGCGTTGGTCGTCGCTGAAGGGGACGGAGTGCATCGTCCGCGTGACGGTGGTAGGCTCAAAGAATGGTTCCATGCAACCTGTGTGGAACGGGGTACGGTCCAGGCACCGCCTGGTGTGCGTATGGTTTGTAGGATTTCCCAATTACGCTGGAATGCCTCCGTTCTGCTTGTTGAGGGAGTGTATGCGGGCTCGGTTGATGATACGTGCCTCCAATCCGCATGCCACCCTGTGTTATTCCATTGGGTTTACACTGGATATGGGGTGTGTGGGTGGAACTATGGGTTGTGCAGCGCAAGCCACCCATGGTCCCTTTTGTAGGCGCAGGCGTCCTGTGACTGTCCCCGTGGACTACACAGTGACAGGCAAATCCGGATACGGACGCCGCCAAAGCCATCATGCATATGTGTGTACCACTTGCTAACTAGTTGACTGATATTTTTTGAGGATGCGAGGAACGGCTTGACAGGCATGTTACGTATGCCGATGAGCATAAAAAAATATGAATCGATGGATATTTCTATGTATTTGTATATGCATGTTGATATAAAGGAAGACGTATATACATATCTAAATATACTGTTGCATAAGTGCATTTCTCTATAGACGGATAATTATTTTTTGCATGCATATATGTATACGTG
Source organism: Dicrocoelium dendriticum (assembly GCA_944474145.2). Taxonomy (NCBI): domain Eukaryota; kingdom Metazoa; phylum Platyhelminthes; class Trematoda; order Plagiorchiida; family Dicrocoeliidae; genus Dicrocoelium; species Dicrocoelium dendriticum. The sequence goes on from OX104063.1 coordinate 226,250,118, forward strand.
TACATATGCTTGTGCGTTTGTAGCATTTTAAGTAACTTGTGGACATTTCTTACTTATCACGGATTTGTTGCTGACCAACTTACTTCATATGCTAACTTAGCGAAGAGTTATGCCACCGTATCTGTATGCATTATTGGATTTATTTTATTTCAGCTTGTCGTTTAAATTGAATGGCTGTAGTTTGATATCCCTGGTATGGTTGCGCTTGATGTGTATGTTGACAAGGTGCCTACCTGTCTATTACCCACTACATCGTTCATACTGGCTCCAGCAGACAGTTGGTCGTTGCTGGAGGGGACGGGGTGCACGGTTCTTGTGGCCGTGCTAGGCTCAAAGAGCGGTTCCATGCACTCAGTGTGGAGCGGACTACGGTCCAGCCACCGCCTTGTGTGCGGTTGATTCCCCAAATACAGCGTGCTTGTGCTTGCCTGTGAAGGAGTGTGGGCCGGCTCCGTTGATGAAACGTGGTTCCCATCCGCATGCCTCCCGCAAGGAATTACTAAGGTGTTTTTTTGTTAGACTAGCTACCGCGCACATGCGCCTACAGAGGAACCATGAGTGGGTAGTGCATCGCAACCTACGGTTTCAACTACTATATCAGGTAACCTGTGAAACCGCAGTCTTGATTAATGACATCTCTTACCTCTGAGGAAGTCAGACTGAAAGTTTAAATGCGGGAGGCAATGCGTCGGAGGTGGCTCAGTGGCGGTGCGGACTCATCAAGCAATGGGAAGGCAATATCACGTAACCTGCGAAACCTCAGTCTTGATTAAACACATCTCTTACCTGTGCGGAAGTCAGACTGAAAGTTAAAATGCGGCAGGCAATGCGTCGTAGGTGGCTCAGTGGCGGTGCGGACTTATCAGGCAGTGCGCTTCGGATGTGAAATCACTTGTGATGTGATCATCCCTCATTGATCACACTGCTTACCTGGGAGGATGGATGATAGAACTTTCACATAACGCAAACGGAACAAGAACTGCTACCGTTGATGTGCGGTGCAGGCCATAAGTGAAAGTCCGTAGAACATGGATACAAATGATGCAGTCTAAATCCAAGGTCATAACATGCATAATGCAAGCTTACCTTGGCATCACTTTACGGCCGTGAGGCACCTGTACCATAACATTGTTAAACTCTCATTCGCACCTTCTTATATCTGCAGGGCACTTCCATACCATCTGCAACAATACAAATGGGCACAATAGAAAGTACAGGGAAACTATGCATACCTGCAGCGCCTGTCATGCTACGCAGTTCATGCATCTGCCACAGACACTACGTTGCGCATGAAAAGCAAATGAATTCTTCAGAACCACCATAGCACACACATGAAGCATGGTACCATTTTGAGCAGGCATCGCACATCACCCACTGCACCGAGTCCCCGCGATTTTCCACATCATCCTCCTGTTGACATACTCCGCATAGATCCTCCGAAACCAAACCCTCGGTATGGCGCTTCCGTTTCACGGGTACCTTGTAGCCAGAGGATGTGCGTGTGTGCAGTTTACGGAAGTCCTTGCCCCTTAGCGCACTCTTACTGGGGCTCACCTCCATCACACGGACCTTTAGGGGCGATTTCCGCTTCCTCGACGCAGTTGTGGAGGTGGATGGACCAGGTGTCGCGGTGGCGATTTCAGAGCTGACTTCATTTACATGCGTCACTTCAACCGGGGCAGGCACAATGGCCTCCGACGTGCTGGGTACCTCCGACGCTGCGCCAACATGGGACCCTCCCGGCGTAGACAACCCGCACAACATCCGAACGTTGTCCTCCTGATCCAAAGGAAGCGGAACAGGGCACCTGGACGTCCGAGCATATAACTGAAAACTGCCTTCCTTTGTCATCAGCAACGCAAGCATTTTCAGGTACATAAAAGCCGAGGAGAAGTTATCCGATCCATAACTGCACAGCTGCGTGCCAATGTCAGCCAAAAGATGTTGAGTCCTGCGAAGCTTCATGCTGCGGCTTACAACCGCATCGGTATCCCCTTGCTGTTGGTCTCGAATCAGAACACCGCCATCAGATGCAACACTACCTGAGGAGGCTGCGGGAGGTTGCCGGGGTGCGATCCACCGACATCCATGCAGTATGGCCTTCGCCGATTGCTCGTGAACCGAGGCAACATAACAAATGTGAGCACAGGGGATCCGCCACTGCCGATTAAACTCGCAATCGCATTCACTGCCCTGTGTGATGTATACTCGGCGGACTTTCGAACGAGGGCAGGTTACCAACCAATATGGGCCATCAGAACGACAACTGAGAACGGTGGATGCACGGAAATGGGCTAGGAAAACATTGCCTGCGAAATCACTCAACTGTGCAAAGACAGAAGCCACTGAGGACACCTCCGATGGAACTGAAAGGGAGCTCATGCACCGCCTAGCTATCAGGCTGTTCCTTTCGTGCACAATATTGTTTACCCTATCCACCACGCTGGTGAACAGAGTTAGCAACGATGACCTCTCGGACAAATACTGCTTCAGATGCTTGTTTTCGTTTTCCACCCTGTTGGTGGTGTGGCATCCAAAAAGGACAACATCTCTTAGTCGGTGAGCCGCCCAGCAGTCTACGTATGGAAGCCATGTAGCGCACAAATAGCGGTAACATTCCGGATTGCCACCCCGAACCGCGTTCAATACCCTTTGAAATACCGACGCATCGCGTGTATATATCAGGTTATGAAGCCACGCGCGCAACTGTATTCGACGACCATCAGAAATCCAACGTATCCGTCCGCAACGCCTAGCCATGTCCGCTTTCACATGGAAACGACAAAACACAACTTTCGCGGTGGGATAATGACGCCTAAACGCCCGCAACTGAGCAGCACACTTATCCATAACCACAGTTTTGCAACGTATGCTGCTGGGCACCATCTCCCGCATGGCCTCAACCGCTTGCCCATAGCTGTATGACGTCTCATCAGGTAATAACGCGTAGAAAAACGATATACCCAGACCTGTGACGTCAACGAACATGCAGTGCCACAATATGTATCCACCATAATTCAGTTGGTGCGTTGCATCGCACAACAAAACCTCCCCATAACGCCTCACAATACCACCAACTACCGAGGGAGCGAAGAATACATAACGAATCTGATTGCCCTCAGACACCAGTCGGGAAGCACCGTGACGTTCCAACATTTGTGCCACCTCCGACACTTCACATGACTGCGATTTTCGATTACGAGTACGCAAATTGCTCAGGTCCGCCCGGGTAACACGTTTGCCGTACTCATGAAGAATGAAGTGACGCAAGTCGGGTGTGCTATGAAAACTCTCCATCAAACGCAGAACCTCCTTCTCCTGTGCAGGAGACAGCCGACGATTGCGAGCATACAGCCACGGATTACCCAAGTGGAAATCATGACTATGGATCATGAAAGAACTTCGCACCACATATTTCCCATCCTTCAATACCACGGAGAATCGCGCCTTACATTTGTAAGATTGGTATCTACAGGCGTTAGCCTACAGGTGGTACAAATATCAACTTACCGCTTGCCACGCGATCCCGAACGTTCACAATGCACGCAACGGTACAGGATGTAACCGTAGGCGTCCACGTCCACCAACTGTTTGCGCCTTCCACGCTGATACGCCGCAGCAGAGATAGAGGTGAATCGGGAAAAACAAGTCGCCGTTGCAATCTGAAAACGTAGCAATTGCTCCTCCATGTCTTCCACACTTTCATACTTCCCAACAACCAAAGACTTGAACAGCTCACTATCATCCACAGACATAGCGATAGCGGAAAAAACAAGTATGGCCACCGAAATAATAAAACACACAGCATCCATTCGCGCCATCATTAGTGACCATTTCCATGGCATCATAATTGACACACATTCACTTTACCCACACAGATCTCAGCTATTTCCACCTATTGCACAATCATCCCCCTTGGCAACGTCGCTAGGTAACCACGTTGCTATGTACCATTTGTACCACGGAACGTCCCGAAACAACACAATTTTTTGTTACAGTAATCACACGGTCCGGTACTTAACTATAGACCTGTCAGTTTGACCAGCATCATGCTGAAATGCTTGGAAAAGCTTATAAGGAACAGGATCTGTGAGCACTTGACTGAGCACAATCTAATTAGAGCGGAACAGCATGGCTTTCTCAAAAAGAAGTCTTGTCTTACCAATTTATTGTGCTTTTTGGACGAGATTACCCGTTGTCTTGATGGTGGGATATCGGTAGAGGTGTGCTATTTAGACTTCAGTAAAGCCTTTGACTCCGTGAATCATCGATTTTTAATTGAGAAGCTGACATGGTTTGGATTACATCCTCAACTACTACTATGGCTCTCTGAATTCTTACGTGGAAGGACATTTAGAGTCAACGTTGGGGAAGCGAGTTCTAGTGTTGGTCATGCCTACAGTGGTGTCCCTCAAGGTTCGGTTCTGGGTCCATTGCTATTTCTTATGTTTATAAATGACCTGGCTCCTCTTCTTGAGGACCCCTGCTACATCTTCGCAGATGACTTGAAGCTGGTCAGTAGGGGAAACCGTGCGACATTGGCTAAGGACATCCTCACTGTGGTGAATTGGTCAAGTCAATGGGACCTACCTCTAAATGCCAACAAATGTCAACTATTGACTAGTAGTGGTAGCGGAATTGCAGTTCAGTCTCCTGTGGGATTTCTATCATTGCGGTGCACTGACGAAGCCCGTGATCTAGGTGCCATCGTAGCGAACAATTTTAAGCCTTCGGCACAGTGTCGCCACGCTGCCAATAAAGCACGACACGAATTATTTCGTCTTAGGAGGGCGCTGAGTAACACTAAAGCAGAAGTATTCTTGCCCTTATATAAAGCAGTGGTCAGGCCACATCTGGAGTATTGCGTTCAAGCCTGGTCACCGTACCTCCGTAGTGGCATCACTTGTATAGAAAAGATTCAAAAATTTGCGACCAGGATGATTGAAGGTCAACGAGGGAAGTCTTATGAAGATCGTCTAATGTAGCAGTTTGGAGATTCCCCGGTTTGCTTGTGTAAAATTCTAACCAAAATTCTATAATTGTACACTTAGGCAACCGGTGTGGTTTGTTGAACTGATTGCTGAGTTCGAATGCTTTACTTGCTCATCGCCATTTTTCTGCTTGGCGCTCGTTTTTGCACACCTTGTGGTACATAGGTTGCCCAGAAGAGGGACAACAGCAGATCAGCTTATTGCCTGGCACCAACATTGATCTAGCCGCTATGGCTGCTGCCCAACAAGCTGTTGTCCCTTTTCTGGGCAACCTATTTACCACAAGGTGTGCAAAAACGAGCGCCAAGCAGAAAAATTGCGATGAGCAAGTAAAGCATTCGAACTCAGCAATCAGTTCAACAAACCACACCGGTTGCCTAAGTGTACAATTATAGAATTTAGGTTAGAATTTTACACAAGCAAACCGGGGAATCTCCAGACTGCTACACTAAGTAGCTTAGGATTATTTTCCCTGGAACGGCGTAGGTTGAGAGGGGATTTGATAGAGACGTTTAAGATCATTAAGGGACTTAGTGGTATTAGTTCCACCCATCTGTTTGAACTGGCTACATCAGACCATCTGCGCGGGCATCGCCTGAGGCTTAAACATCACAGAGCTCGTTTGGACATCAGGGCAAAGTTTTTTACAAACCGGGTAGTTAACTACTGGAATAAACTCCCTTCTGATTTAGTGGAGTCTGAGACCGTAGAAGCCTTCAAAAGGGGCTTAGACAATTGTTGGTCCATCCTTTTTCCAGAACTATTGTAGTTGTACTTTAATATGTAGTGTATTTTGATGCTGGCATATGAAAGTGCAGAGATTGCTCTTGTTCTTGCTTCATTCCATTGCAGAAGCAAGAAGAGACAATCCAACGTCGAAGTGCCGGGGGTCGCTTCACTTACCGGCACAGGAACTGGACGCTCGTTAGGCGGAAGCCTCTATCGTCCATCTGACCTGACCTGACCTAGGCATCCGTCACTGGCAACACGTTAATCGCTTATCGCTAGACGGTCGCTCCGAGCTTTTCACACTCCTGCGTGAACGGCTTCTGTTTAAACTTAAAGGAATCGGCATTTCTAGGAATCTGTATTCAGTCTCGGACTTCTTAAACGACCACTATAAGCAAGTGAACGTAAATGACATTTCCGCCCTTGTTCTTATGATGAGTGGTGTCCCATGCTTTTCAATATCTTCACCAACGACTTACCGTCTGCTCTTTAGACGGATTGCCTACTCTACGCTGACGACCTAAAGCTGTGGATGGAAGTATCCATCCTTGAAGACGCTGACAGGTTGCAATCTACACTCGATCCACTCCATTGGAGGAAGACACGCAATTAACCTCAATTGCTGTCGATGAAAGTACGAATGACGTGATGGCTGCCATGTTGTGTGCCCCAGCGGTCCAGAATGCCTTTAAAGAGGCCTCTGATGTCGTACTAGCTGTCCAATGCGAGACCGAACTTATATACCGTGCCCAGTAAAAGCAAGAGGAAGAAGGCTAGGAAAGTCCGTAAGGCTCCCTCGAAGCCTGCAGATACTGAAACTATAAAGGTATTGTAGGTGGAGCACAAAGCTCCAACTCCAATCACTCCAGTTCCATTGGCGAAGAAACGTGCTTTGTCGACTTCGACCACATCCGCAGTCTGAAAAGACTAGACTGGTTAGTTGGAGGTAGAACACAAGCCTCAATCTTAATTACTCCTGCTCCCTTGGCGAAGAAACGCCCCGTGTCACTTGCCAAACCGGTCCAAACTGGGATCGAGTCGAAGATTCGTGGAGTGAATACGCCTCGTCGAGGTGATTCTTTTACTGATAGTAGCGTTATCTTTCTTAACGTTGCTGAATCCGCGGCAGCTCTTCCCAAGGAACGCATGCTGGACGACCTCCAGTGGTTCAATATCTGCGTCAACAACATGCTTCCACCTGGTTTCCCCGGTGTCACTATCAGGAAGCTAACCAGATTGCGGAACGTCCCTGTAGATACGCCAAATCCGCGACCCCGACTACCTCGTGTAGTCCTCTCAACCCCGGAGGAACGCAAAGCGTTACTGCGCGTTGCATTCAAACTCAAGGGTAGTAATGTCAGCGTTCAGCGAACTTACCAAATGGCTTCATCAACCAGCACCTGTGAAAGCTACTGAACGGTTAGAAATAAATGTAAGCAACAGCGTAGGACAGCTCGTCTTCAGTGCGAAAAGGAATAAGCTGACAGCCGCAAGAACTTTAGAGTTCTTTGCTTATGTAAAGAGACGCAGCGGTACAAACTCGTCTACCCCGGCTTTACTACGAGCGGACGGGACCCTTGGGCGTACCGACTATGATAACACTTGTATACTTAGCGAACAGTATACTGGTGTCTTTTTTCGTGAGGTCACTACCTCAGGTTGAGCTGGTCACAGCAGTCCCAGAGGATTCTTGCCTAACTGAAATCAACCTAACGGAGACACAAGTCTTCGGGCCATTGCAAGGGCTAAATCCTACCAAAGCTTCTGGCCCTGATTCAATTCGTCCGAAGCTGTCGCATGAATTGGCTGCTGAGTTAAGTGACCCTCTGAGATGCATGTTTACCATATCGCTCGACAGCTGTGCCTTGCCTTCGGAATGGAAGAAGGCAATCATCTGTCCTGCTTTTAAGGGCGGTGACAGAGCTCTGCCCGCGAACTACCAGCCTGTCAGATTGACAAGCGTAGTGGTTAAGTTGTTTGAAAAATTGATTAAATGGCGAATCGCATGCTTAAGTTTAACATTCCCAGTGCGGTACAGCACGGATTCCGTAAGGGATTTTCATGTCTGACGAATTTTTTTGTTGCCCGATAAAGCTGGGCTGAGGCAGTAGACGACGGTCACGCCATCGACTTGGTTTTCGTTAACATCGGAAGCCTTTGATACTGTCCCACATCAACGACTCATTGAAGTTGAGATCATATGGAATATTTCGAGTTGCCCTTAACGGGTCTCTGCGTTCATAGAGGGGAGAGAACGATGTATACGCGTGGGGCGTAGCCTTTTTCTTAGACAAGCTTTTCTTAGTGGCGTTCCGCAGGGCTCGGTTCTAGGGTCGTTGCTTTTCGCAATTTATGTCAATGACCTACCCCAGGAGCTTGAAGTACCGTCGCTATTGCTTGCTGATGGCCTCAAGCTCTGGAATATTGTGGATGTCCCTGGTGGCTCTGAGGCACTACAGAGTTCCTTGGTCCGCTTTATGGTTGATGCCTACAAATTAGGCGAAATGTTCTGTCCTCCGCATTGTAGTTGATAGTCCCCCACGCACTAAGTAGTTGGTTAAAGTGAACTCGCTGTTGTCACTCAGCAGGTGGATCGTGGTATCACCCATACCTCATTGCTTCACTCTGGGGACAATTGGAGGAAGGTTGCCTGTCGAGGGTTCCGTATGGTGTGGTTTATTCGCCGCTCCTTGGGTGTCCTAACGGCCAATATCTTTGTGAAACTGTTCTCAGCTTTTGTGCTACCCCATTTAGAAAACTGTATCTGTCTTGTAAGGGGCAAAATTGAATTGGAGCGGGTTTTGCGAGTGGGTACAAGGTTAGTGCAAGGATTACAAGAGCAAATGTATCCTGCACGTTTGCTTAGCTTGGGTATGTACTCAATGCACTACCGCAGAGTTAGTGGAGACTTGATCCTAACTTTACCGTATCTTAACGGGTACGATCGGTCCAGACTTGTCCTGGCTTTTTAGTGCTGCCTAGCTCTCTGGTCTCCGATGTCATTCGTTGAAGCTGCACAAACTGTGTTCTGACCGGGTAAGGACGGATACTCGCTTGTCGCGCTGAGTTATTGAACGTTGGATCTCGCTTTCGGAACACCTCGTTGGGTAGTCTACGGTTGAGGGTTTCGAGCGTCAGTTAGATGCTCTTGGGTGGCAGTACCAAACCTTCCCTTTCTCCTAACCGACTTGTATCTTTATCCCTCTTCCCTTTTTTAATTTCTTCTCACACCTTGGTATTATCATTATTTGGCTGACATTCCTCCTCTTGTTTTATTAGCCTACCCTTCACTCTTTTACTTCACATAAACCGATCTGGCAGGGACTGCTGGGCGGGAAATGTGAGCAGTAATTGGTTGGACAGGGTGTGACGCGGTCTCTGTTTTAGGCTTTTCAACATCTCAAGCAGACCTATCAATTCCCGATCCGACGATAGGCAAAAGAAGGAACATTCAGGGGATTATTCTATCGTTCCGGTCCCAACTGAACTTGAATGATTGGTCGATTACGTGGGAGTTGCCCATAAATAGCCATAAACGCTCTGTTCTCCCCGTTGGCGCATATAATCCATTTAGAACTTACCACATTGCTGGTTCCTTGCTCAGAAGCGCAACCCAAGAGAGGGATCTTGGAGTGTCATCAGACCTGCAATCTATTCAAGACACCCAGAAGAGGGTCGCCGCAGCCTACAGGATGTTCCATTCTATACGTAGAGGGTTTTCACGGATTTATTCCATAGCCGGCGTCGCCGTCCAGCCAGTTTGCCATACTCCTTGTCAAACCAGTGTGGCTTGACTGGTCCAGCTTTCCTATATTTGATGGGCACAAATCAGGTGCATAATGATTTTACTCCCTCTTTTATGATAGACAGACAGGCTTCAGTTGATGAATCCTGTGCTAACGACCAGTCCATCATACTGGCGGCTCGAGTGTGGCCATTATACTCCGCCTTCCAGTAGTTGAAGTCTGGCTCCAACGGAGGAGTAAACGGCAGTGGCAGCTCTAAGCTCGTCATGACCATCGAGTGGTCACTCGCTCTCAGGGGTTCAAAAACCTTAATGTCATGCACACGTTGCTCACAGCTGATCAGCAACAGGTCCATGCACGATGGAGTCGAGCGCCCGATGATGCGCGTCATTTAATTGGTTTGCTGTGTGGCCCCAGTTTCAAACTTCATCTCCACATACTTCGTCTCGACTTCGCACTGGCCGAGAAGAAGCTCGACCTCAAGCCACCGTATTCGAGGAAAGTTGAAATCGCCCATAAGCAAAACTTGCGGACGACTCATGTGATTGCGCACATGAGATGATCAGTCCAAGCTGCGGCTCAGTGGGCTGCGATACACGTCACCCACGGGGAGTTCAAAGCCTCTAAGGTGGAACACCATAGCTTCTCACACAGGCCATCACTGCTGTAGATGCTCGCGAGTCTCCCGCATAAGGAATACCGTATGTCATTTCATAGTCTATCACAGCGGAAGCAAGAATATCCGCTAATTTTGATTTTTTGCGCGGTTATTTCTGAACTGAATACCGTATTTTGGAGCAAGTAGAAAATAATTCTGTACAACTCCATCGGGTGATAATCAAGAAACATTTTAAAAAAAAATAAACACGTCCGGTGGTTTTCCTGAGATAGTTTAGCAACTCCTTCTGTAGCACACAAAATGCTTGTTTACACAGTGAGTCACAAGTGGGTGATATCGTTGTCAAGTGGCAACCGTCCTCTGAAACGTATGTTAGCGAAGTGTAAATCCAACAAAGATTTGCATTTCTGCACAGATTCGGCCTCGACGACGTGTTCTGGCAGTCTGTTCCAGGCGTGCACAACCCTCCGCTCGAAACACAGGGGGTATGGGATTTTCTTCAGATCAGGTACCACGAATTTGTACCTGTGCCCACGTGTGGTGCATGGTACTCGCAAGTGGAGTAACGACCTTAGCATGGGGAAATGACCGAGATGTAAAATACGGTAGGTCATGATAAGATCCACTCGAACACGGCGATATGACAAGGTGTAGAGCCCAAGTTTCATGCACCGGTTTTCATACGATAAGCCTCTCAAGCTGGGGATCAACTTGGTGGCGATGTGTTGTACTAGTTCGATCTTTTGCGCTTCGCCGCGAGTGATCGGACAGTATGCAGGCGAGCCGTACTCTACCGTTGGTCTGACGATGGAAGAGAAGAGGCGAGTGGCGACGTCCTCAGACCAAGTGCAGAAGCTGCGTTTCAGCGCCCAGAGCATGCGCAGTCCGTTTCAATACAGTTTGTTGGTGTTGTCGACGGACTTCAAGTCGCAGCGTGAGAGTACACCTAGGTCTTTCACGGAAGGTGTGGGATGCAGTGGTTGGCCGTCTAGGGTGTACGTTCGTCCGTGAACAGCCTTCCGGAGATTCATGAATAGGGACTTTGCCGGGTTGACCGGTAGGTGGACTTCAGCAGACTATACTGCGAGGCGGTCGAGGTCTTGTTGGAGAATGTCACAGTCATCGAGAGTATTAATTTCTCGCCAAATTTTGAGGTCATCCGCAAACAGTGCACACGGCGACCGTAGAAGCTGGGGCAGCTCGTTGATATGGATGAGAAACAGAGTAGGTCCCAGTACCGTACCTTGAGGTACACCACTGGTCGAGGGATACCAATCGGTTAGATGGCCGTCCACCTGTACCCTCCACTTTCTTCCAACGAGAAATTCATGGATCCATCGATGTAACGATCCTCCGACACCACACGACCTTAATCAGTCTAGAAGCAATTCATGATTGACTTTGTCGAATGCTTTGCTGAAGTCGATGTAGATTACGTCGACGGACTTTCCCCGGTTCAGTGCTTGCAACCATTCCTGTCCCGTCACATGTAAGTTTGTAACACAAGAATATCCCATCCTGAATCCTTGTTGTGCCGGTGTCAGAAGGTCTTTCGATTGCAACAGATGTATTAAACACTTTTTTACTATCTTCTCGATCACTTTGGCCAAAACGGGTGTAAGACAAATTGGCCTGTAGTTATCCACCTTACTGGGGTCGCCACGTTTCGGGATCGGCCTCACCACTGAGCGCTTCCAATCGTTTGGCAATGAGCCCTCAGACAATGATTTGTTGAATAGATCCGTAACAGCAGGCGAGATAATGGCAGCTAGTGATTTGATAATTAGTGGATGAAGCCCGTCAGGCCCTGCAGGCTTGGTACCGTCAAGGTTCGCAAGTAGCAGGCGCACCTCGTCGACATCACAAACCAAACTGTTGAGTTCTACAGGAATGTTATTCGCTGAGATGGGTATGGACGCCGCGTCGTTTGCAAACACGGAAGCGAAGTGAGCGGCCAGTGCGGACGCGCGATCGGAACTGGAAGTTAGCAGGTGTCCGTCCGCGTCTTCCAGCCATGACACGTCACCCTTTGGCTTCAAACGGCGTTTCACGTAAGCAAAGATCTTCTTTGGGGCCATCCTCGCATCAGTTGCAAGCTTTTCTTCGAACTTCCGGCGCTTTATCAATTTCACTTTGTTACAAATATTTCGCTGTCTTCTATATGCTTCGGCATCAGTGGCGGAGCCAGAGAGGCGAAATGCGTCCCACATTCTTCGCCGTAACCGAGCCAACCTACCGTATTCCTTGTCGAACCAGTGTGGTTTGATTTGTCCGACTTTCTGAACTTTCAACGGCACAAACTGAGAACAAAGCGAAGCCAATCCTTCCTTTATTACTGTCCAACCGTCCTCCACAGATGTAACATGCGGTAGAGACCAATCCATTTGGCTCGCTGCTCGATTTAATCCATCGAAATCAGTTTTCCAGTAGTTGTAAGCTGGTTCCACCGGAGATACACTCGGCAAGTTCAGTTCCATAGTGACTATCAGCACGGAATGGTCGCTTTTAGCTAGGGGCTCCTGGATTCGTATGTCATGCAAGCGCTGTTCGCAATTTGTCACCATCAAATCAAGGCACGATGGGTTCGAACGCGCGGTCATGCGCGTAGGTTGGCATATGTGTTGCGATTCCCCAGTTTCAAGCAACAAATCAACAAACCTTGATTCGACTTCAGGATACCCGGGCATGAGTTGGATTTCAGGCCATTGAATGTGGGGACAATTGAAGTCACCCATGAGTAGAAAACATGGACGACTCATGTTGTTCCGAAGATGCGGTAGCCAATCTAAAGAGCGGTTCAGAGGGCTCGGTAGAATGCACCTACTGTCAGCTTGCCGCGCCTGAGGTTGATCGAGCACCATACCTGTTCACACAGTCCATCTCCACTTCGGTACATGCTTACAAGCCTCCCACGCAGAGAAGACCGTATATAAAGTAAGACACCACCACGAGGATTTGATATTCTATCGTAGCGAAAGCATGAGTAGCCACTGAGATCGACTTCCTCTGCCATTACCTCAGAAGTTAGCCATGTCTCCGCCAGTCCTACGACGTCTGGTCGCTCAGAGGCAAAGAAGCGACACAACTCATCCTTTCAGCTACGCCCAATACGTCTGGTTGCCGCGAGGCGACAAAGTGGCAAACGTCCTCACTTTTGTTCAGTAGACTACAGACATTCGTAAAGCATACACGCAGGCCGCGGTAGAAACCGTATTACGTGCATTAAGCATTAGCCACCTGTTCTTCCGGATTCGGGGCGGAACCCGGGTAACTCTTCGAAAATTTACAATGTAGAGATTTGTTTCCCCGCCTTCAGTGCACCGCTATAGTTCACTCACGGTAGACTTGAGTTTTTCTCGGTCTACTGGATCCATGTGTGCGCGCACATTGATCTTCAAACCCTTAAGTCTACCGAGGTGCGATAATATCAACTTCCGACCAGCTTCGTCAACAAAGTGACTCTCATGGGTCGAAGTTTTCCGTTAATTTTTTTTCCCAGACGGACAGTTAGCTTCACTTTCAGCCTGTCTTCACTGACGTCGGGCAATCTATCAACCGGACTCTGCAGAAACGACGTCGTGTTCATAGCGAACCTGAGGGTTCGAATCCGACAATTCACATGCGTAGAAGACCATCAAGTTGCGACACCTCAGGTGGCTTTATGTAGTTTTCGGTTCCTTTGGCCTTTGTGTCTGCCAGAGGTCGTCACTACCTGGTTTGTCACACATTTGAGTTACACTCTCCGTCGAGGCAATGACAGGTGATAAAGAGAGCCTACTCGTTCCGTCGCAACGAGACTGGACCTTAACGTGGTGCGACGGTTTGCGTATCTCAATGACCCATTGAGCTATACTGGGTGATGCCTCCGAGCATCTTGAGCTACTCCTACCAGGTTGGTCAATGGTGTGAGGTCAGACAAACTCAGTCTCCTGGTCCTCCAGGTTGGGGGTTTGAAATGGGATGGCGTCCATTTCTGTAAAACTAAATCACTGCCACCCCGCTGCCTTGCGGACAGGCTTTTGAGCCAAAGGCTTTGGATGAGGACCCTAATCGTTCTCCTGTCTAGGTCTGGGCGCCCTGGCAGTATCCCACCCCACATACAACCATGACATTTTCTTCAAACATAAACTTCATCCTGCATCGGCCGTCGCGCAGATTATCAAGGGTCGCCTTATCTGCTGCATACAGCAGGGCGGATAAGCGAAAATATGCTACTGCTGGCGCCTCCCTTCTTTCTTTTCCACCTTTTTCTCTTACTCCCATCCCGGCCCCTATTACTAACCTACCTTCTATAATTCCCATCTTAATTGACAGCAACCGAAGTGCTACTGGAGTAGTACCATCTGCAGCCACCATCCCACAGCACCTATCGGCAAAAGTCCCTTATAAGGCCACGCTGTCCCGTTTCCATGGCGACATTCAACGTCCGCACTCTAAGACAAACAGGTCAGCAGGCTGCACTCGCACGCACCTTGGATACACTGGGTGTTGATGTGTGTTGTGTGTCCGAAACTAGGATTAATGACCCTAACGAGGTTATTGAATTGACTGCACCCGGCTTATCCTCTCGTTATTGGTTGCACGCATCCGGAGACGCCGATGCGGCACTCACGGGTCAAGCTGGTGTAGGTATCATTCTCAGCTGCAAGGCTGAGTCCTCGTTGGTTGATTGGATTCCGGTGAACAGCCGTTTATGTGCAGCCCGTTTGACGACATCAGCTAAGGTGAATTCGCGAAGTAAAACAAAACGCTGTTTATTTATGATTTCTGCTTATGCTCCCACCGACTGCAGTTCTAATGCAGTCAAGGACACATTCTATCACGAACTGAACACGCTGCTACGCAGTGCTACTAGTTCAGATATTATAGTACTTGCAAGGGATATGAACGCACAAGTAGGGCGTCTGAGCTCTTCAGAAGGTCAGCTGGGTGGTAAATATGGACTTAACGCCGAACGGACTGACAACGGCGAGCGTCTGCTGCAACTGTGTGCGGAGCACCAGTTGTTTCTTAGTAGCACTGCTTTTAGACACAGTGGGCGCCGAAGTGCCACTTGGCGTCCACCTGTAGCTGGTTAGCGATGGACCCAAATTGACCACATAGCCATAAGTTACAGGTGGCGCGGTTCCATTCTGGATTGCCGCTCGTACTGGAGTACTTGTATCGACTCTGATCATGCCTTGGTGCGCTGTCGTTTCTCCATGAACTTTAGCGGAAGGCGCACAAAGCGTCTCCCCCGATTGGCAACGGAGAAATTGTCCCAGCCCTCTGTCAGCCAAGCCTATCAAGAAGCATTGCCTAGCGAACTCTCGCTGTCTTGTCCCAATGACACTGAACTTCAGTGGAATAGAATCTCGGCCGCTATGCACGACGCAGGAGCATCTGTTTGTGGCACTATCAGTCGTCACCGCACCAGTCACTAGATATCCGAGAGGTCCGTGAACCTGTTGGAAGCTAGAAAGCACCTCCCGGCTAGTTCTGAACACAATGTGACCAGACGGGCTATTAGGCGTGAACTAAAGCGGAGCCTACGTGCTGACAAGGAAGCCTGGTGGACCAGTCGGGCTCAAGAAATGAAGGAGGCAGGAGCAGTAGGCAATTACCGCAAGCTCTTCCAGCTAATCCGCACCACTGGTCCCAGAAAACTAGGCGTCAGTGAGACAATCAGGGACAGCGCGGGTGCGCTGATACACAATAAGGAGCGCCGTATGGCTCGCTGGGCAGAACACTTTGAAGATCAGTTCAGCTGGCTCCCTGCTCCCGGACCTCTTCCTACTCAGGTGATGCAGGACGTGCCATGGACGGTTAGCTTAGAGCCTCCGTCGGAGGCCGAGGTCCGAAACGCGATCACAGCCCTTAATCGTTTTCGTGCCGCTGGCCCGGATTCCCTCCCACCTGCACTATTTAAGGATGGAGGTGAGGTCCTCTGCAAGGCACTGACCTCCCTATTCGAACGTATCTGGAACGAAGTGTGCCAGCTAATTGGAGCGAATCGATTATAGTAGCAATATACAAGAAGGGCAGTCGCACACACTGTTCGAACCACAGAGGTATTAGCCTAACGCAAGTTGTGACAAAATTACTGGCCTCGATTATCGTTCGTCGCCTCACTGCAGAACGGGAATCTCGGATTAGGGAAGAGCAGGCCGGTTTTCGCCCAGGACGTGGCTGTATAGACCATATATTTACTTTGCGGCAGGTGCTAGAGCAGCGCCACGCATACCGCAGACCGACAATAGCTGTGTTCCTCGACTTCAAGAGTGCGTTCGATTCAGTTGATCGATCGGTTCTGTTCGAATTACTTGCGCGAAAAGGTGCTCCCACGAAATATATGAACATTCTTCGTGCTCTATACTCGAACACTACAGACCGCGTCAGGGTCTATGGTGCCCTATCGGATAGCTTTTCGACTACAAGTGGCGTTCGTCAGGGTTGTCTGATTTCCCCGTTTTTGTTCAATTTCGTCGTGGATTCTATCATGGAGTGTTCCCTTGCGAAATCTCATGATGTAGGCGTTGAAGTGTTGCCCGGTGAAAGGTTAGTTGATCTAGATTATGCGGATAATATCGTCTTGCTTTTCGACGATGTTGGGGCGAAACAATCAACCCTGAATAGCCTGTCCAGAGTGGTTCCATTATTTGGTGTGCACTTCGCACCTTCAAGTGCAAAGTGTTGCTGCAGAACCACCAGCCACTTGATGACCCCTTGACGCTTGCTAACGAGGAACTCGAGGTGGTTGATCAATTCACTTATCTTGGCAGCTGCATCAGCAATGATGGGCGCATAGAAACTGACGTGAGCTCACGCATTGCAAAGGCCAGAGCTGCCTTCTTGAACCTACGGCATCTTTGGCGACAGAAGGGAGTTTCCCTTCATCTGAAAGACCGTGTATACAAGACCACAGTGAGGGCCGTTCTGCTCTACGGTAGTGAAACTTGGCCCCTTCGGTCTGAAGATCTGAGGCGCCTTCAAGTCTTTGACCATCGTTGTTTGCGAAGCATTGCTGGTGTCAGATGGCACCAGCGTGTCCGCAACGATGATGTGCGTAGGCGAGTACTAGGTGCTGATGATCATGCTAGCTCCCTAGAACAACAGATAGCATTGAATAAGTTGCGTTGACTCGGGCACGTGCTACGTATGCTTGGTCACCGCTTACCTAGGAGGGCCTTGTTCAGTCTACCAGGTGTAGGATGGCGCAAGGCTCGAGGTGGACAGAAGTTGACTTGGCAGCGGGAAATGAAGTCACTGACAACTAAACTGGGTGCCGTTGGTCCGTCTCGCCTTCCAGGCTGGAGTCCACGTGACTCACCTTGTGCTTGGCTCGAGACTTTACAGGACATGGCTCGCAACCGACACCAGTGGCGCGTCTGCTGCCGTCTCCTACTCGGATTGTCTGTTTAAAGTGTGTTTGGTGCTGAGTTATCTGCGGGGTAATGGCTGATTATGACGCGTGGCAGTGAAAGCCGCAAGGAAGCTGTCTCGCCGATGCCGCGTTATCTTTGCACGAAAGCCAGCTGTTTGTGACGGTATGTTTTTAACACAAGGTGTAGGCGCCTTGACCCTGAATGTTTGCTTAGGGCATTAAGGTTTTCAGGTAAGTCCCCCTTCTCTCCCTCATATTCTTTATTTCATAGGTCCTTATGGTTGTATGGCAGCGACGCATCAGTTCAAATGGCTGATGTACTGCTGCTGATGATGATGATATCTACACAAAATGTAGGCGCCTTGACCCTGAATGTTTGCTTAGGGCATAAAGGTTTTCAGGTAAGTCCCCCTTCTCTCCCTCTTATTCTTTATTTCATAGGTCCTCATGGTTGTATGGCAGCGAAGCATCAGTTCAAATGGCTGATGTACTGCTGTTGTTGTTGTTGTTGATGATGATGATGATGATGAGCGACTTGCTCAACGGAGCTGATGGTAGGCGTGCAAGATGCTTGCGTCTGTGCCTGTTGCACAGAACTTACAGAGCTTCGGGTCTTGGAACGCCTCACT
Organism: Dicrocoelium dendriticum; assembly: GCA_944474145.2. Classification (NCBI taxonomy): domain Eukaryota; kingdom Metazoa; phylum Platyhelminthes; class Trematoda; order Plagiorchiida; family Dicrocoeliidae; genus Dicrocoelium; species Dicrocoelium dendriticum. Next base: position 226,268,195 of record OX104063.1, read on the forward strand.
TTACTGGTCTGCTGATTGGTTTTCCCAGGGGACTTGGACTCCATTTTGCACTGGCACTTCTTACATATAGTCTTGACAAAATCGTGTTGAATCTCGCGGATTACGCGAAACTGGTTCACAGAAAGACCAATACACGAAATGTGGAACTTCACCCGGCAAACGCAACATGAAACAGCGTTTGCGCGATGCCGAACACTCTTAGATCTACTTCCGTTTCGAGACTGCTTCACTCCTTTTTAGATTTACCAGCGATTGATAAGAGAATTTGGGAAATAGACAGTCTAGCGAATAGCCCTTAGCAGGAGCCCCGAGAGCGATTCGGAAAGGCAGATCGGTTTGCAGTGAAACTTTTATTTGCACACCAAAAGATTCGCTATTACCTAGTTATAAAAAGGCGACACCATTGACGTTCTAGCTAGAGGCTGGCTTGCCAAACAACCTCGTGGTGCCAGCTGGGTGGTTCGGGTTTTTCCCGTTCCAGCGAATGGTTCGGCGGCAGTGTTCCAGGACGTGGTGGGTTTTCGCCTGGCAAGCGTTCTCCCTATAAAAAGCCACAAACGTCTGTTTAACAACACTGCAACGTGGCGGATGTGCCTCGGCACTAAATAAAGTCACTGCCCTTGCCTCTCCCTGAGAGGCATTGTACTTTAAGGATGCGTTGGACCCTGGTCATTCCCGGACCGAAAGGCGTATGAACCATCTATTTGGTCACCGGCTTAGGCATAGTGATTTTGGAATCACGAGGATAGAATTTCCAGTAGTATCAGTAAACGACGGATTGAGACACATAACTATAAGAACTGCCATTATCAAATAAGACATGCAGTTTGGTGTTGTTTACGAAAATTCTGGTTGTACGAGACAAGCAGCTTGGTGCTGAAGCCGTCAAAATGGACGACAAAAGTGGATGTAGTGCTGAAGTGATGGATGAACTAGAGGGTTTGGATTTGTGCACACGTTTGAGATGCCCCGTTTTCCTACAGGCTTTGCAAATGGCATCTTTCACAGAACACTTTAAGCTGGGGTGCTGGGTAGATCCACAAAGATAGCACCTTGCCGTGGATACCGTTAACACAACGGGTTCAGCCTCAGCTGGGTTAGTGATGTGATGATGAGTACGTGGAAAAGAATTTGTCGTGACACAGGGGATGGTTTCAGTTGCGTAAAACTGTGATTGTTTCAAAACAACCTTCAGCGACCTTGACATATCATAAACAGTTTGAAAGTTCAAGACTGGTTGCTCCAGGAGCCTTGTTCGAATGCTGTTTGACTTTAAGCTGGCTTTCCGAACAACCTCCTCGTGGTGCCAGCTGGGTGGTTCGGGTTTTTCCCGTTCCAGCGAATGGTTCGGCGGCAGTGTTCCAGGACGTGGTGGGTTTTCACCTGGCAAGCGTTCTCCCTATAAAAAGCCACATATGTCCGTTTAACAACACTGCGACGTGGCGGATGTGACTCGCCACTAAATAAAGTCACTGCCCCTTGCCCCTCCCTGAGAGGCATTGTACTTTAAGGGTGAGTTGGCCCCCTTGTCCTTCCCGGACCGAAAGGCGTATGAACCATCTATTTGGTCACCGGCTCCCAACGGGTTGCGACGCCCTCACATCGCCCTGCTGTCTTGTAGGTCAGATCTTTGATCAAAGGCTCGGGGTGGGGCCCCCTAAGACAACCCTCTACTTCGGCCTGGGCAACCGGGTAGTATCACGCCCACTGACGAATCATGGACTACACCGCTCACTACTACTGCTATGCAACTCTTCTGTCCTAACTCAACCGCTCAACGTCCACTCACAGACCACCCCACCTCCCGTTCTTCACCTACATGTACTCTTGTGTCTTCTACGGTCACCGTCACAAACGACCCGCGTCTCGCAGCTAATGGAAGTAACAGCCCAACTCCCGGTTTTCAATGTCCTGCGATCGCAACTGCCTCTCACTCCACAGAAGCTCCAGCTCTTCTTCGACCTGGTTCTCCATTCATCCTCGCAGCGTTTAATGTTCGAACTTTGATGCAGATCGGACGACAAGCATGTCTAGCCCGTACTCTTGAAACGCTTTCGGTAGACATCTGTTGACTTTCAGAGACCAGATTACAAGACTCTAGCGCCGTCATCAGAATGGCCTCTCCGGTAAACCCTGATGCCAAATACCACTTGCGGCTTTCCGGAGACCCAGAAGCTGCCGCCACTGGTCAAGCTGGTGTTGGGGTTGTATTAAGTGCCAGGGCTGAATCAGCTCTGCTTGGCTGGATCCCAGTCAACAGCCGACTATGTACAGTCAGACTACCAGGTTCATGTAACGTAGGCAGGCGTCGAAACGTTAAGCGTGCCTTATTTGTCGTCTCCGCCTATGCCCCTACAGACTGCAGCCCGGATGCAGTTAAAGGTAGCTTTTACCAGCAACTACATGAACTTCTGCGTGCTTCCAAAAGGACTGATATAGTCATTCTTGCCGGGGACTTGAACGCGCGGGTTGGCCGACTTTCACCAAGCGAGCACAACCTTGGGAGTAGTTTTGGTCTCGGTGGCAGTCGATCAGACAACGGAGACAGACTGCTTGCTCTTTGCTCTGATCATCGCTTGCATTTTTCGAGCACTAGTTTTCGGCACTCCAGGAGATGCACTGCTACCTGACGTCCGCTCTCACAAACGCAAGAGTGCTCCCAGCTTGACCGCATAGCCATCATCTACAGATGGCGCGGAAGCGTAACGGACTGCCGATCGTACTAGTCAACTTATCTAAACTCCGATCATGCATTGGTTCGTGCTGATTTGCATGCGTTTCGGAGGATCATCTAAGCGCACTCTCTACCGACCGGACGTCGCGAATCTACAAAACGCTGCGATTTTAACCAGGTACCAAGCCTCACTGTCAACCTTGCTTGGGTCAACTATTGGCGGTGGCCTCGATTCGCAGTGGGCGCATATCAAAGATGCGTTAGTTTCCGCCAGTATCGACACTTGTGGAGTTGCCCGTCACCCACCGAAACATTGGATTTCCGCCGACTCCTTGTCGCTGATGGACAAACGTCGCTTGATACCATCGGATTCCAGACACAGTGAAGAACGCCAATACCTTGGTCGAGAGTTGCGCAGGAGTCTATAAATAGACCGCGAAGCTTGGTGCTGTGAACTTGCTAGGGAGATGGAGCTTGCTAGTCTCTGTGGTAATACCAGGAAACTCTTCCATCTTATTCGAGTCACCGAAGGTGTTCGATCTGGTATAAGTGAAACAATATGCGAAGAGGATGGTACCTTAATCACGACGGTTGGAGCGATGGGCCGAACATTTTGGATCGCAGTTTTGTTGACCCTCAGCTCCATCTGCAACCTCTGGCGCTGGCGCTGGGGCCGAGTGGTCTAGCCACACAAACCCTCCCTCTTCCTAGGAAATCGAGCAGGAGCTCCGGCACATGAAGCGTTATAAAGCCCCCGGCCCTGATGGTCTTCACCCAGCTCTATTTAAAGATGGTGGCGCATCGCTGGTTCGAGAACTCACCGCTTTGTTCTCAAAAATTTGGTCGAAAGAGAAAGTTCCATCATCTTGGGGTGAATCGATAGTCGTCCCTATCTTCAAAAAGCCCCTGCGCACAATCTACTCCAACTACAGAGGAATAAGTTTAGTCCCCGTCGTTTGCAAGCTGCTGGTGTCCACCATACTTCGCAGGCTATCCCCAACACGCGAATCGTTGCAACGAGAAGAACAAGCTGGGTTTCGGCCTGGTCGCAGCTGCATCGATCAAATCTTCACACTTCGCCAGATTCTCGAGCTCCGTCATGTGTATCAGAGGCCAACGATTGCTGTGTTCTTGGGTTTCCATGCAGCCTTCGATTCTGTCGATCGTACAGTACTGTGGCACTGCCTACTGAGGAATGGTGTCCTCGAGAAGTTCGTCTCCATACTGCGCGTTGTCTGTAGTCTGACCTCGGGCAGGGTTAGGGCTTATGGCAAGCTTTCGCCTAAAGGTGTGGTATCCAGTGGATTTCGACAAGGATGCCCTATCTCTCCGTTCTTATTCAACTTTGCCATTGAGGATGTCTCGAAGAACGCTCTAGACGATTCGTTGAACGCTGGCGTTGAGCTCCTCCCAGGTAGTCGAGTTGTTGATTTGGATTATGCTGATGATATCGTCTTGCTGGGTGACGATCCACAGGTCGTCCAACTTGCATTAAACCGCTTGGCGATTGAAGCATCAAAGTACGGTATGTACTTTTCGCCATCCAAATGCAAGGCTCTCTTCCAAGACTGGCAGATGCCTCTGCCTGCACTCACTCTTGCTGGTGAGACACTAGAGGTTGTGGAGAGCTTTGTCTACTTGGGAAGTTGCATCACTGCTGGCGGGGCTGTTGGAGACGAGATTTCGATGCGCATCTCTAGAGCAGGCCTCGCTTTTTCTAGGCTAAGGTATTTGTGGCGTCGCTACGACATTCGTCTCTCCATCAAAGGGCGGGTCTATTGTGCAGCTGTTCGTGCTGTACTTTTGTACGGATGCGTGACCTGGCCCGTTCGTAAAGATGACTTGCGCAGGCTATCCGTCTTCGAGCACCGCTGTCTGCTGTATTATTGCCCGTGTGTGGTGGCAGCACCACGTGAGCAATGTGGAAGTTAGACAGCGTGTCTTGGGACGTGGAAACCACTCGCTCGAGGAGCTCATCTCATTGCATTAACTGCGGTGGTTGGGACACGTATTGCGGATGCCTGTCCAGCGTCACCCGCGTCGTGCGTTGTTTGCACTTGCTGGACAGGGCTGGAAGAGACGATCTGGTGTGCAGCCTACAACATCGAGAAGCCGCATGAAAAAGCTGACGAAACAGTTGACTTTGACCGGTTGTTGTCGACTACCTGGTTGGGGTCCTAGAGATGAGGATACTTGCTGGTTGAAGACCTTGGAAGTTATGGCTCAAGATCGATGTCAATGGCGGACGTGTGCATTGGTGGTGTGTTGCGGTATCCCTTCTTCCTCCCCCTATAAAAAAGAACAAACTGATAAAAGTTTTCAAGAACTGTGAGTGGTAAACTTGACAAAAAAAGCATTTGTTGCTCTTTTCTTATTGTTCGTATTGTTTTCCTGTTCAGCGATGATTCCGGTGGCACAATATCTGTACCACAGATTGTATATATATATATATATATATATATATATATATATATATATATATATTAAGCCGATTATAATGGTATCACGCATGGCGTCGTCGCAATATTCGTCAGCTGAGACAAAGCGAAAATCGCGGTCCTTCGCTAAAAGTTTGACGCTTTGCACAAACTGCTCGATATTTTATCCACCTTCCTGCTTGCATTTAGTTAAAAGTTATCGAGCAAAATCCACTTTTTAGGACGTACATACAAGGACTGAAGAAGGGAAACAGCACCTTCGAAGGTTTTGCATTTAGCGACATGCTGATACATCTAATGAGACAGAAAGTTGACAAACATCCAGGATATCCGAGTTGTCAGAATGAACTCGTTCTAAAATTCTAAAACGCCGTTAGGCGTTGAATGTTCAGAGCCAATACGTTCACTGTTTAGAGGCATATGGAGTATTCAAATCAATGTCGAATTGATCGGTAAGAAGACAGCGCTGCACTGTGTTGTTAGACCAGTAAATTGATGCGTTAGACCGAGATAACACAACAGGCAGAATAACACAGAGTGGAAAGTATACGCTTTACTGGTCTGACAACGAAGCTGCATCAGCTGAAAAGTAAAAGAGTTGATAATGATGTACACTGTACAAGGGAGCAAGTGTATGCATCTGATAATGTGATCGATTCAAGCACGGTCAGGGGCGGAAGCCAGCTTAGATTTCAGTGATTCGGTCCTCACGGGAACCAGTAAATCGTCGAAGAATGATACTCGTGAGAAGTTTGGAGGCAATGGAAATGCATCGGTAATTTTCGTATAAATTCAGCTGACCCCTCCTGAAGATGAGCACTACAGTTGCCAGTCTGAAGGCACTTCTCCAGTGTCCATGTTAAATAAAGAGCCAAGTCCAGTCAACAAAGAGTCACTGGCCTCTTTCTACAGTGACGGAGGAAAGTCGTCGGGTCCAGGGGCCTTGTTTCGTTTCCACACGGGAAGTTTATGTCGAATCTCGTCCAAGGTGAGAGTTGTGACATCTACATCCCACCTCAGCTCAGTTGATTCGTCAAGCGACTGTGTCGCATTAGGTCTGCTGAATTGCTCCTCAAAACGTTCCACCCAACGGACTAGTCGACAAAGCTGAGTATGGATCGACTGTCCATCTTTCTCAGCTATTGTCTCGCTAACTGGTGTTTTTCTCGGACCTATGTTCCGGATGAGCTGGAATAGCATTCAGCTGTTCAGCTGTTTCTACATCTCATGGGCGCTTGTCATCCACCAACGTTCCTGGTCAATTCGAAGACACCTTGTCAGACTTCGTTTCAGGAGTTACGGACACATTGAAGCTCACTGCTCATATGAGCCTGTATTCATGTTTCGATCAAACTAATCAATACTGCAATGATCCATTCACAGTTATGTCTCAGTTTGGATGTGCCATAGACATCAAAGGCATTATGAATGGCACATTTGGGACGATGTCAGTTAGCGTTCGTCTCACCAATCTCATCCATCATTGACAATTAGTGGGCCACTTCGTTATGACGTTGAACTGCGGAATGGCGTTTCAACTTACAGGTAAGGTTAGGAGATAGGTGCTTCTTTGAAACGGGTAGAGCGCCAAGCGTACGTACACTAGAGCATGATCGGAATTCAGGCATGTGCTCCAAATTGATCGACAGTCTTGGATTGATGTATGCCATCTGTAACTGATGGCAATATTGTCACTTTGGGTCCAGGTCATTGAGGAATTCGATGGACACCAGCTGACGCGGTGTGAACGTTTGTGCCTTAATTCAGTGCTGCTAAGGTAAAGGTTGTTTTCGGCGCACAGTTTGTAGACATCAAGCACCATTGTCTGTTTGGCGTGCATCAACTCCGTAGCGCCCTCCCAAGGGTTATTCATGATCTGAAAGACGACCCACATGGGCAGTCGAGTAGATTGCTTTTAACACGTTTACTATGGATGATACTAACGTCGTAAATATCTTGAGCCATTGACTCAATATCGCCAGAGACGCGAAAGGTGTAGTCGTTATCGTTAATTTCAGAACCAGAGAGTCGAAGTTTCGTCACAATCCGGTTATTCTGTATGCGTGTTTCGGAGGCAAAACACATATCAATACCAAGAGAATGGAGAGTGAGAGTTAGTGCTGTCTGCTGGCCGATCTCACCTAGGGTGCAGAGATTAAAAGAACCAATGTGAATTAAAAACCTAGGTTTGATGGTAGTGCTACATGTATCGATGGCAGCAGCTGGAAGGTCAGCGGCAGTCTTGCTCAATAGGATGGAGTGAGAGTTAAGAGGGAAGAAGAGGAAAACAAGCAGAGAGAGTATTGTCGATGGGATCGAGAGAGCAGGTGATACTCGCCGGCTGCTCATTCCGATAGAGGGGTTTTTCGAGGTACCCGACCTCTTGTCTTTGACTCAACGATCTGACTTTCAAAGCAGTGGGGTACATGAAGCTTCGCTTGGGGAACTCCACCCGGAGTCTTTGGTTCAATAGCCTAATCGACAAGGCAATGGGAAGCAAGTCCAGCTCGGAAGTGTGATTGAAGTCACCCATTGGGATCTGCTTAAGGCCAATTACACACAGTCTCTGAAAATTTAGAACAATTCATACGTGTGCTGCGACCACGGTCAGCCGCAGATGGGAGTTGGCGGGTTTGAACCAAATTTACCAGGGGCTGTTTGGCTTGAGGCGAGCCGTAGCAACCCATTTAGTAAGGGGTTTCTCTCCTCTTGACCAAAGCTTCGCTTGGGCTCCTCTTCCATTCACACCCTAGTCGCGTAGACTACGGACGTCATGGGAGACCTTGTTTAGCATGCGCAACATGTGGCTTAACCGTCGCAACATGGTGCGTGATATAACAGTGCTTAGCCGTTCACTCACTCTTCCTGCACCAAATGCGCGACACCGAACACGCTCATGAGCTAAATTGCGAAGGCAGCGTTGGTCTGACGACCTGATGATCCAGATTTCTTAACAGTAAAAGAGATTTGAACACACAGCTGCGTTGTAAACTCTGCCTTTCCTCGTGAGAGTGATTTCACGCCGACGCCGCAGGTGGTGAAGATCGGCAAAAGCATCTCGAGTTTTTGCTATGCGGTTCGGAATCTTATCTTCTATTCCATAGGTGCTGATATAGCTGCCTCGGTACTTGGACTTCCGAAAGACTTTTAGCTGATGACCACAAGGGGTCAACCCAAGCATAGGCCTTTGCTAATCTTGGGGCTTCTGCGTTTCTAATGAGAATAGCATCGCCCGGAACGATTGACGATCAGTGCTACTTGCACGTTTGAAAGCTGCCACAGATTGGCGGTGTCATCGGCGTACTCCAGGTCAAGAAGTCGATCACTTAGGGGAAGCTCCACAACTTGTAGGTTGTTTCCAATGAGCGAGGTTTCCATTACTTCGTCTAAGTTAAAAGAGGTAGGTGACAGTGCTAATTCCTATTTCACACCGCTATGGATATTGAAGGGCGGCCACAGTTTGTCGAAAACTATCACACTGCACGAACTACGCGCATCATGCACTCTGATGATGTTTACGTTCTTATCAGGCACATCTTTCCTAAGAAGACGGCCCCAAAGGGCATATCGATCCATCGAATCGAAGGCACGTTTAATGTTGATGAACACAACTGCGATGGCTCACTAATACATATGGCGGTATTCTATTAGCCGACTCAATGCTTAGCTGTGGTCAACGCAACCTCGACGAAATCCAGCTTTTCCTTCGCGAACCTGGCTTTCACGGCTGTCAGTCTATATCAAACAACAGACAAGCAACTTAGAAACAGTTGGGATCAAACTGATTTCTCTATGATTGCCGCATTCCAACTTGAGCCTCCCTTATAAATTGGGACTATAACCGAGCGGCCGCAGTCTGTTGCGACAATGGACAAAAGCGGACAAAAATGCGGATACTTATCAATTCCCGTAGGATGGCCAAAAAGAGAACCACAACTTGGTGACTGGAAAACAAAGGGATAAAATGAAAATCTTTTAGGTGGACACACCAGTGTTAACACAGAGGCGCGCAGAAACAGCCAACAACAGTCTTGTAGGTTAATTCTGCTTGTGCAACTTTCGTCGCATTATATCGTCTGTGGAGACACAAAGGCTATATCTCATAGTGTAGGTGAGTTAGGACAACATCAAGGCGATTTTTGAACACAGGTTAAGTGAGGGCGGAAACAACATAATTTGGGAGGGCGTTCCAAGGCTGACACACACGAAAAGTGTAAAAGTTCCGTCGACATTCTAGCCGACTGCATTGCGTGACTAACTTGAACTGGTGGCCCCCTCAAATTCGTGTTGTGGCTCAACAGTAGTGGGTGACGGCAGATGTGCTTGGGGTTTCTTAGAATCTGCTAGGCCATAATAAGGTCGCTACGTAGGCGCCGGTACCGGCCACTGTATAATTTTATGGTCCTCAGTCTAAGTTGTGGGGATGATTGAACAACCCTTTAACGTGCTTCGTGGTTCGTCGCTGTGGAGTCTCGAGTGCTGCAAGGTCTTGCTTGTGCCAGGGCTGCCGCACCTGGCTCGCGCATTCCACCTGAGGCCGCGCGTAGGTGTTAAGCAACTGAGAACAGACAGAGGGATCAAACCGTCCAAATACCCTCCACAGCATGCCGACGTATTGGTTCCCGGTCTTTGACGCCTTCTCAGATTGTTCTGAACAGCCCAGATCAGCCTAAACTGGTACCCCAAGTTCGCGCTCCTGGGTGACTGCTTGCAGAATGTGATCTCCGAGCTTGTGTGTGATGTTCGGCTGGTGGCGAATGTGAACCACCTTACACTTCCCCGAATTGAACGGGATCAGATTGTGGAGTGATCACCCATACGCTCTATCCAGGTCTCGCTGAAGTGCATGGAGAATCTTCTGGGTCGGCGATCGCCCGCCACATCATAACATCGTCAGCGAACAGCAAGTAATCTGAAGTAATCAAACGCGTAAGCTCGTTCATGAACACGAGAAACCGACGAGGGCCCAGAACTAATCCCTGTGGTACTCCACGTTCGACATAAATCAGATCGGACAATGCACTTCGAATTCTGACCTACAGTTACCGATCGTGCAGGAAATTCCTGATCCACTCAAGAACTGGATCGCCAACTCCATAGCTTTCGAGCCTTTGAAATAGAATGCGGTGGTTCAGTCAGTCGAAGGCTTTGGAAAATTCAAGGTAAGTGACGTCCTTCCCTCTGCCTGTTTCGGCCACTTCCGTCCAACTTCTGCGTGCAATCAGTGGTTTGGTAGTGTATGAACGGTGCTGGCAGAAACCGTGTTGCTCGTGTGCTATAATGTTGTCGCGTTCTAGATGGTCTACTAAAGCCTCAGCGATGATTGCCTCCATCACCTTTGAGAGCACTTGGAGGTGGACCACTTTGCGATAGTTGGCAGATTCCGAGTGATTACCACTTTTAAGATTGGGAGTGATTACGCATGTTTCCACATGGTAGGCAAAATTTGTTTATCCAAACACTTTTGGATGAAATGCGATAATGGCCCGGCCAGCTTTGCTTCTACGTTCAGAACCCTCGGGTGCGTATACTCAGTTCCGGGTGAGCTGTAGGTGCGTAATGAGAGCAGTTTCTTCATCACAGCTGTGGCAGTAAAATCGATGTTAGTAAGTGTTGAAGTTGGGGATAAGGAAGTGGGTATGTAACACTAGCGGACGTCTCTTTGGAAGGTTAGGGCATACTGCATTCGTAGCGTGTTGGCTGCCTCTTCGGCACTGTGCTACTCCGACTGACGTGTTAAGTGGGGAGATACGGAGCTTCACTTTTCGGATGGTGTTAACATGCTTGTATATGAGCTTTTTGTTGTTGACAAATTTACAGACCAAATGTTGTTGGTGAGTCACTTTGTCCTCGCGGACAAGCATGTTACAGCAGTTGCACTGGGTCACGTAACCGCTCCAGGTTTCAGGAGAAGGACGAGCTCTGTAAGTGTGCCAAGCTGCATTCCGAATTGACATGCGTTTACGACTTCTACTTTTGATGAAAGAATGCGGATAGGCTGAGCAAACCCTCTTTGTTTCCGAAACAGTTGCGATTAGATTGCTGAGGCGTCCTACTCCCAGCATCAACCTTCACACCGTGTCACCTGGTGTCCATCGAATTCCTCAATGACCTGAGCCCAACTTGACCATATTGCCATCAGCTACAGGTGGCACACATCATTCCAAGACTGTCGATCAATTTGTTGCACATGCCTGGATTCCGATCATACTCTAGTTCGCATAGACTTGGTGCTCACTATCCCCACTTTAAAGAAGCGCCTATCTTCTATTCTACTTATCTGTAACTTGAACTCTCATTCTGCATTTCAACCATATCTTAACGAACTGACCCGCTAATTGTCGGTGATGAATGAGATTGGTGAGCCGAATGCTAACTGGGATCATCTCAAGCGTGCCATGAAGATTGCTTTTATCGCTGACGTGCACCCGACTTGAGACATCGTAACTAAATGGATCTCTGGAGCATCGACCAGTTTGATTACAGCACGTAAACCGGTTCCGATGGGCACTGACTTTCAGTGTGTCCGTAACTCCTGAAACGAAGTCTGACAAGGTGTCTTCGAATTGACCAGGAACGTTGGTGGATGACAAGCGCCCATGAGATGTAGAAACAGCTGAACAGCTGAATGCTATTCCAGCTCATCCGGAACATAGGTCCGAGAAAAACACCAGTTAGCGAGACAATAGCTGAGAAAGATGGACAGTCGATCCATACTCAGCTTTGTCGACTAGTCCGTTGGGTGGAACGTTTTGAGGAGCAATTCAGCAGACCTAATGCGACACAGTCGCTTGACGAATCAACTGAGCTGAGGTGGGATGTAGATGTCACAACTCTCACCTTGGACGAGATTCGACATAAACTTCCCGTGTGGAAACGAAACAAGGCCCCTGGACCCGACGACTTTCCTCCGTCACTGTAGAAAGAGGCCAGTGACTCTTTGTTGACTGGACTTGGCTCTTTATTTAACATGGACACTGGAGAAGTGCCTTCAGACTGGCAACTGTAGTGCTCATCTTCAGGAGGGGTCAGCTGAATTTATACGAAAATTACCGATGCATTTCCATTGCCTCCAAACTTCTCACGAGTATCATTCTTCGACGATTTACTGGTTCCCGTGAGGACCGAATCATTTAAATCCCGGCTGGCTGTGGCTACATCGCCCACATCGCCTAGACACGCATGCAGATGACCGCCTATGGTGATTTTCCTTGACTTGAAAGCCGCCTTTTACTCTGTTGACCGCGCCAGCTGGTGGCATTGCCTATCCATTAATAGCGTGGCAGCCAAACTCCTTTCCATTCTGAAGCCTGTCTACCGCGATTCCCGATGTCATGTGAGGATCTACGGGAATCTGTCTCCTGAGTTCCCCACGACAAGCGGGGTTCGTCTGTGATCTCACATATTTCCTTTCCTCTGTAACTTTGTTATTGAAATGATCATGTATGGTTCGGTTCTTTCCGACTCTACTTTAATGGAAGTTCTGCTAAGCGACCGATTGACAATCCCGGACTATGCGGTTGACATAGCTTTCCTTGTGTCTGTTTCACTGTCTATGCAAACATTACTGGATAGGCTGACGCGTAACGCTGCATGGTTCACACTTTGCACCTTCAAAGTGCAAAGTACTGTTGCAGCACTGGATCGATCCACCTCCTGTTTTACCTATTTCCGAACAAGCACTGAAACTTGTGGATTGGTTCACTCACCTTGGTATCTTTGTCACTACTGGTGGTCACATCACTGAGGAAATTACTGTGCATATAAGCAAGCCGCTTGTGGCATTCCAGAGGCTTGACCGTCCATTTAGATGGCGGGAAATCAGCTTGTCAGTGAAAGATAGGGCGTCTAAGCCTGCGATAAGGCCGATTTTACTGTATGGATCAGAGACCTGACCAGTAAAGACATTAAATGGTTTGACTTGTTTGACTACCGGTGCTTGTAATCATCATCATCAACAGCAGTACGTTAGCCATTTGAACTGATGCTTCGCTGCCATACAACCATGAGGACCTATGAAATAAAAAATAAGAGGAGGGAGATAAGAGTGACTTACCTGAAAACCTTAATGCCCTAAGCAAACATTCAGGGTCAAGCCGCCTACATCTTGTATATACAACATACCGTCACAAACAGATGGCTATCGTGCGAAGATAAGCTGAAGTATTCTTCGTCTGGCGGTAATACCATGTGAGCATTTCTAAGGTGAGACAGTTGGTTTGTGGTAAGAAGTCTTCTGGTGCTCTTTTGAGTGTTTGATAGATCTTGGTCGCTTGCTTGGGCTAGGCCATGTCCTCAGCGTGCATCATACGCCGTGTCTGCACCTATCTGGGCGAAACCGCGATTTAACCAGTCCATGACTTGTCATAGAAGCTTGAAGAAATTGACTGAGACTTGGTCAGGCTGGTGCGTGCCGTTATCTTGGATACGGGCCTCGGAACCGTGAACACCAATGTTTGCAGACTGTGTTGGATTTGACGCAGCCACGAAGTCAGTGGCGTTCCTGCATTCGGTTTCTTTCATCTGGCTGTTAGTCTTCGTTCCATTCTGACTTAGCTAGCGCGTTTCCTTCTTGCTTTCATTTTCTCTACCTTCTATTTTCACCCAGTCCAACTATCATGCCGTTATTATTTACTGTTATTCTTGCGATGTGAGTGGTGACAACTGGATCCACCGCACTTCGGTGCTCGGATCATAGTTGATCAACTGAATTGAACTGCACTTTTGTAAGTAGTAGGGGGATTTATTAGGTTTTTGTGTAGGTTCATCGCAGTTAGACACAGGCAGACAGCCATCACACATCCAGGAAAGCGCTAGACGGCCGTTTCGTCCTATTTGGACTCGTCAATAGCAAACACCCGCCGAATCCTGCCGGATTCGAACCCACGACCTAACTCTTGCGAGTCAGCGACTTATGTCACTGAACCATGTGCGACGGCAGCGGGCAGCCATGACTGGCATGTAGCTGCGGTCCGCTGCCGTCGCACATGGCTCAGTGACATGAGTCGCTGACTCGCAAGAGTAAGGTCGTAGATTCGAATCCGGCAGGATTCGGTGGGTGCGCGCTACTGACGAGTCCAAATAGGACGAAACGGCCGTCTATCGCTTTCCTGGATGTGTGGTAGCTGTCTGCCTGTGTCTAAGTGCGACGAACCTGAGCTGAACTTTTCTGCTCCCACAGCTTTGCTAGCAAGTTGTGTCTCTCATCCACAAAGCTTGTCCTCCAGATTTGTAGAAGGCTACAAGAAGTCTGTCTGCTTTCGCGGCCTTATTCAACTTCAACAGTCTGGTCTCATGTTCGACTTCGCGTGAGTGCGGATCCAAGGCGATGGCGTAGGGAGCAGGGCTGTCACAATGGATAACGAGTCCAACCGATTGAATAGCCTCTCAACATGCTCATCGCTGTAGTCCAAGCGTTTTGACAGGCTATGAATAGGTTGTCTAATCTCGCCGCGTATGGTTTCACCAACACCAGGTTTTCTACTGCCCGTTTTCCTTGCCAGACTGAATAACTTACAATAATCATTAAGAACAGCATTCATTTCTATCTACGGTGCAGTTGAAGCAACCAGATTTCGCGGTCTTTCTTCAGGCTAGCACGTAGTTTCGCCCTGAGATCTTCACGATTCCCGTTGTGTTCGCTTCTATTCTGAATCTTTCGACGAGCATCCAGTTCTAGAAACTGCGTAGAGGTTTACTGTCCATCTTAGAAATATATTTGCAGCATGAACATATTCCTGCTGCTAATTACGTCTATTTGCCACCAGTGGTCCTCAACTGTGTTCGATGTGCACTTACTCAACCTACATGCCAGCGCGGTTTGGTATAGATTCAGAACATGGTTTCGCCAGTTTTTGGATGTCTATGCGCTCACAGTGTTGTCGCAGTCATCTGCTGAAGTGAACTCGAAGATCGGCACATATGAGTACATGATCAGAGTCCACGCCTGTGCTTTAAATTGAGTGGCAGTTTTGAGCACACACGCACACGAATATACACGTTAGCTAGAGGTGGAAAACACCTACTGTGCCGCAATACATAAAAAAGGGTAATGCAACAGGTACAAGCCGCCTGAGCTACCTGTAACGGATGGGTATCGTTTCGGTAAGCTACCAGCCGGCTACCATGTAACAAAAAATTACTATGCAAAATTATATAAGGCTATATAGTGAGATCGTGCTTGGAGAGGATGGCTAAGAGAGATGGGGTGTGACAAAGAAACTCATTGCACGAACACCCCTTAGGTCGGTTCCTAGCCATATCAATAAATGTATCCAGCCGAACTTGTTCATCGTCTTTCGGACTCCAACCAGGGAGCCGAGACGCTCCAACTGAGGCCAGCTTCGACGTGAGGGCCTTCATTCCTCTCGACCAAGTCATCGCTTAGTCACATCTCTTCTTCCATCTACACCCCGGCGCGCAAACAACGCACGTCGCGGGAGTCGGGGGGCTGACATGCGTAACACAGCCGAGTCATCATAGGTTTGTGCGTGAAATAACGGCGCTGTGCGGTTCAGTTCCTTTTCCTGTGCCGTAAACAAGGCGTCGAACACGCTCGTTGCTCATGCGGTGTTCCCACCAGATGTGAGCTAAATTGCGAAGGCACCGATGGTCGAACGTAACTAGTTTTGAGCACACCTCCAACCATAACTGATTGCGATGTGATCGATTTGTTTCCCATGGTTGCTCCGAAGCTGGTGGACGTAATATCACCCTTTTATGGGCCCTAGGTCGGAAGTGAGTGCTCGCGATAAAGTGACGAGCGTCCTCACATAAGTGCAACGACCGCTCACTGTTATCATTATGGTAGTCTCCACCGTATTGGCTGCTCAGATGCAGCTCATCAGGGACAGTTTTCCAAATGGGGCGTTCAGATCGCCATTTAGTACCACAGTATCCGTACTTTTTCCGTAACTGAGATCGTTTATTTAGTGATATACTTCATCTTTCACCCAATAAGCGCTACCATTTGTGGACGCGTAGTCGTATTGACGAACAGACACCATTTCTCTACGCGCTACTTCAAATGTATGAGCGAGGCAACAAATCTGGGCGCATATACGGTTGTTCCATTAGAATCCAGTCAACCAGGATAGCTTCAACCCGGGGACTCAAAGCAATGCGCACGCCGGCTTGACCAGTTTTTGAAACTGCGTTATCTCCAGACAAACACAATGAGAACGTGCCGCCAGTGTCGCTTGTGGAGGATCGCAGGGTAAGCACGGCTTGGGTCTTGCAAACAGGTTTTCGGTAACTAACACATATCGATCGAGAGGGTCTGCAGTGTTCTGACAGGTGCTGCCTGTTGGCCAAACAGCAAGAAACGGCGCGCGTTGAGGCATGCCAGTTTTAGGGAGGAATGACGGCTCCAAATAAGAACGGGTGGGCTGATGTTATCCACTGGGTTGAACATGGATTTGTCGACTGACCAGGATGACGCACTGTTGTTGCGTGTGAGTCCAAACTAGAAGACAATCGACTATCGGGGCAAGATGGGAGTGGGCCACAAATTGGAGGGTTGAAAACAGATAAAAGTGAAGGTGGAGCGGGACGATAAGGATGAAAAGGTCCAAGAGGGAAGGCTTGAACGGTAGCATCCTCGCTTCTACTCACGTTGCTCGACGCGGCAGATATGACGCCGTTGATTATCCTCTACGACGACCAGAGCATAAAGAAACACAACGAATTTCTTTTCGAATAGCTTCGCCGGATGCTTGCTCTTAACAAGATGTGGACAGCGGCGTGCCTTCCTCATTGCAATAGAATTGTCAATTGAACGCAACTACCGCTCAAGTCTCTTCTTAAATCATTTTTGAAACAAAATGCTAGCCGATGGATTTCCATGATGTCTGCTTGCTCATCGCAATACGGTTTAATCGTCGACTGGCCACAGTCCTTCACGCGAACTAAAAGTGGTCTGCTTACCTTCAGATGTTCAGCTACCACATCTGCTGCAATCTTCCGGGGTACTTTACATTGGACGGTTGCCCAACCTACTTCTACACTCAGTTTGCATGCGTTCATTTGGTGAACGCATGGTTTTTCTTTCGGTATCTCTTTGAATGCTATTGTGCTGGTCTAATTTCATCAGATGCCAACTGCGCGAGTACCAAGCTAAATCATTAGTAGGCATGACTGCTTGTACGATGGGTGCTATTAGATATCTGTAGTTAGAGAAGTCAAAAATTTAGATGCCATTTCGTGACGCGGCACCTTAGTACCTAGCCATTTAAGCAGGATACTGACCGTGTAAAAGGGGATCAAACCGAACCACTAGTGAGAACGGGGCTAGATCTACTGTCCCGAGATCTTACTGCCTGGTACCGGGGACATCTGGATAGAAGTGCTGCGTAAGGAAGGATGGAAAGTGATTTGGCTTGTGGATAGGCTATTATTCATCTCGCTTTAGGAAGAACAAGAACATGATAAAGCTGGTTACTTTGGCCTGGTTTTGCGTGACATACGATCCTTTTTACAAAGTTTCCTAATTTTTTTAATTTTAATGTTTGCTTACCAAGCGTAATATAATTGTACATAATCGTTTTTCTTTTTTCCTAGTAGCTGGCTGGTAGCCTACCGGAACGATGCCTATCCGTTGCTGGTAGCTCAGCTGGCATGCAACTGTTGTATTTATTTTCCTTTTCCTTTATGTATTGCCGCACAGTAGCTGAGGTGTTTCCCACCTCTAGCAGACGTGTATAATGATGTATGATGATGATGACCAAGCAACGTTGCGGGCATCTTCTAACTTCATCTGCTCATTAGGTGGTTGTGATATCGACATCCGATTCTTACTGAGATATTTGTTTTACCTTCCAGCCATACAGATCTATTACGGCCTCATTTCCGTACCTAAACGATTGGAGTAAGAAGAATCCTGAATCCTGAACTGAACGTACTGCATTGCACTCCCGCTGTAGGAGACCGGTGGTTATTCTATCATTATGTCCAAAAACACAATGAATGTCGACATATTAAAAAGTTTCATCAAGAGGACAGAGGAGGTAAATCTACACCGATCTGGCATTAAGCGTTCGAGCAACCGGAGGGTTTATTTGATCGCGACTGTCGCGACTTCTTTCGTACTCGGTACATGTATCCTTTTGATATCGTACGTTTTTTGTTACTCCGCTGGTCCCCATTTCAAATGGCATTTATCTCACACCTCTCAACTTTCTTTGTTATTGTTCTTCCTTGTTTTAAAATAGGCTAGGTCCCGATACGACTGCATTGTTTCCACTTTAACTCAGGTTCCGGGGGGACTTTAATTATGGACAGATACGGTAAGTGTTCCTTCCAACGTTTGTCATTGAACTTGGAGTTCACAAGGTGCACAGAACTGTTGATGAATTTAGAGCGAGATAATTGACCTGCAGCTTGACGAAACCGGGTCTTAACATGGTACGACGATTTGCGTACATCTCGAGTCCAGTAAGCTACACTGGGCAGTATCGTCGGCCGCTTTGAAAGCTACTCCTATTACATTGACTAGTTGTTAAAAATCAGACAAGTGTAACCTTCTGGTCCTCAGGTTCGAGTCGAAACTAGAATGGTTTCTATCTGTCTGAGGATTACCCTTTCCATGGACTGTCGCCCCTCATCCTCGCAACCTTGGACATTTGATTTAAAAGCTCTAGACTATACCCATATTCTCTCTTACCTAGGTTTAGGAGCCCTGTCTGTATCCAATCCATTCCGCAACCATGATCCCTCAGTCTTTAATCACATTGCCTCATACAGTTTCAGACAAGTCATGTCTACTACATGCGTCAGATCGTGCCAGCGGAACAGGCTACTACCAACTCTATCCTTTTTTGTTCATCGAATTCTTCTTACCTATGTCCCGCTCCACATTGCTAACCTTACTTCCTAACCCTGGCGTAACTCTGCGTTTCTACCGAAGTTCTGCGACGCGCTTTTGTTACCACAGCACCCATTAGCCTCCCGCCATCCTAAGCTCCTTACCGAACGAAGTTACCTGTTTTTTGGCTGCGTTCAGCGCTCGTACTTTCCTTTGTATATAGTCAACACTGGACCAATAAAATCAGTTGGCAAATCGTCACAACATGTGGATAAAACGATAAACGGAGATGAAGTAGTCAGGAGAAGAGTCTCGCAACATTTCCGTCATTTGGTACGATTCTGGTCCACCTTCGATAGTGTTTCCGGCCAGGTTTGCTCATGTTCCTTGGATCTCCACTCAGGGAGTCAGGAACGCCTTATTACAGCCAGCTATGATTCCAGCGCTTTGACACATTGAGTTCAGATTATTCCTTAGCAATCTTTCCTTCGCTTCCAATCAACCCCCACTCGCTCAAAAATGATGCAGAGAAGCGACTATTGGGTAGGCATATGAAGCATGTACCCGAGTGACTAACGCATGTGCATAGAGATTATGCAGCTCAGCGGTCAATAGTATCTGTCTGACTGGAAGATCAGACGGCGAACGTCGTTGCTAATGCGATGTTATCATCGTTCATCGACAATACTCCGAGAGCACTAGCGGTAAAAACACAGGCAGTCTTTGAACATCGCAAAGACTGGCGAGGCCTATCGATCATGCTGGCGTCATTGCTGACCCGTGACTGAAAGGTTAAGACGTCTGTCTTGCAGCCATACGGTCGCACGTTCGAACCTGCGTAGGGGACCGGGCGACCCTCGCAGTATCTTTAGATCACGCGCAACTGGTGGTGGTTGCGTGGCAGCGAAGCGTCGGTACGGCCTACCACTGCTATCTTATTGTCTTTCCTTGCATTCTGCTTCTGCCGTAACGCTTCAAACACGACATTTTAGAATGGGTCAAAGGCATGATGTCAAAGGTTAGTAGATGATACCCTAACTTTGGAGATGTACACATTGACCCACGCTAATAAAACTCTAACAAAGTGAGTTTGTCGATCACTTCCAAAGATGAGCTGGAGAGGGTGAGAGTAATAGCAGTATCGAAGTAGACCTGCAGTAAACACTCGCACTTCGAAGGGGTGAACGTCGTTCCACATTGTAAGGAAACCACCAATATACAGCTCGCGGGGACCCGCTGATTACGGCGATATTATCAACACACTCTGAGCCACAAACTCGACCACTCGAAGGCAGTTCGACACCATTAGACCCAACTTTTCCATGTCATTTCCAAGAGATCGTATCGAACTTGTATAAGTAGAAGGATGCGTCTTGACCCCGTCACACCCCACTAATGATCCCTATATACTCGCACACGGCTCGACGTTAAATAATAGATGTGTTTACAAACTTATCAGACACTTTACGTCTCAATAAGCAACTCCGAAGAGCAACTCGCTGACGCATTCCGGCCGAGTGTGCGCACAACGAGACTCACAAATACCTTAGAGCAAAATGGCATGCTAGTCTGGAAAGAGACCGTGAAATCTGGTGGTCTCATCGTGCATCGGAAATGGAAACAGCCGTTGCTCTTGATAACCACCGTAAGTTATTCTATCCGCTACAGGACCTGAGCAGCAGGAAATCTTATTTCAGCAACACTATATGTGACAAGAACGGACAGCTTATCCACAACATGCCCAAAGCCTATAGCGTTGGGATGATCATTTTGAGAAGCAATTTAATCTACAGGAACTACAAGTTACACTGCCTATCAGTGCTTGCCCGATTCCAATTGCTGTCAATTTAGATCTACCCTCTCTCACAGATACCGAAAGTGAGATCAGACTGTTGCAACTCTCTTCAAATTCAGGAGACCAACTTGTGGACGTTTTGCAGTTTCTTAATAAAACTTTGATGGCAGGAATCGTCCCAACCGCTGTACTCCCTATTTTTAAGGGATGTTCACGTTCGGAGTGCGGTAGCCATAGGGTGGCTTGCCCCTCGTTCTTCATAGGCTAGCCGGTACTCGTGGAAGTCCGGTTTCTGGAAAACAAACTAGGTTACTTCGAAGTCCAGGCTGTCTTGTTCACGTCTTCACTTTACGCCGGTTATGGAACACTGTAACTTCTAGTAGCTACCAACCACAGTCGTGTTCCGCAATCTCAGAGATGCCTTCGATTCCGTGGACCCATATGCCCTTCGAAGGTAAACATCAGGGCGCTTTATGTGCATAGTTCGAGCGGAGTGATGGCTTTCGGCAGACTGTCGCCGCCCTTCAATATATCCAGTGGTGTAAGACAGAAATCCGACTGTCATCTTTCTTCTTTAACTTCACCACCAATGAACCTATGGAAACTATGTTCACTAGACACTACTTGGAAGATATAGAGCTGCTCTCAGGTGTGCGACTTTTCCATTTGAAGTGAGTGGACGATATTGCGCTAATCTGTGGCAACCCCCAAACGTGCAGAGTAACACTAGACAAATTAGTTCTGGCTGTTAGTCGCTGCTGTCTGCGCTTTGTGCCCTCCAAATGCAACGATTTTTAAGGTTGGCAGAACTACTTCTTGCGCTAGCTCTTGGGGAGGCTCAGCTAGAAGTTGTCCAGAACTCCAGCTTCATGGCTATCTGTATCAGCTCTTGTAAGTTTGAAGACAAGCTAACGAAATAAATATCACATGCTCGAATTGTTCATGCCAGTGTTCGCCACTTCTGGCCATGGTGTAACATTGTTCTGGCCATGAGGTCTAGCGTCTGCAAAACAGTCGTCCACTCAACCCTACTCTCTACGGTTGTGAAACCTAGCTTATCAGAGTGTTATAACTTGGCTCTTGGTCACAACATGTCTATTACGGATTGTTACAACTCTTAGTGGGATGACCGAACTTGAGGCTGTATGGTATCCCGCACGGAAATTAGTTGGCATAATTCGATCTCATACAACCCGGGAGACTTAGGAGCAACACGGTTCTATGCTCACCGTTGAATCCTTCTCCTAGACAGAGTACACGCTTCACACGCGACTCCGACCCAATGATATAAGAACAAAAAACAGACCCTTTGCCCCCAGCCACTTTGCTTGCCAGACCAAGTAATCACAGCGTAATCCAACCTTGCTTTTATACAACGATTAGTGAAATGAGATTTTTATGTAGAATGGTAGGCAAGACGTAATTTGGCATATTGGCCCTTGGGCCATTAACGAAAAATGAATGTCGATAATTGAAAGCGAGCGAACTGGCAATATGGGAAGAGATCAAGGGTCAATAACGGAACATTATCTGCTTGAATGTCAGTAATTGATGTGGTTTGGCCGGAAATATTTTTTTTCTGTCTGGGGCTGACTGAAACGTGCATTGGCCTTGCTTGGTTCCGCCTGAGGTTTTGTGGGGTCGTTCGGTCCCCATAACACAATGACAAACATAAAATGGCGACTTGAACTCGACCACCGGTGCCTTCGCAATATAGTTCATGTCTGGTAGGGAACACCGCATGAGCAATGAGCATGCTCGGCGTCTTATGTTCATGGTACAAGTAAAACAAGTGATTTGCTCGGCTCCGTAGGCATAGTCATGTATTACGCTTACCAGAGGAGGATTAACGGCTAAGTGATGACTTAGCCAAGAGTTTGGCCTCGGTTAAAGCCTCTACACTCCCGGGTTGGGGTCTGAAGGACGATGCGCATGTGTGGTCGAATACGCTTGTCGTTATGACGAAGAACCGACCACACTGGCGTGTTTTGAGTTTCTTTGTTCCTCCCCATTCCGCTTAGCCTCCTCTTCCAACCACAATCTTGTTGCAAATGCGTAATATGGAACAACACAATGATATTTGCTTCGATCTTTCCTCTTGTACTGTTTGTTGTTTTCCTTTTAGAACACCTTACTGCGTGCTATTGCGGTACAGTAGCCTGGGGTGTTTCTCACCTTTAACCAATTTGTAGAATAAACAGTGTAGACCGTTTTTTGGTAGACAACAATATTTGACCCACCTTATGCTTGACGTTGCTCGAATATTTATCGGATTGTAGACTTATGGCCAATACGGCTACGATGTGGGTGAAGCTCAGCTTGCTCTTCATGTATACGTCCTTTTAGTCGACTGAGCTTTTGTACGAACAAGGTAGCGAATGCCTTAGACGCAACGTATTGGCGATTGATCCATTGGTACTTGAAACAATTTTTGGTTGGCTTTTCTGAACCACGAACTTCGATAAGCTCGAGTCAGATGGGATGACTTCTTTGTTCCAAATCTCTTGGAGGAGAGAAGTCAATTCACTGGTAATGATGGATCTCAATGTTTGGAAAGGACCAGAAGGAGCTCATCCAAGCCATGAGATTCTTGATGCTCCTTGGAACGAAGTTCTTACGAAATCTCAGCATCGGATTGCTGTGAGACATTTGCACACCATGGGATACTGCGGATACAGGACTGTAAACCATAGGGCGCTGATAGGCAGTTGAACCACTGTAAGCCCACGTCGGCGACTACAAGTTGGCTCACCGTTGGTTTCCCATGTCACTGTTTATAGCTGGCTTCTTGCCGCCTGTGGAGACAGTTTGTTCCATCGCGATGATGCGTTGCGTCCGGTGTGCTTCTCGATTTTTCCTACCGCGCTAGCTGAGCTCGATACCGATAGTTCTGCGCAATTAATTATACTCAGCTCCAGTTGCACTTGTTCATTGGGCTTCCAAAAGTTGGACAGGGCGTGCCAGAATCCGGATTTCTATAGTGTGTAATGGAACGACAGTAGCGGATGTGTGCAGAGCACTCCGGATGTGTGCTCAATGCGCCTCAACGTCTAGAATTGTGACGCTCTCCAGCTTCGAAGTTAACACATCCCGGAAGGCGCCGAGTATGTTTGAATGGACAAATTTAGCTGCATCAAGCCGTTTCCAGCGTGGAACTTTGGTGCGCGCAAGCGCGCACTCGGAAGTGTAACAGGGGCTCCAAATTTATTTTCAGTCTACGATTAATCCTCGTCGATATTAACTGTTGGTCGTGTGACTAATCTGCGTCAGTGACTGCCCGGGGCCCCAGGTTAAGCGCTTACGCTAAGAACTCAGTAACCGTTTTCCTTAACTGTTCTGTTAGTAGTCTCCATCACCTCAGCCAGACAATCAGTTGAACACATTCGTCTGGCACGGGAAAACAGATTCTTCACCAGCACACGTTTGTAACCCATTGGTGTGAAGGTCGTAAGTTGCAGGTATTGCCCAGACCATGCCGACTTTCCTGATAAAGACCGCCTAACGAACCCGGTATCCGTTCGACTGATGAGAATGTCCAGATACGGAAGGCGATTATTTGACGGGAATTCATTAACTGATATGATCGCTGTTTAGCTGTCTGGCCAGACATTCTATCTTTGTTCTTGAGCCACCGTACACTAGTATATCCGTCGATTTCACACTACTTGTTTCTTTTTCGGTAGCTCGTTCTGCAACACGCTTTTGCCTCCAGTGGTTGGCTTCCGATTTCCGGCTGGGTTTCGGAGCTGGCGGAGGTCGTGGACAACCGGATTCGCAGGCAAAGGGGTAGATCACAACAGTCCAC
This sequence comes from Dicrocoelium dendriticum, assembly GCA_944474145.2. NCBI lineage: Eukaryota > Metazoa > Platyhelminthes > Trematoda > Plagiorchiida > Dicrocoeliidae > Dicrocoelium > Dicrocoelium dendriticum. The sequence goes on from OX104063.1 coordinate 226,292,708, forward strand.
CATTTTGCTGTGTTCGCGGTAGCATTTACATGGACCAGAGTGAGCGAATGTTGCCACCCGGAATTCGAAGTTCTTCTCACGGAAGCAAATTAACTAATGCTAAATTACCTTCTATCTGAATTACACGACGCTTGTTCGACTGCGAGACATTCAAGATCATTAGCAGACAAAGTAGTCGGAGCCTTTTCTGGTCCTTGGACACCCCCGCCATCCGGCGTTTGAAGTCCTATCCATGAAAACAACTAGGTCTTGTGGTCGGCTTTGCTCTGCGTTGGTACGGTGCATGTTTTTCCCTATAGACATGTTGACACAGCTGGCTGTTGAGTACCCTTGTACTCAGTACGCAAACCAAACTGCTTATAATGCCATGAGTCAATTAGTTGCATAGATTTGGTAAGTTCGTCGCTTGGGGAGGGGGCTACCCCGTCCTCTTCATGATGACAGCGCACAAGTCAGTGCAGTGGGTGGTGCTGTAGCACACCTAGTAACTTAGTCACAATGGTCATTGCCGTCTCATAGTTCACTGGTCTCAATCACAGACTGCCAATAGTTGCGTTGCAGTTTCGAACCCCGCAGAGGCCAGATGGAATACACATTGCTGACCATTCCCGAAAGGGTGCAACGGTCGCACATTGTTTCTGCAGGCGTGTCATGTCTCTAACTGGGTCTAGATGTTATGCATTTCTACCTATATCATCATTTCTGCACAATCACTAATCAAAAGTTGTTTGCACCATACCATACCTTAGCGCACGTACGCCTGGTGCGCACTATTTCTGCTACAATGAAGCTCCTTGCCTCTAAGCCTCATACTCGTAACTTAGACTCAGTCCGTTACTCAACAAAATCAATAGGAATCGACCCACCAGTTGTCAACGGTGAATGAGGTTATTGAGCCGAATGCTGATTGGAGTCGTCTAATGTGTTTCATCAAGAATGCCTTTAACACCTGTTGTACGCTCGAATTGTGAATATATTTCAGATCGAAACACGGGAACAGGCTCCATTGGTGTTAATATCGCCCTGAAACGATAACGGACAAGGAAAGTTTCATTTCTTGGATGTAGCTTCGGCGGTGAGATCAGATGCCTCGCTTGTAAGATCATTTTGCCATAAACTGAGCTGGACAGGGCAATATATCAGCTTAAACAGCTACTGTTTTTTGAGCTACACTCGCTGCCTGCTTCGTGTCTCTTTTGTGAGAGTCCGACATCCGTTCAGAAGAGACGATTGAGCAAGAACTACAGGGTGATAAGTTCACCTTACTACTGAGAATGGTTATCCTGACTAGTTCATTGCCATGTGTGTAGTGAAAACCGTGTCGCAAGGAAACGATGTTCCAAAGAAGGTATTCTTCACACTGTTATTCTAGAGGAAGAAACTGATAGACGGTTCTGCCATCACTTACACCACGCCACAAAAAAGTGCTGTTATGCTGTTGAGCTTGTGTTTCTCCGTCAAACCAGCCCACTTTCAAGTCATGCATCTTGTGCGAACCAGTTTAATTGTACTTTCCGTAACATGTACATCGGCCAGACAGAGAGGAGCTTGTCTGCCAGGATTTCGAACCATTCCGCGGTGAATAACTCTGATTGGTGCAGCATTGCCTGCTACTTCTGTCGATTGTTCGATTTGCCACCCCCCCCCCCCCCGCAAGGCACTCGACGTTATCAGTAACCAGAACATTCCCAATTTTCTGCGCTTTATTGCAGCTTCCGTCATCTGGCTTTGGAAGCTTAACCTGTCGTAATATTCTTCCGGACCATCTTTCCAACATCTTCCGTGTTCAACTAGTATAGTGAGTCGTTATAGACCCTTGGAACTTCAACGCAAAATAAATACCTCTAGGTGCTCATATCACAACCACTTAGTAAGCGGATAGCGAAGGACACTCAAAGGAAGGAGGACAACTTATGTCTGGAGAACAACAAATGGGTAAGAGTATTATGTAGTGGCAACAGCAAGCGCGGCAACCCCCATCGACTACTTTCTTTTGAAATGTTCCAGCAACGCTCACGGATCGGCGACACCATGCAAGCAGTTTGAGTTTGTGGCCAACCTTCCTTTGGCTTTTTATCATGCATGATTTTCCCTGTAGACACATTGATAGCTGACTGTTGCTTTTTGATACTGATCACTTGTTACCCCCATTCATTTGAACTTTTCACTAATACCATGTAACCGGTTGAATAAGGCTACGCGAAATAAACAGGCTTCAGATCGTCCTGCCGAAATGTTTTTTCTTCTAACACTTTTGAATTACTGATCTAAATCTGGTTCCTTTTTTAACAATAGTTTCCTCTTCATACAATTCCTTGTTGCTCTGTCCGTCGCAGAGGATAATCAACGGTGCTGTTGCATCGAGTGGGGTGGAGAGGAGTGAGAATGTCATTGTTCAGGCCTTCCTGTCTTTTTATCTCCTTTTTCGCGCTTCTCATACTCATCATCCCCTTCCAACTTTACTTCTATTTCAAAAGTTTTCAACTCTCCATTTTTGACCCCCCCCCAACATGCTTCCATAGGCGAATGTCTTCTTGTTTCAACTCACAAGCAAACGCGGAGCGTCACTCCTACCTAATCGACGTCCATCTAAACAGACAATATCAGTTCGTCTGTTTCTATTTAGAGTCCTTGATCCTCCCTAAGACTAGCATATCCTAATGTGCGCACTTGGTTACAGATTGACCAGGGGGCGATTCCAGTAATGGCCGTATTACTTCACTTATACATTTTTGTTATCTACACTTATTATCTTTTAAAAACCAATTAACATGTCCGCCAAAAAGCTTAAAGACTGCTTTGGAAAATTCAAAAATATAATATCTGCACCTTGCGATTCTGCCGCGCACCAAGCATCGTAATATCCAGTTGGACTGTACCTCGCACCGACGAGAGCTATACCTTCGTTTTGTATTCACCACAAATTCCTATTGTCCATGCAAAAACACGGTACTACCTGTACATATATGATCTGTGCCAAATATATACGCAGTTTCTCTTTTATAGAGAAATATACCCATTATTGTTATTAGTGTATAATAAGTAACACTTACTTGAACACTAATGACCTTATCGATCGACATCTGCTGTTTACCGGAAACCCGCCTGCAAGATTCGAGTTCTGTGATTACGCTGCTATCCCCATCTTGCGGCACTGGTGGTATTTTCTCATGTCGGGAGATGACGCGTCTTCAAATGTCAGCCAAACCAATGTGAGCATTGGCCTAAGTCAGCGGGCCGAAGCTACCCTGATCGTTTGGATCCTAGTGAACAGGCGGGTGTGGGTTGCAGATTGCCCTGCTCGTTCAGGGATTCGAAATCGCGCGGGGACAAACGGCGCTTGTTTGTTATTGCAGTCTACTCACCCACAAATTTTAGCACTGATTTCTATCACCTGCTTAACGAATTCATTCGTTACAGGAGTTTGTATATTGTGGTGCCTGCTGGTGGTCTGAACACCCTCGTTGGAAAATTGTTTTCTGATGAGCAGCATTCGGGCAGCAAACACGGTTCAGATTCCCGTATTGATAACGATGGACGGTTGGCACGCCTATGTTAAGATGCTCATTTCTTTCTCTCGAGCACCAACTTCGGACACAGCCCCCGCAGAAGGCTGACGTGGCACCCAACTGCCATGGACACAAATCGATCACATCGCGATCAGTGACCGCTGGAGAGGCTGTGTTCAAAAATGTCACTTGATTTGGAGCACGACCATTTGCGTTGATTACGCAGTGGTTTGCATCGACCTGCGAGTGCGTCTCTGCTGATGTCCGCAACGGCACTGCTAGCGCATATGTATTTGCCAATTGGCGAAGTCCGATGTTCTGAATGCGTATCAAAGTACCCTGGCATCCGAGCTGAGAAGGCGCTCACTGTACACAGTCAAAAATTACTGGTCGCATATCAGGCAGATGTACTTAACAACAGACACATCTTCATTTGACAAACCAAATTGCCAACCTGAACATGAGGTCTTGACGCATTCTCTGGAACTTCTGTATGCTCACCGACGTCTTCCGGCTGGAAGCGAACATAATCAAACTTTCCAAGATCTCAGAACAGAGCTGCGTGCTAGCCTGAAGAGTCCTGGTGATCTCATCATGCCTCGGAGACAGCCGCTGCCTTTGGTAACTATCAGAAATTATTTCCTCTGAAACGGGCAACAGGAGACCTAGTGTTAGCCAGACCATACGCGACGAGAATGGACAGACGATCTACAGCCTATCAAATCACTTGAAGTGTACAACCGATCACTTTAAGAAGCAGTCTAATCAGTCAGAGTTGCCAGCTTCTCTATCAGCCATTGATCGCCCTTCTCTCTGGGCCGACCCCACAAACAGAAATCGAACGTAAGGTCAGACGGTTGAAATTGAACAAGTTCGTCGGATCAGATGGACTTCATCTAGCCCTCATCGAATTCAGAGGAACTGCTCTTATGGATGGTTTACATAACTTACTGCTGGATTTATGTGAGCAGCAGACTGGCGCAGCTTTATTATAGTCCCAATTTTAGCGGTAGGCTGATGTCCGGAATGCAGTAATAATAGAGGAATCAGTCTATTGTCCATTGCCTCTAAGTTACCTGCCTCTCTCATCTTTCATAGAGTGGCTGACACCCCTGAACGCCAGGTACGCGAGGATCAAGCTGGGTTCCGTCGAAATCGAGTCTGCATTGGCCACATCTTCGCATCACGTCAATTTTTGGAGCACCGCCATGTTTCTTGGCGATCCACTGTAGTCGTGTTCCTAAGCATTATAAGTGCCTTTGATTCAGTGGATCGATGTGCCTTTTGGGACTCTCACCTGAGGAAAGGTTGCCCGATAAATATGTAAACATTGTGAGTGCGCTGTACGCGCATAGTTCGGACAGAGTGAGGATTTATGGCAAACTGTCGCCGCCCTTAACTCTCTCCAGCGGTGTGAAACAAGGTTGCCCACTGCCACCTTTCCCCTTTTACTTCACCATTGATGAAGCCATGGAAACGGCGTTCACTAGGCACGACCTACAAGCTGTAGAGCTGCTCCGAAGTGGCCGAATTTTTGACTTAGATTACGCCGATGACAGCGTCCAAATGTGCCAAGCATCACTGGAAAACTTAGCTCTGGCTGTCAGGCTTTTCGGCCTGTGCCGTACACCATCGAAATGCAAATTACTTCTCTAACAATGGTAAGGACAAACTCCTGCGCAAATCCTTGGTGGAGTTCAGCTAGAAGTCGTCCAGAAATTCAAATATCTTGGCAGTTGTAATCGCGCTCGTGGCATCAAAAACTATATCCCGAACTCTATTGCATAAGCTCGAGGCGTTTTTGTTAGTGTCCATCACTTATGGCACCGGTGCGACATCACCTTCACTCTGAAGGGCAGAGTGCAATGCAGCCGTCCGTTTAACCCTCGTACGGTTGCAAAATCTGGCCCATTAACTTGAGAGACATAAAAAGGCTTGTTACCTTCGACCATCTCTAATGTCACAGTTTAACTCATGTTCAGTAGGGACACTGCGTGAGCAATGAGCGTGTTCGGCGTCGCGTATTTGGTGCAGGAAGAGCGAGTGAACCGCTCAACACCGTTATATCATGCACCAGGCTCTGATTGATGGGCAACGTGTTGCGATTGCCAGCACGCCGACTCCCGCATTATGTGTTGTTTGCGCACTCAGGCTTTGTTGGTGTTTCTTGACTGTCTGGCCGGGGTCCGAAGGATGATGAACAGGTATGGTTGGATACACTAGTTGACTTGGCTAGGAGCCAAACACGACGGCTTTTCTGTTGTGAGTTTCTTAGTCTCTCCCATCTCATTTAGCTTTCCTCCCAACAACGATCTCATACCCAATGCATAATATGATATTTAGCGTTATATCGTTTTAGTCTTTGTAGTCTATTACCTGTAATATCTTATATTTTGTGTTGTGGCACAGCTGAGATGTGTTTTTCACCCTCAGCTAACATGTACTGATGATAATGATCCTTTTTCGCTTTTATCAACTGGTGTCACGTTTGAGTGGTCTTGTTCGCATGGCATGGCGAGAGTGGCCGGCTCACGCTAACAGATTTGACAAACGATCGGCGAGTACCGTTCGATTTTCGATAACGTACCGAAGTGACGGGACGTAGGTGATCCCGTGTATTGGCTAAACAACGGCACCGGTCGAGGTGAAGCTAGCTAGGGAAGGATGTGAGCGACTGCACGATTTAGCAGTGTGTTGAATCCAACACTGGCACGGTGTTTGTGTATTGAGTGTGTGTTGGGTCAGATAAACAACTTAGACATACATTTAAGCAATCTGCAAACAACCTCCAGGTGTACTCTTAGCTCTGGGTATGAAAAATATGTGGCTTTACTCAACACTATCGAAAATACCTAAGCCAAACGGAGGCTCCTACGTTTTCATATCTTACTGCGCATAACGTGTCGCATATTCCATGCGTTGTAGTAACTTCATTCTTTTAATTATGATAACTATTTTTCAACATGAAATCCAATTTGATGTATGCTGTATTTTCTCACTGGACACTTGGTGGTAGGGAAAGGGGAGATAATGATAATTAAAAGCATATATTTTAAACCTGGATTGTGCTGAGAGAATAAAATTTTGCTAGTGATTCACTAAAGAGCACGTCACTGACAAAAGTGTGATTACGAAATAGGACGGAGAACCGTTGTATTGTGGCGTCGATTTCACCGGTCCCTCTGGTGCACATGTCTTCCCGTCACGTTTGTCTTCAACCTCGTCTTAGTGAGAACACTCATATCGTTGGTCCACGATATTCCTTCATTATATGATGTATCCAAAAGGTAGTTCCATCTATCTCCTTAACTTCCTTTGCAGATTTGTATTCTATCCACACCATTAGTCGTTCCCGCCACTTGGATTCCGCTTTTGACGAATTGCCTGAGTACACCACTGGAAACTACTAATAACCTGCGCATCAGGATTTTTCTGCTGTACACATTTTCCTTGCTCACAAAATTTCACAGTGTATAGTCGAAGAATTGCTCCTTGCAACCGGATTACGGTTGTCTTTTAACCCATCTCACTTCTTTTGCATTTCTTCGTGCCTAGTTACACTACTTTGTTCCATCATTTGGCACTTTTCCGTTCACACTTACCGCGTGCATTGATTACTTTGGTAGTCCCTCTGGGTCGTCGACACTCCACTACTGATATAGGGTACTACCAGTACAGGGGACTTAAACTATCAGAGAGAAGCCTATACTCGTTACTGACTACATTCACTGCTTGCGATGAAAAGGCTCTGAAGTGTAGACCACATGTTTGCAGCCGAGTGATCTGCATTTCTCTATTTCTATGCCCCCTACTTCGTACAACTCCACTTTTATTGAGAAGGAAATCCTGCCTACCGTTGAAATAGCATCTAACCCGTTAACTGTTCGACCATACTTTCATGAGATGTAGCTTTTCGAATCCGTGTCGCTTGTTCATTGCGCAATCGTGTGCCACGGTTTGGCTGACTCCCACGTACTAAACTATAGTGCGTACTTGTAACATGAGAATACTTCCTCCACAATCTGTGTCCCGTCTAATTTCACGTTGTTCACGTGACTGGATGAAGATAATGGTTATCCCAATCTTTTTAAGTAATCTAGAGGTCGTCGGTTTGAATCTGCGTATGCGCGGGCGACCTCGCGGTATAATTAGCCCACGCATATCAGCAAGGCGTCGGTGCGATGTGCCAGCGCACCGCTGACGCTACTCCGCAACAATTAGATTCAGATCAAGTATTACGTTCTGGCATCCACTTCTGTTGGCTTTCTCATAGTTCCGTTACGTACTCTCTGTATCAGAATCTCACCGTACGGCAAAGGGCAGGTTAGTTGTCTTTTCTCAGAACCTTCCAGGTAAAGGAGGTCGTGGTCTGGGGAAAATGCAGTATTACGGAACGGCTACCTGTCAGTATTGCTTCACTTTTTCTGCTCACCTCTCTGTTGCGTCATGTTTCGTTTCCCTTCACAAGGCTGCACCCTTTGATCTATATCGTCATGGTTGTTCAGATACGGACTGCGTTGCCCTACTTAACTTACCGTATGTATCCTGAAAGACCATATTGGGTCTTGCCCGCCTCATCACCGAGGACCAGAAGGTGGAACGCTACCATCAACTCCAGCATTGCATGAGTACTTTACACCAATTCCTCGCTGCGTATAAACCTTGGGGTCCAAGCCCTGTGGTAGTAACGACGTTGGTGACATCCGTTTACGGAGATCGTAGCCGAATTGGCCTAAGACTGGAGAACACGTTAAGCCCGTAACGCGCAGACTATATCATGTTCATCTTCCCATCAGCGGCAGTAAATCAGCCATTCGGACTGATGTTCCGCTATCATACAACCACAATGATCTAAGGAATGAACTATGCTAGGCAGGCGAGAAGGGGTCCTAGCATGAAGCTTAATCACCTTAAGCAAGCATTTGTGTCAAAGCGCCTACACCTTGCCAACAACATGCGGTTGCAAACGACTGGTTGTCGTGCAAATATAAGACGATATCGAAGAGACAAGTTCCTTGCAACTTGCACCACTCAGTGTCATAATCAGCCGCTACCTCGCAGATAACTCAGCACCAAACACACTTTAAACAGGTGGTCCGACTAGGAGGCGGCACCAAACACGCCATTGTTGCGGGTTGCGATCCATGTCTTGTAATATCTCGAGCCTACAACAAGTTAGGTCACGTTACATCTTGCCTGGACTACAAGGTTTTCCAGTGGCACACAGTTTTGTATTCGATGATTTTATTGTTCACTGCCAAGTCAACTTTTACCCACCTCGAGTCTTGCGCCACCTTACCTACGGCAAACAACACATTGCCCTGATTGGTAAGCAGTGATCAAGCATACGCAGTACGTGCCAAAGCGAACGCAACTTATTCAGCACTGTCTGTTATACTGAAGAACTAGCGTAATTATCCCTGGTTATTTCTCTCCTACGCATATCATTATTGCGGATAAGTTGATGACATCTGAAATCTGCAGTGCTTCGCAGCCAGCGATGATCAGAAACTCGAAGGGGCAAAGTCTCATTCCCATGGAGTAGGACGACCCTCACTGTCGCCTTGTACACGCGGGAGACCCTCTTTATAACGGAATATGTCACAGATTCAAAAAGGTAATGCATGAGCTGACTTCAGTGCTTGTGCGTCCATCTTTGCGGATGCAGCTGCTGAAGTAAGCGAATTCATCAGCTTCCTCGAGATGCACGCAAACAAGCATCAATGGGTTATCAACTTGCTGGTGGTCTTGAAACAGCACTTTGCACTTTAAATCTGCGAAACCCATACCATATGATGGGACCAATCTACAGAGGTTATTCAGCGTTAATGGGGACACCTCAGTATTTAGTAACAGCTAGATAATATCGTCCGCATAATCAAGATCAAGTAATTTTTACTACGCATCACCGCAACGTCTGCATGGTAAGATTCCGCAAGGAACACTCCATAACAGAATCCACAACGACGTTGAACAAAATTGGGCAACCCTGACACGCTGTGTTGCTGAAATAATTCAGACAAATGACCGTAGACTGATACGACCTGTGGTGCTCGGCCAGCTGGAAGGTACATGTTTACCTATTTCGTGGGAACACCACTCCGCACGAATTTTTCGAAAAGGATGGGGCCATGGAAGTAGCGGTGAATTCTTCTACCCTGCGAACTTGACTGTGCGCAATTGATCGGAGAATGACGGGCATTCCAACTTAAAATTGTTTTACCATTGCTTTCCGTTTAACGGCAAAGTATATAAGTAATTTTATGCCGTAAGTGACCAATGAACCTCGCGTTAAACCTGATAAACCAGAAGATGCGGGACATTACATGAGTATTCCGTGTGAGCCTCCATAGTTAGTAAAGGCACGTAAGCAATATCGCAGCTTGCTAATGTCTTACAAGCACCAAATTAAGGCATACTGGCACACAAGTAAATCTCATATGCACAGTTGCACAAACGTGTGCCTTGGTGTTCCACCCTAACCTACAATACTGTGCAAGAATGATATTGGAATGCAGAGAGGCCTTCCTGTAGATGCATAAACGTATAACTATTTTAGTTTTAAATTTTGCATGTTATCTTTGCGCATTGGACATCGCAGTCTATATTGTTCCCAGTTTAGTATATGTACCGCCGGAACGAATACGAAAGTCGACGCACCCACGTTTGGAACTCCGACCGCACTGCTCGCAATCCGGCACGCTACCACTAAGCTTTATTCGGGTTGTGCATGCCGCTTATATGTTAGCTGAAAAACCGTCCATCAAAGCAGTATTCGCAAAAATCAAAGTTCCTCACACTTTTTCGTGTTTAAAGGTTAACGAAGCTGCTTAACATGATTTCAGCACTTTTCTCACTAGTTTTTGCATACATTAGTCACTACAGGTGGTAGAAGAATTGTCCACTGCCGGTCATGGATTGAACCGAACACGCTTTTGAAGTCAGAAAACAATAATCGTAAGCGTGCTGTACTTGTGGCACTGTTCCAACGCCTGCCGCAGACTGAATATGTGTTCCATACAGACTTGTCCTGTACGAAAGGTGCCTGCACTTCCCTAATCCGTGATTCCCGTTCCGCAGTAGATCGTCGGATGCGAATTGAGGCCAGTAACCTTGTCACCACTGTCGTAAAACATACACATTATATATATATATATATATATATATATATATATATATATATATATAGTTGGCGGCATCCGGTTCCGGATGTGCCTGTCACTGTGGCCAGCCACACGACTCATGCACCTATAGAGGACCATGGGTGGCTTGCGCTGCATCACCCGCACACCCCATATCTAGTGTAAACCCGAAGGAATAAGACCGGGAGGCATGTGGATGAGAGTCACGTTTCATCAACGGAGCCGATCCACGCTCCTTCACAAGCAAACACATGCACGCTGTATTTGAGAATGAAGCACACAAGGTGGTAGCTGGACAGTAGTCCGTTCCACGCCGATTGCATGGAACTACTCTCCAAGTCTAGCACGGCCACGATGACCGTGCACCTGGTCCTCTACAGCAATGATCAACTGTTTTCCAGAGCCAGTATGGACGACCTAGTGGGTACTAGAAGGGTACGTGCCCTATCAATATACACATTAAGCGCAACCACACTGGGGATGTCAACCAACGGCTAATCACTTGAAATGGCAATGTTAAATAAAATATATCGAATGGAGCATAAGGATATGCCGAAATAACTCTTCGCTAAATGAGCATATGAAATAAATCGGTTATCAACAAATCCGCGATAAGTTCAAGATGTCAGAAAATGTACTTAAATAGTGCCACAGACTCGGAAAAGTTAACCAAAATTAGCTTAAGCGACATGTGCCAGTTAGCAAACGATTGTTCAGGTAGTCATTAAGATGAGGTAAAAAAGCATTAAGACAATATAGCAAACCAACCAATTGAAATCAAGGAACTCAAAACCCAAGCACACGATTAGTAAATGGAATGGTAGGTCATGCAGCGTACCTATCTTCGTGATCCGTCGCGGCACGTACGCGGATCAACACTTCGTTTCCCAGCATCTGAAATCAAACTTAGAACATGATAGGCTCACCTTAAGCATGTCCTGGTAACGAAGCTTCTGTTTGTAGCGCCCCAAAAGACAACTAATATCTTAGTGTACTATTTCACTGACGACTAACTGTACACGATTCATTCTTGTTTTAATCTCATTTACATTACCTCTATGTTGACCTACATCCGGCTAGACACTTGATCGTCTTGTAAGTTCCCGCGCTCACATGTTTGCTCTTGTCTCGCTCCATCCGTCTACGTCTTCTTGTAGCCCATTAAATCCAGTCTGCTATGTCCGACTCCAATTGTCTTCTGATATCCGCGCTTACTTTGGCGCACCGTTTTGGACTAACATTTACTAGTCTTACAGCTTACCTCGCATGCCGCTTCCGCACACTCAGCTGACCATATAAGAGTTGTTTCGGTATCCTCGTCGAATCCCTACGGCACTCATGACCGAGCCACCTCAGGCGTCTCAGCAAAAGTATACAGTCCAATGCACACACTCCACTTTGTCGCAACGCTTCCGTGTTAGCAACTCTGTCGCCCCAACCGTTGCGCAAAATCTGTCGCAATCACTGATGATGGAACCGCTCGAGATATCGCACATCCCGCAGGTACGTTTCACTGCCATATAGAAGAACGGACAGCACCACGGATTTGTACAACATCAGCTTCACGCCAATGGTAAGCTGATGGTTGTTCCACACTCGGTACTCTAGCTTCCCGAATGCCGCCGCTGCCTTCCACACGCGGATACGCAGCTCACTGCGTATCTGCTGATCAATCGATATCACACTCCCAAGGTAGCAGAAGCGGGAGGTGGTTTCCAATATTTCAGCACCAATACTGATTCGTAGCAATATTGAAGATTGCACCTCCGGTGAAGGCTGAACGATATAAACAGTTTTTGCCTGTGTTGATGGTGAGCCCGAATTTAGCCGCGCACTAGTCATGTGCTGCAACTCATCCGCGCTGTGTGCAAACAACGCACAGTCGTCAGCAACATACAGATAGTTGCCTCACTGACTAGCATTCTGGCACCGAAACGACGAACGTTCAGCAACCCACCATCAATACGGTGCTTCACACGAACACCGTAAGCACAAGTCGTATCAAAAGCACAAGACATCATCGCATGAAGATATATACTAAATAGGACAGGAGCTAAGACACAGCCTTGCTTCACACAAGAGACAACTGCAAAGTCATCCGAGGTCTCTCCACTCAACTGCACCCTCGCCGCATACCACTGTGCAGACATTCAATTAAACTTACAAGCTTACGCGGGCAACTAAATTTACCCAATACCAGTGTTATAAGGCTGCGCCCGCAATCGACCGGTTGGTTTACGCCTGCTGCTAAATCTGCGCTCCTACGCGTGCTCTGTTTGACGCCTTGGCAAACCCTACAGGAAGGAAGACAGAAGACACAGCAGACCAGAGTTGTATTAGGGCAGAGAACGCTCATATTTATATGTCGGTATCACCAGTCGGATTTGGCTGTAAGCCCACGCCCCACACATGCTTGTCCGCTGCGTCTGTCCAGTCCACCGTCTTGCTCGGGCACTCCAGTCTTCGTCCGCTTACCCGGTGCATGGCAGCGCACTTGATGTCTGACGCCTGTTTTGATCAGCTTCCAGTCAGGCCTTGGCAACACGCCTGTTGTCTGATGCGCGATTTCAGCAGCTTTCGGCTGGTCCCTGGTAAAATGCTCGCAGCGTCTTTCCCAAGCACCATTGGTGGCAAACGCGCGAGCGTTGGCAATCAGCTTTCTCGCCAAGCTGTCAACTCCCTTTCCGATTTCAGTCAGGTCGCACACTCTTCGAACCTGATTGTGTTCGTAGCTTTTCGCCCGGATCCATTTGCAGCCTTTGTGGTCTTCTCCGCTTCCGCGCCGGCCTGCATTGTGCATCTGATTTCTGCGGCATTTGTTTCATCCCACCTACTTGCTGACCCTCAGCTACCAGCCCGAACGTTTCTAGTAGCATGTCCCAATGTTAAGTTGGTGCTTTTTGGGGACCTTGCGTTTTGCCATGATTCGGTCTCAACTGATTGGTGTGCGTAATCCATCTCTCACGTCCAACCATCACCTCGTAGATAACTCTGCCTTTCCTGCCGATAATAGTTCCGCTCGACCACCCCTTCGGCCTTGGGAAATCCCGCACGTAAACCATGTCACTAACAGCGTCACTTGATCATGGGGTCGGATTTGCAATATCCGATCGGCTCCATGGCCAGTTGATGGGTGAACCAACAGGCATCAGCGCGCGACTGATAACTGTTCGCCTACGACTCGGAATAGGTAAGTTTGCCACGTACGGTCCGACCAGGTGTTATCCTGATGTCACGCGTGATCAATTCTACACTCAGATATCCTCCGTGATACGGTCTGTACCAAGGAGTGATCGACTATTTCTGCTGGGTGATTTCAACACGCTCGTTGGGCCTGATGCATCGGTGTGGACAGATGTTATCGGTTCGCATGGCGTTTGTTCAGCGAATGCGAACGGTGACAGGCTGATCTCACTGTGTGCCACTCACGGCCTGACGATCACTAACACTCGGTTTGCACTGTGTGCAAGTGATATAGCAACTTGGACGGACTCACGGAGTGGTCACGCTCACCTGCTCGACTACGTCATCGTATGTCAGCGTGATATGCGTGAAGTGCACATGAAACGTGGAGCTGAGTGTGGCACTGATCCCAGATTGGTTCGGACCAACCTGTACATATATTTTCGTAAATCTATGTATTGCACTGCCGCCGTGAATCGGCTTAAATTTAACATTCTTTCCCTCGGTACTGTGGTGAAAGCGATTGAGCTGGAGAAGGCGATGGCTGCACGCCTGTGTGTTGTGGACTGCGTAACCACAGTGGGCGACTTGGGGCACCACATTCGCGACCAGGTGACAGCTGCTGCCGAGGAGACCATCGGGTGCGCAAACTGTAAGCGGCCTGATTGGTTTCATGAGAACAATGCGCAGATTGTCGCATTGGTGTCGGAGAGGAATGCAGCATTTGCTGCACATGTGGCAGCCTCCCGTTGCTTGAGGAAGGAGACTTAGTTTCGCAAACTTTTTCGGCGACTGACCCGAGAGCTCGGTCGCATCATATATGCATGGTGGACGGAGAAGTTGAAAGAGATGGAATGCTACGCCGAACATCGCCAACACAAGGAGTTCTTTGACTTCTTGAAGTCGGTGTGTGGACCGAGATTGGAGCCGTTGAGGAGGCGGATCGATGACCGTTCAGGCGCTCCCTGCGCACAGACTGCATAGATAATGCAGATCTGGCAAAAACACTTTCAGTGTCTCTTGAATGAGTGTTCAGAGATCGACTGGCCTACATTGAACGGCCTGGAGCAGCAGGATGTGTAAGCTAGTCTGATGGGCTTGCCGACACTGCATGCGACGCAGAGTACACTTGCTCACCTGCGAAACGGCGAGTGTGCCGGTTCCGATGTGATTCCGCCTGTAGTGTTGAAACGCATCGGGCCCGCGTTGGTGACTGCGCTGCACCCTTTGATGCAACGTGTGTAGATTGAGGAGGAGGTGCCTCCTGAGCTGAAGGATGCCCTTGTGCTACCACTGCAAGAGTAAAGACAACAAGCAAGTGCTACGAATTATCATGGTATCAACTTGCTGAGTTGTGTGGGCGAGATGATTGTCCGAATCCTGCTCAACCGCCTCATCAGTCAGGTTGTGGAACCTAACGTAACGGAAGAGCAGTGTGGATTCCGCTCGGGTCGCAGCACTATAGATATGGTGTTTGCGGCTCGTCAATTGCAGAAGTGCAGAGAGTGACACCAGCCGTTGTACTCGCTTTATGTTGATTTCACCAAGGCATTTGATACGGTGAACCGCGAGGCATTGTGGCTGGTGTTGGGTAAGTTTGGTTGCCCGCGTAAGTTTGTAAGTTTAATTGAATGTCTGCACAGTGGTATGCGGCGAGGGTGCAGTTGAGTGGAGAGACCTCGGATGACTTTGCAGTTGTCTCTTGTGTGAAGCAAGGCTGTGTCTTAGCTCCTGTCCTATTTAGTATATATCTTCATGCGATGATGTCTTGTGCTTTTGATACGACTTGTGCTTACGGTGTTCGTGTGAAGCACCGTATTGATGGTGGGTTGCTGAACGTTCGTCGTTTCGGTGCCAGAACTCAAGTGGGTGAGATAACAATCCGTATGTTGCCGTTTGCTGGCGAGTGTGCCTTGTTTGCACACAGCGCGGATGAGTTGCAGCACATGACTAGTGCTCTGGCTTCGACAGCGGCCAAATTCGGGTTCGCCATCAACACAGGCAAAACTGTTTATATCGTTCAGCCTTCACCGGAGGTGCAATCTACAATATTGTGGCGAATCAGCATTGGTGCTGAAATATTGGAAACCACCTCCCGCTTCTGCTACCTTGGGAGTGTGATGTTGACTGACCTGCAGCTATACAGTGAGGTTCTTATCCGCGTGTGGAAGGCAGCGGCGGCATTCGGGAAGCTAGAGTACCGAGTGTGGAACAACCATCAGCTTACCATTGGCGCGAAGCTGATGTTGTACAAATCCGTGGTGCTGTCCGTTCTTCTATATGGCAGTGAAACGTACCTGCGGGATGTGCGATATCTCGAGCGGTTCCATCATCAGTGATTGCGACAGATTTTGCGCAACGGTTGGGGCGACAGAGTTGCTAACACGGAAGTGTTGCGACGAATTGGAATGTATGCCATGGACTGTATACGTTTGCTGAGACGCCTGAGGTGGTTCGGTCATGAGTGCCGTAGGGATTCGACGCGGATACCGAAACAACTCTTATATGGTCAGCTGAGTATTGGGAAGCGGCATGTGGGGAAACCAAAGTTACGTTACCAGGACATGATCAAATTGAACCTCTCACGTTCTATTCTTGATTGCCGGTCATGGGAATCGTATGCGGTTGATCGGCGTGTATAGCTCGATCTGACCATGAAGGCATTAGCCAAAGTGCGGGAGAAATCCCTCATGCATGCTGAGAAGAAGCGGCTGGCGCCGTTGGGTTGTATTCCATGGACGTCGAGCGCGTAGTGCTGTAGTACATGCGGTCGCGAGTGCCTGAGTCAGGCAGGCGTAGTGAGACATGAACGAAGCCATTCGTGGCCAACACCGCAGCGATGACTGGTCCTGCAGCGAATGTAGGCAGAACCGGCGCAGCGTTTATAGGTACGCTGCATTCGATTTACTAACCGCTTGCTTGCATGTTGGGTCTATTCATTTCTGGTGGTCGGTTTGCTATATTGTCTCATTACTGCCTACTTGAACTATCTTCTATTAACATGCACACCTCGCTCAAGTTAATTGTAGTTGACTTTGGTATTATTTTTGTGTTTGTGGCATTTTCCTAATGTATATTTTCTGACGTCTTGAACGTCTTTCTTGGCATCCAATTTATTTCATATGCTCATTTTATAAAGAGCTGCGCCTGCATATCTTTATGCATTGTTCGATTTATATGATTTGATATTGTCGTTTTAAGGGACTGACTTTTGTTTGATATCCCCTTTGTGGCTGCGCTTGATGTGCATGTTGACAAGGTGCCTACCTGTTTATTACTGACTACCTCGTCCATACTGGCTCTAGAAGACAGTCGTTCGTTGCTGCTGGGGACGAGGTGTGCGGTTTTTGTGGCCATGTTGTGCTCTAAGAGTGGTTCTGTGCACTTAGTGTGGAGCGGACTACGCTCCAGCCACCGCCTTGTTTACGCTTGTTTCCCCTATGCCGCTTGCTTGTGTTTGCCTGTGAAGGAGTGTGGGCCAGCTCCGTTGATAAAGCGTGGCTCCCGTGCACATGCCTCCCGGTCTTATTCCTTCGGGTTAACACTGGATATGGGGTATGTGGTTGGAGTTGTGGGTGGTGTACCGCAAGCCACCCATGGTCCCTGTGTAGGTGCAGGCGTCCTGTGGATTCCTTATTTACGGGCAAATCCGGAACCGGATGCCGCTAGCCATTTAGGCGGGAGAGCCTATTTTGCACTGAGGTTTGTTGTGTTGAGGTCCTGGCAGATCATCGACCCGCTGCTGCTAAGCTTGTGCTGTGGACGCATGTCCTGGACGCCTCGTGGAAACCGTTGGGTGGGAGTTGTGTTACATCCTACTTCTAGCCTAGAGCCAGAGCACACAATTCCGCGTGCATCTTGGGGTTCCGCAAGGGAACACTCCATGATGTTGTCTAGGACTATATTGAACAAAATTGGGGAAATTGGACAACCTTGACGATGGTCACTTGTTGTCATTAGTATATGCGATAGTTCACCATAGACCCAGACGCAGCCTGTATTGTTTGTGTCTAGAGCTCGTAAATGTTCATGTTTCATGGGAACAGCTTTCCGCTCAATTATCACGGAGAGAATTGATCGATCGGTTTAGTCAAATGCACTCTTGTATTCCAAGAACACAGTCATCCTTTGGAGTGGAGCTGCCCTAACACCTTTTGCAGAGTGAATATATGGTCTATACATCCCACTCCTGGACAGAAACCTGCCTACTCTACCCTAATCGGTGATTCCCGTTCCGCAGTGAAGCAACGAACGAGTGTTGAGGTTAGGCATTTTGTCACCACTAGTGTTAGGCTAAGGCCTCTGTGATTACCACATTCATTGCGGCTATCCTTCTTGTATATTGCTACTATATTTGACCCAATCCATTTAGCTGGGATGTTCTCTTCTTCTAGTCCTGTTCTAACGGTAAGGTCAGTGCTTTGCGATGCAATCCCGGCGAATGGCACGAAAAGGATTAAAGGTTGTGATCGCGTTTTTGATCTCAGCCTCTACTAATGCATCTAAACCAACCACCCATCCCTCAGCTTGCACCACCTCAGTAGGAAGAGGCTCGGAAGCAGACGGAAAACTGAACTTCTCACGAAACGGCTTCGTCCAACGAACTATACGTCACTCCTTATTTTGAAGCATGACACCCGCACTATATTTTATCTCACTAACGGCTGGGTTCCTGCGTTCTGTGTTGTGGACCATTTGGAATTCGCTTGCTGCAGTTGTCTACTGCTTCTTCAATTTCTTGAGCCAGACTGGTCCATCAAGCTTCCTTGTGACCCGCGCAGGCCCCGCTTTAATTCGCGTCCAGTGGTCCATCTGGTGACATTATGCTCAGAGTCATTCGGGAGTTTTTTTTTCTGGATTCCAACAAGTTCACGGACCTTCCGAATATCCCGTGGCTGCTGCGATGAGGATTGATAATGCCACAAAGAGAGACTTCCGCGTCGAGCTAGTGGCCGAGATCCTATGCCACTGAAGCCCAGTGTCATTAGGACGAAAGAGCGAAAATGATGCGCAGAGCATCCTGGTAGGCTTGCGTGACCGAGGGCTGGGATAACTTCTCAGTTGCCATTTGAGATAAACAATTGGTACGCCTCCAGCTAAACTTCAAAGAAAATCGACGGCTTACCATTGTATGATCAGAGTGGACTCAGGTGTTCCGGAGCGAGAAGCAATCCAGCATGGAACCACACCAGCTGTAACTTATGGCATCGTGATCTATTTGGCTGCATCGTCGACCAGGTATGACTGGATACCACGTGGCACTTCGGTGGCCACTGTGTCTACAAGCGGTGCTACTAAGAAACAGCAGGTGCTCCGCGCACATTTACAACGGGCGCTCGCCATTGCCCGCACGGTCGGAGTTAAGTCCATGGTTACTACTTAGCTGAGCTTTTGAAGAGTTCGGATGGCTACTTGCGCTGACCCAAGCAAAATTACTAGGCGTTCACATTGCCTGTATGCAGGCCATTGTAGCAAATTCGCAACCAAGTACACCACATTTACGAGTAAAAGCGATCGGCTTTCCTTTGATTCAGTTTTACACACAGCTTAATAGCTCGTTTGACATCGAACACTTTGAGCCAATCAGTAGAGCTACGCAAATGGTCAGTTATGCTTGGTACATCCAGAGACAGGGTCTGTTCGGTTCGCATCTCAACGACTAGGTGGTTCGCGTTCATAATGCAATCCAATCAATTTGTTCTGATTGTTGTTATGTCGCACACGAAACTGCCACCACCCAGTAAGGGTAGTGTGAACAACCACAAGCAGGAACAGGATTCGAGTTACTTTATATGGGTAAACAACACTATTTGTGTAGCATGACGCGTAAATGTAAAAAGCAACCTACGAACTGAAAGCGCACAAACCCAATAAGGACCGAACGAATAAGCAGCCAATCCTATGCGCACGAACATAGGAAAGTGGTATCGTTAGTGTCTGATCAGAACTGTTATTCTTAACCAGAAACAGTGACCGTAAACATCCAATGGGGCTTACGGAATAATGCATTAAAACAGAAGTCATTGAATGCGCACTACAAGACGAAAGGTCACAGTTGTGAACGTTTACGTGAGCACACCTGACTTGTTATCG
The DNA here is from genome assembly GCA_944474145.2 of Dicrocoelium dendriticum. Lineage (NCBI taxonomy): Eukaryota > Metazoa > Platyhelminthes > Trematoda > Plagiorchiida > Dicrocoeliidae > Dicrocoelium > Dicrocoelium dendriticum. Next base: position 226,312,635 of record OX104063.1, read on the forward strand.
ATCCACTAACTATGCGCACTACTCATCTGGTTGGGAGCACATTTGAGTGCCGAGGGTAAGTACTTTACAAATTTTAACTTAAAATATTTATGCAAACAATTTGTTCGATCGGATACGTGATACCCTATCATTTAGTATTCCTACTCTTAAAATGAATCAGAAGTCCAACTTTTAACGAAAAGTAAATAAATAACAGATTGATGGATCCATTTGTGTAAGGATTGCAGAATGAGATAGTTCATATGTGATCAACGTAACGAACTCAGGAGAAAACGGCAGTACATGAACTCACCGTGAAGGCAAAAATCGAATCGGATGTAAGGGATCGCCAACGTGACTTGGGGGCTTATTTGGAATAAGAATAGTTTGTGTTCACGCAGATAAGCACATAATGTATACCTGAAAGCAGTTAGCGTTGTAGGATTGTCACGGTTCTGTTTGCGGGAGAACTATCGAACCGTGCTGCTGATTAATAGGCGTTCTTTGAAGAATGTAAACAAATTGCAACGTGATCATCAGCGATACCGAAATGTTTTTCAAACTGCGTTCGTTAGCTCGATGTTGTTGGGAACAGTAGAGTTGTTCCTTGCGTATAGTGCTCATCTATCAGTCGATCCCGAAATTTGATCATCTTCAAATAACCTGCTGGTTTGGTACCACTAGTGATTCAGATAAAAAGGCAATCCGATTTGCTATGCGTCTCACTTCTGATTATCTGTCAGCCTGTTTGAACATCGAACCACTGAATAAACCATTTTTGATTAAATGTAGTCTCCATAAACTTGGATAAAGCACATGGTGGGAAAAAGCGAGCGACCTTTTCACTTGACATACCGTGTCGGCGTGGTTCAGCTCTGTTAAACAACTATTATCCGACCGTAGAAGTGCGGTGGATCCAGTTGCCACCACTCACATCGGCAGAATAACAATAGAGAACAACGGTAAGATGGTGCGGTTAAATGCAATTAGAAAGTAAAGAAATTGGAAGCAAGAAGGAGGTCCGTACGATTAATCAGGTTGGGATGAGAGTTAACAACCAGGTGCAGGAAACATTGTGCAGGAACGCCACTGACTGCGATGTCTGATACGGTCTCCAATTACTAGTGTGGACCATCCTGAGACCCTAATCCATGAAGACAGCACGCACCCGCCTGACCACTTCTCTTAGTCAATTTTTTTCTGGCATTTATGCCACCCTATCGACTAGACACCTCGCGATTTCGCCCAATTTTGAGCAGCCACGATGGATAATGCACGCCGAAGAAGCCGGTCAACGGGCATCTAGATGACATAGCCTAGCCAACATAAGCGATCAAGTTTATGCAAACACTCGAGTGCAGCAACAGAAAGCTTCATGCCACAAGCAACTGGCGGACTACAGCATTGCTTACCCGGTGTCCCCACCAAACGTGAGCAATACTTCACAAGCACCGGTGGTCAAACACGGCCAAAGGTTTCATGCCTTCATTGCGAATTGACCATGTTTTCTATCCATACTGTAACACAGGTCTTATTGCATCGTTATACTCTCTAGCTTTCATTGACAGGCTGAAATCCCACCGTCTCTATACATGATTGAGACTCTGGAAAGCTACAGGTGGCCACAGCTCCCAACCAGCCTGCACTGCACGACAGTGATCTGATGCTCAAAAGGCTATCTGAAAATCCACATTTCTCACTCAGGCTTCCTCACATATTTCGAGCAAACTGCGTCCAGCAATTCTGATATACTCCTGTAGTTTGAACCAAACAATAAGAAGTCAAACATTTCCAGATGCTAGCATTTCGCATTATCTCGTCAGCACCAGTACAATAACCGAGGGATCTTTTTATAAGTGTCATAGGGCACAATCGAGCCAATCACGTTCATGGTTGTGATCATTGTTGTTGACGTTAGGACTACGGCAACTGCAGGTTGACATCTAGTTGCTTTGGACACAAAGCTAGTCCAATTCGGCTTATATCGACGGCCTCGGCAACTCGCATAAGGCACGAATTTGTGTGACGCATAAACATCCGGAACGCCGATAAGGGATTAATCCGGTGACGAGTCGCCAAAATGTGCTTGCCTATGTAAGACGCTAGCGGCACGTATCGCGGGAGGGGGATTGATTAACTTCGCGCTGAGCCCAGTTTGGTAAGTGTTCCTTCACTCTTGCATCTAAGGCCCGTTCAATTTTGCCGATGTAACTGATACTTCAGTCACACACGAATCGGTAACCACAATGTGATTTGGAGCGGATGGGTTCATCTTCCTTTACTGAAGTTAACAGCAACATTGATGATTACCGCCTGCGTAGCACAGTACGTACACTGAATTGTAGGGACTATGTGTTTACTTGTCCTTCTTGCTGCGCTATCATCCTTGAATGGTAGCTCGATGTCGACCCTTTTAAGTAACTTGAAAATTCCCATGTAAGTTACTGAGAAGAAGACAGTTTGGTGGGCAATTGCTTTCAATGATTCGTCATCAGACCAATGCAATCATATATAGGTCTAAAAAAGGAGAGTACAATCGACCATTTAGTACAAGTAACATGGACGAAAAATCGAAACTAGTTAGTTATATGTTGCGGAGTTTGACCTCATGCCGTTGACCCCAATATCCCGTTTTCGCAGGACAGTGAAGCTGTTGAGTTTGCACTAGTTTCTTTTACGAGCATGAGGAAGGTTGAAGTAATCGCATGCAAATTGCCTCGACCGTAGCAAGTGTACGAAGGCGTTAACCTTTCGAGCGGTGCGGTGGAACTTTGTATACAACTCTGAAGGTACGCTTTAGATCCACCTGATGCCCACCGTCGACAATAGGAGCCAGAATGGAACTGCTAATGGCTCCTGTGCCACCTTGATGCAACCAACGTGGGCTATGTTCATTTGCGCGTTTGGACAAGTGCCACGCCGTTCGACCGATATACATTGAAGCACAGGCGCACTCGAACTGATACATAACCATTGAGGCGGTCAGCATGCGCAACCTATCCTTGTTTCGTGAACCGACGAGTGGTTTCCTCGAAAACACGCACTTTGGCGTAGCTGCTGCAAATGTCAACTTAATTGCGACCGAAAGACTTCGAGTTAAACGCTCAATTACTGCGTCCCCTTTGAAAGGTATTCGTATGAATAACTCTTTCTTTGACGGTGTTAACACTTGCACCTGTTTTGGTTTTCCCCAAGATTTCTTAAAACAAATCTGTCGGGGTATCCATTTTCGCGCAAAATGTTCTGTATGAACGTCAGTTCCGCATTCAGGGAGTCTTCCTAGCAGGTCCCACATGCTCTCGTGGTAAGACAGTGAATCAAATCGCGCTTATATCTCAGAGGGACGTAGCTGTGGAAATTCGTATACTGGCCAATACACGTTGGTTTTCTGTAGATCTGTCGCTGGATTGAGCCGTCCGGTCCCCTAGTTAACAGAACATCAAGATACGGCAGCTGGTTTTCGATTTCTTTTTCAAAAATGAAATGCAGTGTTGCATTCGCTCGGTTAAAACGCTTAAGAATTTCATCTAGGTTAACGTGCTCATTCATCACGATGAATATATTTTCCATGTACCGATAGTATGGATTAAAAGTGACTATCCGCCTGCAGTTCTGTTCTCTCCAACTTTGCCATGTAGATATCCACCACCAGCAGACCCAAGGAAGATCCTATGGCCATGCCGACCTACTGCCGGTAGTATTTGCCGTTAAACAGGAACTGTACATTCCATGTGCAACGCAACAGTAGGCTTTTTAGCTGAGTAGGTATACACATTTTTATTTCCGACCGGGTTATATAGTCGCAAATGTAATCTGTTCTCTCAATCAGCGGAATGTTGGTAAAAAGCGAGACAACATCAAATAAGACCATCACTTCCCTGTCAGTTTTGGCATCCTTGATGCTTTCTACGAACTGGAGGCTGTAAGTTGCAAGTTGTTGTCGCACCGGTTCCAGAATTTCTATCATCCACTGAGCGACCGCATGGTAGGGCGAGTTGACCATTGACAAAATGAGAAGGAGTGGAATGTTAGCTTTGTGAATTTTCGGGAACCCGTAAAGCCTTGGAACATTTGTGCCACTAGGTTTGTGGCTGTATACGGAGCATCTGAAATATACCCCTTACTCCGAAGTTATTGCGGGCTCTTAGTGATTTGTGTTTCCATCTTTTCCCTCCGGTCTATTTCCCCTGTGTTGCACAAAATTTTGGTCTTGTCGCACAGTATTGTTGTTAGTTTATCTATATAGTCTTTCCTGTCTAGTAGCACAATCCTGGAACCCTTGTCTGGTCTACACAAAATGATATCCTGGTTGCGCTTTAGCGCATCCAGGTGTTTTCGTGTTAGCGGGCCATGATTGTGCACACGATGTTTGCGATATTGGAAGCAGCAACTCACAAAAAGGCACTTAACACTAGAACGCCCTGAGCGGTCATTTTGACCGCTCAGCGTTTTTAAATGTGCATATTTTCTACATTTATGGACCTTTTTCAAAGATATTTCGTGACTTTTAATATTTTTGGACGTTCTTCATTACTGTGAATTTTCGTCTTCATATCTGTTATAGTTTTCGAGAAAAGAGGTAGCTGTGTTCATACTACCTAGAAAGCCCGTTAGCGGTCAAAATGACCGCTTCTCTCTAATCCGGTTCCTCTTTTTATTTTTAGCCACCACTATCATTTCTGACAGTTATATACTATAGCAGTCAAAACGGGAGTGAAAACTAGCCGAATCACGATTTTACTGTGATATTGTGCTTTCAGTCAGATAAATTTCAGTGACATTTTTGTACACAATGGCATTTCTGAGGAAAACAGCCTTCGAGGTTTTACGAGAACTTACAACCATCAATGACAACGAGTCTGGAGACGAGAACGATTATGATGTTGATGAGGACTCCATCTTCCATGAGTCAGCAGAAGATCACAGCATGTCTGATAGTCAAACGTCTGATGATTACACTCCATATGAGGACCCTAGAGAGAGTGTATCAACCGATTCGGTATCTCCCGGTGAGCTTCACGTATCGAAATATGGTAGCACGTGGATCGCAGTGGAGTCCGAAACATCTACTGTTGGTAGGATTTCATCACAGAATGTGTTTAAGGCTAGACCAGGACCAACTCCCTATGCTAAGAAATGTGTGGCATATGGTGAGCTGTCGAGCACTTTTGACATCATAATCACGCCCCAGATGCTGAAACATGTTCAAGTATGTACTGAAGCTGAGGCCAAGAGAGTTTTAGGTGTCAGTTGTCAGTGGAGCGTAAGTCTTCCAGAGCTGCGTGCCTTTGTTTGTCTACTTTACATCAGAGGCTTCATGGGTCTGAAGAACATGCCTTTGAATATGATGTGATGCGATAGATATGGACTGCCTATTTTCAGGGCGACAACAGGCAAGAACAGCTTCAAAGAAATAATGAGGTTTCTCCGTTTTGACATGCGAACTGCCCGATGTGAAAGACTGCTAACTGATAAGTTTGCTTTGGTATCTGAATTGTGGAATGCATTCATTCGCAACTCTCAACAATGCTATGTGCCTGCGCAGAATCTCACAGTTGATGAGCAATTGTTTCCCTCCAAAACCCGTTGTCGTTTTCTCCAGTACATGCCCAACAAACCAGATAAGTTCGGTATCAAGTTTTGGATGCTGGCAGAAGTAGACAGCAAGTATCTCGTTAATGGATTTCCATATCTCGGGAAGGACGAAACTCGGTCAAGAGGAGAAAGTTGCAGAGAGCGTGGTATTGCGCTTGGTGTCACCATTATTTGGAAAGGGGTACAATGTCACATGTGACAACTTCTTTACATGGGCAGCATTAGGAGAAATGCTGGCCAAGAAAAACACAAGTATGGTGGGAACACTTCGAGCTAATAGAAAGGAAGTACCATCGATTTTGAAGCAAAGAAATAGAGAGCTGTTCAGTTCACTTATGATGAGGAGTGAAAATAAGCACACATTAACATCCTGCCAGTGTAGAAGGAATAAGTGTTTTGGTTTTCAGTTCCCTGCATAGTAACTCTTCCGTTCAAGACTCTGGAAAGAAGAAACCCGAGACTGTGTTGTTTTACAACTCCACAAAGTATGGTGTGGATGTACTCGACCAAATGACAAGAGCACTCACTGTGAAGTCATCATCTCGACGATGGCCAGTCCAGGTCTTTTTCAACGTACTGGATTTGGCTGGCATAAATTCCTGGATAATTTATAACAGTGTTTGCGGAACTAAAATATCTCGCCGGTCGTATCTGGTGGGTCTTTCGGAAGAACTGCTTACATGTATACATCACACAAGGTACGTGACAACGGGAATTACGACGAACAACTCAGCGGAGTCGGGAAGTCGTATGTACATTAAACCTCGGCAGTGTCAGATTGGTTACCGTAAAGGTAACAAATCACAAAACAAGTGCTTTGTTTGTGAAAAAATAGTTTGCGGCTCATGTGGACAGATTGAGCGAGTTATCACTTGCTTCAAATGCAAATTGGAGTAGGTATACGGAATGGTTTACAACTTTTGAAAAAAACTAAACCTTAATACAATCATTTTTCTGTTACAGGTATGTTCTATACCTTAGTTTTTAATAAATGCCGCGAAAAAATTCTTAACTGAAAGTTGGGATAAAAAATATAGCAGTGCGGTCATTTTGAACGGTCCCGGGCGTTCTAGGTATGACGGCGGAGCGGTCTTTCTAGTGTTAAAACGTTCTAGACCCATACTTGACTTCGCGACTAACCCGTTCGTCTGGTCGTGTAAACTTTCAAACTGTAACATAATTAAACTTGTTGTACCTGCGTCTAGGTGGGGATTGGATTGTCAACACCGTTTCTTTAGGTGGTCTAACCTGGCTATGAATCTGTAGGACTAGTCTATACTAGTCCGAGTGAGTTCTCGCTCTGGTGGGGATACCAGAAAACCAGAAGAACGGACACAACGGATTGTATTCCCGAAAGGCTACGATCGAACGAAAAACGAATGAAGCGACGAGAGCGTACGTCAGTGTCGGAACTCACCGTGGAGAAAGGTGGTGAGCCGGATGTAGGTAAAGATGGCCGTTGAGTCGGCATTAAAACAAAAACCAATATTGTGTGATTGAGGAACAAAAGTGTACATAAGATAAGAAATATCTTTTAGGTTGCTACAAATCCCTTGTGGCAGCCATTCTCCATAAGCGTTTTAGTGATCAGCTCAACTACTTCAGTCAGGCAGTCGTTGGAGCAGATGTGTCTGGCTCGAGTGAAATGTTTTTACTAGCGCGTAGTTGTGTGTCATTGGTGGGAGTCTGGTGAATTGTAGGTATTGGCTGGACCATGTTTCCTTCCGGTATACAGGTCGCTTATTGAGCCGATTAGTCCTGCGACTCATGAGAATGTCAAGGTATGGAAGACGCCCATTCGGTTCGATTTCAAAAGTTACCTTCAAGTTGGTCTATTAATTGTCCGATTTGCATTCTCGTGAGACCAACAACAAAATGTCATCTACATATCATTTGTAATACGGTGGCTGAGAAATCTCTCCACGTAATTTTCTTTCAAACATCAATATACAGAAATCAACCAGTACCAAGCCCAACAGACTACCCATAGCCACTCCATCAGTTTGGCGATATGATGCATGTTGAAATCGTGCAAAGTAACAGGGACTGTCTCAGGATGTCTGCCGGTAGTGATAGACGAAAATTCTCCTCTTCTATCAGGTGACAACTCTAAACAATGACTTTGTCAGCGTGTGCGTACCAGTCATGCAATCCTGTGTTTTGTGTTACGTTGGAATTATCCCCTCACATTCTTGTATCACCTCCTCGCAAGTACACTCAGTCGATTCGGATCACTGAGCTCTATCCAACGGAAACTAACTAACTTTTTGAAGTAGGTCCAAATACACGCTTTTACACTACAAATGACGTCCTCGGCAGTTTATTCCTCCCC
>OX104063.1:226321032-226390264 GCA_944474145.2 Dicrocoelium dendriticum
AGGGAGACAAGATTCGCCGAACTGGTACTGGAAACCGGAACGGTGCAGCACATCACGCAACCCACCCGCATAACCCCGCGCTCAATGCCATCATGCCTGGACCTGCTGCTAACTAGCTGCGAACAAACAGTGCATGACATAGAAGTTCTTGAGCCCATGGCGGCTGTTGTGTCGGAACCCCACGATTGCTTCCACCCACTAACGGTAGTGAGAACACGAACGACCTGGTAAAACATAATGTTCACGCCGCACACCCAACCGGCCATCAAACGTCTGTGTGTGCAACTCAATGGCATGATTCAAATTATGGCATATACACAGGCTATGCAGGAAGGCTGACAAGCGATCAATTAAAGCTAGTCATTCCAGGGGCGAAGGATCGATACGATGTCTCACAAACGAGCGAAAGGTACAGGGTAGGGGAAAAACCCAAGCTAGTCACAAACGTGAGGCAACAGAAAGCGTATGTGGGGAACCGTAAAAGAGGACGGGATGAATAGGGGTGAATGGAATAAAACTCACAAAACCACGGGGAGTGGTGGAGTATTCTTACCTCCGCTATAACAGCGGCCAGTGATCACTCGACAATTATGGCCACTATAGTCCTGCAGCTTCCATGTGTGCGTCCAGTGGCGCCAACATACAACTATTGGAAAGCTGACTTCGATGGCCTCATTTTAGCTGCCAATCAGCTTGATTGGTCTATGTCACAGGATTCATCCGTTGAAACTTGCTGGGCAAACATTAAAGGGGCAGTGCACTCATTGTGTGCGCAATTTGTACCCCTCAAGACTCGGAAAGTTGGACCAATGAAACCCCATTGGTTTGACAAAGAGTATAACCGACTGTATCGACAACGACGTCTGGCTCTGCCGATGACTATGAGGCATACAAGCGACAACGAAACTTGTGCAACAGCACAAAGACGCGAAAACGCCGTCAGTTTGAGGAGCAGCTTGCTTGCTCAGCTAAAACTGCCCCGAAGCGCATATTTGCGTACGTGAAGCGACGCCTGAAGTCTGCAGGTAATGTGCCGGTGCTAGTGGGTTCGAACGGACAACCACTAAGTTCAAGCACCGAGCGTGCGTCCGCATTAGCGGCGCACTTCGCTTCTGTATTCGCAACTAACCAAACCTGCGCGCCAAGCTCTGCCGTCGCCGCACCGACTGAGCTAACCGACTTGATCTGCGACGTCGCGGAGGTACATGGGCTAGTCAGCTGCCTAGACAGCACGAAGCCAGCTGGACCGGATGGTCTCCATCCGCTGATCCTCAAGTCCTTGTCAGCTGTGATCTCACCTGCGTAACCGACCTGTTCAACCGATCCCTGTCCATAGGCTGCGTGCCTTGTGACTGGAAATGCGCCGTTGTCAAACCGATTCCAAAAGGCGGTGACACACGCAAAGTGGAGAATTACCGCCCTATTTGTTTGACCGCAGTATTGTCGAAAGTTCTGGAGAAGATTGTGAAGAAGAGACTGCTCCAGCTACTGGAGACCAACTCTCTCCTGACGCCTGCACAGCATGGTTTCGTGAGAGAGCGTTCGTGCATCACTAACCTGCTGCTAACATGGCATGAATGGTTGCAAGCAGTAAACCAACGTAAGTCAGTCGACGTGGTATACGTCGATTTCAGTAAGGCCTTCGACAGAGTGAATCACGAGATCCTCCTTCAGAAACTGAGGGAGTGCGGAGTCGGAGGCTCGCTGCACCAATGGATCCGTGACTTCTTAGTTGGACGGAAGTGGAGGGTGCAAGTCGACAGCCACCTGACCGACTGGTACTCGTCGACGAGCGGCGTTCCTCAGGGGACGGTGCTTGGCCCCATTCTCTTCCTGATTCACATCAACGACTTGCCCAATCTCCTTCGGTCGCCGTGTGCCTTGTTCGCGGATGACCTGAAGCTATGGAGGGTGATCCATACGTCGGACGACTTTGACATACTTCAGCAGGACCTCGACCGCCTCTCCATGTGGTCCGCCGAAGCAAGTTTGCCCATCAACTCGGCAAAATCGCTACTTCTGTGCCTCGGTAAAGGTGGAGCGGGCCGATCGTACACTCTCGACGGCCAAGTTCTACACCCGACGCATTGCGTCAGAGACCTTGGCGTTATACAACGTTACGGCATGAAGTCACTGGACAACACGGACAATACGTATCGCACAGCATTGCGTTCGCTGTGGGCGCTGAAACGTAGCTTCTGCACCTGGTCGAAAGAGATTGCCACTCGTATCTTCACATCCATTGTACGACCGGTGCTAGAATACGGCTCACCCGCCTACTGTCCGTTGACGAAAGGCGAGATACACAAGCTCGAAAGAGTACAACACATAGCCACACGGCTCATTCCCGCTCTTCAGGGTGTGCCGTATGAAGAAATGCAGACAATTGGGTCTGTATACTCTAGCCTGCCGCCGCGTGCGAGTGGACCTCATCATGACCCATCGGGTATTGCATCTGGGTGCTTATCCGGTGCTGAGGCCACTGCTCCATGTCCGTGCGTCAAGCAGCACACGAGGTCACCAGTACAAACTGGTAGTCCCTGACCTCAAGTGGGTAGCTCATCCCTTGAGTCTTGAGCGGCGAGTGGTGAACATGTGGCACCGTTTGCCCTCGCGGATAGTAGAAGCGAACTCGGTGTCTGAATTCAAACGATTCCTGGACGCGCACTTTGCGGATGCCAGATTCGACGAAGCCTTCACAGGAAACTGACGAAGGAATCGTTCAATGATTATAACTCATGGAGCCCGTTAATACACCAACTGCAGCTTCCGAAACGATGCCCATCCGTAATAGGCGGCGGAGCTGGTGAAGGACTCCATGTGGTTCATCCAAGAATATATCGTAAGTAAATGGAGATTTTTTCTATGCTTGTAAATATTTTACTTTTTTTCACCTGGGCTAGCTCACTACTACAGGTAACACTGTGTCAGTGGGACATGTCCTACATTGAGATATAGCTACATAGATGTTCAACATCTTTCTCGCTATCATGACAGTAAAGTAAAATAAAGTAAAGCAAACCTCTAGCGTTTGCTCTCCTGTGGCAAGGGCAGTCAGCTTGTCTGGACAACCTCCTTCACAAGACGCCAGCGAGATAACTCCTGGCCTGCATTTGGTTGTGGAGAAACTTGCTCTTGATGGAAATGTGAATCACACCTCTATGGCGGAAGAGGGTAGTGAAGGTGTGGCAATGGGACTTCAGCCGGTGCGCTCAAAAACAATCGAGGCCTCATGCTCGATAGTAGTGGCACCAAAGTCCATGGGTGTTATGCCCTTTTCACAAAATGATAGGATAAATAAAAAACTTGCCACACCTAAATTGGACCGTACAGAAAATCCGAAGTCCAGTGCTGTTAGGTTGACTCAGGTAAATGGGAGGAATCCCGTCGGGAGTTTATCCACCAAGCCCAGGCGGGCGAAGCCAGGAAAGGGATTATCCCGTAATACGTTACAGCAGCCCAGCGTTGATTCATTGACTCATGCTGCTGATCGAAATGAAATGGTACAAAAAAACGGGGTATCCCCTCGGGCTCTACGTCCGAGGGGAAACAACCGCGTTCGGAGAGACTAAGCGTGTGGTACACTAATTGTTGTAGTGTGCGTAACAAATGGGGGGGGAATTAGTGACGCGTTGTGAGCATGTTGATGTGGCCGCTGTGTCGGAGTCCTGGCTCTCTCCAGATGACCTTATTGGTGATCTGCTTATAGACTTTGCGTGCTACAGGGCTGACAGGCCCGGGTATCAGACTGGTGGAGGAGTACTCTTGCTTATAAAGTGCCAATATAAACACTGGGAGGCTCCATTTACCATGAGTTCTGCTAACGTTCAGGTGGTATCCTGCTATCTAAGAGCATGGAATAGTCTGGTGCTTGTAGTTTGTGTTTATCGTAGCCCATCCTCCATGCGAGAAGAAGACAGGGATCTTGGTACGTTACTAAGACTGGCGGCAATGGCCGCACCTAATTTTCTGATCGTCGGTGATCTAAGCCTTCCGCATGTTGGTTGGCAGCATGCTGAAACAGAGTGGGTACTTTAGATAAGTAACTAGTAGATTGGATACATGTAAATGCGTTCGAGCAATACGTCAGGGTTCCGACTAGGAGTCGTACTGGGAGTACCCCTTCAACCCTTGATATCGTGATCGCCAGACATGGTCACTTGATTGACCTATGCGTGGAGCCACCCATCGTTAAGAGTGATCATTGTGTTTTGACCTTTTCTCTGGACACACCGAGGCTTGCAGAGAACCGTCGAATGGGAAGAGATTTAAATCGTATTGATTTTACGAAATTGCGGGATCGAGCCCTTCAAATCACTTGGATCCCTTGTAGCAACCCAAAAGATATTTCTTGTTTTTTGTACACTTTTATTACCCAGTCATAAAATATTGCTTTTTGTTTTAATGCCGACTCTACGGCCATTATGAACTGCATCCGGCTCACCACTTTTCTCCACGGTGAGTTCCGGCACTGACGTACGCTCTCGTCGCTTCATACGTTTTCGTTCGATTGTAGCCTTCCGCGAATACAATCCGTTGTGTCCGTCTTTCTGGTTTTCTGGCATCCCTACCAGCGCGAGAACACTCGGACTAGTATAGACTAGTCCTATAAATTGGTGACCCCGATTCGCACGCGCGAATCTTCAATTTTTTTGATCGTCTCGTTTTTCGGTGAGTTCGTTCCGAGTTGTTTTTTTTCATAATCCCTGGTGGATTGTTTTCCGTCCATTTCGTTTTTATATCCATTCGTGTTATTTATATACTATGTCTGACGCTGATGTAAAACCCGGATCGGGCGGCAGCATGAATTTGCTCACCTTGGCTGTTCCGGATTTTATGGCACACAAGCCCAACGTCTGGTTCGCCATTTTTGAGATAGAGTTAGAAAACAGAGGGATCTCTTCCGACCAAGCTAAATACAACCAACTCGTCCCACGCCTTCCGCAACAGGTGGTGACATTGGTCGAAGACGTACTGCTTCACCCACCTAAAGACGGTAAATACGAAGCAATGAAGCAGTTGATTCTAAAGGAGTCGCAACCCAGCGCTCGTGCTCGATTGGAGCAACTCTTTCATAGCACTAAGCTAGGCGATCGCAAGCCTTCAGTTTTGCTCCGTGATATTCAACAGATTGCTGGCCCTTCGTATATGAGTGAAGAGGCATTAAAAGAATTGTGGCTCTCACGTTTACCTGATCCTCTTCCTTTAATGCTCGTAGCAAATCCAAATAGCTCACTCAAAGAGTTGGCCATAACCGCGGACGCCGCTTTTGAGAGAATCCCTCAAAACATGAAGGCATCCAGCAGCATTTTCGTCACATTAGCGGATAAAGACTTGAATGCAAAAGCGCCCGCGCAAGCAGACCCCCGAGACGAAGAGATAGCCGCACTTCGTCGTGAATTAGCAACCATGCAGTTAGAAAGACAAGGCTTACTAAGACCTCACGCTGACCACGAAATTGCCGCCGTTCGTCACGGTGCCTATCAGCCCCGACCCCCACCGTACAGATCCAGGTCACCGCGCAGACGCAGTCCATCACCCCCTCGCAGCCGAACCCGAAGTGCCAATTTAATCGATGATTTGTGTTGGTATCATCGACAGTACGGTGATAACGCTCGACGTTGCCGTTCACCCTGCGCCAAGCGTGGTGTAGTGGCACAGGGAAACTAGTTCGCCGGCACGTGAATGCGGCCCACGCGTCCGGCAGCGACAAAACAGGCCGTCTGTTTTACGTCAAGGATAGGCGCTCTCGCCTCACTTTCCTTATCGACACAGGAGCCGAAGTGAGCGTTATCCCTGCCAGCGCGCATGACAAGCATACAAAGCCCACGTACAATCTACGGGCAGCCAACGGCTCGCCGATAGCTTCATACGGTCAGCGCATGATGAACCTAGATTTAAATCTCCGCAGAGACTTTCACTGGGTTTTCACGGTTGCGTCAGTACCTTTCGCAATTATCGGCATCGATTTTCTTCGCCATTTCGGATTGCTTGTCGACGCGGGTCGCAACAGAATTTTAGATGATCATACGAAACTAAGGGTTGATGGCGTCCTTTCAGATGCCCCGGTAATCAGCCCTGTATTTCGGATCGTAGACGCACCGTCCGACTACTTGAGCCTCCTCTCCGAACACCCGCGACTGGTTCGACCGGCTGTAGAGCTTCCACCAGTCACGACAGAGGTCGCTCACCACATTGTTACGCGCGGTCAACCAGTTAGCGCACGGCCAAGACGGCTTGCTCCAGACAAACTACGGGCAGCACGAGCCGAATTTGACCACATGCTTCAACTTGGTATCGTCAGACCGTCCAACAGCCCATGGGCGTCGCCTCTGCACATGGTCCCGAAGAAGGTTGTGGGGGACTGGCGTCCTTGCGGCGACTATCGATCCTTGAATACAGTAACCACGCCCGATCGCTATCCGATACCACACATAGTGGATCTCACCGCCAGTCTGGCGGGTAAAAGTATCTTCAGCAAAATCGACTTGGTACGCGCATACAACCAAATTCCGGTAGCCGAGGCGGACATCGCTAAAACTGCCGTGACGACTCCATTTGGTTTGTTCGAGTTTCTGCGTATGCCATTTGGCCTAAAGAACGCCGCGCAAACTTTTCAGCGCTTCATCGACCAAGTTTGTCGCGGCTTAGACTTCGCTTACGCGTATCTTGACGACATATTAATCGCAAGCTCTTCACGAGAAGAGCACATACGCCACGTACGAGCACTTTTTGATCGTTTATCTCAACACGGGGTGACGATCAACGCAGAAAAGTGTTCGTTTGGTGTCGATTCAGTTAATTTCCTGGGCCATCGTATCTCTTCTGCAGGCGTCGTGCCACTGCAAGATAAAATTCAAGCCATTATCGACTACCCCGAGCCTCATTCTTTCAAGCAGCTCAGGCGTTTTGATGGCCTGGTCAACTTTTACCGTCGATTTATACCCAACTGCGCCTCTCTGATGCAACCCCTCACGGACCTTCTCCGAGGGAAACTCAAGACGTTCGAATTTCCTACCGCAGCACGCGCTGCTTTTAAGTCGCTGAAAGAGGCTATCGCCAACATAGCTTCCATAGCGCATCACGATCCGACCGCCCCACTGTCCCTTAGTACTGACGCCTCGGACGTCGCGGTCGGCGCTGTTTTGCAGCAACGCGTAGCCGACACGTGGCAGCCCTTAGCGTTTTTCTCCAAACGCCTACAACCTACCGAATCTCGCTACAGCACGTTCGGTAGAGAACTACTTGCCGTATATCTAGCGATACGTCACTTTCGACACGTCCTAGAAGGCCGCTCCTTTGTCGTCTTCACCGACCACAAACCCCTAACTTACGTGCTCGGCTCGACTACCGACCGATACTCTCCTAGAGAGTCGCGCCACCTTGACTATATCGCTCAGTTTACGACCGATATACGGCATGTCTCAGGTGTGCACAACGCCGTCGCCGATGCACTTTCTCGTATCCAAGCTATCTCCGCTGACGCCGGCACTGCTATCGACTTGGCAGCCATGGCCACAGCGCAACTCAACGATCCTGAGGTTGATCTACTACGCAGATCTCCCTCACTGGATATACGACCCGTTCCGCTGACATCCTCAGACGGAACTATACTCTGCGATCTATCTCTGGGCACGCCGCGCCCAGTCGTCCCACGTGAGTTTCGGCAGACCGTGTTCGACGCGTTGCACGGCTTGTCTCATCCAGGCGTTCGTGCATCGGTTAAACTCGTAACCGCACGATTCGTTTGGCGCAATGTTAATCGGGACGTCCGTACCTGGGCAGCTGCTTGCCTTCCGTGTCAACGCGCGAAGGTGCACAAGCACACGAGAAGCCCATTAGGCACTTTTCCGACGCCAGACGCACGCTTTCATCACGTGCACGTCGACCTCGTAGGTCCTCTGCCGCCTTCCAAAGGCTCGGTATATCTACTGACCTGCATCGATCGATTTACTAGATGGCCTGAGGCCGTCCCTATCCCAAATTGCTCCTCGGAAACAGTAGCGAAAGCTTTTATGGAGCGCTGGGTAGCTCAATACGGCTGTCCCGCCATCGTGACCACCGATCGAGGGTCACATTTTTCGTCAACGTTTGCCACGTTGCTTAAGGATTTAGGCTGTCGCCACGTTCAGACGACAGCGTATCATCCGGCCGCTAACGGCATGGTGGAGCGTTTTCACCGCCAGTTGAAGGCAGCGCTACGTGCGCACGCAGATCCTTCATGGTCTGAAACGCTTCCCCTCGTTCTCCTAGGTTTAAGAAACACTGTTAAAACCGATTTCGACGCCACACCAGCGCAGCTAGTCTACGGTTGCACGCTGCGGTTGCCCGGACAGCTGGTAGCACCAGCCCCATGTACTTCCACTTTTGACTACGGAAGTTACACTGACCGATTGGCTCACCAGATGCGTGAGCTACGTCCACCCGCTCCTCGATCGCAGAAGACACCAGTGTACGTGCCCGAGAAGCTGTCTACGTGTTCACACGTCCTTCTTCGCGCAGACGGTGTTCGACAGCCTCTTCAGTCGCCGTACATAGGACCCTTCAAGGTGCTGCATCGTGCGAGTAAGGCGTACACTATTGACCGCGGTGGTCGACACGAAGTCGTCACCATCGACCGTCTAAAACCCGCCTTTATGGAAGAGACTACCTCGCCTACTTCGTCTAGTAGTGCTTCGTGCGACGTTGCAACTCATCGCACCAACTTACATCATCCTAGTCCAGTTCAACCAGACCACGATCTCGGTCTGCAAGCCGTCCCAACCTCTCCCGAATCTAGCCCGCCGCCTCCCACGACCAATCGCCGTGGTCGGGAGGTGCGTAAGCCCGTCCGCTTCTCCGACTATGTACAGTGTAAATACTTTTAACTTTGTAGATATTGTATATATTTGCCTCGTTTTTGGTCGATTAACGTTTTGAAAACACAAAAATATAAAAAAACCCCGAAAAACCTTTTTCAAAAAAAATTATCAAAAACCAAAAAACGTTTAAACACGCAGCTTATTCGTTTGTTCTTTTTGGCGTTTTCTGCGCGTGTTTTTCTATTTCTCGTCTTTACATGCCCCAACCCTCCCCTTCGATCGACTGGCCCACACGAGGAATCTTTTCGAGGACCCTGACGCGAACACTGGTCGCTTCTCCGCGGGACGAGGATCGCTTCTCCGCGGGACAAGGATCGCTTCTTCGCGGGACGAGGATCGCTTCTCCGTGAGACGAGGGTCGCTTCTCCGCGGGACGAGGATCGCTTCTCCGCGAGACGAGGGTCGCTTCTCCGTGGGACCATGGTCGTTTTCTTCGTGGGACGAGGGTCGTTATGGCGCGGGGCGGGGTGCGGCGGGGGGAGAGACCACTCCCAAGCGCACCGTTTGGCAGCAGCGGAGGTTGAGGTCCTGTCGGCCTTTTTCTGGACTAGCCAGTTTTTTTGTAGTCCGACAAGCCCGCTCCAACGGCTCGCCGAAATGCACCCTGCCCTGCAATCAATAAATAATAAAGACCGGACGGCACAGCGGATACAAATTTTCGGCTACATTTTTTTCGATCCCGAGCAGACTCTTCTTTGTATACCAGAAACTTTTGCAAACTTTGGATCCACAACCAGTTGATTTCGAAGGCTTCTTCGTTCAGCCTTCTAGGAGGGGAGCTCTGTAGCAACCCAAAAGATATTTCTTGTTTTTTGTACACTTTTATTACCCAGTCATAAAATATTGCTTTTTGTTTTAATGCCGACTCTACGGCCATTATGAACTGCATCCGGCTCACCACTTTTCTCCACGGTGAGTTCCGGCACTGACGTACGCTCTCGTCGCTTCATACGTTTTCGTTCGATTGTAGCCTTCCGCGAATACAATCCGTTGTGTCCGTCTTTCTGGTTTTCTGGCATCCCTACCAGCGCGAGAACACTCGGACTAGTATAGACTAGTCCTATAAACAGGACAAGGCCACTTTGGAACAGAGGTGGCTTCTACTTAAAAGTGGACTTGTACAGTTGCTGAATGAATTTGCTCCTCTTCGCCCCAGGAGACATTTTTTGGAAACCCCGATGGTGGAGAAGAAAAATTGATAGAGCGATAAAGAGGCGCAATGCTGAGTGGAGAAAATATCAAGGAACTCGGGGCTTTCGACGTTGGCTGCAGTACAAAAAGTGTCGAAACATGGCTATTAAGTTACAGCGGCAGGCGAAGTACTCATATGAGCTTAGGTTGGCTAAATTCGCGAAAACTAATCCCAAGTGTTATTACAGTTATGTCCAGTCAAAGGCTTCTCTAAGAGAGGTGGTCGGCTGTCTAACCATGGAGGACGGTACCCAGGCTGTAGACGACGTCGATAAAGTAGAAGTGCTGCTACGTGTCTACCAAAGCCTGCATCGGAAGGATAGTGGGTCAGCCTTGCCATCACAGCCGCACTGCTCAACTAGCTACACAATGCGGGAAATTATTCTCCATGTGTTAGAGGTCTTCGCAGTGCTGGCCAGTTTGAACCCTTATAAATCAGCCGGTCCTGACAGCGTACATCCCGCTATAGTTAAGCCGCTGGCTGATATCCTTCAGTATCCCGTAGCGGAGTTATTCAACCAGTCTCTTCAAGAAGGCAAGCTGCCACGTGATTGGAAGGAGGCGACTATTGTTGCCATCCACAAGGGGGGTTCTAAGTCGGTGCCTCTTAACTATAGACCTGTTAGTTTGACCAGCATCATGCTGAAATGCTTGGAAAAGCTTATAAGGAACAGGATCTGTGAGCACTTGACTGAGCACAATCTAATTAGAGCGGAACAGCATGGCTTTCTCAAAAAGAAGTCTTGTCTTACCAATCTATTGTGCTTTTTAGACGAGATTACCCGTTGTCTTGATGGTGGGATATCGGTAGAGGTGTGCTATTTGGACTTCAGTAAAGCCTTTGACTCCGTGAATCATCGATTTTTAATTGAGAAGCTGACATGGTTTGGATTGCATCCTCAACTATTACTATGGCTCTCTGAATTCTTACGTGGAAGGACATTCAGAGTCAGCGTTGGGGAAGCGAGTTCTAGTGTTGGCCATGCCTACAGCGGTGTCCCCCAAGGTTCGGTTCTGGGTCCATTGCTGTTTCTTATGTTTATAAATGACCTGGCTCCTCTTCTTGAGGATCCCTGCTACATCTTCGCAGATGACTTGAAGCTAGTCAGTAGGGGAAACCGAGCGACATTGGCTAAGGACATCATCACTGTGGCGAATTGGTCAAGCCAATGGGACCTACCTCTAAATGCCAACAAATGTCAACTATTGACTAGTAGTGGTAGCGGAATTGCAGTTCAGTCTTCTGTGGGATCTCTATCATTGCGGTGTACTGACGAAGCCCGTGATCTAGGTGTCATCGTAGCGAACAATTTTAAGCCTTCGGCACAGTGTCGCCATGCTGCCAATAAAGCACGACACGAGTTATTTCGTCTTAGGAGGGCGCTGAGTAACACTAAAGCAGAAGTATTCTTGCCCTTATATAAAGCAGTGGTCAGGCCACATCTGGAGTATTGTGTTCAGGCCTGGTCACCGTACCTCCGGAGTGACATCATTTGTATAGAAAAGATTCAGAAACTTGCGACCAGGATGATTGAAGGTCAACGAGGGAAGTCTTACGAAGATCGTCTAAGTAGCTTAGGATTATTTTCCTTGGAACGGCGCAGGTTGAGAGGGGATTTGATAGAGACGTTTAAGATCATTAAGGGACTTAGTGGTATTAGTTCCACCCATCTGTTTGAGTTGGCTACGTCAGACCATCTGCGCGGGCATCGCCTGAAGCTCAAACATCATAGAGCTCGTTTGGACATCAGGGCAAAGTTTTTACGAACCGAGTAGTTAACTACTGGAATAAACTTCCTTCTGATTTAGTGGAGTCTGAGACCGTAGTAGCCTTCAAAAGGGGCTTAGACAATTGTTGGTCCATCCTTTTTCCAGAGCTATTGTAGTTGTACTGGTATATATAGTGTATTTTGATGCTGGCATATGAAAATGCAGAGATTGCTCTTGTTCTTGCTTCATTCCATTGCAGAAGCAAGAAGAGACAATCCAACGTCGAAGTGCCGGGGGTCGCTTCACTTACCGGCACAAGAACTGGACGCTCGTTAGGCGGAAGCCTCTATCGTCCATCTGACCTGACCTGACCTGAAGATTGATATCAAAGTACATGTAGTTCAAGCGATCAGTGACAACGACGATGAGTTCGATGCCCTTTGGTGTCGTGTTCATGTTGGACGGAGTTCTCTCACATTTGGTGTTGTCTACAGAGCGCCTTCAGAATCCGGTGCAGGCTTGATGGATTAGATCAAGTGGCATGGTACAAAAAAGGATTGTCTCATCGTTGGGGATTTCAATGCTCCTTCTGTTGACTGAAATCTACTTCTTGGTTTTCTACCTTTTGGTCCTCAAGGTCACGGCGTGCTTGTCGTGTTTCACCGCTCGAGATTTTCTTTACTGAAGTCCTTGTTTGATAACAGTAGTTGAATATCTCTACATAGAAAATTTGGCTTTGTCAGTTTTCTTGTACTCTGAAAGTACTTGGAAGTGCCAACATACTCGGAATCTATTGTGTGCCTTCCTTTGTCACGACGTGGTTGTCGTGTTTCTCCGCTTGAGTTCTCCTTCTCGGAAGCCTTTTGTGGAAACAGTGTTGAATAACTCTGAGCATAAACTGCCAGTGTACCAGCGTTTGAGGATCTTACATTGTTTGCCTACTGTTCGTGGTTTTCTCCTCGAAATATTGGCCTCTGTTTGAAGACTTCAACGCAAAAGATTCCGGCCTTTGTCGATATCTCATCGATCGAGTACAAATCGGGTTGATATTCGACCGCGCGAAGCTGATCAGTCCCTTGCTCCTGCAGTCTCTCCCAGCTCCATCGGAGAACAGCTTTTGGAGGGTATTCTACAGAAAAGCCTGTTTTGGTCTTCGTTGCTAATTTTCTTGTTCTGGTGAGTCCAAATCTGGGCAAACGAATCACTCCGGGTTCTATCTGATTGCTGCTTACGTTGTCTGCATTGTAGCCTACCGTACCCCGGTTCACGTTCCTATTATCTGTTAAAGTTTTTCATCTTTCGTTATGGTAAAGATATCCAGTTCCAAGTCGCCCTCGGACCCATTAACCGATTCGTCAGCTGTTTGTGGTAAAGCGAGTTGCTCAGAACCAGTTACTGGTTCTTCTGGGGGCATGCAATGTGACCTCTGCAGTTCTTGGTTCCATGAGGCTTGCACTGGGTTGGATAGACAGCAGTATATCCTCCTACAAAACAGCGATAATTTGCCTTATAATTGCCCTGGTTGTGTGGGGCACAAAGCATATCGTCTAGTCCCAAATGACGAATTTGAAACTCTGGTGAATAGAGTGGGTACCCTTCTATCTTTGTTTAGTTCTTTAGAGGGGAAGGTTGATCAAATCGTCGTAAGCCTTGAACGTGCAGGCCTTCTCAGAACAAGCGTGCGTTCAGACGATTGCATAAATAGTAAGGCTTCGAAGGATTCACCAACTCTTGAGGCGCTGCCTGAAGATGGTAAACATCCTGACGTTATATTGAACTCAGTTGTGAGTGGGGAAGTTGTACAGACCAGTGTATCTGCGAAGGCAAAGCGGCGCAAGATAAAGAAATCCATCAGTACAACCAAACCCAAGCTAAGAGATGTAACGGTGGGCTCTGTCGATACTCCGTCCCCGGAAACGAAGGCAGAAAACCCTTCCACCTCATTGCCGAAATCCTTCTCCTGTGCACCTGCTGTTCCTACTAAGGAGGATATGAACTCAAGCGCTGCGCCGGCCACTGCTACGGTGACGCGTGCCGTAAACACCCCTCGTCGTAGTGATGCATTTACGGACAGCAGCGTTATCTTCAGGAATATCTCGGAGTCCTCTGCGACTCTTCCGAAAGATCGCATGCTTGACGACCTTCATTGGTTCAAACTTTGCGTTTCTAAACTACTTCCACCCGGGTTTCCTGGGGTTACTGTTAGAAAACTTACTAGGCTTGGAAACATATCGGGTGATAGTACTAAATGTAGACCCCGTCTACTACGCGTGGTACTATCTACACCGGAGGAGCGCCAAGCTCTTTTGCGCTTCGCCTTTAAACTAAAGGGTTCCGGAGTGAGTATACAGCCGGATCTACCTTTGGCAGATAGGATAAAGCTTAAGGAAGCCATCAAAAACCTTAAAGCGCGTCGCGAAGCTGGCGAGAAAGGTTTATGTTTGGTGGGTTTTCGGGTGGTGAGCCGACGGTCCACTTCCGCCCTACCAGAGCCCATTCTGGTAGCACACGACCCGGGGCTCTCCATACCAAACGTTTTCACATAGTTCTCAGTAATGTGCGTAGCTTGCGAAACAAGATGTGTGAAGTAGGGGCCCTAATAGACCACTCCCATCCTGATGTACTCGCGTTCACTGAGACCTGGTTGTCTTCTGACGTCATGGACAGTGAATTATACGTTCCGGGCTACGCAATACTGAGATCTGACCGCCCATCTGATCGCCGTGGCGGTGGTGTCGCCTTGTATATCAGATGTGGTGTAAACATATCCAAAACACATACCTTTAACTCAGCTGATAAAACTGTGGAAGCTCTTTCAGTTGAAGTCTGTACCGAATCAACGCAATTTAAAATTGTGCTGCTGTATAGGAGCCCTGATAGCGCTTCTAGGAGTTTCATTGACTTCATCCGCACTCACTCTGCGAACAGATGCTTGATAATGGGGGACTTCAACTTCCCTGAAGTAAATTGGCATGACCTATCTTATGAGGCAGCGACAACAGGGTTGGCTGCCGAGCTTGTTGATTTGACACTAGAAGTACCCTTACACCAATTTGTCGATCGACCCACCAGGTACATGGTGGGTCATGCTCCTTCTCTGTTGGACCTAGTTTTCGCAAAGTCGGTTGACTTTGTGAGTGACCTTGAGTACGGCCCCCCTTTGGGAGCCAGTGACCATACGTGTTTGTCATTCACTTGTGCTCTCATTAGAGACTACGATTCACGCAGGGTCCCGACTCCGAACATTTGGCACGCCGACTTTCCGTCTATTAGAGCCAAGGCAGTAAGTTTCCCATGCGTCATCTTGCCGGATGATGATATACAGACGGCTTGGGATACGTTTAAGTCTTTCCTCTTTAACATATCCCACCCCCACATCCCTCTTTCGGTAAAGAAGGGTACCAAAGCGAAGCCACCATGGTTGGACTCAGTCGCACACCAGCTAATGAATAGACGGGCAAGATGCTGGCGGATCTACCGAACAGTTCTCTCAGAATGTACTTTTCGGTGTTATCGGGAAGCTCGGAATGCTTGCAAGAGTCATTTACGAGCTGCTAGACTTAGCTATGAGATGGAGCTGGCTAACTCAGCCTCCGCGAATCCCAAAAGATTCTTCGCCTACGTCAAAAGGCGTAGTAACGTTGGCTCATCTATCCCAGTGTTATTAGGCAGCGACGGCGCCACTGCCACCACTGATCACGAAAAAGCATGTCTACTGAGTGCGCAGTATGCCGGAACTTTTGTTCGGGATGAGCAATTGCCGCATCTTGACCTATCAATAAGAGTCCCCCAAGACTCCTGTTTAACACACGTCACATTTTCGGAGGCAAAAGTTCTCCATCTTCTTCAGGCTCTAAATCCTGCTAAATCCGCTGGGATGGATGATATTCACCCTAAGCTTCTGTACGAACTCGCAAGCGAGCTATGTGGCCCAGTGACCCGTTTGTTTCAATTGTCGCTTCGCAGCTGCTCCTTTCCTAAGGACTGGAAGGATGCTATCGTTTGCCCGATCTTTAAAAAGGGCGACATGCATCTTTCTGCCAATTATAGGCCAGTAAGTTTGACAAGCGTACTGGTCAAGATATTGGAGAAGTTGGTCAGTGATGTGCTTGAAGACCACCTGTGGGAGTATGGTCTGCTCAGTCCACTACCACACGGCTTTCGCAAGGGTCATTCCTGTATGACTAATTTGCTAGTTGCACGCGAATGTTGGTTATTCTCAGCGTTTGTCAGGCCACACTTGGAATACTGCATCCAGGCTTGTCCACCTTGCTTAGTAAGGGACAGGATGTCAGTGGAGAGAGTGTTGAGAGTTGGAACCAAACTGGTCCTTGGACTGCGGAACCATTCTTACCCGGAAAGACTACTTGCGCTGGGAATGTTCTCGATGCACTATCGTCAACATCGAGGTGACCTAGTCTTGACCTATCGTATACTTACCGGTAAAATCGGACCCGATTTATCCGGTCTTTTCCAATCGTCTCGGCTTCCATCGCTCCGAGGTCACTCGCTGAAGCTACACAAACCTCGATCGGATGGAGCCCGGGTGGACTTTCGTTTATCACGCCGAGTGGCGGATTCCTGGAATGCACTGCCCGAGAACGTGGTATTGGCACCAACAGTGAAAGAGTTCGAACGCCGACTCGACGCTCTTGGCCTTCAATTCTTAACATTCCCCTTCACGTGCTAGCTTATTCGTCTTATTGAATTACTAAGTCTCTTAGTTTTTTTCTTTTTTTCTTGACGCTCTTATCACTTTCGTACTTCTCTTTCTTATTTCACGTGACCGGTGCGGCGGGGACTGCCAGTGCAGGTCGCGTGGGTATTAATTGGTTGGCCGTGGTGCGATTCGCGCGCGCTGATCTGACTCTTCTGGATTCCAGTTATCGCGGACGAATAATACCCTGGATCAACGACGCGTCACGGAAGGAACATTCACGGGGATTTATCCTACTGTTCCGGTCCCACTTGAACTTGAACTTTGTGACCGACCTTCAGACTCTTTCGAGGCCAACTTACTCGAGACCATTCTTCATTGTTCATTGGTTAGTAGAGAGCAGAAGGAAGTTCCTTTGTCAGCTCCGTCACTTCCCGAACATTGTGAGGGTTGCTGAGGATCATTGCGGAACAAGGTTCAGCGGAAGATCGCTATGGTTGTATAGCGCACCGCCAATGGCGGTGTCTGATGCGTCAACAGCAACACTGAGCGGAGCATTCGGATCGAAATGATGAAGCATAACGGCTTTGGCTAAGGCTTCTTTGCTGGCTTTAAAAGCTTCAGCAGCAGCGGCAGTCAGTTCCACCTGACCGTTTTTACGTCCACGAAGTAGGTCGGTTAGTGGACTTAGCAAATTGGCACAGTGTGGAAGAAAACCTCGATAGTAGTTGAGCATGCCGCTAAAACGGCGAATAGCGGCTAACGTAGTCGGGACCGGGAAGTCTCTGATGGCGCGGACTCTATGGTCTAGAGGCCGTATACCATACTGACCAATACGGTGGCCAAGGAATTCGACGGAAGACTGCTGAAATACGCATTTGTCAGGGTTGACAGTGATGCTATTAGCGGCCAGTCTATCGAAAAGTATTTTGAGATGTTCTGTGTGCTGTTCTTTAGAAGCGCTGGCAACTAGGATATCGTCGATGTATGCATAAACGAAATTTAGACCTCTAGTGACTGAATCGATGAGTCGTTGAAAAGTCTGGGCTGCGTTGCGAAGACCTAACGGCATACGCAAAAATTCGAACAGCCCGAACGGCGTGATTACAGCAGTCTTTGGGATGTCTTCCTCAGCGACTGGAATCTGGTGTTACGCGCGAACCAGATCGATTTTCGAGAACACACGGGTGCCGCGCAGGCTTGTCGTGATGTCCTGAATGTGAGGAATCGGATAACGGTCGGGAACAGCAACGTTATTGAGCGCGCGGTAATCACCACATGGACGCCAGTCTCCTGACTTTTTGGGCACCATGTGGAGCGGCGACGCCCAGGGACTTTTAGACGGGCGAACGATGCCGAGTTCAAGCATGTGCTCGAATTCTGCGCGAGCAATTTTCAACTTGTCAGGGGTCATTCGCCTGGCTTTGGCAAAAACAGGCGGACCTTTCGTAACGATGTGATGTTTCGCCGCATCAGTGGCGGATGAAAACGGTGCCATTGCACGAAAGACTTGCGGGAACTTGGTAATAAGCATCTGACCGATAGGCGAGCTTGACAGGTTGGCGTATACAGGACTGATTGACTCTATGTCGGTCAAAGTACCTATAACTGCCAGGTTTGTTTGACGGTCGATCAGATGGCGTTGCTTCGCGTCAACAAGCAAATCGAAGTGCTGCAGAAAGTCAAGGCCAAGAATTGGCGTCTGGACCTCTGCGACGAGAACGATCCATTTAAATGAACGTCGTAGTTTTAAATTAAGCGTGCACGAGCGTTGACCATACACACGAATGGTGGTGCCGTTTGCTGCGCGCAATGAACCGGTCGCCTCTTCGATATCATTAGAATCACGTGGGATAACGCTGACTTCTGCGCCGGTGTCAACGAGATAGCGTACTCCCGTACTGCGATCGGTGACAAAGAAAAGGCGACTGGGGCAGCCAGCAACGTCCGTCGCCCCTACGTGCTGGCCTACCCGTTTCCCTGCATGTTGCGCTTGAAGGAACAAGGTGGGCGACACGATCTGGCCTGATGACCAAATCGCTCGTGGTACCAGCATTAGCTTGACCTAGGGGGAGATTTCGGATGTGATCTAGGAGGACTGCGACTCCTGGAACGATTTCGGCGGTTGGATCCGGATTGTGTTAGCTTCTCTAGTCGGTTGGTCAATGCGGCTACTTTCGCTCTTAGTTCTGCTACCTCTGTACTGGAGGTAGACTGAACCTGAGATATTTGGGCGTTGGATTCCCAAATACAGTCGGCAATATCGGCGAGCTGAGGAAGAGGCGCATCGTTTGCATACAAGGGATTGCGCATGTCACGTGGCAGGCAACGGAGCCACATCTCTTTAAGGAAAGAGTCTCCAACAGCGAGAGGCTTAGCTAGAGCTTGCATCTTGTGCAGCAACTACGAAGGCTTCCGATCCCCTAGCTCGGTTTCGTTAAGAAGCTGCGTGACGCGAGCATGGTCTGATATGCCAAATCACTTTAAGACGACGGCCTTAAGCTCATCGTAACTTTTCTGATGTTCCGGAAGTTCCAAGATGTCGTCGACGTCATCGACGACTTGCGGGGGAAGCGCGGCGACAACGCAGTGAAATTCGACGCTATCAGAGTTAACGCCATGTAACCAAAAAATGGACTCTAGCTGGTTAAACCAGGCCTTAGGGTTAGTATCACGGAAAGGCGGGATAGGAAAACGGAACGCACTAACCTGATCGTCAGGTGAGTGAATAACCTTCATGGTGAAAAATTACGGAGCGTGCGAAAGTGAATGCAAGTGTTAAAAAGTAAAAGTAGAAGGGTAGACAATAATTTACCGGATCTGAAAAGTAATATTAGTACCGAACTCACCAAAATGGCTTTTTTCGTGGTCACCAATTATAGCGCGTGGATCGTGCGCTATATATCCGGTACGCAACTAGACGGCCAACCAAAAGTAGTGGGTAGAAGACACAAAAGTAAACTAGTGAAGTTTATTGGACGGGAGGAGTGTTAGCTAATGCTAAAAATAGGGCACCTGGAGAGAGCTAGCTAGGGAGAATGTCGTTGGCGTCGAGAGCGTAGACGGAGCGTCGTTCGCAGTCGAGTCGCGCGCCAAAGGCGGAGATGGTGTTCGTGTTTCCAACAAACGGGAACAACGTTCCAACAGGCAAACCGAATGGTTCCCTAATACATAGAAAAGCTATGATTTGAATATTTTAGTATAGTTTACACAGTCATACGGGGGAATCTCCAGGTCGCTACAGTTGTGTTGTGGGCAGCAGAATCCCTGCGCACTCAGAGAGTGGGTATCCAACCTTCGTTTGAAACATTCCTCCGTCTCCGCATCGACGACAGCCTCTGGCAAGCTGTTCCAATCATTCACTACCCGGGTGGATAGGGTTAGATCGGACCGTACACGGAGTCGCCGCGGTTTGAAAAGTTTCC
The DNA here is from genome assembly GCA_944474145.2 of Dicrocoelium dendriticum. Taxonomy (NCBI): domain Eukaryota; kingdom Metazoa; phylum Platyhelminthes; class Trematoda; order Plagiorchiida; family Dicrocoeliidae; genus Dicrocoelium; species Dicrocoelium dendriticum. The sequence continues at coordinate 226,340,877 of OX104063.1, forward strand.
ACCGGCGCCCTCGAGTTGCACAACTTGTATTTAGACAAAAGAACGATTGCAGTTCACTCCCCAGCTCACCTCGTAGAATACGCCGAGTGAATATCATATCTCCGCGGCGACGACGATAATCCAAAGAGAACAGGTTCAACCGTTGAAGCCGTAGGAGGTAGAATAAGTCCCGAAGCTCTAGAACGGATTTGGATCCAATTCGTTGAACCTTCTCGATCATTTCACGTTCGGACTTTGTGAGCGGGTACGCAGCAGGCAATCCGTACTCGAGAACTGGGCGTACATGTGAAGCAAACAGTAGTCTGAAGAGTGCTGGGGTCAGGCGTGAAAAGGTTCTCCGTATAACGTGAAGTATTCTGTATGCGGATGCGACCCTCTTCCGGGTGTCCTGGATTGATTTGAGATATGCTTCAATATGTCACTACACCAACTCGCATTCCTCCAGATCAGACGCCGCATGTCCTGGATCTCGTGCTCTCCCCAGCGCAATCAAACATCACGAACCTTCCAGTTCTACAGCTTATTGGCAGCAGTGATCACTGTACTGTCTCATTCCATTGGACACGTCGCTTCGCTGTTCATAGCCAAGGGGTCGACCGTCGGAATTTCTGGCGTGCCGATACACTTCGTCTGAAAACGGCCGTTGGAGAGTGTTGACAAAGAGTGGAATCACTTGTACTCCAAGCTGACGTTGCTCATCAAACAGGTCATCCCAATCTCCAAAAGAAGACCCATCTTTAAGGGCCCTCCTTGGATCGATAACGAATTGAGATCAGTGATGAAAAGAAGACGTAAACTGTGGGGTCGTTTTTGAATTACGCGATCTGAGCTTGACTACTGCTACTAAAAAACGGTCGGAGATGCTTACAACACGAAAAAACGACAAAAATACAAGCTGTCATTGACTGCACTTTCTAGAACAACCTCTAAGGCGCTCTTCTCATACCTCAAACGAAGCAACAAAGCTGCCAGTTGTGCCCCTGCCTTGTCTCCCTGTGAGCAGTTGGATCTAGTTTACGAAGACTTTGTGAAAGCTAGCCTTTTGGCCCAGCAATATTCCCCTGTCTACTCGACCGAAACGCCACTCATGGATAACGTTGCCCCCAATCCTCCTTTCCTGTTGTAGCACGTAAATATTAATAATGACGTTGTAGTGCAACTTCTTGACCTAGCTCCGTATTCCTCGCCTTGTCCTGATGGTTTACACCCATTGTTCCTTAAGAACATAGCTGGACACATTGCCACTTTTGTCTGTCAAATCTTCCGTCGTTCTTTTGAGCTCGGGCGGCTTCCAACTGCCTGGAAGGTGGGAATCGTCAAATCTATTTACAAAGGAGGTAACCGACAGAATACAGTCAGCTATCGTCCCATCTGCCTTAATTCAGTTTTGTGCAAAGTCATGGAACGGATTCTGAAATGCGCCTTCCGCCTTCATCTCCATGAGTTGGAGTTCCTCTCTCATGCCCAAGATGGTTTCATCATCATCATTATACACGTCAGCCAGAGGTGGGAAACACCTCAGCTACTGTGCCGCAATACATAAAGGAAAAGGAAACTAAGTATAACAGTTGCATGCCAGCTGAGCTACCAGCAACGGATAGGCATCGTTCCGGTAAGCTACCAGCCAGCTATTAGGCAAAAAGAAAAATTATTATGTTAAATAATATTACGCTACGAAATGAGATCGTGGTTGGAGGGGGAGGCTAAAAGGGATGGGGAGGGACAAAGAGACTCACAGCAGGAACGCCACTGAGGTCGGCTCCTTGCCATGTCAGCAAGTGTATCTAGCCAAACGTGTTCATCGTCTTTTGGACCCCAACCAGGGAGCCGTGACGCTCCAACCGAAGCCAGCTCCGAAGTAAAGGCCTTCATTCCTCTGGACCAAGTCATCACTTGGTCACCCCACCTCTTCTTCCATCCACATCCCCGGTGAGCAAACAACGCACGTCGTGGAAGCGGTGGGCTTGCATGCGCAACACGTGGCCCAGCCATCGGAGCCTGGTGCGTGAAATAACCGTGCTGAGCGGTTCAGATCCTTTTCCTGGGCCGTAAACAAGGCGTCGAACACGCTCGTTACTCACGCGGTGTTCCCACCATATGTGAGCCAAACTGCGAAGGCACCGATGATCGAACGTAACTAGCCTCTTCATGTCCGCCGATCTTAGGGGTCAGCTTTCGCAACCGTACAGTAAGGTCGAACGTACCGCTGCATTGTAAACTCTACCCTTCAGGGCGACAGTGATGTCGCGCTGCCGCCATAGGTGGCAAAGGTTAGCAAAAGCACTTCGAGCTTTTGCTATACGGTTCACGACCTCGTCTTCGATCCCAAGGACGCTTATACAACTTCCCAGGTAGTTGAATTTTCGAACGACTTCTAGCTGATCCCCACCAAGGGTCAGCGCAGAAGCCGATCCCTACCAATCTTGGAGGAACGCTTTGCACTTCTGTGGTGCAAAGCAAAGCCCGAAGCGACTGACAGCCAGTGCTAATCTGTCCAGCGCGGTTTGTTACGTCTGGGAGCTGTCACAGATGAGGGCAATGTCGTCTGCATACTCCAAGTCAATAAGTCGTTCTGCTGGGAGCAGCTCCACACCTTCCAAGTCATGTCCTGTAAATGCAATCTCCATGACTTCGTCAATAGCGAAGTTGAAGAGGAAAGGTGACAACGGCCATGCTTGTCTCACACCGCTGGAGATATTGAAGCGTGGCGGCAGCTTGCCGTAAGCCCTCACTCTGCCCGTGCTACGCGCGTATAATGCTTGGATAATATTTACATATTTCTCGGGCACACCTTTCCTGAGTAGACAACTCCAAAGGGCACATCGATCAACCGAATCGAAGGCACCTTTGATATCGAGGAACACAACTACAGTGAGCCGCCAATATGTGTGACGGTGCTCCAACAACTGACGCAAGTTGAAGATGTGGTCGATGCAGCCACGACCCCGACGAAACCCGGCTTGCTCCTCACGAATCTGGCTTTCACGAGCGCAAGTCAGCCTGTGAAGGATTTTGGAGGCGATGGAGATCAGACTGATCCCTCTATGGTTGCCGCATTCCGAACGCGAGCCTCCTTTGAAGATGGGAACAATAACGGAGCGGCTCCAGTCGGTTGGGACAGTCTCCTGCTCCCACAGTTTCACTAATAATTCATGTAAAGCATCAACAAGAGCAGAGTCTCCGAATTTGAAGAGGGCTGGAGGAAGATCATCTGGTCCCGCGGCTTTGTTCAAGTTCAACAGTACGACCTCACGTTCGACTTCTGAACGAGAGGGTGGATTCCAAGGGACAGCCCACGGAGCAGGGCGATCACTGGCCGGCGAAGAATCGAACAATTCTAGCCGATTAAATTGCTTTTCAAAATGCTCAGCTCAACGCTCCGAACGTTTTGACAAAGTGTGGATAGGCTGTCCACTCTCATCACATAGTTTCACTAACACCAGGTCTCCTGCTGCCCGTTTCCCGTAGCAGACAGAATAACTTACGATGGTTACCAAGGGCAGCGGCCACTTCCATCTCTGACGCACGGTGAGACCACCAAGATTCGCGGTCTCTTCAGGCTAGCGCGGAGTTTTGCCCGGAGCTCTTTGTGAGTTTTCAGTGTGAACTCTAGTCTGTGAGATAACTGTCCGTATGTTGTTGTTTGCTGACGACTGCGTGGTTTTCACACAGCGCGGATGAGTTGCAGCACATGACTAGTGTTTTGACTTGGACAGCGACCAAATTCGCGCTCGTCATAAACACAAGCAAAACTGTCTGTCTCTTTCAGCCTTCACTGGAGGTGCAATCTTCAATATTGACACGAATCAGCATTGGTGCTGAAGTATTGGAAACCACCTCCTGCTTCTGCTACCTTGGGAGTGTGATGTCGACTGATCAGCAGATACACAGTGAGCTTCGTATCCGCGTGTCGAAGGCAGCGGCGGCATTCGGGAAGCTAGCGTGCCGAGTGTGGAACAACCATCAGCTTCCAATTGGCACGAATCTGATGTGGTACAAATCCATGATGTTGTCCGTTCTTCTATACGACAGTTAAATGTGGATGATGTACCGGCGGGATGTGCGATATCTCGAGTGGTTCCATCAGCAATGCTTGTGACGGATTTTGCGCATCGGTTGGTGCGCCAGAGTTGCTGACACGGAAGTGTTACGACAAAGTGGGAGGTATGCAGTGGACTGCATACTTTTGCTGAGACAACTGAGGTGGCTTGGTCATGTGAGTCGTGTGGATTCGACGCGGATACCGAAACAACTCTTATATGGTCAGCTGAGTATAGGGAAGCGGCACGTGGGGAAACCAAAGTTACGTTACCAGAACATGATTAAAGTGAGACTCTCACGTTCTTGCGAGCACTAATTTCCGACACAGCACCCGCCGGCGGGTGACTTGGCGCCCACCAGTCTCGAACAGCCTTGGACGCAGATCGATCACATTGCTATTAGTTACCGCTGGAGAGGCTGCATCCAGAATTGTCGCTCGGTTTGGAGCACATGTGTGGGCGCCGATCATGCACTTGTATGTGCTGACGTGCCGTTGCGCTTTGGCGGACGCCCACGACGACGCTTTGAGCGCATTGACACCACCCAACTGACAAAGCCAGCTGTTCTGAATGCGTATCGAAGTACGCTGACATGCGAGTTGAGCAATCGCTCACTGGAGACAATTGATGGTCACTGGTCACCTGTTCGCCAGACCTTACTAGCAGCGGGCAAATCCTCATGTGTTATGTCTAAAAGACAACATGGACATTGGGTCACTTCTCGGTCTCTGGAACTTATCGACGCTCGCCGGCATATCCCGGCTGGAAGCGAGTACAATGAAACTCGCAAAGAGCTCCGGGCAAAACTCCGCGCTAGCCTGAAGAGACCGCGAATCTTGGTGGTCTCACTGTGCGTCAGAGATGGAAGTGGCCGCTGCCCTTGGTAACCATCGTAAGTTATTCTGTCTGCTACGGGAAACGGGCAGCAGGAGACCTGGTGTTAGTGAAACTATGTGATGAGAGTGGACAGCCTATCCACACTTTGTCAAAACGTTCGGAGCGTTGAGCTGAGCATTTTGAAAAGCAATTTAATCGGCTAGAATTGTTCGATTCTTCGCCGGCCAGTGATCGCCCTGCTCCGTGGGCTGTCCCTTGGAATCCACCCTCTCGTTCAGAAGTCGAACGTGAGGTCGTACTGTTGAACTTGAACAAAGCCGCGGGACCAGATGATCTTCCTCCAGCCCTCTTCAAATTCGGAGGCTCTGCTCTTGTTGATGCTTTACATGAATTATTAGTGAAACTGTGGGAGCAGGAGACTGTCCCAACCGACTAGAGCCGCTCCGTTATTGTTCCCATCTTCAAAGGAGGCTCGCGTTCGGAATGCGGCAACCATAGAGGAATCAGTCTGATCTCCATCGCCTCCAAAATCCTTCACAGACTGACTGGCGCTCGTGAAAGCCAGATTCGTGAGGAGCAAGCCGGGTTTCGTCGGGGTCGTGGCTGCATCGACCACATCTTCAACTTGCGTCAGTTGTTGGAGCACCGTCACACATATTGGCGGCTCACTGTAGTTGTGTTCCTCGATATCAAAGGTGCCTTCGATTCGGTTGATCGATGTGCCCTTTGGAGTTGTCTACTCAGGAAAGGTGTGCCCGAGAAATATGTAAATATTATCCAAGCATTATACGCGCGTAGCACGGGCAGAGTGAGGGCTTACGGCAAGCTGTCGCCACCCTTCAATATCTCCAGCGGTGTGAGACAAGGATGGCCGTTGTCACCTTTCCTCTTCAACTTCGCTATTGACGAAGTCATGGAGATTGCATTTACAGGACATGACTTGGAAGGTGTGGAGCTGCTCCCAGGAGAACGACTTCTTGACTTGGAGTATGCAGACGACATTGCCCTCATCTGTGACAGCTCCCAGACGTGCCAAACCGCGCTGGACAGATTAGCACTGGTTGTCAGTCGCTTCGGGCTTTGCTTTGCACCACAGAAGTGCAAAGCGTTCCTCCAAGATTGGTAGGGATCGGCTTCTGCGCTGACCCTTGGTGGGGATCAGCTAGAACTCGTTCGAAAATTCAACTACCTGGGAAGTTGTATAAGCGCCCTTGGGATCGAAGACGAGATCGTGAACCGTATAGCAAAAGCTGGACGTGCTTTTGCTAACCTTTGCCACCTATGGCGGCAGCGCGACATCACTGTCGCCCTGAAGGGTAGAGTTTACAATGCAGCGGTACGTTCGACCTTACTGTACGGTTGCGAAAGCTGACCCCTAAGATCGGCGGACATGAAGAGGGTAGTTACGTTCGATCATCGGTGCCTTCGCAGTTTGGCTCACATATGGTGGGAACACCGCGTGAGTAACGAGCGTGTTCGACGCCTTGTTTACGGCCCAGGAAAAGGATCTGAACCGCTCAGCACGGTTATTTCACGCACCAGGCTCCAATGGCTGGGCCACGTGTTGCGCATGCAAGCGCACCGCTTCCACGACGTGCGTTGTTTGCTCACCGGGGATGTGGATGGAAGAAGAGTAGGGGTGACCAAGTGATGACTTGGTCCAGAGGAATGAAGGCCTTTACTTCGGAGCTGGCTTCGGTTGGAGCACCACGGCTCCCTGGTTGGGGTCCAAAAGACGATGAACACGTTTGGCTAGATACACTTGCTGACATGGCAAGGAGTCGACCTCAGTGGCGTTCCTGCTGTGAGTCTCTGTGTCCCTCCCCATCCCTTTTAGTCTCCCCCTCCATCTACGATCTCCTTTCCTATTGTAAAACGTAAGTAAATTTTTTTCTTTTTGCCTAATAGCTGGCTGGTAGCTTACCGGAACGATGGCTATCCGTTGCTGGTAGCTCAGCTGGCATGCAACTCTTATATCTGTTTTTCCTTTGTGTATTGTGTTATATGTATGTATGTATTTCTTTCATGTATTGCGGCACAATAGCGGAGGTGTTTTCTCGCCTCTAGCTGATGTGCATAATGATGATGAATGATGAATGATCACGTTCTAATCTTGATTGCAGGTCATGGGAATCGAAGGCGGTTGATCGCCGTGCATGGCGCGATCTGCTCACGAAGGCAGTTACCGAAGTGCGGGAGAATGACCTCATACATGCATAGAAGCTGCGGCAAGCACCGATGGGTTGTACTCCATCGACTTCGAGCGCAGGGTGCTGTAGGACATGCGGTCGCGAGTGCCCGAGTCAGGCAGGTTTAGCGAGCCATGAGCGAGGCCACTCGGGACCACTACCGAAGCGACGACGGGTCCTGCAGAGAACGTAGGCAGAACCGGTGCAGCGTTTGTAGGTACGCTGCATTCGATTTACTAACAGCGTGCTTGCATGCTAAGTCTATTCATTTCAGATGGTGTGTTTTCGCTTTTGTCCTGATGCTTTTCTCCACATAAATGTCTACCTGTACTCTCTTCTATAAACTTGCACAAGTCGCTTAAGCCACTTGTAGTTAACTTCGATAACATTTTGGGTGTTTGTGGCATTTCCGTAAAATATATTTTTGACCTCCTGAACTTATCTCGGATTCGTATGTAAACGACTTGTTTCATATGCGCAATAATTTAAGATCTTTGTCACGTTCCCTCATGCATTACTCAATTTATTTTATTTGTTATCTTTCTTTCAAGAGATGGGCTGTTGATTGATATCCCGGGTGTGGATGCACTTGATGTGCACGTTGACAAGGTGCCTACCTGTCCATTACCCACTACCTCGTCCATACTGGCTCTAGGAGACAGTTGGTCGTTGCTGAAGGGGACAGGGTGCACGGTCCTTGTGGTCGTGCTAGGCTCGAAGAGTGGTTCCATGCACTCAGTGTGGAGCGGACTACGGTCCAGCCAACGCCTTGTGTGCGCTTTATTCCCAAATACAGTGTGCTTGTGTTTGCCTGTGAAGGAGTGTGGTCCGGCTCCGTTGATGAAACGTGGCTGCCATCCGCATGCCTCGCGGTCTTATTCCTTTGGGTTTACACTGGATATGGGGTGTGTGGTAGGAGCTGTGCGTGGTGCAGCGCAAGCCACTCGTGGTCCCTCTGTAGGCGCAGGCGTCCTGTAGCTGACCACACTGACATGCAATTCCGAAACCGGATGCCGCCATCCATATATGTATGTGATGTGCCCTTTGCTGAGGCTGATGTTGCACTCGTGATGCTTCTTGACGTCAGTTGGGCTAAATCAACTTACACTTAACTAGGTCTTTTTAAGCTGGATAAATTTCATTCCACTTTATTTTGGTTTGTTCTGCCTACCTGACTACTCTTCTATTAACTGGCCACGTTGCTTACGCTAATTGTGGTTATCTTCTTTAGCTTTATTGCGTTTGTAGCATTTTTTGAGAAACTTCTGGACATTTAGTACTTATCGCGGATTCGTTGCTATCCAACTTACTTCAAATGCTAATTTAGGGTAGAGTTATGTCTGCATAGCCGTATTCTTTAACAGATATATTTTATTTGATAATGTCATTTGAAGTTGCTGTTGTTTGTTTGTTGTTTGACATCCCCAGTGTGGCTGCGCTTTATGTGCATGTTGACAAGGTGCCTACCTGTCTATTATCCACTACCTCGTCCATACTGGCTCTAGGAGACAGTTGGCTGGCTTGCCGAACTACCTCCTCGTGGTGCCAGCTGGGTGGTTCGGGTGTACCCCGTTCCAGCAAAGTGTTCGGCGACAATGTTCCACCTCCTTGGGGCATTGTATTCCAGCAATTGTGCTGACTCCATGGGGAGTATTGGGCCCCTGTTTGGTAATCTACCAAACAAAGACGCATGAACTGATCATTCAGTCACCGCCTCCCAATGGGCGCGATTCCCTAAATTCGCCCCGCTGCCTTGCGGGTAGGTTATTTAGCCAAAGGCTCGGGGTGGAGTCCCCTAAGTCAACTCCCTACTTCGGCTTGGGCAACCGGGTAGTATCACGCCCTCTCACAAAACCATGGACTGTATTACAACGCGCTCATCAGCTACTGTTCCTGCTACTCACTTTCACGCTACTTCATCACACGCCAATTGTTTGTTTGCTAACAATCCTCACTTTCGGTTACCCGATTCATCTGTTCAACAATCTGGCTGCGATTCCGGTTGCGCCGCAGACCAAGGAGTTCAACCTATGGCTCTCCTTCGTCCCCGATCCTCGTTCCGTCTGGCGTGCTTCAACGTTCGGACACTCATGCAGATTGGACAGCAAGCCGGTCTAGCGCGCACCCTAGATTCCCTAGACGTTGATGTCTGCTGCCTTTCAGAAACCCGATTGCAAGATCCCAGCACTGTGCTTACATTGACATCCCCCACTGACCACGAAGCCAGATATCACCTGCGTCTTTCTGGAGATCCAGAAGCAGCCTCAGCGGGTTTGGCTGGTGTAGGTATAGCACTAAGTGGCAAGGCCGAGGCGACACTACTGGACTGGTTCCCGATTAACAGCCGACTATGTGCAGTTCGGCTTCGGGGTTCATGTAGAATCAACAGGCACCGCGAAGAGAGACAACTTGTTTGTGATCTCCGTGTACGCTCCAACTGACTGCAGTGGCGACTCGGTCAAGGACGAATTCTACCGAGATCTACAACAGCTCTTGACTAATGCTAAAAAGTCGGATGTCGTTATCCTTGCTGGGGGTTTTAATGCACGGGTTGGCCGCCTGTTACCATACGAACGCCACCTTGGTGGTCATCACGCGCTCGATGAGAACCGCTCTGATAACGGAGAGAGACTTCTCACATTGTGCGAAGACAACCGTCTGTTTCTTTCGAGCACTAGCTTCAGGCGTACGAAGAAGCGTTCCGCAACGTGGCGTCCCCCTTCGCCAACACAACCGTGGTCTCAAATTGATCACATTGCAATTAGCTTCAGATGGCGCGGCAGCGTACTGGACTGCAGGTCCTTTCGGTCACTCAGATCATGCTCTGGTCTGCGCGAAAATCTGTATGTGTTTTGGAGGATCCCGAAACACGAAGCACCGCAAGATTGATGTAAACAGATTAACTGATTCCTCTGTCCAGGCGAGCTATCAGTCTTCACTGGCATATGCACTCAGTTGCAATCCACCGCAAGAAGTGGAACAACACTGGACTTGTATACGGAAAGCGATGACCATTTCCGGACAGTCATGCTGCGGTCTAACTCGACGCCCTTTGAAGTCTTGGATCTCTGCTCGTTCTCTGGAGCTGTTCGAACGCCGCAAAGATATCCCCGCGGAATCAGATTGCAACGAGCGGCGCCGTTCTGCCAACCGGCTGCTCAAGCAAAGCCTACGCAAGGATCGCGAGACATGGTGGTCTGAGCGTGCTTTAGAGATGGAGACTGCTGCACTCTCTGGCAACACTCGCAGGCTTTTCCAACTCATTCGGTCCACTGGCCTCAGGAAGCCTGGTGTCAGTGAGGTCATTTGTGAGGTGGATGAGTCTCCGATCACCAACCAACAGAGGCGTATGGACCGCTGGGCCGAGCACTTTCACTCGCAGTTCAACTGGCCTCCACCATCCATCAGTACATGCAGTACACCTTGTTGTCCACCCTGGCTCGTCCCACTGAATCCACCCAGCGAAGCAGAAGTCTGCCTCGAGATTCGACGCTTGAAGCGCTTCAAGGCTGCCGGCTTAGACGGACTTCCTCCGGAGCTATTCAAGTACGGCGGTGTGGCGATCATTAACCAGCTAACCGCGCTGTTCGCAAAAATTTGGCATGAAGAGAAAGTGCCTTCCTCTTGGGGCGAATCAGTTATTGTCCCAATTTTCAAGAAAGGCGCTCGCACTTCATGTGCAAATCATCGCGGGATTAGTCTTATTTCGGTTGCCTCTAAGCTATTGGCATCCATTCTGCTTCGTAGACTATCCCCAGTACGTGAATCATACTACCGTGAAGAACAAGCTGGTTTCCGTCCTGGCCGCGGATGCGTGGATCAAATCTTCACGCTCCGCCAACTCCTTGAACATCGCCACATTTATCACAGGCCCACTATCGTTGCATTCCTAGACATACGTGCCGCTTTTGACTCCGTTGATCGACCTGCTTTATGGCGTTGCTTGCTAAAGAACGGGGATGCCAGAGAAATATACCGCCATCTTACGAGCACTTTACCTTCATACATCCGGCAGAGTGAGGGTCTATGGCAAGCTTTCCTCGCAATTCGCTGTCAATAGCGGTGTGCGACAGGGCTGCCCTATGTCCCCATTCCTCTTCAACTTCGCAATCGAAGACGTTCTGTCGAATGCCCTAGAAGGTTTCCAACATTTTGGCCTAGAGCTTCTACCGGGTGAGCGCGCGACCGACTTAGATTATGCTGATGATATCGCCTTACTTGGTGACGATCATCAGGGTATGCAACTCATTCTGGATCGTTTGGCGGTTGAAGCATCTAAGTATGGCATGAGCTTCGCCCCATCGAAGTGTAAAGTACTGCTCAAGGATTGGCTTTCACCTGCTCCCGTGCTCACTCTCGAAGGTGCACAACTTGAACAGGTAGATAGTTTCGTCTACCTCGGGAGCTGTGTTTCTGCTGACGGCACTATCAACAAAGAAGTTTCTCTTCGTATCGCTAAAGCTCGATCAGCATTTGTCAATCTGAGGCACTTGTGGCGTCGTCGCGACGTCTCATTCTCACTAAAGGGCCGCGTTTACAGCGCATCAGTTCGCTCAGTATTGTTGTATGGGTGCGAGTCCTGGCCGATTCGCGTGGAAGACATGCGTCGTCTTTCTGCCTTCGATGCCGGTTGCTTAAGGAGGATCGCTCGTGTTTGGTGGCAACATCGAGTTAATAGTAATGACGTTCGACGTCGCATCTTGGGGAATGCAAGTATTTCCTTCAACAAACTGGTTTTGTTGCGCCAGTTAAGATGGCTCGGTCATGTCCTACGCATGGCACCTGAGCGTCTACCGCGTCGCGCTCTATTCGCTCGTCAAGGACCTGGCTGGAGGCGACCGCGTGGTGGTCAGCCTTCCACTTGGCGGCAGCACATGAAATCGCTGACGTCGTGTCTAGCCGCTGTTGGATCCGTACATCTTCCAGGATGGGGACCCAAAGATGAGGAGTGCCAATGGCTTAGGACTCTTGAAGACATGGCCCGCAACCGGAATCAATGGAAGAATTGTGTACAGTATTGTATTGATTCACATGTTTAATACTACCAACATTGAAAATGACAAAAAAAAGAAAAAATCGGCGTGTGACAAACAAACTAAAAATGTTTTGTTCTATTTTTTTGTCAAAATGTTCCATTCTTCTTGCGGCATATTAGCTGAAGTGTGTTGCCCACCTTCAACTACCATGCCACGATGATTATGACGCAATGATTGTCTTCTATCCACTGATCTCCATGGTTTTGCTGGCTCTGTCTAGTTGTTAGACTGTTGAGATTACTTAGGAGACAGTTGATCGTTGCTGGAGGGGACGGGGTGCACGGTCCTTGTGGTCGTGCTAGGCTCGAAGAGTGGTTCCATGCACTCAGTGTGGAGCGGACTACGGTCCAGCCAACGCCTTGTGTGCGCTTTATTCCCAAATACAGTGTGCTTGTGTTTGCCTGTGAAGGAGTGTGGTCCGGCTCCGTTGATGAAACGTGGCTGCCATCCGCATGCCTCGCGGTCTTATTCCTCTGGGTTTACACTGGATATGGGGTGTGTGCGTGGTGCAGTGCAGGTCACCAATGGTTCCCCTGTAGGAGCAAGCGTCGTGTGGGTGGTCACAGTTTGATGATAGACATAGGGGTAGGGAACATCATGATACGGAAGTAATTAATATAGAAACAACTGCGAAAAGAATGAAACTTGCGTGGAACATTTTCGTATCTTTTCTTTTTTGTTTTTCTTTTCACTCTTCGTTTTGTCTTTTTCTTGTCGTATTAATGTTTGCGACGTAAATCAATCAAATCCAGACGATCATTTGTACACATTTTCTATTGTGCCCGGTTCTGTGTCATCTCCGAAAGATTCCTGCCAGCGGTGTTCTTCATCTGTACTCCCCCAGCCTGGAAGACGCACAGGATCTACGACAGCCAAACCGGAAGTCCGCGCTTTAATCTTTCGTCGCCACGTGTTAGGCTGGCCTATCACAACTAGACTCTAACCGCAAGTACGTATTTCAACTCGTAGCGAATAAGCAAGAAGACGCGTCAGTCTGGCGCACGGTGTACTGAACACTTAACGGTTTACATGTGAGCACGGAACGTTAGGGTGTGTCCTTGAGTGCGTGTGTGCGTGCTTATCTATGTGTGTATGTAGGGCCAATCAGGTTCACGGTCATAGTGAGCGATCATTGGTTGAACACGTAACAGTCCTCCCTGTTTTGGCTGACGTTACAGTCATGGCTGAAAACGTTCGATCGGTTTGCGAATCCGGGTCAATCGGCGTAATTGAGTTTCCCCTGTTGTTCTGTGTTCGTCGTGCTCTGCAGCTTGCTCTGCGATCTCAAAAAAAAAAAAAAAAAAAAAAAAAAAAAAAAAAAAAAAAAAAAAAACATGATCTGAGTGCCGGCGAACAACCCGGCCGTCCGGAAGCTGCAAATCGTTTTGACTTCCTGAAGAATCGAGCACAGTCGCCGGCTGCCAACATTGTTCATGCGGTAACCTGGTGTAAACAGGTTGATGTTCCTGAAATGTAACTTCCGGCTTTGACTCCTCTGAAGACATAAACTTTTTCTGACGCTCCTGTACTTCAACACGCGGGTTCGGGAACAACAAATGAAGCCTTGTTCTCAGATTTCTGCCGAACATCAATTCCGCCGGGGATTTCCCGGTAGCCTCAGTGGGTGTAGAACGGTAGGAGAATAGGAACCGATCCAGTTTTGTTCGCAATGTTCCTGTTCGCTGCTTTAGTAAGCCTTGTTTCACAGTTTGTACTGCACGCTCCGCTAATCCGTTTGATGCTGGGTGATACGGGGCTGATTTAACTTGTTGGATTCCGTTGTTGGCGACAAATTTACCAAATTCGGCACTGGTAAAAGGCGGACCATTGTCTGTACAAATGGTTTCCGGAATGCCAAACGTAGCGAAGGATGAGCGCATTTTAGTGATGGTGGATTCTGCTGTCGCCTGAGTAACTGGATGTACGTCAATCCGCTTAGAATGTGCATCAATAAGTAGAAGAAACATGGTCCCGTCGATCGGTCCGAAGTAGTCGGCGTAGATACGCTGCCAGGGCTTGTCGGGCCAACGCCAAGGGTGTATTGGACCTGGCGCCTTGCTCCGCTGATACGCCTGACAAATATCGCAATTCTTCAGTAAGTTCTCTATGTCTGTGTCGATGTTGGGCCACCAGCAGTACCCTCTCGCTAGTGCCTTCATCCTCGCCACACCTGGATGAGCATCATGGAGCTCTTTAAGTATCTGTGAACGCGTCTTGGTGGGAGGGACTAGACGAGAGCCCCAAAAACACAGCCGTCGAATAGACTCAGTTCGTTCTTCCGAATCACAAACGGTTGTACTTCAACTGTCCCTTCAGGAGGCCAACCCATGTTCAAAAAGCGTTTCACCATTGATAGCACGGGGTCTCGATCCGTCCATTGACGGATTGTTGAACTCCGTATCGGTGTTGTGTCTAGATGTTGCATTAGGTTAACCAGTTCAAACGGAGGGTCGTGTTCATGTGCAGTTTCCGTGATCGGCAGACGGCTGAGTGCATCAGCTGTGCAGTTGCTGACGCCGGTAATATAAACAATCTTGTAACTGTAAGCACTCAACGTTATAGCCCATCTTTGCATCCTCGGTGATGCCATTTGTTGTATACCTTTGGTTTCCCCAAACAAGGGTATCAATGGTTTGTGGTCTGTATGAAGCTCGAACATGTTTCCCCATAAATACTGGTGAAACCTCTTAACTCCGAAGATGACGGCTAGCGCTTCCCTGTCCAGTTGTGAGTAGTTCTTCTCTGCCGTCTGTAAGGTGCGCGATGCATATGCTATGGGACGTAAAGAACCATCGTCCATGCGGTGGCACAGAACAGCCCCGACCCCCCAAGGGGACGCGTCGCACTGAAGTATGAGTGGCCTGTTAGAGTCATAATGGACTAACGTTGGTGGCGAAGCAAGAGCTTGTTTTGCTTTATTGAAGGCATTTTTTGACGGGAACCCCAACACCACGATGCATTTTTGTGTAACAGCTCATTTAATGGCGATAGAACCGTCGGTGCATTAGGCAGGAAACGGCGATAGTGAGATAGCATTCCTAAGAACGAACGGAGTTCATCACAACTCTTTGGCTCTGGGCTTTCTAAAATAGGTTTAACCTTGTCATTTAAAACATGTAAACCGTGTTTATCAAGCCGGTATCCAAGGTAACAAACGGAAGGTGAAAGGAACTCACATTTAGACCTTTTCAATCTGAATCCACTTCGCTCCAAACGCTCGAGCACGACCGCGAGTGTTCGAAGATGCTCTGTATCCGAGAGTCCAGAGATAAGAATATCATCCAGATAAGCACACGCAAAAGGAATGTCCTTCACTAGATTGTCAATAATTCTCTGAAATATTCCGGGGGCGGAATTAATGCCAAAAGGTAAACGAGTATATTGAAATAGTCCCATGTGCGTGGTGATGGTAGTAAGTTTCCTCGAAGGTTCATCGAGCTCTATCTGCGAGTATGCATGACTCAGATCGAGTTTGGTAAACTTTTCACCACCAGCTAGTGTTGCATACAAGTCATCAATACGTGGCAAGGGGTACCTGACCAGCATGGATGCTTGATTTATGGTTATCTTGTAGTCACCACAAATCCGTACGGAGCCATCCGGTTTGGTTACTGGCACAATTGGAGTTCCCCAGTCAGAAAAGTGTACAGGAGTAATAATACCTTGAGTCTGTAGGCGGTTTAGTTCCTCTTCAACTTTAGGCCTCATAGCATATGGTAGTGTGCGCGCCTTAATGAATTTTGGTCGAGCGCCTTCCTTTAGTTTTATCGCAGCCTGAAATTCTTTCAACTTCCCAAGCTCCTCGGAAAAAAACAGCTGAATGTTGTTTAAGTAATGTTTCA
This sequence comes from Dicrocoelium dendriticum, assembly GCA_944474145.2. Lineage (NCBI taxonomy): Eukaryota > Metazoa > Platyhelminthes > Trematoda > Plagiorchiida > Dicrocoeliidae > Dicrocoelium > Dicrocoelium dendriticum. The sequence continues at coordinate 226,356,821 of OX104063.1, forward strand.
AGTCCGGAGATCTCGGTGACTAATTTTACCACATTCATTGTATCCGGGAAAGCACGTATCCAGTCTCTTCCAAGCAGATTTGGACGATCCCCGGGGATCACATATACAGGAAGTGTGCGTATTTTGTCGCCATACTGTGCCTTCACGAAGCATTTACCAAGGACACGTATAGGTTCACCGGTGTATGTGCGAAGAACAGAATTGGAAGCGGATAAGTTCGGGAGCGTTTTTACAGCGTTTTCCCGGATTATCGTCACGGATGCTCCTGTATCGATTTCCATCTGTACCTTTTGTCCTTCAATGTAAAGCTCTAGAGTGTATGGCGCCGGCTGCATGCTAGAAACGGAATTAAGCCAAATGGAATGTAATTCAGGGTCGCTACCATCAGACTCGTCCACAGTTTTGATGGGGTTTGCTCCTCGATAAGCCCCACCTGAACGTCGCTTGACCGATCTACACACTCGCGCCAGGTGGCCCACCTTCCCGCAGCTTCGACATACTGTCTTCTGATGCCGGCAGTCGGATGGACAACTGTGCTGCTCATCACAACGATAGCACACAAACAAATTGACGCCAGTGGGTGGCTTTGGTTTTGGTGTAGTGTTAATCAATCGCAGCTCATCTGACGAGTCCTTCAGCGTAAATGTTGCGAGTTGTTGTGTAAGGTGTTCCCTCTGCCGGGCAATCGAGCAGGCCGTCTCCCAGGTCAGTGAACAATCATCTTGTGAAAGGAGCTTCTCCCGCGTGCTCTGGTCTGAGATTCCGGCTATCAAACATTGGAGTAACATGGTCTCTTCAAATCTCGTTGGATCGACTTCATTGTATTTACAATCAGGTGCTGCTTGTAGTACACGAGCGATGAACTCGTTCACACTCTCATCTGGTTTCTGGCAGAGTTTCAAGAAGTAGTATCTAGCCGTAAAAACATTCTGACGAGCACCCCAAAGAGCACTGAAGGTTTCCAAAGCGCCGGTTATCGTAGAAGAGATTTGATCAATACGAAGTGCATCGAAATACCTTTGACCCTCATCTCCAAGAAACTGTCTCAAGAGCTTCACTTTGTTTTTCTCAGTAAGAGATACTGCTGGATACAAGATTGGAAGCAATTCCAAGTAATCCGTAAAGGTTTTCCGCCATCTATGCCACGAGTCCAGGGAAGGTTTGTCGGTAGAGCACGACCAGAAGACCGGTGGAGTATTTGTCATGGACATGTTGACCTCGTCGCCAGATATCACAACTGGACTCTAACCGCAAGTACGTATTTCAACTCGTAGCGAATAAGCAAGAAGACGCGTCAGTCTGGCGCACAGTGTACTGAACACTTAACGGTTTACATGTGAGCACGGAACGTTAGGGTGTCCTTGAGTGCGTGTGTGCGTGCTTATCTACGTGTGTGTGTAGGGCCAATCAGGTTCACGGTCATAGTGAGCGATCATTGGTTGAACACGTAACATGGCCCCCTCGCGATTTCTTCCAGCCTGGTCCTATGCGAGCGAAGAGAGCGCATCGGGGCAGCTGTTCGCATGGCATGCGTAAAACATGGCTCAACCACATCAGTTAACGCAGTGGTACCAATCTGTCAAGTGGAAGTCCCGTATTACCCAAGACGCGACGTCTAACATCATCGTTGCCTACGTAGTACATTCACCACACTCGAGTTATTTGGAGACATCCATTGTCAAAGGCCGAAATCCGACGCAAGTCATTCACACGAATCGGCCAGGACTCAATCTCACACAGCAGCACTGCGCGAACACAGTCATTGTAGACCCTGCCCTCTACCAATTGTGAAACGTCGTGGCGTCGCCACAGATGCCTCAAGTTGAAGAATGCCGAACGGGCTTTGGCAGTGCGGACGAAAGTCTCGTTTCCAATGCTACCATCAACAGGGACAGCTTCCCAGATAAACAAAGTTGTCCACTTGTTCAAGCTGCGTACCGCGGGGTGTTTGCTGTTCTCCACTGGAGTAGAACAGTCTGTGTGTCCGCTGAGAGCGACTCCATGCCATAAATTGTGCGTCATCAACTCGCCACTGTTGGAGATGGGAGTTGGTGAGTAAGTGTGACCGGACGTTGCTATCTTGTGTGCGTGTTTCAAAGACTGCATGCGTCAAATCTGAGGGTGCTTTGAATCATAGCGAGTGTCGTCTGATGACCGGTTTGACTGTGCCGACGTACTTGGCGCTTACGTAATCATACGGTTCGTTCGCTGAAGGTGATGCTGTACTGGACATTAAGTAATGAGTGCCTGCTTTCGGCTACTCCAGCGTCTTTTAAGCACAACACCTAAGAGTTCTACTATGAATTTCGAGCATGCGCCTCTACATCAAAGATTCTTCTCCTAACTGATACGTGGAGTCGCTGTCTGCTTGGTTTTCTTCATACGGTTGCACTTGCGTTTTTTTCGCTCGGTAAGTGATTTCCATTCCTGCGCAGCTAATCTCCACCACATCGATTTGCAGATTGCTTTCTCAGTGGTTTTTTGGATCCTCAGGTAACTCGTTGTTGTTACTTTGGCGTCTCATTACTGTCAAAACTATGCTGAACCAAACATACCCAGGCTCAGCCAGCTTGTTTCAAGATATCGGAAGTGAGCGCATAACAGCAGAATTTTCTGACCACAGATAGAGAAGATGATGATCTGTTTACGCGGAGGCCGTATTTATATGGGATTCTTGAGGATTATCGACCAGTTCGGTAATTTATACGAAACCACGCTGATATTAACGTTTTCCATTTAGGTAACATTGTGATTCACAAAGCTTTCGAGCGCATTATCGTGAAGAACAAGTTTGCTGATGTGCCTCAAGGCATATTGATGATTCGCGGTGAGAATATAACCATCATCGGCGAGTTGGTGAGTGCTTTGCTGAATTTAAGACTCGATCAAAATTGCAGATCCCAACGTGGTTATGCCTTGATTGTTAAACAAGTGTGTGGTACAACTAAGGACGAGGTAACTTATCGGTTAGGGTCGTAAACACTCAATGAGGATACTCGGTGCGTACGTGGTCATCCAAAAAAGGTGTCTGATCCCTTTCTACATGCGCACTTTATGCCAGAAACAGTAGCCTGTTCACCACTTAAAATACGATGAGAGAGGTTGAACGGGAGCATTCTCCAGACTAGGGCACTGCACTGAGAATGTTTGTCGTTCTCAAACTACCATACAGAGATACAGACAGCCATCAGAGCAATAGTTCTTTTTTTTAGTATTTTGCTCCTCCTCTCCGAGAGCTAACGTATGGTCGTTGCACTCGTGTTTGGCGTATCAGGTAAGTATTGTAATATTTTGCCTAAGGACCCTGCTATTCATGCAATCACTATAGTGTGTCTTCCGACCTTACTTTGGAGGGGAACATGAAGTTGTATAGCGAACATGTGCGTACATTACAGAGATCATTTGACGTCCACATTCAGACATCAGTGTTCCACACTCGCAACGTCCTCAAACTATAATACGCCACGCGGAGCAGCTTACACGCTTGTGGTGTATTGCTCACAGCTGGTGGGAACACCGGATCAGCAAGTTAATTTTTGGAAAGAAACCCTCTGATGCCCTACTCAAATGCTTGCTAATGCTTAACCTCTTGCGTTAGCTAGGTCACGTTATCCATATGTTTGCCGACCTGCTTTCTCGACGTGCATTATATGCCCCCGCTGCACCAAGTTGGGTAACATTGAGAGGTGGCCAGCCGATGACATGGCATAAATGCATGACAAAATTGACTGGGAAACTTAGTCAGGTTGGTGCGTGCCGTCTTCCTGGATGGGGGTCTTGGAACGGTGCATACCAGTGAGTTGAGGCTCAGTCGAACATGACTTAGCCGCGGAGTCAGTGACGCTACTGCATTCGGTTTTTCGCACCTAGCTGTTAATTCCCATTCTATTGTTCATTTGTTCTCCGAGCTTGGCGGTTTGTCGCAAACGTTTCACCACCATGCGAGGTGGCAGTGAGATGCGGCGTGTAATCTTACTGAATGAATCGTCCATCCGTGATCGACCTGCAGGTGACTTTTGAAAGTGACAGAGTCGATTTGCGTCCCTTGACCTCTACCTACTTTCCCCGAGATTGATGTCAGCGCCCGAGTTCATCTGCCCTAAACCGCGTGACCAAATGTTCTTTATTTCTTTCTGTCGAAATGGTTGTTATGTTGAATCGATGTCGATAGCGGTCATTACAGAACGGCTGAACGACAGTGAACAACAAATCGGAAAAATGACGACCGAAAATGTATGCAAACTACTCTACTTGTGTCTGTCGACCTACTTCTCATTCAATGGAAAGATTTAAGAGCAATTGAAAGGAGCACCAATGGGATCACCTGTGTCAGGACTCATGGCAGAGATGGTTATGCAAAAATTGGAAGAGGATGTACTACCACTCATCAATCCTAAACTGTGGGATCGGTATGTGGACGACACTTTTGTGATGATCAGACGCAACCAAATAACAGTCGCACAACGGCTATTAAATAATGCCATGGAAGGCATTCAATTGACAATGGAACTGGAGAAGGTAAGCCAGCTCCCTTTCTTGGACGTATTAGTAACAAGAACCATGGAAAGCGAGCTGCAAACATCGGTCTACAGAAAAGACACACACACACACAGACCAAATTCTGAACTTTAACAGCAACCACCCGAAATGCCACAAAGTAAGCTGTGTGCGGACACTGTTTCGCAGAGTGCAAACACACTGCAGTACCACAGAAGCAAAGCAAAAGGAAGAAAAGCACCTATTTAAATATTCCCAACTCAACGGATACACACAAAGCTTCATTCGAAAGTGTCTGAATCACAACAACGTAAACCTACAGCCAACAACAACAACGACGACAACAAAAACAACAACAACGGAGAGACGGGTTATTCCGCCTTATATGAAGAACATATCGGAAATGACAGTCAGACTATTCAAACAGCATCATCTCATCGTAGCACACAAACCAAATACCACGTTGAGAAAACTCAAACCAAAAGAAAAACTGCAGGCGTATGAACAACGTAATGTGGTATACAAAATACGTTGCCGAGATTGCGAAAGGGATTATGTTGGCCAGACGGGAAGGAAACTGGTAACAAGGATACAAGAACATAAAAGAGCCTGTGTAAAGCATTATGCATCGTCGCTAGTTTCATTGCACGTAGATGAAGAAGGACGTAGCTTCGATTGGAACAAAGCAGAAGTCCTGGCGCAGGGTGAAACAAGGAAAGAAAGGGAATCCCTGGAAGCTTGGTTCTTAACGAAAAACTCAATCAACATGCGCGTCGACATTGATTCAATATACCAACCACTTCGACAGAAAGAAATAAAGAACATTTGATCACGCGGTTTAAGGTAGAACAACTCGGGCGCCGATTTCAGTCTTGGGGAAAGTAGGTAGAGGTCACGGAACGCAAATCGACACTGCCACTTTGAGAAGTCTGCAGGTCGATCACGGATGGACGATTCATTCAGTAAGATTGCACGCCGCGTCTCACTGCACTGAGGATGCCACCTCGCATGGTGGTGAAACGTTTGCGACAAACCGCCAAGCTCGAAGAACAAATGCACAATTAAATCATCAAACCGAGCTATCAGTATTCCGAAACATTTTAAATTCTCATTCTATTTTTTTGGTTTTACACACTTTTATTACCGTTAATCATTGTTCTTCAGGAGACATGGTTCATTGCAACTGGATTCACAGCACTATGGTGCCTAGATCATCATAGTTGTTCAATTTAACTGGACTGAATAGGCTGTTATCAGCGGTGTGTACTCTACGATCCTGGTCATTTTCTGATCTAGTGGCGTTGGGTACTTATTGTTTTTCGAAGTGCAGGATAGGCTGTAAACTAAGTGGAACCTACCAGTGGAAATTCCTTCTGTGTTATCCAACCAGTCATTTCTTCTTATCGCCTATCGGTTGTTGAGACTGTTCCATTTTGTATCTGTCTCCATCGGCCACCTCGGCGGTGGTCATCAAGACGAACCGTTGCTTTTATGAATAAGTAATAAACAGCTGCGGGAACTTTCCGGTAGCCTTTGCTTGTTGGTCCATTAGATTTCCAGAGAACTTTTCCCCGGACATAGGCACTCGAATTTACACATTTAAGTGCTTGCTGCTGTCACTGCACTCGCTGATCTTCAGGTATTCAAATCAAGTCAAGTATCTGACGCTTTGAAAGTTGACTGTTAGGTATGAGAGAGATGGTGTGCAGTACTGTCGTCGGAGTTGATACGATTATTCGGTCGACACAGAGGTTCTGACAATGGTTTAGTTCGCGTAATATAAAAAATGGGGTTGATTGATAAATGGGTAGAGATTTAGTCAAGTAAAACCACCGAGCTTTCTTGAAAATGCATGCTACTTGTTTCTCTTGCCAAATACTTTGATATACTCATTGTCAAAAGCCATTGATTCTCACGCACAGAAAGAGGAGTTCAATATGGATGACAAGTTGGAGCGCGTTTCCGCTGAGGAGATCTACACATTACAAGCGGAACAAGCCGCGATCCGTAAGGAGCACGTGAGGAAACGTGCACAACTTTTTTCTGAGCGTGGTCTCAAGCTGCCTGAGCTATCAGATTTGCTACTACTCGATGACAGTTAGACGAACAGCGTCCTTCGAGTGTATGCTTACAAATTTGGCGTCGCTGTTTATGGAATCCGGCGCATAAACCTCTATCACATTACTTGTTTGGTGTCCATTATCGACCCCTGTCGGTAATCTCCGATTTGCAAACTATGAATGTGATGGCATTGTCCTTCGGCGCACTGCTGAACACTTCCATTTACGCGTTTCGTGCAAAGGTCTTCGTAAAATGTCTCGGATAAAGAATCGTTTCCACTTGTACTTGCATTGTCGACAGCGCTCTTGCGTCCGACCAGCTTTTATAGTTAACAGTTGACTTTCCTTATCTCACTTTATATTTCTCCCTAGATGTCTGCTTTTTATCATCCACTGTACTACTTCTCTCTCATTATTATCAGTTGTTATGACTACTGCGTCATGATAGCCGGAGCCATTGTATTTATGTTCTCGAATCACAGACGATTGAATTTGATGGAAAAAGAAACCATACATTGTGTTCGGCTTAGCTAAATTGGTGGACTATTTTATAAGCATCAAAACGCGTTATTATGAGTAATGAAAGGAAAAAACGAGCGATAGAAAAACGTAAACGCACTTGACCGCAAACTCATCGAAAGGTAAAGTTAACGAGCAAAAGAAGGTGGGAGAAAGTCCATGCACAAGAACGCCTCTGGCTTAGTGATCGCACCGCTGTGACTTATTCCGGAAACACAGTATGCATTAATCCGACTAAGTCCAGGTCAATCTCGTTCTTTTTGCTGTCTCCAGTAGGCTACTCGGAGTCTACCCAACCAGACAGCTGAAAACAACATGCCACAATGGAAGGGCAATATACATGCCAAATTAAGCGGCTCAAGTGCAAAGGAAGAGCCGAGGATGCAACGGTTTTGTTGCTAAAGTCCAGTCAGCGGACATTAGCGTTATTCACGCGATGGTCCCAGCAGACATAAACGATTCTTACATGCACCGGAGACCAAATTCAACAATTCTTTGGTGTCTTCAAATGTAGGTTCACACCTATGATCCACTACGTAGCACATGCCGCGCTACTGCGTTATGCTCTCCACTCTTCACCGATAAGCTAGCACCACACTGTCTCCACATATAACCAAGGCCTTGAAAAGTCACACAAGCTTTACCACTCCTGGGATCCGACTATCAGAGATGCTACAGCCACTTAGGTAAGTGAACTGGTCACACATTTCAATTGATTATTCAACACTTAAGGGAATCTGTAAAGTGTTTTCCCAGTCCTGTGATTAGAGTCCATATTTTGAAGGCGCGGATTTCATGCTGAAACGTACCGCTTTGCGTCTATCTGTTTGGCAATGCTAGAGTCTCACCTGCATCCGATCTATGTGGCCGGCGTATTCTAAGTTTGACAGTCGGCCGTTTAACAGAACATCCACTACAAAATAGCTGAAAGGATGGAGTCATATTATTTTTTTGCAGCTAAAGTGGTAATAGGGTAACCACGGAACACCACTTGTCCTGAATCCCTCAAGACAAGCTTCTTGAAAAACCTCCGCGTAGGGGTGGGCGTCCTCGCGGTATACTCAGCCCGCGCGCGACTGTTGGTGGTCGCGCGGCAGTGAAGCGCCGTTACGGCGTACAGCTGACACATTTCATTTCATTTTTTCCTGAAAAACCTTCATTACTTAGTGTATCGCGAGTGCTTTCTTTAATATACCTTTCTAAGAAAGGTAGGCGGGTTTAAAGTCTTGGAGGACGACCATAGTAGGTCGTCTGTTTAAGCGCAAGAGCTTAAATTTATGCTCAATGTAACCACTACTAAAGTGAAAGCTAGTCCAGCTTTCACTAATTCGAGTTTCCTAGGGACCATTGTGTCATCGTAGCATGATGCTTGTTAGTGATGTGGAAGCAGTGGTGATAGCGTCAATGTAACAACTCTCGCAACGCGTTCCATAGTCATTAATACAGATGTGACGGTTGACAACCGTTGGTTCTAAGGTAATTTTTATAGAACTGAATGAAGCAGTTTTGCTAACCACAAATCGTCATTGTCTTTCAATATCGTCCGGTCAGGTACCGATTGAATTGCTCCCCAGGGGGTTCAGCTGGGCAATTATGAGAGTAGATCAACTATCCGTCTTTCTCGGCCATCACTTTATTTATATAAGCTTGGACGTTCAATAACACAAATGAAACTATCAGGTGTTGTTTCAATGTTTTGCGAACATCTTGAAACTTAACGTCTAGATGGAACCATCTTCCTTACTTCAAGCAAGATAACGCACATATCATTGGTCTATCCATCATCCTGATGAACTAATCTACCGTAGCGAGTGGTCACCAGCACCTTTTTCATAAGCGTCGGAAAGTCTGCCCATTTTTTATCTATAAATCTGACTTAGTCTAATGATGTAACTTCATAGGTCAGGAATTAAACAGACGAGTCTCTGGGCTGGTACTTTGCGGAGGTCTGGAAATCAAGCAATACGCGCGCGCAATGACCAGTGTGTCTGAGCAATCCGAATAAACCAACCATCTACTAATATGCACCATATGTAGATGATGTTGACATGGTCAGCATAAATACAAACTATTGCCTCGCCTCGTGGAAGTCAGATGATGTGACGTGGACGTGTGCTGGAGACCAGTGGCGTTAAAATAAGATATGCAGTTGGCGCACACTTTGAGATCTGTAATTGTTTTCAGTCCGGTGGGTGTGTACGCCAGAAGTGCCGGTCTCTCGTAAGTGGCCCGATCATTTCTGTTGTCTGCCGATATCTGTATTCTTGGTCATACGGATGAGAACTGCGAAGTATACCGGCATCCTCGGCAGAATGTGAGCTAGCTAATCGAAGTTTCGTTACGACGCATGTATGTTTGGAAGATAGCATACATTTATATCGATAGAGTGCAGGGTGACAACTGGTGTTTCCTGTTAGTTTTGGCACATATTGTGGAATTTTAAAGCAGTTAGTTCGCTTTAGCAATTTGAACAACATGATAAGAAGGCGAAAGCTGGTAGATGCATGCTTTTCGTGTTGTCAGTACGATTAACAATCACCGATATGCAACTGTATAAATAACTATGGGTGTGACCAAACAAGCTTGAGGTGCAAAATGAATGACGGAACTTCCACCCCTATGTCCATGGCAGTCTTAAGCTCACGAATACTTGTTTTTGAACACACAGGGCTGGCTTCATCCGGCTTATTGCCACAGCCTCGGCGAAACGGAGGAAGCGTGGATTAAAGTGACGTAACACGATTGTGAACGCTGATCCGAGCTGTATCCGGTGACGCGTGACCAGTAAGTGTCTATTGAGGAAGCTGGCGGCCTGCGCGAGATCGAAGATTCGGGGATGCTGGGCAGTTTCACCTTGAGCCCACCTCGGCACGCGTTTTTTTATTCGGAAGTCAGACTGATCAGTTCTGCCTGTGTAACTAGATCCACAGTCACACACGAATTGGTATATGCAGTGTGAACTGGCCCGGACCGGCTGAGCTTCCTTCGTTGGACGAACAGGCAAATTACGAGTTCGGTTAATGGTCACAACTTCAACAGCATGTTAACTTCTTTGTGCGGCAGAAATTAACCGTTTGGTATTCTTCAGTACAGGGTAGTCACTCGATATAGACCTTTTAGCTACCATATGCACTGTCCTTTAGGCCTCGCTGTTGATTGTGTTTCTCTATGACTCTGTGAGGATAACTATTCGCCACGAGCGTAGTTGTAAGTAACTAGCTCATCGGCTAGACAATCCGCCGAGCAAATTTATCTAGCGCGACTAACTAAAGTTTTCACAAGTGTCCGTTTGTACCGCACTGGTGAAATGCAGGTATTGACCGGACGATGTAGCTTTTCTGTAGACGGACCTCTTAATTAGTCCGTCATCCCTGCGACTGATAAGGATGTCCAAGAATGGTAGACAGTTCTTCTGTTCCACCTCACAGGTGACCCGCAAATTTGCATGTGCGTTTAAAGCTGCTACACGATCTGCTGCTCCGATGAACAAAAGGCCAGTATGTCATCCACATGGCGTTTATTAAGTATAGCAGCTTGGCTATTTCTGTGGATATGCCTTTTTCTATCATTAACATAAAAAGATCGGCGAGTACAGCGCCTAGTGGGCCGCTCACTAGGTACTGTAGTCGAGGCGTTTTCTACCTCTAGCTAACGTGTATAATGACGATGATGGGCTACCCATTGCCATTCCATCGATTTGACGGTATGGCGTATTTCGAAAGTGAAAGCTAACCGCAATGATACTTTCGACTGGAATTGATAACGAATAACCAGATTGTTCAGCTAGTTCGCAAATGTAATCGACTGTCTGGTGTAGCGGAATGTTAGTGAACAGAGATCCCACATCCAATGAACACATTACCTTATCGGACAGGTTGATGTTATCCAAATAATCGATAAGTCGAAAGGGAGCCTTAAGACTGTAGGGATTGGTCAGTTGTGGTAACGGTGAAAGGATCTTTACTAGCCATCGAGCTAATTTGTGCTGCGACGCATTTATCATTGATAGAATCGGTCTAAGTGGCACTCCGCTCTTGTGCGTTTTCGGTGACCCATACAGCTGTGGAGTAGTGCTGCCAATTGGCTTCAAACGGTTATAAATGCCACCATCAATCACAAGATGAAGAAGAAGCATTTCAAAGTGGGCAGCCATGCGAGCTTCAACGTCGGCTACGTTCCCCAAATTATGAAGTCTTTCAAACTTCCTCGTGCCGTTAGGTATGACACTCATCTTCTGAGCGTACTCGGCCTTGTTCATGATCACCACTCCAGAGCCCTTACTCGGTTTCATTACCACTACGTTCTTAGTACATAGTTCGCGTAGCACCTGAAGGTGTCGGCTTGTAAGTGCACATTTTTAACTCACTGGCACAGTCTTAATTTCGTGGGCCATATCGGACAATCTAGTACTAAACCGAACAACGGCATCAGGACCGGATGGTTGAGGTTCCTTAAATTGATCAAAAAATTTCTTAAACTGGGCTTTTATAAACAACCCGTTCAGGTTTCTAGGGAAAACTTTGTATTCAAACCTATGTGGCAATGCTTCTGACTGCAACGGATCGAGTTGTACGTCTGACAAATTCACCACCTACTTACTAGGATCACGGATGACTGGCTTCTCCTCCTGGCTGTTCGTTGGTGAATTCTCCAACTGAGTATTCCGATTTCTCCTTGTACAGTCGTGTGTGGATTTACATAAGTTAGCAAACACAATCCGACAACACAAAGATAGATCTTCAGTCACTGACAGTAAGCGTGTATGAATTTCCAGTAAACTCACAAGTTTTGACTCGCCCATCTCCAGGTGAGCGGATGCTACGCGTCTGAGGTTAGCCACAGATGGCTTGTGTTTATTCCTACGCAACAATGTGAGAACTGAGCGAGGGTATCTAGATAGGAGAATACATTTCGAGAGAAACGACATGCGGATGTGTGATAACGCGATGTAAATTGTAATATCTGCTGAAAGACGATTTAGGCATAGAACCTGCACAGTTTGGGAAGTCATTGGCGGTCTCTTGCCAGGTCATCGAGGAAGTAGAAGTATGCAAAGTGAAAAAATAGAAAAAAGGGAGGTGAAATAACTTTGTTAGCAAATGATACTGTCCGATTGTTCAATTAAGATGGGAGTCTCGTTCGAAGTTTCCAATCTCTGTTCAGTTGCCTGATTCATAAGACAATGCGGAGCAAGTCCGGAGTGGAAGTACGATTCTGGTTTCGTGAAAATCTGCTTTAGATCGTTTGTACTCTAGTTTTATCGTAGCTGGAAGTATTCTTTCCGAACGTGGTAGACTTACAGATCTGAGACGAAGGCCAAACGCTGGTGAGTTTTATGCGATCTGCATCCTCTTCGATAGAGACTACCTAGATTAAGGCGGGTCAGCAATCGCCCATCACTGGTAGCACTCGTGAACGGCCATTCGAGTTGGGCTTCTCAATTTTTTTTGAAAAAAGAGCCACCAACATTTGCTGCGGATGTCTTTAGGTGTGCACTGGGAAACTGCACCTAATGGAGCTCACGGAGGTAAGCGAATCATCACGTGTTGGATATCATCCTCATTGTGATGATTATATTGCAACGAAAAACATCTTGCCAAGTGGCGACGCATCAGAACAAAGTAATACTACAGTTGGGTTCAGATTTAGAAACCCAGGTTATCACCACTGTGTATCACCTACCACTTAGGATTTTCTAGCATTGATGAATAAATCAGATAAGCGGAGCGCAATCCTCATTTGTACTTCCTCTTGAACTGCTTCACATTGGTAGGAGGATCAATGGTGCGATTGTCGTGCATACAGCAAATCGAACAGAAAAGAAACTACCCACATTGAATGCAGTCCCCGTGATCGGAATGATAGAAGTTTACTGCAAAGTGAATCATCATCATCAACAGCAGTACATCAGCCATTTGAACTAATGCTTCGCTGCCATACAACCATGAGGACCTATGAAATAAAGAATAAGAAGTGGGAGAGAAGAGGGACTTACCTGAAAACCTTAATGCCCTAAGCAAACATTCAGGGTCAAGGCGCCTACACGTTGTGTAGACAACATTCCGTCACAAACAGCTGGCTATCGTGCAAAGATAAGGCGGCATCGGCGAGACAGCTTCCTTGCGGCTTTCACTGCCCCGCGTCATAATCAGCCATTACCCCGCAGATAAGTCAGCGCCAAACACACTTTAAACAGGCAATCTGATTAGGAGACGGCAGCAGACGCGCCACTGATGTCGACTGCGAGACATGTTCTGTAAAGTCTCGAGCCAAGCATAAGACGAGCCATGTGGACTCCAGCCAGGAAGGCGAGACGGACCAACGGCACCCAGTTTGGTCGTCAGTGACATCATTTCCCGTTGCCAAGTCAACTTCTGTCCATCTCGAGCCTTGCGCCACCCTACACCTGGCAGACTAAACAAGGCCCTCCTAGGTAAGCGGTGACCAGACATACGTAGCACGTGCCCGAGCCAACGCAACTTATTCAGTGCTATCTGTTATTCTAGGGAGCTAGCATGATTATCACCACCTAGTACTCGCCTACGCACATCATCGTTGCGGACACGCCGGTGCCATCCGACACCAGCAATGCAATGATCAAAGACTTGAAGGCGCCTCAGATCTTCAGACCGAAAAAGCCCTCACTGTGGCCTTGTATACACGGTCTTTCAGACGGAGGGAAATTCGCTTCTGTCGCCAAAGATGCCGCAGGTTCAAGAACGCAGCTCTGGCCTTTGCAATGCGTGAGCTGAGGTCAGTTTCTATGCGCCCATCGTTGCTGATGCAGCTGCCAAGATAAGTGAAATGGACAACCACCTCGAGTTTCTCGTTAGCAAGCGTCAAGGGGTCATCAAGTGGCTCGTGGTCCCGCAACAACACTTTGCACTTTGAAGGTGCGAAGTGCATACCAAATAATGGGACCACTCTGGACAGGCTATTCAGGGTTGATTGTGCCGTCGCAATATGGTCGAAAAGCAAGACGATATCGTCCGCATAACCTAAGCCTGCATCGTGAAATTTCCCAAGGGAACACTCCTTGATAGAATCCACGACAAAAATGGGAAAATTGGACAACCCTGACGAACGCCAATATGGTCGGAAAGCTATCCGATAGGACACCGTAGACCCTGATGCGGTCTGTACTGTTCGAGTATAGAGCACGAAGGGTGTTCACATATTTCGTGGGAACACCTTTCTGCGCAAGTATTTCGAAAAGAATCGATCGATCGACCGAGTCGAACGTACTCTTGATATCGAGGAATGCAGCTATTGTCGGTTTGCGGTATGCTTGGCGCTGCTCTAGCACCTGCCGCAAAGTAAATATATGGTCTATACAGCCACATCCTGAGTGGAAACCGGCCTGCTCTTCACTAATCCGAGATTCCTGTCACACAGTGAGGTGACGAACGAGGATCAAGGCCAGTAATTTTTCACAACTGGCGTTAGGCTAATACCCCTGTGGTTAGCAGTGTGTGCGATTGCCCTTTTTGTATATTGCCACTATAATCGATTCGCTCCAATTAGCCGGGACACTTCCTTCTAGATACGTTCGAATAGGGAAGTCAATGATTTGCAGAGGATCTCACCTACATTCATAAATAGTACAGGTGGGAGGGAATCCTGGTCAGCGGCACGAAAACGATTGAGGGCTGTGATCGCGTTTCGGACCTCAGCTTCCGACGGAGGCTCTAAACTAACCGTCCATGGCGCGTCATGCATCACATGAGTAGGAAGAGGTCCGGGAGCAGGAGGCCAGTTGAATTGATCTTGAAAGTGTTCCGCCAAACGAGCCATACGGCGCTCTTTATTGTGTATCAGTGCACCCGTGCTGTCTGATTGTCTCACTGACGCCTGGTTTTCTGGAACCAGTGATGCGGATTAGCTGGAAGAGCTTGCGGTAATTGCCTACTGCTCCTGCCTCCTCCATTTCTTGAGCCCTACTGGTCTACCAGACTTCCTTGTCAGCACGTAGGCTCCGCTTTAGTTCACGCCTAATAGCCCGTCAGGTCACATTGTGTTCAGAACCAGCCGGGAGGTGTCTTCTCGATTCCAACAGGTTCACCGACCTCTCGGATATCCAGTGACTGGTACGGTGACGATGGATAGTGCCACCAGGAGATGCTCCTGCGTCGTGCATGGCGTCCGAGATCCTATTCCACTGAAATTCAGTGTCATTAAGACAAGACAGCGAAAGTTCGGTACGCAGTGCGTCTTGATAGGCTAGCTTGACCGAGGGTTGAGACAATTTCCCAGTTGGCAATTGGAGGAGACGCTTGGTGCTCCTCCCGTTAAAGTTCATGGAGAAATGGCAGCGTACCAAGGCATGATCAGAGTCGACACACGTACTCCAGTACGAGCGGCAATCCAGGATGGAACCACGCCACCTGTAACTTATGGCTATGTGGTCAATTTGGATCCATCTCTGGCCAGTTACAGGAGGACGCCAAGTGGCATTTCGGCGCCCACTGTGTCTGAAAGCAGCGCTACCAAGAAACAACTGGTGCTCTGCACACAGTTGCACCAGACGCTCACCTTTGTTAGTCCGTTCGGAGTGAAGCCCACAATTACTACCCATCGGAGCTTCTGAAGAGCTCAGACGCCCTACCTATGCGTTCATATCCCCTACAAGTACTATAATATATGAACTAGTAGCACTGCGTAGTAGCGCGTTCAGTTCGTGACAGAATGTGTCCTTGGCAGCATCGGCACTGCAGTCGGTGGGAGCATAAGCGGAAATCACAAACAAACAGCGTTTTGTATTACTTCGTGAACCCCCCTTAGCTGATGTCGTCAAACGGGATGCACACAAAGGGCTGTTCATCGAAATCCAAGCAACCAACGATGGCTCAGTTTTGGAGCTTAGAATGATGCCCACCCCAGCTTTACCCGTGAGTGCTACATCGGCGTCTTCAGATGTGTGCAACCAATAACGAGAGGATAAGCCGGGTGCAGTTAATTCAATAACCCCGTGAGGGTCATTGATCATAGTTCCGGATACACAGCACACGTCAATACCCAACGTGTCTAACATGCGTGCGAGTGCAGCCTGTTGACCTATTTGTCTTAGAGTGCGAACTTTGAACGCCGCCCGGGAAACGGGACAGCGTGACCTTATAAGGGACTGTTGCCGATGGGCGTCCGATGGGTGTCGCGAGAAGGGGGATGCAGATGGTTCTACTCCAGTGGCACTTTGGTTGCTGTCAATTAACCTGGGAATTATAGGAGGTTAGTAATGGGAGTCGGGATGGGAATAAGAGAAACAGGTAGAAAGGAACGAGAGGAGGCGTCAGCAGCAGCATGTGTTGGCTTATCCGCCCTGCTGTACGCAGCAGATAAGGCGACCCTTCATAATGTGCGCGCCGGCGAAGGCAGGATGAACTTTATGTTGGAAGACAAAATCACGGTTGTATGTAGGCTGGGATACTGCCAGGGCGCCCAGACCTAGACAGGAGGACGATTAGGGTCCTCATCCAAAGCCTGCCCGCAAGGCAGCGGGGAGGTGACAATGATTTAGTTGTACAGAAATGGACGCCATCCCATTACAAACCCCTAATTTGGAAGACCAGGAGACTGAGTTTCTGACCTCTAGCTATTGATCAACCTGGTAGGAGTTGCTCTCGAGATGCCCTGAGGCATCACCCAGTATAGCTCAATGAGGTACGCAAACCGTCGCACCACGTTAAGGTCCAGTCTCGTGGCGACGGCAAAGTGAATCGTGGACCAACATATTCACACGTTGAATTGCATAACAACGTAGTTAAAATACATCTGCACAACTGAACACCCTGTTCAGTCGAGCGGTTTGATGGTCCTTACAACAGAGGGCTCTACGAATTACGTCGGTTTAGTGATAGGATATATCCTGGCGCGTAAATGCGACCAAAAATGTAGAAGGGCGAATTATCCATGACGTGGATGTCGGTGTTTGCGGTATGCAGATAAACCGATCAATCAAGTCTGAGGAACATAGAGGTGTGCAGATTGAAAAAAATTGCATGGTATTCAGGATTTTCTCTCTCTCTGAAACTTGATTGGAAGCGCGGAACAAGAGGGAGGACGCGAATGATCTAAGTCGGTACTTTCAGAATTGATGTCATGATGTGGCAAGTAGCGTCGATGGGATGGACAACCATCCTGTGATGGGATTGTGCAAGCATAAAAATACGATACGATTTACATGGGGAAGCAAGCGAACAGAGCAGCTGATTGGACAGCTACGCATATTCCAGATCGGCTGTGGTAGAAAGTAGCAATTTACTTGTTCTCTGACTGATCACTGTGGACTATGACAGTAACTATTTTGAGCTCGATCCACTTACGGCTACCACCATGGAAGCAGTCATCAACAAGCTGAGATGTCAGTTCGCCAGACACGGAATACCTGATGAACGGATCTCCGACAATGGCCCGCAATTTGCAACTGCTGTGTTCCAGGCTTTCGCGAACAAGTGTGAAGTTTCGCATCGACAAACCAGCCGGTATCTAAGGGAAAAGCAAAGGAAGCGGTCAAACAAGCCAAGAGGTTGTTGTCGAAGGCCAAAGCCACTCATGAGGACCCGTATCCAATGCTGTTGGAGATTTGCAATAAGCCATTACTGAACATCGGTCTCAGTCCGGTGCAACATTTGTACAGCAGAAGGACACGAACCATGCCTGCGTCTATTGACCTTCTACATCCTGTTTCGCCATCGCATGAGCAGCTCAAAGGGGTTTAAGAAAACGGATGACAGATCAGAAACGCTATTACGACCGCAGGACCCGGAGCTATCGATAAATGATGAAGTGTGGATCCAACCAATACCGGGTGTCAGCAAATTATGGAAGAAAGATGAGGTGACCGAGAAGGTTGGAGAAAGATCTTATGAAGTCAGTGCTGAAGGGAAGATAATCATAAGGAACCGAGTGCAGCTGAGACGACACTGGGAACGAGGTGAACCTGCAGCAAAACACTTGACGCCTTAAGGAGTGATCACGACACGGGCAGCAAATACCACGCGGAACGGAAGAGTGTGCGGAGTCTTTTGTGACGCCGATGCAGCTGGCCCCGAACAAGGGTGTGATGGGACTGTGCAGGCAAAACAGTACGATTTAAATGGCGAAGCAAGCGGACAGATCGGTTGATTGGGCAGCTACGCATATTTCGTCTACGCTCTGATTGGTTCGCTGGAATGGGTTTGTTTAACTGATTCAAAGGAAGAATCTAATGAATGCCGCAGCGTCGTTAGTTGTGGGAATGACTTAGTTATTTACATCGGGATTCCTACATGCTTGTTATGCTGAGCTCGTTTTGCCGAATAAACCGTTTTTTCCTGAAGGATCGAGTTCTGCGACATATCTGACTTAGACCGGTGCAGAAATCTACGCTGCGAGCCGCAACAGATCATTTTTCTGAGAAAGGATACACCCCTTTCAGGTTCTTTATGCGCAGATGAGTGTTGAAAAAGATGAATAGATGACATTCTCAACCGATATAGTACCAGCAATCTGACCTTGTGTAGCATCTTAAAAATTCAAGCAGGGTAGTCTAATTCAGCTATGTTCATCTAGTCATCATTCAAAAAGTGATCTGGGGCACTGAAAGGATTACGATACGTTTCAAAAATAGCATCGTTTTTGCGTATGAAGCCGCATGGTGCATGTTATAAAATATTCACGCTCATGCGTCCTTGTTCGCTGCTGTGACTGACCAAGTAGAACCATAGAAGCTTCGTTCGGAAGGTGATTCAATGCGAGAATTCACTATTACTGGACTTCTCTATTCGTGAGTCCACTGGGTGAATGTCATAGTTCTCTAGACGACTCGCTACAAATTCCAACCGTCCACAAAGTATGGGTCGAGTGGAAACGTGAACTGTATGCCAGCAGCGGGGCACATGACCCTTGTAATGACGCTGTTAATCGACATACCAGTTCCGATCGTTTTCACTAAATAGCGAGAAAACCACAAGATGTAAGGAAGAATGGACACAACGGGGGGTTGCTGGAGAGAAGGTTCATCAGACGGACAGCCACCAAACATCCAGGGAAGCACCAGACAGATATCTCGTCCTATTGCGAATCGTAAGTAGCGCGCATCCGCTGGATCCTATTGAGTCTGAACACACGGTCTTATTATTACGTGCCAACGACTTATGCCACTGAGCAGTGGGTGACAGCGGTGGACCTCCACGACTGATTTCTAACTGCGATATGTCGCGGATCAACCTCAATTATTGTGCATGTTATGGGCGCCTAGGGCTACGACTACCTTTGCAGGCCGCTATTAGCATGTGAGCTGCTATGATGATTGCTGACTATTAGCAATGTTTACTAGGTCTTCTCGGCTAGTGGACAAAACTATACTTACAGTCAAATGGGATTTGGCATGCTGTTATATTTTCAATGTACAAGAAAATGTGAGCAAGGGGCAAACATCGTTGGTGTAATACAACAACCGGAGACACTGACTCCAATACCAGGATTCGCACGGGCGCTGGTTGTTGAGCATGAAGAATCTCGTCTCGCTGGAAGCACATGACTAGGTCTTTACTGTTCATAGACCGACTCCGGTCAGATTCGCATCCAGCTGACGCAGAGTTGGCAGGGTGAGGAGAATTTTTCGCCGGTAGTTCGGATCATGTTTTGTACGCTCAGGGTTAGAGAAGTAAATGGGATTCCGCTCCATGTACAGCGTGCGCAAATTCTTTAATACCGTCAGCCGTTCAATTTGGTCCCAACTGGCTAACTTGTTATCGTTGAACCAGAACTCTTCCAGTTCTACAAGGTGGTCAATGTTATCAATTTCACTAATGAAATTGCATGCCAAATCGAGGATCTGGAGCTTTCCGAGATTATCCAAGCCTTCAATCCGAGTGATCCCATTTTCGCTCAGATATA
This sequence comes from Dicrocoelium dendriticum, assembly GCA_944474145.2. Taxonomy (NCBI): domain Eukaryota; kingdom Metazoa; phylum Platyhelminthes; class Trematoda; order Plagiorchiida; family Dicrocoeliidae; genus Dicrocoelium; species Dicrocoelium dendriticum. The sequence goes on from OX104063.1 coordinate 226,376,773, forward strand.
ACTGTTCCAGGTTTACCAGTCTTTCCAAACCGGAAATTTTTGTCAACCGATTACCCTGTGAGGTGGGATAAGCAAACACAAACATTAATTTAGATCCGATCTCGAGCTTGAGAGATTTCGCTCAAAACTAAACACATAAACATAGATGCGTTTTGCTTCTATTAGAACGATCTATTTTATGATATGGGACAAGTTGTTTCCGTAAATGGTAGTTGTGGAAAGAGGCGAATTTCTCCGAAACTCCGATTAGGTCACTATGTTGATGAGGAGAGAAGTTTCATTTTCATCGAGATGTCGCAGGAACTGATTAGAACACTCATGTCCATGAGTATTCGGACCGATTGTGCGCGTTCATCGATGTCACAAAGAGCAGTGAAAGATGAGCGGGACTAGGCATTTGCCCCTCGGGTTGATGCTGTTTAGATGTTCCACAGAACAATATAGTTAAGTCAAGTCAAAAAATGCACCCACGAAGAGTGAATATTCAGTTACAACACACACGGTAAAAACACATATAAAATTAAAGAAAAATGCAACAAATGTATATGCGTACGCCACAAACTTGAAAATGTGTCAGTGCTGATGTCATTGATTTAGTTTGGCAATAAGGTCTTGTTTGACTACATTTAGGTCTCTCAGAAAACTTGACAAATAGGGAACAACTGACGTGTACCGTAAGCTTTATACGTTTGTCTGGTCTAAGATGTCGAGATACATTCGGACAATGCACAGTGGAGAGGGTGACTGGTATCAATGAGTACTCTAGACGCCAGTTTTTTGCAGGAGCGAACATGATTAGACACAATGTCAGCAAAAATCCAAATTGAAATTCCGCTGCATCGAGTAAGATGCTTCAGCGACCTGTTGATCGCTTTGAACTGTCCAGGAAATATCACACGTGGGCAATATGTCCAGTGCGGTATTACGCAAGTGGTGACAAACCGTAGAATCAAGTAACAAGGCACGGATGAAGACCTAAGTCGGGAGACACAGAATGTTAGTCTCCTGACTTGAGTGAATGTTTCATTCACGTGATGAGACCACGTAAGATCCCGACTTGGCGCAACTTTTAGATATTTCACTAATGTACAGGAGTTCAGACTGACTAAGATGCGGGTTTTGCGCGAGGAGTTGCTGATAACCACTTTCCTTGGACAGCGATAAAAGAATGTCTTTACACTTTGATGCATCGAGTGAGGGGGATTTGGACCGAGCGGTGAGGTTGTTCAAGAAGCACTGTAAGTCGGCCGATAAATCTGTGATGTGTTTGTGTACGCCAAGTATCATGTCATCAGCATACTTCATTAGGATGGCTTCTTTTAGAGCGAAAAGGGAGTTAATGCAGGTGGAAAACAGGAATGGGGACAAAGTAGCTCCAAGAAAAACGCCTGAATTTGTAGTGAATGAGGAAGAGCTTCCCCCTCCCCAATCCTGGTAAACTGCATACGATTGCAAAGTAGTCTGTAAGAAAAGGTATTAATGGAGATTGAACTCCGGAAACGAGTAGATCGTGTAAGAACAGCTGACAGTTTATACTCCCGAAAGCATTGCTGCAATCTAGGAAGCAGATCCGCGTGGGTTTGTTTTGACTATCGAGTGATGAGAGCACGGAGTGTAAAAGACAAGCTAATGCATCTAAAATGAACCTTGAACTACGGTAGGCGAACTGAAAAGGATCACTTGAGTGGGTTTGGACAAGCATTCTTTCGCGAGTAATCCGTTCAGATATCTCCAGCCACCAACGTGCAATCAGTGGGTCGATACTTACATGTTACTTTTTTAATACAGGTGTAATGCGGGCGCTTTGCCAGCAGTCGGCTACTTTCTGTTGTTATAGGCACATGGTGTCCATTTCAGAAAAAGGCTATGCTAAGACATTAACATATCCCTTGAGGACTTGATGAGATAGTCCGTCCGAACCTGGCACTTTGCACAACTGTATCCGCATTAACTCCTTGTGAACTCTTGTATTATCTATAGGCGGTGAAGGTTATGAGGAGAGTTGTGACGGTAAAGATGGTAAGTGTAATGTTAGATCATTTATCTGAACGCTAAAGTTGCGGTTTAATTATTCCACATTGAGAGCAATGTGTCACGCTGAGGACGCATCCACTCAGGTTCTTCAGCATGTTCCATATTTCTCGACAATTGTTCTTTCCAAGTATAGTTTGGACACAAATATGGTTGAGGCGGCATATTTCATTTGTTATATCAGTCGACCAAGACTTTACTGAAGTAGCGTCTTTGCACTTGAAGGCTTTTTCTCTAAGCCTGCGCAACCTTTTAAGGTACCGAGATGAAAACCTGTCTGCACAAATGAAAATGGTTTCCAAAGGACAACAGATATATTGAAGTAGTTTAAATAACTGATTAACTGATACGGTACTACGATACATCAGACTTGAAGTAAGTTCATAGAGGTAATAGTTTTGAAGGGAATAAATTGTCTTCGAATTAAATTACGATCTTTGCAGTGAATAATATCTTCGTAATTCGTCTTGTCATAGACTATGGGAGATAACTTTATGTTAGCATGGTCTGAGTGTCCAAGTGATGCCTTGTTACAAACAGGAAACGCTTTTAAGTCGTTGACAAACACTAAGTTTAGGGTTGCTTGTAACCTTGTTGCAGACTGCACGATGATCTTCAGTATCGAATCCATTAAATTTATTGGCAAAAACCCATAACGAAAAATCTAAATGTTCAATGACGGTAGTTGTAATGTCGTCATAAAAGTTTTCAGCATCAGCTATAGGGCAGCTGGGGGAAATGCAAATGTTGGCTAATAGAATCGAACGATAGCCACTCAAATATCGAGGTCTGTATTTCACAAGTAAACAGCTAATGCGCTGCGCATATGGACGAAAAATAATTTTTGTTGACGTGCACTGCCACGGTGCCCGTATATACATAGGCGGTCAGCGCGATGCGCTGTAATTCGGCGAGTGTCATGAAGGTATTTTCCACATCATCGTGCAGCCAGGTTTCTCGTAGCATAATGACATCAAGTCGGGAGTACTCGCGACTTGTTATACTTTTGAGATTTTCTAATCTTCCCCGTAAGCGAACGGATGTTGGCATTGATTAAAATAAGTATACTCCTACAGCGGAGTATTTTCCTTCAAAGTGCAACCTTCCATTCTGCGTAATGCTTTCTTGCGGAACTGCTTCGTTTTGCTTTGATTATTTTTGTTCCATTACAGACTGACCAGGAAAAAGCGATAGATTCACGTTCGTAAAAACGCGCAGATTTTTTAATACGTCGCGACTGTAACTAATCATGACGCGATTTGCACAATTAAAACTGCTGAGTTGAAACAAGAGGAGAATAAAATAGTGAAGAACAGCGTGTATGTTGATTAATCCGGTGGACAGGAATCACAAAGCACGATAGAATTTGAAGGCCCGCCAGACCAGGGGAGGGTGTTCATGAGATTTGCGAAAATGGAGCACGCGGTTGGAGGCTCCCTGGCTGCGTCGTCACTCCCGTGGACACAAATAATTGCATGCGTGGCCTGCACAGTCCTGCAGAGGACACAGTACTTAAACTAAAGACTAGATTATTAATTTTGGCATGGTGGAGTGGTCAGATGCTACGCAATGCGCACGGTAAAGACAGGAGAGATATTGGTTTCTAGACCCCTACATAAGGCTGGTTTTTAACTACCGATGTGGTAGATTCACTCGTGATGAACACGCTCATCGGTGCGACTTCGATCAGAAGCTCGCTTCTTTTTCTTTCCCAATCTATGCATTTTCATGGGTCGCCAAACAAAGTGAAAATGACAACGAGCACACCGGAGTAGAATGCGGGTAGGTACCAGTGCAGGCAGGGTAGCTTTAATAGGCACTTCGGTGTGACGCAGAAGGGTAATGACAACATATTAACTTTGACTGGCCTACTACCGCTTAAAGATTGCCATAATTGCAAAGGCATTAGGAATGTGACATGGGCAGTGGCTTCCTCGGCGGACAGAGTATCGAAATCGATACAACTACCTAAGTAGACGAGGCGACAGATTATTTGCTGCAGTCGTTCGGTACCCGTCACCGATGATGGCGCGCAAACCGGACCTTGCAGTAATATCTAGTGCTTAGAAAGCGAGTCGTCCTAACTCCAGGGGTAGTGTTTCCCAGCTGCTGTAAGCGCATCAGTCGTTTTTCCACCAGTGGTCAACATTAAATTATTGAGAATGATTATTGAAAAGGTAGGGAATAGCAGCTGTCGGACGTGCTCCGATTCTTTTGACAAACGCATGGTCACGTCACCACCATCAGTTGCAAATGGCTTGCGCCACTCTGAGATTGTCAATCAACTTGGAGACTGCGGGCGTTCGCCCCCACGGTCTTATTGAAAGTATTAAATTCGATGCTACTTAGCCATCACCTTTGTTAACAATCGGTTGAGTAACAATAGGAAGTTGGACAGTGACGTCAGTTATTAATGAGGACATTTGGAGGAGCGCATCAGCCGGCGCGCTATGTTTCCATCAGTTGCCAACTAGCGTGAGTCCGCACGGCGCTGTTGTAAGGCTAGGTTAACAGCCGATTCTTCAAAATCATAGGGCAACTGCTTTAAATGGAGAGCGCTTCGCCTAAGTGGGTAGCCGACAACGTCTAGTGAGCAGGTCATTGAATGAGTTACTGCTTGGATAGGTGAAATACATGTATCGCTTCGAAGCCCCGAACTTATTATATACAAGCTCCCATTGTTTACTGAACAAGAACATGTAGCACAGCGTTGCGATGCGACTATAATCTGAATCAGTGACGTTTGCTGCACGTTGAAAACATCGAGAGAACGATTGGAGGGTCATTCTGAAGTACCCCTTGTGTGAGTAGATTCGTGACACACGATCTCATTGTGGACCGTGATACGTATAGTGATGAACATTGGCCAATTCGATCACTATAACCTCCAAATTACTCATTAATCGTTAGGATAAGCATTGCCCGTCGTGACCCGGTGGCTAAAGATATAGAGATCCCAATGTGGTCCTAGGTTCGAGGCATGCTGTCTCCATTTGATGAGATCAAACAAGGTAGAAACACATAGTGGAATGCGGTGTTTTAGGGCAGACAACACCCATACGATCGAGAGAACGTTTATTTTGACCACAATCGCAAATGAAGCGTTATTCATACCTAGAGATACCGCCAAATGGACAACCTGATATCCACCAAGTGGGTAGATTCCAACTGTTCGAATAAATAAACCAGACACAATAGCTCCATTAAATTTGTCGCTGTGCAATGTCGGAGAGAGTTACTAACCATTGATGGATCTGATCCAGAGTCAGATTCGAGAAGACGACTTGATCAAGCCTGTTGATCGATAAATACTGGTCCGAGAAAATGCGCGTAATCGAGCGCGGATTTCAGAAGTCAAACAAAGTCAGACGCAGTGGACAATATTCGATGGGCTACAAAAACGTGGACGAATGAAACGGGACTGCAGCGGATCACAACACTGTAACTCACGAGTGGGTGGGGATAAAGACGGAAGGTGAGGAGCAGTAAAACAAAAGCGGGTACTGTGTAATTAGATCAGCAGTGAAACTGTACGTGAAAGATAAGTTATCTTTTGGGGCGCTACAATTCTCTCATTCATTTCACCAAATCATCCACTGGTCACCTCAAACCTAACGCAACCAGGTGCAGCATCAGTAGCAGCAAACAGCGCACATCGAAGTAGCCGACTGAAATCCACGGAGAATATCACCAACTGAATACATGTATCACTGGTTAAACACAATAAAATTAGGCACCGGAAAATTTCACGCCAAACACCAGTTTGAAAGCGTCAGTATTATTCGTTACTCCCAAAAGATATGAACAGTGCTACGCAAGCGCAGTGACAGTGCCTTCGGTTCAAGTAGTACCATTGTCTACTCAGCTAATCTGGAGAAGGGACACTATCGACTCTTGGCTGACTGCGATTAAACATGCAAGCTCACATCAAGAATCCAATACGCATGAGTATTCACAAACTCGTCCGGGCGGTTTTCAAGCGCTATGGGTGAGGACTGATTTCAGCCCTGGTCTAGGTTGCATCGACCACATATTTCCTCCTCGTCAAGTGTCAGAACAGAGACACATCCGGACGACACTATGGTCGTCTGGTGATTTTTCTTGAACTAAAAGCCGCTTTCGAGTCTGTTGATCGTGCCAGGCTGTGGCACTGCCAATCCGTGAAGGGAGTACCTAGAAAACTGCTTTTAACGCTGAAATCTGTGACTCCCGATAGGGTTACCATGTTTTTAAATAGACGATACAATTTAGGGAAGAAATCAAAGTTCCCTTTAGACTTTAGCGCCCGCCTGATGCAATGCAGCAGTACACCTTAGAAATTCTACAATGCTCGATACAACTGGTGGTTATTGTTTTTAGCTTGAGTCGAGACTGTTGTAGAGGAACGCCAGAAATGTTGGGCCTTCCACGAATTGAAAAGCGGACTACTGAAATCGGTCACGAGATCCGTGGCAGTCTAGGATATTTTTCAGACGGAAGTGTCAAAGAGAATGGCGCAAACTTGTCGCGTTCACTAGTGATTCAGAAGCAAGCGGTAGTTTCTAGATGAAAGAGAAAAATCAGCTTTCAATACATGTCATACTGCTAGCTAAGCTTGCGCCAGTTGACTCGAATGATGCGTGACCGCTGTGTCCGATATTGCAGTAAGTAACATTCACAGACAGCGTCAGCGGACACGAAACACAGGAAGGCAATTGTAAAAAGAGGGCATAGTTGGCACTTGCAGCTAAACAGCGAAACGAAAGCTGCCTGACAGCTTACACAACATGCCCATTCGCGGCAAGTGCTTTTCATGCTTTCTTCTGATTCATGCTCATCCACACTGCGATCGAGTTCACGCTTCGTGAACGGCTAACCGACCACAATATTTCAATGCACAAATGAGTGTCCACTTGTTCTACCTAGCACCGGTACTATCACGGAGCGGAGCAAATTCGATGAGGCTCATGACCATGAGGTGTAATCCTGGAGATTGGGGCCTATATGTTAAGTGCAGATAGCCGACCTTAGAGGTGAAACGATGATAACAGAGAATGGGAAAGGATAGATCAGTAGCAGTAGGGTTCTGTATGTCGGGTTACCTCGTGAAGACTCAATGTGTGCGCGCAACGTTTCTCTTATTTCATAGGCATCTATGGATGGTGGCGCAAACTATCATGCCTTGCACAAAGTAGGTGATAGATACCAGTCAGACAAAAGAAAAGAATAAATCATCATTACTTTTGCGACTGAACTGGAAAATCGGTCAAAACGATGACTTGTTGGCATCTTGGACCCTATTCTAAAAGACGGAGTGAACCGGTAAGCCTTCGCTCTTCACCTAACCTAATACACCTGCAAGACTGGTTTGGGGTTGTGCATAGGTGGAAAAGAAGGCTTAGGTGGATGGCTACGCTCTCTTTGTTTCGGGTGGAGAAGCTTTTGATCCACTGCAATTGAATCAACGCGAAATGCGTTATACAGATGAAAAATGAATGACGACGAACAGCGGGTCAGATGCAAGAATGTAGACTCTATCAGTCTGTAAACAAGCATGGCATCTCAGTCAGGACGCCCTCACCGTTATACATGAGCATGTATTCTTCCGGCTAAGGGCTGGCAGCACACGCACAAGGCTTAGCGTAGGTCCTACTACGCAAAAGTGATTTGGTATCAAGAGTATGAACAAGGGACAAACTGATGTTGGACTGTGGATCGCTTCACGACCGGTTTTGCGCTTGTCTGAGCTCGTCGGGCGGAGGAGACAGCGCACAACGGAGACTCGAACCCGGAGCCTACTGGCGGAGCGCTTTACATCACCGAGCCGCGAGTCATGAATCTTACAATGGCTGGTGGCTCATTGTGAGTTCATTTTGAAGCACCTGTTGTGGTGCGCATGAATTGGGATAGTGGTGATATTTACCTGTTCTAATAGTCGAAAAACCGAGATTCATTTGGACATTAACCGCAGTTGAGGTTGAGATTGCATGTTGACATTCATTCGCACAACGGGTGCCTCAAAATGAACCCACAAGTACAGAACACTCTTCTCAAATCTTACAGGCTAGTACAAAAACTAGAGCGTAATCGTATAATTCTAATATAGCAAGGCGATTGTCACCTTCTACGGATGAGCACGGTGTCACTAAAAGCAAAGCAACTGAGCAAATATAAAGAGTGAGAAGATACAATCACATCGTGATCAGATTGACCTCGTAGCATGGCTTCAGCTCGTTAGAAAAAACAAAAACCTGGGTGTATGTATCAAGAATAGTGAGCCATTCTGAAGAATTTACGTGGTTGCAAGGTGGGATGCGGATCAGGAATGAGGGGGCGTAGTTAAGCCACATAACGTCCATTGGACCGCGTGTAAGCAGATGGGGAGGACTGATCTGCCGAGCGCTTTGATTGAACTGCAATCATTACGGAAAACAAGGTGATGTACCTGCGCCTCCAACTCCAAGCCACTTTTTTGTGCCGGTGACCGGGATAGTATCACAAAAAGTAAGTCGACTATATTAGTGGAATCAAGTTGATAAATCGCTGATGGAATGTATACTTGTTGCATCAATTTCACGACAGTCCGTGTGGTCACAGTCTATTTACCACGGTGGCACTACTCACATGGCGCGTTGAAGCAAGCGATTGGGAAGAAGGTGCGATGGAGGCCAAGTTAGAGAAAAACGTACATTGTAAATGGTAGAGTAAGTCGAGATACATTTCGTGAATTTTGGCAACAGAAAGCTCACCTGAATACTTAGTAAAGTGAGGTTCACCAAACTGTCCAAATTTTCAATCGTTGGAATTTTGTTTTTGCCGAGATACAACTGGCGCAAGTTTATCAAATGATCAATATTCTCCAAAGCGCGTAGCTTGTTTGAACCCAGTTCCAGCATTTCCAATTCTATCAGACCGTCCAAGTTTTCAATTTTTCCTATCCGGTTGTTGACCAGAAAAAGTTTCTTTAGTTTAACCAAAGCAGCCAAATGTTCAATACGTTTGATCCTGTTGAAGCTTAGGTCCAGCACAGTCAACTCGGTTAGGCAGTCCAAGTTCTCGATCTGGGATGAGCACATGAAATAAAAAGCAATGGTGTCGTGTGAAAACTTAAAATAAAAAATAATGATTTCAGTGCTCTTCAACACTTTGCTAATGTCAGTATGTGATTGATACGACACAGGATAGTGCGTTGATCAAGAGGACCTATTAAAATACTATCATGAATACTTAAATCATGAGACAGGCTACCAAGATGAATACAGTGTTATCTGTGATCAGTGTACTGTAATTTCCGTCATCCGATCGATATCGAAGTGCACAGTTGTAGTGGATGATTTTGTGAACACCTTATGGGATGCATAAGGTATGGTAGCGGTTAAGTGATTGTAGCCAGTTCTGGAAAGCTACTCGTGTTTTTCGTTTAACGCTATCAAGATCCATGTTCGGTATTTAGCAACGGTCTTATGACACTATAAACCGATGTTACGGGTCCCAGTCCAGTCACCGTAATTCCCATCGCGGTGATAATACGAGGGATGACCGGAACGATTTTGGACACAACGAAACAAATCAACTTATGTGTCAGTGGCGCGGAAGCTACCTTATTTCACTGGAAAAAACCGACGACACATGATGCCGTTATCGTAAGGGAAACGCCGAGCAACCGGATTTTTCCAATTTGATTAACAGGTGGAAGTCCGAGGTGGGTCAGGTCTGGTGACAGGGTGTGTATGGAACGATCTCAAGCGCAAACGTACAGATTAATCTCAAGGCGAGTGTGGATGTGTGGAATGAAGCAACGTAATAGTGGACGAGGGTACCTTTTAATAGCATTCACGACCTTATTTTCCTAACCTTTTGCCTGAGACGTAATAGTTTCCGGTGAAGGTATGAGAAAGCCATCATCACCACATTTCGAGCATTCCAAAACACCGATGTCACCAAGTTCCCAGCAAAAGGAATGACCCTGATTCCCTTTGCTATCGGAGATGTGATGTGATCCCGTTGCCTGGATCATCTTTTTCAGGCCGATAGTGGGGCACACAGCACCAATCCAGAGTAATGAATCAAGCAGGGGAATTATCCACATTAAACAGTCCCAAATCGCTCGAGTCGAGTATGCTTTTGTTCGACAGTTAAAATTTGAGAGACGCAACGAGCGGAAACTTTCGAATAGTCAAGTCAAATATTCAGAACGTGGTCTTCTTGCTCCTGTGAGATGCATAACCTATCTACAACCTGACATGTTGGCGACCAGCGGTTTCGCATCACGTCCACAACAAGGTAAAGATTCTCACTCCAAGTGGCAGATGATGGTCTCCATCGCTTCGGCCCATTTATAACAATCATTGCCATGCTTGAATTATTACATCCAGAACGAAATATCATGTAATGAACATACATTGGTAGATTTTAGATGGTACCACTACTCTGAGACGAACATAATTTATCGCCGCTTGATACTCAGATTTATCCACTTTCCTAATTCAGAGAAAGAGTTCATTGTATTGCGTCGTTAGGATACTATCAAACTGCTCAGACCTATACACATTAGAATAGTTAGACTCTTCAGCCAAATCCTTTGATTCGAAGAACTGACTGCGTGAATTTGGCAGTGGGCTAACGAATAAGAAACCAATCCAACCAACATCAACCTAGATGACCAGGAGGATCAATTTATCTGGCTTTTAATCATGACTATTTCTTCAAACATTCACCATATCTTGCATGGGATATCGCGCATCTCATCAAGGGTCGCCTTATCTGCTACATACAAGGCAGATAAACGAAAACATGATACTGCTGGCGTCTCCCTTCTTTCATTCCCACCTGTTTCTCTTACTCCCTTCCAAGTCCCCACTACTATGCTTTCTTCTACACTTCACAATTTAATTGACACCACCGCAATGTCATTGGGTTCATGCCATCTGCAGCTGTTTTCCCGCACCACTCACTGGACACCAATCAGCAACAGCTCCTTATAAGGATACTGTCCCGGTTCTCTGGCGGCATTCAACGGTCGCACTCTAAAACAAACAGGTCAACAGGCTATACTTGCACGCATGTTAGACACGTTGGGTATTGACGTGTGTTGTGTGTCCGAACCTAATCAATGACTCTCCACGGGACTGCTGAATTAACTGCACCCGGTTCGTCCTCTCGCTATTGGTTGCATGCATCCGGATACACTGATGCGGCATTCACTGGTAAAGCTGGAGTACGTATCGTTCTCAACTCCAAGACTGTCATCATTGGTAAATTGGATTCTCGTGAAGAGCCGTTTTGTGCAGACCATCTGAGGACAGCAACTAAAGTTGAATCATGAAGCAGTACTAGACGCTATTCGTTGGTGTTTTCCGCCTATTCTTCCGTCGACTGAAGTTCTGATGCTGACAAGGCAAGTCAAGAATTTGCTTTATACACCACTGTAGGGTGAATATTCAGCCCTAACACACGCTACGGAATGGGATAAATAATGCAGTGATAGTACATGCGGATGAAGATAAAACCACGCTCGTTGAAAAAGAGTTGGCAGAGGAAGTTTCGCTAGAGTAAGTTACTAATCAGTACTTGAATAAATGGATTTTTATCGTCCAAAAAGGTGATAAGAAAGGAAAAACAGATGTACCATAGGCCTTTGTGTGGGCATATATAGTTATGTAGATATGTCTGGTCCAGGACGAGGTTAATATGCATGAAGACAAAGCTCTGCGTAGGGGATGGCTAACATCTGTGAGTGTTTTAGATCCAAACTTTTTGCAGTTGACATGGATGGCGACAATGTTGACAATGTCAATGCTTGAAATGCCACTTCACCGGAATAGATACTTCTCTGATTTGACAGGGACTTTAAGGGCCTTACTCAGGAGACCAGGAAAGATAACTGGAGAGCAGTAGGTCTAGTAGAATAACACACATGCAGTGATAAAATACTGGATAAACAAATCGGGGTATGGAAGATCACCTGAGATGTGTAACATAGAATGAGAGTCTTCTAAGCGAGTGTTTCGTTCACATGAACGGACCAGGTAAGCCCGGTGCTCAGCATCACTCGCAGGTATTTTACTGAGGTGGAAGTGATCAATCATTCACCTTCGATGCAAAGTTTCGGACACTGCGCCAGGATTTGTCGGTAGTGATTTTTTTTGAACAGCGTAAAAAGGACATCCTTGTATTTTGAGGAGTATAACGGGATTTGGACCAACCTGTGAGGTTGTCCAGGAGGGTTTGTATTTTGGTCCATGAGTCTATGTTTGGATGATGAGTACTAAGGATTACGCCGTCTGCATTCTTCAGTAAGATGGCTTCTTCAGCGACGGGGATTGGGGTAACATAAGTGGAAAATAGGAATGGGGACAAAATGGCTCCTTGAAGAACACCAGAGTCTGTCGTGATTGAAGAAGAGTTTTTCCCCATTAATCTGGTAAACTGAGTACGCCTGGTAAAGTAGTATTCAACAGAAGAACAACAAGAGTTTGGAACCCGGAACCTAATAGATCGCACAACAGTAGTTCACGGTTCACACAACCGAAAGCGTTGCTAAGATCCAGGAAGCAGGTGCAGATGGATTTGTTTTTATTATCCAGTGACGAGAGCATAGTATGTACCAGACATGCTACTGCATCTAAGGTGGAACTTGACCTGCGATATGCAAACTGATGAGGGTCATCGGAATGGGTTTGTGCGAGATAGTTCTGAGAAAAAGCCTCTCAAATGTCTTAAGTAACCAACGTGCATGCGATCGGTCGATACTAGCAAATTCATTTCGCTGGCACTGGCGTGATGTTTGTGCTTCGTCAAATGTTAGCTATCTTATGCTGCTTGAAGCACAGCGTGTCGGCGAAGGGCTCTCCCAGGAGACAACTTATCCGGAGGGGGTGTTTTGTTCACCTACAGTCCGATTAATTCTCTGTATACTAGACTGTTCACAGGAGGGTTGTCCGAGGCTAGCTGTAACACAGCAGCTGAGATATCATAGGATGAAACACTATTCTTGTCATAAAATTGAGGTTTAGTGTGTTGAGTATAACACATTGAGCAAAGCTACCAACGCCGAGCTCAAACAGCTCCTCAGGGAAGATGGCGAAGCTTTGTGGATGCTGCATCCTCAGAGAACTTCTGCAGGCTCTTCTCTCTTACCCGATTCACCAGTGGTGAGAAATCAACTGTAAGCGAAGTGGTATGTGAAACTAGTAGTGAGCTAATTTACAATCGCCAACACCAATTTGTACGTTGGGCAAAGCACTTCGAACAGTAGTTCAATTGACCTACATTGCTATCAAGTTGCCATTCATGTACCCACGAAGTTACCTGGTGTGTAAGCACCACTCCGCCATCTGACGCCGAGGTTGCCTATGAGCTTCGTCTCCTGAAACATCACAAAGCTCCCTGTTCAGACGTATTATCTCTGGCTCTTTTCAAGGATGGTTGCTCGTCTCATTTCTGAACCGACCACTTCTTCAGGAGACTCACAGTCTGTGTG
>OX104063.1:226390764-226422837 GCA_944474145.2 Dicrocoelium dendriticum
GGTTGCAAATGTCCGTAGTCTCAGAAACAAATTTGATGAGGTACACGCTCTTACCGCAAAGCTACTTCCTGACCTGTTGGCCTTCACTGAGACCTGGCTCACTTCAGACATCTCCGACTCTGCGATCCACATCTCAGGATACCAACTTTTCCGTACTGACCGATCTGGAGCTAGAGATGGTGGTGGCGTAGTTCTCTACTGGAAAGAGGATCTTAAAGTTCATCTCGTAGAAGCCGTCAGCGACGCTGTTGGTGGCGCAGAGCTACTCTGGTGTAGGATCAACGATGGCTTCAAATCCCTTATGGTTGGCGTCATCTACAAAGCCCCATGGGGACATGGTACTTCTGTACTAGACTTTATCAACTCGCATGGAAACCGCAGAGATTGTCTTATTGTGGGCGACTTCAATGCCCCGTATGTCAACTGGGATCTACTACACTGCCACCTTTCACCCGAGTCATTTGACACCAACCTCCTTGAAACTGTCCTCAAAACGAATCTCACCCAGCATATAACATCGACCACCAGGCTTCTTCCCGGCCAGACTCCGCACATTCTTGATCTTGTGCTCACTCCGTCCCTGGCAGATGTCTCAGAATTGACCCTTCTACCACCCATAGACAAAAGCGACTATTGTACAATCTCCTTCCTATGGACTAAACGTCTAGCTATCCGAACCCGGAGCGCAAACCGTCGCAACTTCTGGCGAACCGACGCATTCAAGCTAAGGGTGGCAGCAGGTACATTGGACTGGAATGTTCCACAACACTTAGATCTCGATGCTGCTTGGAACGATTTATTCCGCAAATTGAAGCTCCTCATCGAGGAGGCCGTCCCACTCAAGAGGAACAGGCCTCTTTCTAAGGGTCCGCCCTGGATCGACCGAGAACTCAGGGCCAACATGAAACAACGACGAAAACTATGGGACAGATTCAAGCTTTCCCGCTTAGACTCAGGCTACTCTAAATACAAAGCCATCAGGAACTTCTGCTCCCTGCAGAAACGTGAAAAGAGACAACAATACGAACATAGCCTGGCCGAACAATCTTTCTCTAGGCCAAAGATACTATTTTCAAACCCTTATAGATCCTCCAAGACGGGCTGTGGAATTCCTGCATTGTCTACTAATGAGCCAGATATGATACACTATGATGATGACGCCAAAGCTGACCTCTTGGCTCTACAGTTCTCCTCAGTATATACGAAGGGAGACAAACTCGCAAACCCTCATGTAGTTGCACATACAGTACCTCTGGAACTTATCGATATCGATGCAGGTGCTACCTTGAAGCTACTACTAGAACTGAACTCCTCTTCCTCACCAGGCCCATACGGGTTACATCCACATTTTCTCAAGATGGTTGCAGAATTCATTGCCATCCCACTTTGTCAAATCTTTCAGCTCTCTCTTAAAGGTGGTCGACTGCCTGTCGATTGGAAGGCGGGTGTAGTTATGCCGAAATACAAAAATGGAAACCGCCAGGACCCTGCGAACTATCGGCCAATTTGCTTGACGTCGGTCGCCTGCAAGATCATGGAAAAGCTCATTAAATCTGCTCTCCACCGACACTGCGAAGATCTGAACTTCACCTCAGTCACTCAGCATGGCTTCCGAAAGGGGCACTCCTGCATCACTAACCTGTTGGTCGCTAGAGAGAAGTGGGCTAAATCAGTGGACGCTGGAAAGCGTTTAGATGTGGTCTTCATCGACTTCAGCAAAGCTTTTGACAGAGTCCCACATCAGGAACTACTCTCTAAGCTTGGCGGAATTGGCGTGACAAGGAACCTCCTACTATGGATCAGTGACTTCTTGCAAGGCCGGAACATGCAAGTCAAAGTAAACGATACCCTCTCATTCCCCGTGCCTATGTATAGTGGCGTACCACAAGGCTCCGTTCTCGGACCGGAATTGTTCAAGATATATATCAATGATCTACCAAGTATGCTACAAGCGGACTGTCTGATCTATGCAGACGATCTCAAGCTATGGTCGGAAGTGTCCAGCCTCGAAGACGCCGACCAATTACAGGAAACGCTTGATCTATTACACTCTTGGTCTATCAAGTGGGGTTTGCCGGTCAACAAAGATAAATGCTCAGTCCTTTCTATAGGTGCTGCTGAACCACTGGGCATCTATCACATTGGCGGGCACCTACTCAAGATTGCCACACAGGAAAAGGACCTGGGGACAATAATCTCCTCTGATCTCAAAACGACCCTTGACACGTTAAAGAAAACTGCTGCGGCGAACAGGATGTGGGGCGCCATAAGGAGATCATTCTCTAAAATGACGCCGCAGAAATTTAGACTTCTCTTCACCTCCCATATCCGTCCCATTCTTGAATTCGGACATCCGGCCATAGCCCCTTTATCTAAACATGAAAGTGACAAGATAGAAAAAATTCAACGACGAGCCTCGAAATTTGTCCTTGGGCTACGCAACCACCCGTACCCCACCCGAGTACAGAGGATGAACCTTTTTCCCTTAGACTATCGCCGACGTCGCGGAGACCTCATCTATACCAGGCGCATCCTACGAGGAGAACTGGGAAACGAGCTAAGGCAGTTCTTTCAGCTAAGACTTGGCAGCTCGACTCGAGGTCACAGCTGGAAGCTTTTTAAACCGAGGAGGCTCAAAGTCCGCTCAGATGTTGCTCTCTCTACTCGAGTGATTAATGATTGGAACCGACTGCCGGACCCGATTGTCAATGCGCAATCAGAAGCGAGTTTCAAACGTTTGCTAGACATCTTCCTACTGAGTACTCCAGGATCCTGCAGGGCTGATATTACATCCTGAGCCATGACAGCCAACTCGCCTGCAATCCTTGGAAGATCGGGAAGCGAAGGAGCTGACACGGGATCCCCCTTCTGCTCTCTACCACTCAATGAACTCAATGAACTCAATAATTATGTAGAACACGCTAGAAGGTGTATGGGGGAATACTTCGACCCTGCGAACTTTGAACCGCGCGCTGTACATCAGAGAACGGCAGGTATTTAAACTTACAATTTCCTTACCACGGATTTCCGCTTAACGGCAAAGTAGACGACGATTTTATGTCGTAAGTGACCGCTAAACTACCCGTTAACCATATACATTAGATTCTGGACATTAAGTGCTTATTCCATGTGTGTCTCCATAGTTATCAAATCCACGTAAGCAGGTTGGTAGCTTGCTAAGGTCTTGCGAGCAAGAAATGAAAACTGGCACCCAAATAAATCTCAAAAGTAACGTTGCGCAAACGTGAGTCTCAGTGTTGCATCCTAACCATCAGCATGGAATGTGGGAATCGTCAACCATTTTACAAAGGAGGGGACCGAAACATCCATCCAGCTATCCTCCCACCTGCCTGACTTCGCTTTTGTGCAAAGTCCTGGAAAGCATTCTGAAACGCGCCCTTCTCCTTCAGCTCGCTGAGTTAGAGTTCCTCTTTCTGATGTCCAACATGGTTTCCGAAGGGAGCATTCAGGCGCCACAAATTTACTGGTGGCTAGGGAAAATGTGCAACGTCCTCACATGCCGGTAAGCGTTTGGATGCTGTGGTTGTTACGTTCAGTATGGTTTTGATTATGTCCCTCATGAGCGGCTTCTTTTAAAACTCCGAGGAATCAGCGCCACTGGCAATTTCCTTTCTTTGGTCTCCGATTTCCTGGACTATCGCTTCATGCAGGTTAAAGTGAACGAAGCGCTTTTAGTTCGTTGTTATGACCAGCGGGGTCCCCAAGGGTTATATACTCCCCCTTGAACGCTTCAGTATCCCTAGCAACGATCTGCCATCCGAACAGCAGATCGACTGTTTAATCTACCCTGATGATCTGAAGCTGTGGATTAAGATATACAGTCTGGAAGATGCCGACAGATTTCAAGTGACACTCGATCTGCTCTACGATTGGTCAATAAAGAGGAAGCTGTCCATTAACCGTGCTACATGCCCTGTGCTTCCAATCGGTGTTCCTGACCTTTTTGGAGCTTACGATATCGAGGGTTGCTTGCTCAGAAATGTCAACAAGGAGAGGGCTCTCAGGGTTCCTGGGGATCCTGAAGTCAAATCAACGACCAACCGAGGACTCCGGGAAGAGTGTCGCGTCGGCCTACCTAACAATTCACGATATACGTTGAGCCTTCTCACGCCTGACCCCAGCACTCTTCAGATTACTATTTGCTTAGTAACTGCGCCCAATTCTCGAGTACTAATTGCCCGCTGCGTATCCTCTTACCGAGTCCGAAGGTGACAGGATCGTGGTGGTTCAACGGCGTGGATCCAACTACGTTCCAGGGCTGTGGGAGTTAGCTTACCCACTACGGCTTTAACGGTTGCACCTGTGCCCTTTGGACTATCGTCGTCTCCACGGAGATATGCTAATCACGGCGTATTCTACGAGGTGAGTTGGGGAGTGAACTGCAAGCGTACTTTCGTTTCAACAATGGTGTGCAACCCGAGGCCCTCGATGTGTGCCTTTCAAACCGCGGCGACTCCGTGTGCGGTCCGATCTGGCCCTATCCGCCCGGGTATTGAATGACTAAAACATCTTGCCAGAGGCTGTCGTCAGGCTGTCGACAGAGGAATGTCTCAAACGACTGTTGGATTCCCACTCTCTGATTGCGCAGCATTTTGCTGCCCTCACACAACCACAGCGGTTTTTGCGGAACATTGTTCCGCAATGAGCCCAGCAACCTTCGCAAAGATCGGGTAGTGACGGAGCTGACAAAGGAACTTCCTTCTGCTCTTTATCAACCAATGAACCGATGAAACGGTGCAAGCATGCCGTTGGGATATAAAGAGGCTTCTTGTAGAAGTACATGCGTACAACCAATTTAAAGCTTTAACTATGGTATGTCATCAATGCGCATTGGCCAACACAATCTTCTCGGCATAGTTCCAATTTTAGTATATGTGTTGCAGAAACGAATGCAACGGTTGGCACACCGAACATTAGAACCCGGGCCGCACAGCTGACAATCCAGCACGCTACAAGTAGACTGTATTCTAGATATGCCTGTCGCTAATGGGTTTGACGAAATTAACGTCCGTCAAAGCAATTAACGCCAAGATTTCAAAAATCAAATTTACTCACACTCAAGGGATTTTATATGTTGACGAAGCTGCATAATACGATTTCAGTATTAAGTTCGCCAGTGTTTGCATACTTTGGTGGCTACAGGCGGTAGACGTATCGTCCAGTACAGCTAGAAGTTCAAGTTTAACTATGAGTAGATTCGTAACAATAGAAGAATTCGGTGAGTGTCCTTTCTTGATTCAGGCGTTGAGCCAGGACTTGATGAAGTAAGCAGTGATTTGATGCATATAAAACGAAATTCTGTATCGCACCTGGGCAAACCCGCTAAGGCCGACGTTTCCTGTACTAGCAGTCTTTGCTCTATCGGTCACGCAAAGCGAGCGAAATATAGGAAGAGCTATCGTAGGTACAGAACAAGGAACTTAACTTAAACTATGAGGGTAATACCCAAGCAAGAAGAACAGTTGAGAATAGAAAGTCGACATATGACTGTGCGAATTTGTCAGGAAAAGGGGAAGGTTTTGTGTTTCCACCCAAGATCGTCAAATTGAGGCAAAAGCCCTTTACTCGCATACTCTGGTAACAATAGTTGGATGCATGTTCCAATGTTCCATAAAGCGGAGAGCAAGCCGAATTTTCGCAATAATCCGATCGGACCGCAGTTTGTTCAGCTTCAAGAAAGAACCTCAGAGAACAGATAATCTAGCTGGACGGAATAGCCAAGACAAAGCTGGACCAACCTTCCCAGTTAAAATGCGGTAGTTTGGGAGCAGGCCTTCTCTAAGTCTTCGGTTATGCAATGGATGCCTTCCCAAACTATGTAAACGCTCGGCGTTCTGCTCTCCCGTAATCCTTCAACAAACCTAGAACCCACTCGTAAAACCCACACTATCTTCATTTGGTCCGAAGGTTGCATGTGGTCAAGCATGAACGCAGTATTCCTGATGGGGCCGAACGTAATTCCAGTAGCCAGGTTTACATTAGCTCGCTTTATGTTCCTTTTCATTTTCGGCACAAGCACGCGACTCTGAGAAGCAAGCGGAGAAGGCCGTTACAGCAACGCTGCAAATTAAGTTCGCGCGCTAAGCACTTGGTCGTTGACTACACGACATTCTCTCTAATCAAGCATCGTCCCCGGTGACTGACCGTATCCTCCTTTGCTTGCATTACCGATTTATCTGTAGGTTCCGCTAATGGTTCGGCCGATACGATATCGCGTTGGGCGACCTGCTGTCGTAACTGCTGGAGGCGACTAAAATGTACCGTCAGGAGCACGCTGTTAAGACCAACCTAACGTTTTACTATACACGTAGGATCGGACAACTCTCGCTCAAGTACGTAGGGCCAACCCACTCAGGGTGGAATTATGCAGGCATATCAAACAGGTTCACCAAATCTTAGGGAGCCGCGGAAGTTATTATTATATAATGCACCTTTTGGCATTGTTGAGCAGTCGCCCTGCGCACCCGCGCAATCAGTTATGCTGTGTGCTTGAGTCTGGTAACTTGCGAATGTACGCCATCAATGACGCATTTAAGTACCGAGTACTGAAGAGGCGTGCTTTCGAAGACACGCGACTAAATCGAACCTTTTCCTTCTCAAGCTCTTGCCTTTCCTTCCGCGTCCAATGGTTGCATTCCTTCTTCAATTAGACGGATAATTCTTTGCACCTTGCTCTAGTCGCATCTGGCTGCTTCCAGGCACCCGATGAGTAAAGGGCTAGGCTCTGCATACCCAACCCTTTGTGCCCCGAGCTTGAGAGCCTTGCTCGACTTGTTATTCGACAATTCATATAGCTACTTTTATCCCGAACTGTAATAATTCTGTCAACGACACTGCTGGTAATGTTCACCCTTTATTATTTTACCACCTTTCACTGCTGACAGGTAACTAAATAACGAAATAATAGATAGTTTCATTCCGTCAGCGCCAGGCAAGCAAACAGATGCATAATCATGGTAATACCTACACTTGTTATCAACAATTACACAAATTATTACAATTTAACCAGTCGCATAGGAATTTATGAAGGCATGTTTAAATGCGGAAGTATATGTAAGTGTGTATGTGGAAGTGAACAGGTTGAGTGAGTTTGTACATGTGACTGAATTTGTTACGTTGTTTGCTGAATTCGCTATCCAAAGAAGGGAGCGAACCTACACTTCGAAATAGAGGCAATTTATGACGTAAGTAGAATCCTCCGGAAAAAGAAGATTAGGTGGCTTCAGTTAGTGGCAAGACATCTGAAACGTCGCAGCGT
This sequence comes from Dicrocoelium dendriticum, assembly GCA_944474145.2. Taxonomy (NCBI): domain Eukaryota; kingdom Metazoa; phylum Platyhelminthes; class Trematoda; order Plagiorchiida; family Dicrocoeliidae; genus Dicrocoelium; species Dicrocoelium dendriticum. The sequence goes on from OX104063.1 coordinate 226,398,044, forward strand.
TGTTAAACGGACACCCGTGGCCTTTTATAAGGAGCGAGCCTGCCAGACGAATTCCCACCACGTATTGGAACGCTGCAGGCGAACCAGATGCCCGAATGGGATTAACCCAAACCACCCGGTTGGCACCACCGTGTGGGTGTTCGGTTACCCACCCGACGCACCGTTATTATTTCTACCTTAGTGATACGGCCTAATCTCAATAATCCGACATTCCAGTTGGGTTTTAATGGGCATCTGCTTTCAGACCAAAGAGACGTTACCGACAAACATTTGGCAGATGCCGTGGTCTGTTCACATAATATCAAGCTCGGCGTTGTCGCTTCCACTTCTCATTAAATCCTTTTCCTTTCTGACCCTATGCTTCCTTTTCCGCGCCTCTGTTTCCATTCCTTCTTAAAGTGAACAGATAACTCTAGGTGCCCGCACTGGTCTATTTTCATCTGACCAGTCTCTTGCTCTCTGACTTGTTTCAGCCATCCGCGACGGAAAGGATCAGTTCTCGTACGTTCCACTTAACTGCTGTCTTCACCCAGCGGTGCTCAACGGTCCTTTCGTTGTCAGCTTAATTGCTTCGGCCTAGCTTCCCTTCTTCCCACCCCACAAAGTTCGGATTACCTATGTTTGTAACAACACACGGCTGTCACCCCTACTGAGACAGCCGCCTCGCGTGCTGTCCACTGACTCCAGCGCTATGGAGATTAAGAATCTCCATCGATCGTCCACAACGTCGAACTCTTTAATCCCAACTCAGTTTTTAAATCCTAAATCAACCTACGTCTATTTCACGCTAACCATTTTTAACACTCAAAAAGCTTCTGTCATTCTTATCGCTGCGCCTAGGCTGTGTGGCATGAGTCACCACAGCGACACTGGTTAACCCCTGCGTTCATTTTAAGTAAAGCTGCCTGATCTGGTTTCATACCACTTACCTCAGCGGACTTTCCTCAGTTAGCTTACTGGTGTCCGCCTGCAACTGATTTCATGCAACTCAACCTATTAGGGATTATTAGGCAAAGCGTCGCTGTCAAGTCTTTGAGCGATATGTGCGTTCCAGGTCTAACGCATCTCGTTCACCTCCCACTGGAATCAGACCGATAACGCATATTCGCTTTAGGACCCCCAAAATTCTCCATGTCCCTTCCTCTTTTTCTTCCCTTATTTGGAGCAACGCTTCCAATCGCCACATGTACTGCGCCAAGCGCCTGAAAAATTGTCCATCACTACGGCTTCAACAGTAACCTGCCTGGCTATAGATACAAGATTATCCACCGCTGATATAAATAACAAAATAAAGGTTTTATTCCCAGCAGTGTGAGGCACACGTGTGACGGCATGATCAGGATATACTTGTCCAAAAATATTACAAGTTAACCAGTAACATACTGGATTTGTGTGCATGTATGGGTGGATATGGTGAGTAAACTTGCGAATTGTGGATAGAAGCGCAAGTTTGTTTGCTTTGTTCGCCACCGTATAAAGGGATCATAGTCTGCAACCTCTTCAACAGTGCAAAAAAGAATAAACGACGACATTTTGAACAGCAAATCGCATTAGCCACGAAGACCGCCCCAAAAAGAATTTTGCTTACGTGAATCGACGCTTGAAGCCGTCAGGGGATGTGCCAGTGCTGGATGGCACGGACGGACAGCACCTAACCACCAGCACTGAGCGTGCGTCCGCGTTGGCGGCGCACTTCGCTTCTGTATTTGCGAATAACCAGGTGTCTGTTCCGAGTTCAACGTGTACCGCTTTTACCGAACTCTGTAGTCTGCGTTGCGGCGTTGAAGAGGTAGCTCAACTACTTGCCAACCTTGACGGCACCAAACCTGCCGGACCTGATGGGCTTCACCCACTGGTTCTCAAGTCACTTTCAACCATCCTCGCTCCCGTCGTGACTGGCCCTTTCAACAGGTCGCTGTCCGAAGGTTTGTTGCTAGTTGACTGAAATGTTCGGTGGTGAAGCCTATTCCGAAAGGTGGCGACCCTAGCAAAGTAGACAATTACAGGCCAATTCGTCTGACACCTATTTTGGCAAAGGTTGCTGAGAAAATCGTGAAGAAGAGATTGCTGCAGTTGCTGCAGTCAAGCGAGGTCCTGACGCCCGCACAGCACGGTTTTATGCAAGGTCGCTCATGCATTACGAACCTGCTTGTGACGAGGCATGAGTGGTTGAGGACGATAAACAAGAACAAGTCACTCGACGTGATATTCATCGATTTCAGTAAAGCGTTCGACAAGGTCAGTCATGAGGTTCTCCTTCACAAACTCAGCATGTGTGGTGTCGGTGGCTCACTGCACCGGTGGATCCGCGACTTTCTTTTGGGAGGAAAGTGGAGGGCACAGGTCGACGACTATCTGACTGGTACCCCTCTACGAGTGGCGTGCCTCAAGGCACTGTGCTGGGGCCCACTCTGTTCCTGATCCACATCAACGATCTACCGCAGCTTCTCCGGTCCCCGTGTGCTTTGTTTGCGGATGACATGAAGATTTGGAGAGAAATCGACGCTTCTGAGAACTGTGGCCTACTTCAGCAAGACCTCAACCGCCTATCCACATGGTCTACAGAAGTTTATCTCCCGGTCAACCGAGCCAAGTCTGTATTTATGAGCCTGGGGAGGGGTGCTAACGCCTGAACCTACACCCTTGACGGCCAAACGCTATATCCCACACCCTCTGTGAAGGATCTAGGTGTACTCTCACGCTACGATTTGAAGTCCGTGGACAACGCGAACAGTCTATTTCGTAACGGACTGCGCATGCTTTGGGCGCTCAAACGTAGCTTCGGCACATGGTCTGAAGAGATTGCCACTTGCCGGTTCTCTTCTATCATTAGATCAATGTTAGCATACGGTTCGCCCGCTCCCTTTCCGATTACCAGAGGCGAGGCAGAAAAGATCGAACGGGTCCAACACGTTGCTACCAGGCTGATCCCGAGTTTACGTGCCTTTGGGTATGAAGACCGGTGCGAGAAACTAGGGTTCTACACCTTGTCCTACCGTCGGGTGTGAGTCGACCTCATTATGACCTACCGTATTCTACCCCTCGGTGACTTCCCCATGCTAAGGCCAATGCTGCACTTACGAGGGCCATGCAGCACACGCGGACACAGATACAAACTTGTCGTGTCGGATGTGAAATGTGTTTCCCACCCATTGTGCTTCGAATGGAGAGTGGTAAACATTTGGAACAGTTTGCCTGAGCATGTGATTGAGGCAACGTCTGTACAACAGTTCCAAACGTTGTTGGAATTGTATTTTGCCACTACTCGATTCAGAGAACGACTGCACACTTACGATGACATATCACATTTGTGAATCCTGAAATATCGTAATTCGAATATTTTAAATATTACATGAGCAGGACAATGATATTCACGATTGACAACTTTTATAACATTTTCTCCCGTATTTCGAAAGCGTTGTACAGAATTCTTTTCTACTTGCTCTATAATACAGTATTCAGTATCAGTAGTCACTCTTCGTAATGGATGACGTTTGTAAAGTAAGGGAGATCCTCCAAAATTGGAAAAGGCAGAGCCTTCGGTTAGTGGTGAGTCACGTCAGCCATGTCGCAGGGTTGTTAAGCAGAACCTTGTGGCGTTTTTTGGAAGAACTTTGTTGTGGGTACACCCACTACATCATGGAACATTGCCGCCGAACTATACGCTGAAACGGTATTAAACCGAAACACCCAGCTGACACCACGTGCAGGTTGTTCGGCTAGCCACCCAGCCAAACTATTGGTTATCATGAAAATATAGTCTATATCGGAAGCGTAAACTACTGGGATCAGTTCGTTTAATGCTATTTTTCTGATACTTTTGCGCGGAGCTCGGTTGTTGCTATTTGACATCAGCAGGTATACAAGGACCTTTCATTTGCCTACGGAAGGCAGCTTCTCCTGCTGGTGCAATGTCATTCATAATCGAACGAATCCTGATGCATTGCTTACATGCATTAAGACCAGAACAATGGGGTTGGGCCAGTTTTCACCACACGAGAATTCGTCTTTGCTTACCACGCAACTGGAGTTACTCACTCCGCTTTGACCGTTCAGTGGCCGTGTATGACTATATGTCAAACCAATTTTACAGCACTTTGGAGGGAAGTTCAATTTGCTGTTTGGGCTAGATTTTGATATACCCCAGGGCCTAAACAATAGTATTCGGCCTACTAAAATGCTTCGCCAGAAGTTCAACCTGAGGTTTAATTGGGTGGTCGCCTGAGACTGTACGTGGTGCTTTTGAGCGAAGCATTACATTCAAGAAACCTTCAATCCATGACCTACCTACCAAACGGGCACAGAAATTCGGTCAAAACAGGACAGGACCCAGGGAAAAACAAGGTACTCGCCCAACCTGCTCTAGCCACCGAAACATTGGACGCGAGTTGACTTCGAATAACCGAGAAAATAAATACCCACCAAGAAGCATAGCCAGTTACAACTTCTCATTAGATGGCTGGCTGCCAGAGTTCTAGGACGTGGTCGTTATTTGCCTGGCAAACCACGATGCAATGGAGTAAAAACTATTTATTCATTTATTTATACAAAGCCACAATTACCCTTTTAATAACACCGCGTTGTTGCGTATGACTCGTCACCTAATAAAACCACAGCTCAAGAGTCCACACTGTCAGGTCAACAAACGTCACGTACTATCATGCTTGAACTTTTCGTTACACTAACGCATATGCACCTGCATATACTGTTGTCACGTTTCTTGCTACGATTTACCGTTGATCTTTGCGGATTGTGCACATGAATCCAGTAGATCGCCACATATCTGTCTATCTTTTTCTTCGCTTATCTGATGGTTCAACCGGGATGCTAGAGCCATTCTATATCGGTGCATTATTGCACTATATGGCAGAACGATTATGTGCTGGCAAGTCTAACTCGGATCCCACGACAAAACAATTCATTTACATTTGTACCAGTTGTAAAGGTTCAAGCACGAACAACTGAACAATATTCTACCGTCCCTGGTACAGCTGGCACTAAACGTCTGCACAGTTGCACTAACCAGACCATGCTTCCATGGGCAGTCCTCGTAGAGCCGAGAATAAATATTTATTGTTTAACTTCAAATCAGGTATGGTGTATGTCCAGTCGGGGAATGAGTCGTTCTCCAGGAGGCCAACAAACACTTCGGCAAAATGGTGTCCCGCTCGTTAATGTTCTATCTACAATGACTTTCAGTCGTGCTTGGAGCGAACTAGCACTTCGATCAACTTGCCCGTTCCCTTAGGAATGTTATACAGTGCTTCTTTTATTGTCTATCCTAATAATAGCCAAATTCTTGTACCAACCCACTCTCAAAACAGAAACTTCTGTGGGGGTGTAACTGCCCCACGACTCCCCGGCGACAAACCCAGTGCTTCACAATTGCTGTCAGCACAGTACCGGTATCGGCAAGTGAGATTGCTACAGCCTCACACCATTTGGTTATGTAAACCGCAATGTTAAAAATAAGGCGGCCTCCCTTGATGTTTTGGGTAACAGCCGCCTTAATGTCCACACCCACCATCTCGTTAAGATATCCGGCCTAAATAGGCTGCAACACATTGGGGTTGCGGTATCGTGGATGCTTACAGGAACCCGTTCACGCAAGACTGGTCAAAGTAAGTTACGTCTGTACGTTGGCGTGGCCACTAGAAACGTCGTCGTGCCGCTGCATCCAGTGTGTTATTCCCAGCGTGTCCCAAAGTTGTGGACACAACCTCTCGTTGACCATGGACTAGGAGACTATGATACTTCCAGTGTGTCGGGTCAAGGCAACACCAACACTCCTTCTTCGGTACCTAGTTAAGCACACATGGCCCACAAGCGTCGCGCCTAGTGAGATTTTCCTTCCGCCTTACCAGTTGGCCTGTTGCCACCACGAGTACAACTGTCATAAGTTGACTCAATAACTGGATCGTTCGCCTGCGCAAGTCGCCAGGTTTTAGATTACGCACTCTAGAACTTAACAGTGGCTGCACGTCGCACCAAAGACAATGCCCATGGTTCTAGAGCAGAATTGGAGACAACACGTCCTTAATGGCTTGTTGTCTGCATGGCTAATGTATGCATATGAAAGCATTTTTCTGCAGCTGTTCTTGCCAGCGCGCACTTTATCCTTCAGGATTCAGGGTGGTTTGCATCTATCGAAGGGTCTGATGTCCAGTCAGTAAAAAAGGTTTTCTTCCAAGTAGATAATGCGGATTCCTTTTTATGGATTACACAAAAGCTGGCTTTTACTTTCTGTTGGTGCAAGATTTTTCTCTATCGAGCAGAGCTTTCTACCACTGTATGGTACTACTGTAACTTTTCTGTAAGAACCCTTTTAGGATAAGGTAGCTCCAGTTGCTTGGTCACACGCAAACGTTGTCCAAAATGAATGCTGCGGAAGAAAGTTATGTCAGATTACAACAGTGCAGTGTCGCACATCGCAACTCACAGGGCCGAGCAAATGTGTTCCGGCATTCGGCTGCTCACACTGTTTCATCCTTTTGCAGCCTTGCATTGGTGGAAAAACCTTCGCTGAAACGCCCTCAATACAAAACCAACCCAACGTAGTTGCGTAACTGTGCGGTGCATATGGTAATCGGCCAGGACTTCACTTGTTCCGCCTTGTTGGGATCTGTTTGTATAACTGACTTCGAGGTTAAGCATCCGTGCTACGCCGCTTCCTCCGGTAGTAAATGCCAGTACGATGGCTTAAGTTTGAGACCTATTTCGGTTAGAAGTTTTAGTATTTCGGCCAAGTTGTACAAGTGCTCCTGCCACGGTTTCCCGCAATAAGGTCGTCCAAGTCAACGAGACGGTTCCGTGGGATCAGTCCCCACAGTACGGTCTACATGAGGCGCTGATATGTTACAGGAGCATTTCCTTTAACCCAAACGGTCTAGTCATAAATTTTTACAAGCCAAAAAGCTGACAAAAGCAGTTTTGCTAGATCACTTTCTGTTCCTTTCAACTGCCAGTAGCAAGCTGGAGCGTAGAATTGACTACTTCCTTCTCCACCATAACTAGTTTTCTTTCGGTACTTGTTCCAAGCGGGTTGTTTATGTCCGTCCGCTGTTTCGTGTAAGTATATTCGGCCTGCTTGGGACCTCAACTTCCGGACGAAGGTCTTGATCTTTTTCCGGAATTTGGTATCGAGCCTACATCTGTCTGCGGAGTTACCAAAGCGGCTGTGAGCGACCTAGTAGGTTGCGCAACTTACTAAAGGGTGAGCTTTAATTTCATGTTCCGTAACGCTGCTATCTGGAGCGTTGTCAAATATCTCCACGCCAAGTAAATTCAAGAGCACACTAGCACGTTGCGACGGAGGCATTGTAAAAGATGCTGTGCTTGCTCCTTCCACGTACCGTATGGCATGTCGATGGAGAACCTTTTAGGTGCCGAACTCGTGGGAACACATTAAAAGTTGGAGTGCATAATGCTAACCTTTTAAGAGCATTAGAAATAGTATCCGCCGCCTTTGTTTTTTCATCGTCACGTTCATTACGTGCAAAGGTTGCTTTGGTTTGTTGTCTTGCTTTCGGCATTTTTGATCCCGGCGGGTTCTCTATTTTGTAGTATACGCGCTAAACTAAATCCAATAGTGCAAATGGAAGTTGTACGACGAAACTAGTAGCCAGGTTAACGGCCACTTCTCCCTGCTTGCTCCCCTTCATAGCACAAACGCGCAGGTCTGAAACGAAAATGAAAACGCAGTTGGAGCCGTGGTTCATAGTTATTTCGCTCGTCAAAGTTTCGCTTGTCGTCTACCTATACGGTTCTCTGCCGTGTATATTAGTGGATGGATAACAATACCTGCAAGGAACACCTCTGAGGACATACCTGCAACGCTCCCCTGAACACGGAATCGATACAGAACAAAGAAATCACCCGCATATCGCAATCCTGACACACTAAAGGAACCCAGAAGACTAAGCAAATCAATACAAGTTACCTGGGTCGCCCGACTTCAACAACTCCAACCACTTACGGTCGACTCCGAAGGAGACTACACAATCATGGTAAACAAATTGGCGAAAAGTAACTGCGAATATCCGCAAGGCTAATCGGTCAGATGCAATTTTTCAATATCATCTCACCATTCGGCAGTGTTTCAAGACGTGGTGGGTCTTCGTCTGGCAAGTGTGTTCTCTACAAAAAGCCAAAACTTCTGTTTAATAACACTGCGACGTGGCGGATGTGACTCGCTACTCAATAAAGTCACCGCCCCTAACACACATTGGCAAGTTGACCGATACCACATTTACAAATTCTGTGCACATACCTGCTCTCCCACGAACACGCCTACATATTTGATCAGTTACATGCCACTATTCCTAAATGTTTTTGGCGGCATTTTCCTCAAGCTTCACTCACCTGACCCGCACTGTGTACACAAGCTCATCGGACTAGTTCCTCATCAACCTACTCCACAGTAGTGGTCTGATTCTTATTGATACGTCCCGCATTTTGTGGACATAGACTTGGTACAACCTTTGGGCCATATGGGCCCGCACTACTGACTCCCACTGTACTACTCTCGCTCGTGGTGCTGTTAATCATGCTATCATGTAAAATATTGCAATATGCTGATCATGCCAAAAAGGCATGCCTCGCATTGTCGAGGACAACTTTTTATTTTATTTTTTTATTTTATCCGCTTTCAGAAGTGCTATACTTTCGGGATTTTAGGTGAACGCATAGTAACGTTAGGGGTTTTGTGGAATACGTGCAACAAAACTGGACTGCTGTCGAAGTAGGCTCTCCGAAAATATGCCAAACAAGTGTGTGGACTGTGGTAGTCACTATCTGGCCAGGGATCATGCCGCGCGTTATCTGCTATAGATGGATTCACATAGTATTCTGTAACATTAGTCAAGGGCTCTACCAATATATTCGGCACAACACTTCAAATGCGTAAGCTTTCACTGCGGCCGCAGCAGTAGTTAGAAACACTAGCTTCTGATTGATCCATTCCACTTCAGTGTACCTACTGCTTCTGCAGAAGCCGTGTGACACTGCCTGCGAACATTATCAATCTGACCGTACCCGGGCTGATTGCCCAATGCACGGCAGTTCTAGTACTCTGCGACCCACTGCTCTAGATTCTGACGGCTTTCAGACTATAGAACTTTGAGCACTTAAGCAGCATTTTTTTACTAAATCCTCATCACACTTCTGTCCGCATGCATCTGTTCCTCGCCGATTTTCTGCATCTCACTTTCCTCTTGGAACGTTGCTTTACGTACCGGTAGCTCCATGCTTTCCGTCTCAATCTAGTTGGCTTTTGTTTCACTTAAGCTTCCTCCAGCACAGCCAGCTCTCATCCTTATCAGTTTGTCTATGTTATCCGCTAACAAACACGCTTTGTTATATCAGTCTTTTGACCCAGCTCGTGCAGTACCTTCTTCCTACGCCGTAGTTGCCGTCTAAGCCACAGCAGGCATAAAGTAAAGAACGCACTTGCAAAGCATGCATACTAAACAAAATTACACAGGCTTCAAAGTACCCTATAGCTAGGCACCGTCATTTAATATCAGTTGTTTGATAGTGCTTTTTGATGCACTGCTGTCGGTCTGCCTGGCTTTCCAAAGAGTTCCGCATTTAAATCGGCCGAAGCCAGAAGGTTCATTTCCTGAGAATGGCTGACCCATTCTTAACAGCCAGCTGACTTATACACTTGTTCCTTTCTCCTGGATATGAAAACAATCCATCACTTTAAAGCACCCACCTAGTGTTCCAAATGGAGTTATTTTCACCCTTCTGCCGCTGCCACCCTTACAGCGACTTAACAAATAGGTTAGACTTACTTCGTACTCACCGTATCACAACTTACTCACCCGGATGAACGTATTTATATAGATTCCCTGTACCACAGCAGATGGTTCGGTTGTGCTTACCTTCACTGCCATAAACAGCTTTGCTTATTCTTACTGGCGTACGAACAATTGGGTTCAGGGCCTTACGTTTCCGGAAGAACATGATGATTCGTCTTTCAACTGCAGCTTTACCAATAACATGTTTATAACCAACTTTGTTGCACTCGAACAAATGGCTCTTCCGGTGGTCTTCAATAGCGTTTACCTTTGACCACTGAATCAATTAAACCTAATAATTTCTTACATTTGACGAAATTTTGAACCTTGGTTGCGGACTTAGCACTTCGTATCGATCCCACATTGGACAAAGGAATGCCACTTTCGCCTGGTATAGTGATAGTAGCCACAAAGAACAACTGCCCTCGCCACCCCCATGAAAATCCAGCATGGATAGCTGGCCATGGTCTGCGCAACCCGGAGAAGTATACCACGGACTAAGAAGTCAGCCTGGATTAACTCGACATGCTTACTCACATGCACCGCTCAGCAATCGACTGTACGACTCACTTCATCTTCGACCGGTTTCAAAGAGTACTGCTGGCTCAAAAGTACGCCAATCGGTCATCCACCCGAGAAATTACGTAGTTGATCGATTGCGAATAACCGGGTGCACACTCTGTCTGTGAGCTGGTTAGCCAAGTTTTACTGCTGTTCAAAGTAAGCTACGGCAGTGTGCCAGGACGTGGTGTGCTTTCGCCTGGCAAGCGTCCTCCCAATAAAAAGCCACCAACGTCCACTTAATAACACTGCGACGTGGCGGATGTACCTCGCCAGTGAATAACGTTACCTCCAATTCTTTTACACTGTCGCAGTCATCAGACCTCAACATGCAACTCGTGCAACTGCTTTTACTATGGAGAACATATCGATGAGCACCGAATATCACGAGCTTTTAATGGACAGCGTTTGCACCGAAATTATCCTTTGGCTACTGTGCTAATGGTTTACTACTTGGCAAACTAACGCTAAACTTGAATATTGATGCAACAATGTTGACTGATGTTTTCGCGCCACAGCGCCATCATGTTCCTGCGGCGGACTATTACCAAACAAAATGCTCGCTCTTATGAACTAGCAACATTTTGGTTAACCATTTCATTGGAACGCAATGTTTACTATTCCAAAGCAGCTATGCTTGTATGTATATTTGATCGCGAATTCACCGGTATGTCTTTTCTACCTAGAGTAAGCTATTTAGTTAGTTCCATCGCAATGAAGCTGGACGTTATCGTGGTGCGATGGTTTGTGTGCCTAAGTGCTCCATTGAGCTATAGTGGGTGGTGCATTATTGCACCTTCAGAGTCACTCATACCAGATTGGTCAATGGTTAGAGGTCAGACAAACTCAGCCTCCTGGTCCTCCAGGTTGGGGGTTGGAATGAGGGTGGCACCTTATTCCTTAAAATGGACTCCTTGTAGTCCAACGCCAAACCCGCTGCCTTGCGGTCAGGTTTTTGAACCAAAGGCTTTGCTCGAGAACCCTAATCGTTCTACTGTCTAGGCTTGGGCAACCTGACAGTATCCTGCCCACGCAATACAATGAATCGCACTTCAAACAAATTTCTGATGCTCTGGCCACCGCAGAGGATAATCAACGGTGCCCTATCTACTACGTCGAGCAGGTTGGATAGGGGTTTGGATGCTACTGCTCAAGCCTTCCCTTCTTCTTATTCCCCTTCTCGCGCTTTTTCACCCTTATCTTCCCGTTCCAGCTTCACTTTTATCCCCCTGTTTTTAAACCCCACTTCGTGGCCCTCCCCCACCTTGCTTCTATAGTCGCTTGTCTTTTAGTTTCAAATCACATGTGAACGCAGAGCGGCATTCCTGCTCTGTCAACAGACCCATGTCCAAGCAAGCGGCCCACTCCAGGTCATCGGCTTCCATTTGGAGCCCTCGATCCTCCTTCAGATTGGTATGCCTCAATGTTCGCACATTACTACAGATCGGTCAACAGGCAGCACTTGCCCGAATATTAGAGACCCTCTCGATCGATATCTGCTGCTTATCGGAGCCCCGCCTGCAAGACTCGAGCTCTGTACTCATCCTGCGATCCTCTTCAGGTAACACCAGCAGTTCTCACTCATTGCACACCATCCGGTGACGATGCAGCTTCGAGCACCGGCCGAGCTAGTGTTGGAATTGCCCTGAGTCCCCGGGCTGAAGCTACGCTGGTTGATTGGATTTCAATTAGTATCCGGATGTGTGCGATCCGATTGAGGAGGATGTACAGATCCGGCCAACTGTCGCCCGATAACACTACTTCCGGTACTCTCCAAAATCATAGGAGCGATCGTTGCCGAAACGCTGATGAACTACTTGGAAGAACGCAATGTCATAGCACAAGAACAACATGGATTTCGCAAGAACCGGTCGCACATCAAACTTGCTGATTGCCAGATCCAGTTGGACTGAGACCGTTGACAGCGGCGTAGGTGTTGACGCAGTAGATCTGGACTTCTCAAATGCCTTCGACCGTCTGAACCATCGTATCCTCCTTACTAGCTGCAGTGTTGTGGGATTGGTGACCCAATCCTAGGTCGGATAGGTACCTTCTTGTTTCAACGACATCTGAATGTAAGTGTTCAAGGCGTCATCTCTGACCCAATCGACGTTAAGTGGGGAGTGCCGCGGGGCTCAGTACTTAAATAAATAAATAAAATGTTTATTCTCGACTAAGCGAGGCACGTCTGCACAGACATGATCATTTTAAGAGTTCAAACTGTGATCAGTCAAGGTACAATGGATCAATGGGATTGTCGCATAGGTTGATATATAAATGTATGTAAGTGTGTATGTGGGCGTTTAGCCGTATTTATGGAATTAGTAAATGTATTCCAGTCTTTTTGATCGTGCTTGAACGTGTGGCCAGTGTTAAATGGGTGCTTGATGGCTGGGGACTTGAAGCGGTCGTCCGGATAAGCAATGGGTGACTTTATTTGGTGGCGAGTCACAACCGCCACGTCACAGTGTTGTTAAGCGGACATTTGTGGCTTTTTATAGGGAGAACGCTTGCCAGGCGGAAACCCACCACGTCCTGGAACACTGCCGCCGAACTATTTGCTGGAAGGGGGTAAACCCAATCCACCCAGCTGGCACCACGAGGAGGTTGTTCGGCCAGCCAGCCACGACTATTCCTGATTCACATAAACGACCTCGCGATAGTAATCACCTCCAACTCCTTACGCTTTGCTGTTGATCTCAATGATATGGCGAGCCATTAGAACAACCAACGACAATGTAGGAATTCAGAATGACCTTGACAGGGTCTCCGAATGGTCGACTCAGAACCTGCTTCAGTTCAACGCTACGAAGTGCAGGGTGTTGAGCACACGCCATAAAGCCACTTGCAAATACAGACTGTGGGATCAAATATCGCAGCGCACTGCGACGGAATGCCATCAAGGAGAGGTAGTGCACGAAGATCTGGGCTGTTCCCATACCGAGAAAGTCTCCAGAAAAGCTAACCAACACCTTGGTCTTTTGCGGAGGGCATTCGGGCGCTTCGATCCTTCCATCTTTTCTCAGATGATCGACGCCTACATTCAGCCTCATTCTGAGTACGCAATCCACGCTTGGCAGCCATGGCAGAAGCAAGACCTTACCGCTCTTGAACCGCCACAACGAACGGCGACCAAGAACGTAAAGGGCCTGTTTTATCTCCCATACCGATTAAGCCTGAAAACCCTCGGGGGTCTACAGTGGACAATATCGACGCCTGTGTGGCGACTTGATAATGACTTATATGACCCTGAAGAATCCAAACCACGCTTGTCGTTACTTATTATAGCTGAATAGCAATACAACACTCAGTGAACACCGGCTAAAGCTGGCCACACAATACAGCCGGTTGGAACGCCTCCGGAATTTCTTTTCCATTCGTGTGTGCCAACACTGGAAAGCTCTTCGTACATACGTTGGTTTTTCCTCCACGCTACCGGTATTCAAAAGACGTCTGGATGATTCGCTTATCCACCTACGTTACGCTATATAACCAGTGATGTCCACGTCAAACAAACGCGAAAAACAGTGCGCATTCTCAGCTTTTGTGCTTCACTATTTATACACTGCTGTGGTGGAATATAGTTACAAATATACTACAACTGCATTCATCAATTACCTCAGTCCAAGAAAGCGGTGCATGAGTAAGCGTTGTCGTTTCTTTTGTTTTTAAGACATACCTACCCCATAACACTTCCCATATTACTCTACCGTAACGATTCAATACACATCCTATAATGTTTACATGAACCAGAGGCACCTGAATCACTAGACGCTTAAATTGACGGTTTACACTTATGTTTACTTTCACTTTCATTATCCTAGGGGACTTGTAAAGCAATCCCTTTTTTACCTGTAATATATCATTATTCATTGTTCATTTTGCCAGTTGCCAAAAATTGAGGTTTTATGTTAGCTGCTCAAGGCGCCTAATAATTATTCGTACTTACTAGGGGGATTTACTGGGTTCTTGTTTAGGTTCGTCGCATTTAGGCACAGGCAGACAGACACCACACATCCAGGAAAACGGTAGAGAGAAGTTTCTTCATATTACGACACGAGAGTAGTGAGCACACGGCGAAAACTGCCGGCGTTAAATCCACGACTTTACACTTGCTCGTCAGCGATATTTTTTACTGAGCGGTGAGCAATGGCAGCGGACAACCATGAATGATATCTAACTGCGATATAGCGCATTTTATCCTCTACTGGCTGTCAGGTTATGAACGCGCATAAACAAAGGCTGACATGGAGAGCAACAAGGTCTTTTGCAGTCGACTACCAAGCACGGTAGATTGTAAGCTGCTAAGATGGCGACTGATCATTTGTGAGCGTATTCCTACTGCTGGCTTTGTGTAATTTCTTCGCAGTTAGACGACGGTAGGCAGTTTGCACCCACCCAGGAAATAACCAGGCAGCCGTTTTGTCTTATAGGGACTAGATCAAACCGCACTGCCGGTTTCATAACCACAACTTCACTCTTTAGAGTCAGCGAATTATGTCACCGAGCCATGGGCAATGACAGCGGACCGCCGTGACCGTAATCTACCTGCGATATAGTGTTGCGCATCCTCAACTCACAACGCATGAACACCTTTTCCGAGACTGCGTTGCTACGTGCATACAGGCATTTGAGGTGAAGCTGCGCACTTACCGGGAGTAGAAAGGACAACGCCATCCAAAACTCTCCGTTGGTATGGAATTGGGGTTGCATTTGGGAAACATGGACGAAGCGTGGTATCGCCATCGTTTGCCTACAAGCTACATCACTGCAGCGTATTCACGTAACGTATGTGTATATGACGGCATAAACAATGGATAAGGTAAATTGATGGAATGCAACACTGCTAAGCTATTGAGCAGGGTGGAGGTGGGTGGTGGTGGTTTCCGAAGAAACAGGACAGTAAGATATATAATAACCTAGGGGGAAGTGCAAATAAGCAATAGCACATGCTATCGTGCTGCGGAACGTCACGGCAAAACCATGGATAGGGATAAGACATGTGTAGTATTCTTCTAAAGCCACAGGTTAAGAGACTAGGCAACTACATTAGGTATACCTGACACCCAAAATAATGGCTCCTGATTGTAGAAGACGGTGCGGCGCTGTAAAACAATGAAGCATGACTGTACAATGTCTCGTGTCAGTCTAACAGCCACCTGAATGTATGCCGTAAACTTACAAGGAGTGATGTGGACGACTTTCGCACTAAACCATTGTGGTTTGGTAGTATTTTGCCTTGGAACCTAACGCCGCGCAGCGGTGCATGCATAGTGCATGCCTGCAAACACATTACTGGAAGCTATGCATATACCATAGGTTAACCGAGCGTCCATATGTTTGGTTCCTTCTACTCGGAGGTTGTGAGCCCGAGACGCCTTGGGTCAGGACGGCGCACTTTTGCTAGTGGTGCAGAGAGCACAAATGTTATGAGTACGCAGTTACCGTAGGTGATTCAGCTGACCTGGATATGGAAGACTGGGTGCACTGGACACAACGTGCAAGGTGTGAAATTGATTCCGGCTTACAGACTTCTTTATTTAGAGCAGGCCGACCCCCCGGTACCGCTCTGTTTCGCCTCCGGAACGTGCCAGTCATCTCCAGGGGTATTAGTTTTAGCAACAGATTTATTGGTAGCTGCTACAAAGCACAACAGTTGCATTGTCCATCTAGATGCAGGCAATGGAACACTAGATTCATACGTTGTGGCCCGGAACTTTAATTCGACCGCAAACTGGTGGTAGAGCACAGGCCATTATGATACGCGCATTAAGCTTGTAGTTACGTGACCACCAAAGTTGACACATTGACTAAGGTAAATGAACACCGCTTTTCCGGTAGTTGTTCGGTAGTAGCATGACAGATGATGGTCAGCAGTATGATGGATCCACTTCAGCCTGAAAACGAATCGCAATAACGCCTTTTGCTCTTCTTGGGTGGAGCGAAGTACCGTAGGTAGGCGGGCTGAAGATAATACCAGTGCATGAAGCTAGGTAGAATAAAAATAGAAATATGAACATTGGACTAAGTCAGGTACCGATATTGTGTTGCAACCCGAGAGCATTTAATCAACGCACAATCCCATTTACCTTATGTTCTCGAGCAAGAGCTTTTGGAATTATGCTCCAGCGATCGAGAACTCGATGTGCCAGCAGAAATTTTGCCCTAATCCGATCAGGCCGCAGTTTGTCCAACTTCATGGAATAACCGCGAAGAAGGTAATCAAGCGAAATTAACACCGGGATTCAACTGGGACTAGAACGACAAGGAAAGACATTCAGTGTTTTCTAGGGCGAAACGTTGGGTCATGTAATAATTAGGTGCAAAGCGGTCTTGAGTGCTATAAAAGGGAACGCGGGGCTCATGTGCTCTGCACTTGCAGCCTCTGCTGTTCACATCACAGTGAAGAGAGATGCAGAAATAGAATGAAATGTGAATAAGCAGAAAGATTTTATATGAGGGATACTATCGCAGAGTGCATCAGTAGCTTTTCAGACTACTTTACTATTTATGAGGTATTGAGTCAAGAACGTCTAGTAAACTTTATTATATCTGCTGGGTCCCACCTACAAGCAGCTCTTTCAGCTGCATCTCTGTCTTTTGGTTGCACCTATTTCTGAGCACTAGGTTAAAGTATCCACGATGCATAAAATTGGATCGTGCGCTACTAGAACAGTCACTAGCAGGGCAGTAAAAGTCCAGCGTCCGACTATTTGAAAACACACCGACCTAATCCCTGTTCACAGGCCGCGCGCATGCATGTGACGTCCTTCGCGGAAACGTTTTGCGTTACCCAATTCGTCTGCAGTGGTTATGGCTGATCGTTATTATAAGAGCCCATCGGTTTGAAAGCATGCCGCAAAGGCCAATCTCGTTCACGCAAGATGGTTAAGGTTACACGAAACAAGCGTGATCCAGAGTCTGGCGTGTTAACGGATGTGTTACCAACCGTAGTCAGTTTCTGTAAAGTAATACTGAGAAGCTAAGGCTGATGTAGCATCGTAAAGCGCATACTAACATAAAACTGATCATCTAGCCGGCGTTCAGTAGCAAGTGCGGCAGTGGATAAAACTGACTTAGGGAATATCCCGCCTTTATACCTGCTCCAATTAGCTGCTGTGCGTGCATCCTTTGTGCGTAAGACTAAGCGTTGCATATCTGCAACAAGAATGCTTGTGTCTCTGGAAGCCTGATATGCCTCATGGGTTCGCTAGACAGGACAATTGATTTCTTTGTACCACGTCTCTTCCGCTCGTGTCTCCCTCAAGAGGCAGCGGAAGATACTTGCCGGTTGCCAGCTCCGGTGTCTGTTTGCTCAAGCTATTGTCAGTACACCTATTATTAAACGCACGGTAAGCAGGGTCCCCTCAGGCACCGTGTTAATTCCTCTGTAACCGAGGGATGCTCGGGCATCTGCCCTACTCAAAGGAAGTAGATGAGGGTTTTAGATGTGACAAATCCCATGGTATATGTGGCAGATCCGGCGGTTGCGCCTTCTTTATTCCCCTCCGTTTCTACTACTGCTGTCTTACCGCATGTGGATTTGCCTACGACATTGAAGTCTAAAATATTGGACGCCACTCCGAAACCGCCAACGTCCACAGGGCGTTCGGTAAATACTCTGCGTCTGCGACTGCTATACTGATTACGGTGTAATTTTCAGTATTGCCAATGTGTAATCCGCTGTGCTTCCAAAAGCGCGTACGCTGCGCAAAGTACGGTGTTTAAAATTACGCCCTAGCAACCTCCTGCCGCCAAGCTTTTCCAAGGTCACTGGCGAAAGCTTACAAGGCTTGGCAACTTGTCGGTTGACAGGTTTGAGTCCCGCTCTCGTACGCTGCTTATTGCTGTGCCTGCTCAAGAGGTGCGCCAAACGCTTCCACCTTTTGCAATTAAGCTCAAGGCACCGGTGTCGTTATGAATCCAGATCTCCCTTTAATTGCACGCTAAACTTACGGGAGGCGGTGCGCTTCTGAAACTTGTAGTGAAGCAATAGAAAATCTCCGCTTGGTGGGATTTCGCTTGGTTAGCCAACAGTGCACTTCCCACTGCCATAACAGGTTCTGGTGGTGCACGATCCCGGGCTTGCGATGTTAAACACTTACAGGTGGTCTTCAGGAATTTGCATAAGTTGCGACATACGTTGTGTAAAATAGGCGCCGTTGCTGACCACTGCCGTCCTTATGCACACGCATCCCTGATATGTGGCTTTCCACCGGCTTCACAGATATTGAACGTTGCTAAGTAGGCTACGCATAACTGCGGTGTGGCTGCACCTCCAGTCGTCGTGGAGGTGGCTTTGCGTCGTACGGCAGCGGCAACAACCTGACACCTAATAACCTCACGCGGCTTTGGAGCTTTGAACGAGCCAGTCCGTCGAAATGCACATTTCTGGCTGCTGATTGAGTTGCGATCAGCCAGAGCAGATTTAACCCGAGTACACAGGGCAATACCAATGCTGGCTTGGCCAGCACTCAAAGTTGCTTTGGCATCGGGTAGGCAAAAGGAAGTAGCATGGCTAGTGTAACCTTAATGGGATCGGAAGCTGAGAACAGAGCTCGGCTATTGTACTCTAAGTGCCCATAGGCAGCGGATCTCGATTAAGAGCGTTTCTACTGTTCGGGCAAGTGCTGCTTGTTAAGTAATCTGTAACAACTTGTGTACTCTGAGACATGCCAATCTGAGGACCTATCAGGTGCTCAAATTAGAAGCCGATGAACTAGACTTGACAGTTAGGATATTCCTGGGCATGTCGATTTGGAATGAGTGACCCTCCGGGTTTTCATGTGCGCTGAAGCTAGCTAAATGCCTATCGAAGCATAGTGGGCCAAAGCCAAGCTTTGGAGCTAAAAAAGAGGGAAACTGCTGTTAGAACTTGACGAGAAGAATAAAACATCTTACAAAAGCTTATAAGAAGACGGTGAAGCTCGAGAAGTAGCATCCCAACCCTTATCCGTCCTGCTCGCTGCAGCAGATTGGGCGCCGTTAACTATTCTCTGCGTTGACAGGTTACTGTAAGTTTGTCCGGTCCCAGACTGGAAAGCGACTACGATACTTCACCTAAGTCCTTGATGGAAACTACCTGACCGTAAGACATCGCGTTTGGTATTGGACTAAAAGGTGTCCCTTCTATAGGCTTAGGAGCGTTTGTTAAACTAATCCTCAACCTGGAGCCTAGGAAGGTTGAGTTCGTCTGGCTCCTAACTATGGACCAATCTGGTATGAGTGGCTCTGAAGGTGCAACAGAGCCACACCGAGCATAGCTCAATGGATCGCTGTGGCGCACAAATCATCGCATCTTGGTAAGCTGCAGCCGTATTGCGCATTCATCATGCACAACAAACGTTACCGCGAGGTTCGAGATGCCTGTAGGCAGCGTCTGTGGGTTTCATGACTAAAATATGAAGTTGAGTTGTCTGTACAACCTCGTGGTATTCCAAGCTTTTTATAGATGAGGGACATCCAGTTGCTTTACTACCACCTCCCCAAAGCGGCAGCACAATGCCAGCTACTCCTCCAAGAGTACCATAGGTCTTTAGTGTACTTGCTAGCTTAGACCCTAAAATATCGGTTGGACCAGACAGTGTCCATTCTGCACCTGCCAAACCACTCGCTGACATACTCCAGCACCCGGTTTTGGAGCTGTTCAAATCGTCGCTTCGAGAAGGCAGATTATCACAATCTGTATTGGCGACACATAGTAGGACTACCAAGTCTGTACTCGTCAACTGTAAGCATGTCAGCCTCACAAGCGTGTTGCTTAAATGTTTGGACTAAATTAACAGAAGACGAATTTGTGAGTACTTATTTGCTCATAGCTTGATAGGAGTGAAACAACACGGCTTTGTCAAGAAGGTATGCCTCAGCAATTTATTGTACTTCTTGGATGAAGCAACACGTTGTCTTGATAATGAAATTTCATTATTTGCTACCTTAACTTCAGCAAGGCCTTTGAATCGGTAAACCACTGTTTCCTATTTATGAAGCTCTCTTGGCCTGGAATTCAGCCTCAGTTGTCGACTTGGATATTATCAGTCCTTTTAAGAAGAACCTTTCACTTTAGCGTCGGTGATGGCATCTCAAATATAGGCACCGCGCACAGTGGAGTTCCCCGTGGGCTCTGTTTCAGGTCCCCGTAATTCACCGTGTCCATAAATAACTTGGAACCTCTTCTTAACGACCCACGCTACGTGCTTGCTGCTGACCTGAATCTCTCTAGCAGGGGTACTAGGGACACGTTGTCTATGGATCACTGCATTGTAGCAGAGTGGTCTGCCTTAGGGTATTTTCCCCTTAATACAAGTAAATGCCAACTGCGGAATTCCAGCAACGATAAGATCACAGTGCAGATTACTACAGGACCCCTGACATTGCAGCCTGTCGTTAAGGCAAGGAACCTACGTGTCAATGTAAAGAATAGCATCAAAGCTTTAGCACAGTGTCAGCATGCTGCCAACAACGTGAGACAGGAACCCTTCCTCCTCAGGAAGAATTTGTATATAACTAGATCGGAGTATCCCCCACTATATAAAGCGGCGGTACGGTCTACTTAGAATACCGTATCCAAGAGTGGGCGCCGTACCTCCGGAGTGATGCTACTTATTTAGAGAGTGTACAGAAACTGGCGACTAGAAAGATTGAGAGTCAACGTGAAAGCCTTATGATGAACATCTAAAGAGCTTGGCATTGCTTTCCGTGGAAAGGCGTAGATTAGGTACTGATCTAATAGAGATGTTTTGGGTCTTGAAAGGCGTCAGTGGCATCAAACATGTCGACCTGTTTGAGCCAGCTACCTCGGACAACCTGAGCTTATCATTTTAAGCTGAGGTATCGGAGGTCGGTACTAGACATCAGTGGGAATTGCTTCGCGAACCTTGTTGTCAGCAGCTGAAACAAGCCCCCTGCTTCGTTGATGAACTTTACAACGGTTGTGGCCTACAAAGGAGGTCTAAACCTATGTTGGTTAGAAGATCTTCCAGAACTATTGTTAACTACTTGATACTCGTTGCAGAGAAAACATGCAGGATGCAGGTACGAGATCCCTTTTTTGCTTTGTTTTCTAAGCAGAAGCAAGAAATGAAATTGGAAGTCGTAGTACCGGGGCCTTTGGTTGCCTGCAGGTGCAAGATGCAGGACCTCCGTTAGGCGGAAGCCTGTATTGTTCTGGAAACCTGACCTAAGCAATCTAGTGGATAGGGTGACGTCCATGCAAAAGCTGTCTTCGTTGATTAAATAGTTTTCATGTGTGACCTCGTGTGGAACAGTCAGTGGTGGGCCGAATGAATTAATGTAACGCACTTCCAAGTTCCACTAGAAGTATGTGCTTAGCATACATGAGATCACCCCGGCGACGGCGGAGCTCGAGAGACAAAAGGTTTAGCTGCTGGAATCGAATGGGGTACGGGAGACCACGGAGCCCCAGGATAAGTTTAGATGCATGTCGCTGAACCTTTTCCAGCAGAGCGCATTCAAACGTTAAAAGCAAATGGATGACTGGTAGGTCATATTCTAAGACTGACATGGCTGGCGGCTGGCGGCATCCGGTTTCGGATTTGCCTGTCACTGTGGCAAGCCACAGGACGCCTGCGCCTACACAGGGACCATGGATGGCTTGCGCTGCACCACCCACAGCTCCATCCACACCCCAGTGTAAACCCGAAGGAATAAGACCGGCAGGCATGCGGATGGGAGCCAAGTTTCATCAACGGAGCCGGCCCACACTCCTTCACAGAAAAACACAAGGACGCTGTATTTGGGAATTCAAGTACACACAAGGCGGTGGCTGGATCGTAGTCCGCTCCACACGGACTGCATGGAACCACCCTTTGAGCCTAGCAAGACCACAAGGACCGTGCACCCCGTCCCCTCCAGCAACGACCAACTGTTTCCTGGCGCCAGTATGGACGAGGTAGTGGGTAATAGACAGGTAGACACCTTGTCAACATGCACATCAAGCGCATCCACACCGGGGATATCAAACAAAAGCCAAAAACGTAAGAGAGAGAAAGAAAAAAGAAAAACTCGATTAATACATAAGGAAACGGTGATATAAATCTTAAATTAATGAGCATATGAAATAAGTTGTCTACAAAAGGATACGAGGTAAGTCCACGGGGTTAGGAACTTTAGTTTACGGAAATGCTACAAACACGAAAATTTTATCGAAATAACTGCAATTGACTTAAGCGACGTGTGCAAGTGTATAGAAGAGGGTACAGGTGGGCATTTATATAGGAAAGAAAAGCATTAGGACAAAATTGAAGACCCACCACCTGCAACAAAGCGACGTAGCGTGCAAGCACGCGGTTAGTAAATCGAAGGCAGCCTACCTACATACGCTGCGCCAGTTCTGCCTATGTTCGCCGCATGACCCGTCGTCGCTTTGGTAGTGGTCCCGAGTGGCCTCGCTCATGGCTCACTAGGCCTGACTGACTCAGGCACTCGCGACCGCATGTGCTACAGCACCATGCGCATGATGTCGATCGAGTACAACCCATCGGTGCTTGCCGCTTCTTCTCCTCATGTATGAGGTCTTTCTCCCGCACTTCGGCAGCTGCCTTCGTGATCAGATCGCACCATGCACGCCGATCAACCGCCTTCGATTCCCATGACTTGCAAGCAAGATTACAACTTCTGATGCTCACATTAATCATGTCCTGGTAACATAAATTTGGTTTCCCCACATGCCGTTTCCTATACTCAGCTAAGTATATAATAGTTGTTTCGGTAGCTGCGTTGGATCCATACGGCTCACATGACCGAGCCACCTCAAGTGTCTCAGCAAAAGTATGCAGTCCACTGCCTACATCCCAATTCGACGCAACACTTCCGTGTTCGCCACTCTGTCGCCCCAACTGATGCACAAAATTCGTCGCAAACAATCTGGATAGAACCGCTCGAGATGTCACACATCCCGCCGGCACATCGTCCACGTTTCACTGCCGTATAGAAGAACGGACAGAGCCATGGATTTGTACACCATCAGCTTCGTGCCAATGCTAAACTGATGGTTTTTCCACACTCAGTACTCTAAATTCCCGAATGCCGCCGCTGCTTCCGGCACACGGATAGGAAGCTCACAGTGAAGCGGTTGGTCAGTCGACATCACACTCCCTAGGTAGCAGAAACGAGAGGTGGTTTCTAATACTTCAGCACCAATGCTGATTCGCGGCAATATTGCGGATTGCACCTCCGGTGAAGGCTGGAAGTGACAGACAGTTTTGCTTGTGTTGATGGTGAGCCCGAATTTTGGCGCTGTCGAAGCCAGAGCAATTGTCATATGCTACAGCTCATCCGCGCTGGGTGCAAACAACGCATAGTCGTCAGCAAACAGCAACATACGGATAGTTGTCGCACAGACTATAGTTCTCGAACCGAAACGACGAATGTTCAGCAACCCACCATCAATACGGCGCTCCACACGAACACCGTCAGGACAATCCGCATCAAAAGCATAAGACATCATTGCATGGAAATAGATATTAAACAGGACAGGAGCTAAGACACAGCCTTGCTTCACACCAGAGACAACTGCAGAGTCATCCGAGGTCTCTCCACTCAACTGCACCCTCGCTCGCATACCACTGTGCGGACATTCAAGTAAACTTACAAACTTACGCGGGCAACCAAACTTACCTAACACCAGCCACAATGACGCGCGGTTAACCGTATCAAATGCCTTGGGGCAATCAACATAAAGCGAGTGCAATAAATGGTGCCGTTCTCTGCACTTCTCTTGCAACTGACGAGCCGCAAACACTATATATATGGTGCTGTGAACCGAGCGGAATCCACACTGCTCTTCCGCCACGTTCGGTTCCACAACCTGACTGACGAGGCGGTTGAGCAGGATTCGGGCAATCACCTTGCCTACACAACTCAGCAAGTTGATGCCACGATAATTCGTGCAACATTGCTTGCTACCTTTGCCCTGGTGCAGTAGTAGCACAAGGACATCCTTCAGCACAGGAAGCACCTTCTCTCAATCCATACGCGTTGCCTCAAGTGGTGCAACGCAGTCAACAACGTGGGTCCGCCGTGTTTCGATACTTCAGGCGGGATCCCGTCGGCTTCAGTACACTTGCCGTTTCGCAGCTAAGCAAGCGCCCTCTGCGTCTCATGCAGTGTCGGCGTGTCCGCCAGACCCGCCTTCACATCGTGCTACTTCAGGCCGTTCAATGTAGGCCACTCGACGTCTGAATGGTTGTTCAAGGTACAGTCGGAGTGATTTCGCGAGAGCTGCATTATGACTGCATTTTGTGTCTAGGTATCGCGTGAACTATCATCGATCAGTGTCCTCAAAAACTGCAATCTCGGTCCATAAACCGCATTCAAGGGGTCAAAGAACTCCTTATGTTGTCGGCGTTCGGCGTAGCATTCCATCTGCTTCGCCTTCTCCGTCCACCATGCACTTTTAACGCGACGGAGCTCTCG
>OX104063.1:226423333-226447821 GCA_944474145.2 Dicrocoelium dendriticum
CCACAACAAACGCCGACCGTGAAGAGCGTGAAACTACCGTCCGGTAAGCATGCATACATATATACATGTATATTGAGGCTATCTAAGGCTGCACAGCATCACCAGGTTTAGCTGTTCTACTCGCTTCCATGACATTAAAATAGGGAAGCAACCTCAGTCCTTCTAAGGCTTAGAACAAGGGAACGTGAAAATGGCCTTCTTAAAGGCCCACCATATTTTATTGTCCACGCATTGTGGGTAGAGTGCGTTCATAGACAAGCTCCCCCAACGACGATGATATTAAACTTGGTGTGAACGTCCAGCACCTCGTCTCCCCTTTCCATGTGGCATACGTAATCACCTTTCCTCCTACCTTTCCTATAGCGAAACTATCACTTCACCTCATGGCTATTTCGGTCGCTCACAGGTATGTTGGCAGGTCATAACGCCTCATGCACAACAGCCGACATATCTCCCCGCACTTGTCTCAAACTTTACGGGGTACCATGTCATATCTAATCATTTAGCATATTAGTTCACGCCTACACCTAACTAAAGTACCTAAATCCTATGACTCGGTGATTCGCTGTGTTTACGTGATGTTTTGCATTGGTCCGCAGCATACGCGTGAACACTTTGATTGGGCTTGAACAACGATGCAGTGATTACTTTACCTACCGTTTCCCTCTCCATCCTCTTACTCATGCAACCACCATGCATTGCCTTTGTATGCCAGCGGACAGTCATCCTGCTGTTTACATGCGTAAAAATGTTATCCGTTATTTCAATAACATACGTATAGCACAACCAATTACGTACATGTCCATAACTTAGAGATTAAAAGCTGGGGCGACGTTTACACATATCTGTGTAAGAGTACTTTACACGTACAAATCCATCAATCCACCGCCTATCCCTTGCCTTATTTATTCTTCCAACATGAAGTCAAGTCTGACTATCACCTACGTAAGCATTACTTTTCTGTTATTTACGGGTTTTCATTCAGTCGGATTTGATTGGCGGCATCCCCCTGCTCATTCCACCGCCACCGCTCAACCCTACTACCTATTACAGAAAGCCAGTGATTATATACCACGCATGCATGGTTTATAATGCACCCACTCACAGTTCAAAACACGCAACGCCAACGCAGGGGGAAATCCGAGGATATTTGACACGGCGATAGGTAACTGGAAAAACGGTCTCAGTAAAATAGGGGATAAACTATACACATAGGAACACCATCGCAATGTTTACGAGAATACATAACCATACGGCCATTCGCTGAATCACAGACGTTGCAGGGCTTTTATATGCGAGCGACATCCCATTTTTCCAGGACAAATGGGCATACACACAGACCGAACCAACTGAAATCTACAGACCTTTTAGTCAGCTTCGACGAGGTATCGCTGCATAGACGTTCACTAACGCTATCAACATGCATACGCAGCGCATGACAAATAGACCATTGCCAATATTGAAGTTATAGGGTAACGTCTGTATGTTCAGGCTTACCGCTATGCCGATATGCCTCTACCTTTAAATCGTATGGGAGGCAAGTTATTCAGCAAACATAACGCACTTGCTTGAAACCGCCATTAAGGTTTCCAATTTAGTTATTCCAAAGGATAAAAGGTCCACAATATCTCCACA
This sequence comes from Dicrocoelium dendriticum, assembly GCA_944474145.2. Taxonomy (NCBI): domain Eukaryota; kingdom Metazoa; phylum Platyhelminthes; class Trematoda; order Plagiorchiida; family Dicrocoeliidae; genus Dicrocoelium; species Dicrocoelium dendriticum. The sequence goes on from OX104063.1 coordinate 226,424,969, forward strand.
ATCGCTGTGTGCTAAGTGAACGGTAGCATTCTAAACACTTGAACCATTGCCAAAAATGTTACATATATGATCATTCAGCCACCTTAAAACTACCTATGTTAGGTATCGGTGGTATTCCACTAACTATGGTGAAGAAAACACATAATTGCAACATACCCCTCAGCACAGTGCCTTTAGTAACGTACCTTTGTGTATGTACTCATTTACCTATATACATATATGTGTATTTATTCCCATAGGAGTACACATACACATATGCTTATACAGGCATATATGGTTGGCGGTATCCGGCCACGGATTTGCCTATCACTGTGGTCGGCCACAGGAAGCCTGCGCCTACAGAGGAACCATGGGTGGCTTGCGTTGCACCGCCCGCAGCTCCAACCACACAAGCCGTAGCCAGTGAGACACCGAAGGAATAAGACCGGCAGGTATGTGGATGGAAGCCACCTTCCTTCAAGGGAGCCGGCCCACACTCCTTCACAGGCAAACACAAGCACGCTGTATTTGGGAAGCAAGCGCACACAGTGCGGTGTCTGGACCGCAGTCCGCTCCACACTGACTGCATGGAACCGCCCTTGATGCCTAGCATAGCCACAAGGACCGTGCACCCCGTCCCCTCCAGCAACGATCAACTGTCTTCTGGAGCCAGTATGGACGAGGTGGTGGGTAATATACAGGTAGGCACCTTGTCAACATGCACAGCAAGCGCAGCCACACCGGGGATGTAATGCAAAAGCGAAGCACTTTAAAAGACAAGAGGAAGTAAAATTAATCGAATAATGCATCCACACACGGTGGTATAACTACGCTACATTAGCATATGAAGTAAGTTGGTTAACAAGGAATCCACATTATGTAAAAACTGTTCAGAAGTTACTTAAAAATGCTACAAATGCAGTGAAGTTAACGAAGATAATAACACTTAGCGTAAGCAACTGGCCAGTTAATAGATGATTAGTCAGGTAGCCAGAACAAACCAAATAAAGTATAACGCAATTTATCCAGCTTAAAAAGAGCTAGTTTAAGTGTAAGCTGGTTTAGCCCAACTGCGGTGAAGAAGCATCAAATATGCAACAACAGCCTTAGCATAGGGCGATATATATCGTATATATATACATACGTATATATAACTCACCCGGCGTATATATATGTAAATTCAAACCATTGCAGTAACCAACCAATTTCAGTAAGTGTTCCGACATTGCCATACGTGTATATAGGTATAGTTATATATATATGGTATTCGCATTCCTTTTACATTTACATATTTGCATCAACTCAAGTACATGTCATTAAATTTACAATTTATAAATGACACCTCACAGGTACCAGCATTACCCATTAGCATTGTACATGTGATTGATGCATTAACTATACGTTTCAACAATCATTCACATTGCCATCCTTCATTAACATACCCCTATCCCCTCTAGCAATTCCGTTAAGGTACCCTTATGTGACCATACAACATTTCCATGACTTCACGCCTTCCAACAACAAATGACCCCTGCACTGCAATTATTGATTCCTCTGTTTCTGCATTACCAGTACTACAACGTTGGATAACAAGCATCGTCCCTTTCATCGTGATTTCAAAAAGATGTATACAATAATCAGACAGGAGATATGAATTCCCCTTATTCAAAGAAGTAAGTTACTTCTACCAGAGTCTTTGTGCAAGCATAACATTTGCATACATCAATAAAGTATACTAACACTTCTTTGCTCCATAAAACATCCGTTCACACTTCACCCGTATTTACCGTTTTCCTGCATTTGATTACGCCGTGAACTTCAACTACACCGTATTCCACACTTTAATTTAACAACCGTTTTCAGGAAGCAAATCCATGTACCATTATCTTTTATTTCTCACACCGTAATATCAACAGAATTAAGAATACACTATGCAGCCACTCAAGCTACCTTGGATATCACCGAGGACAATGGAAGCGGAACCCTTTCCCGCCAATACAGAAATTAGTCCTTCCCTTCGCTGCAATTACATAGTTGGAATGTTCGGGGACATATTACCATGGTTACCGTAAAATACTTTACTGTAAACCTAACCTTTTTGTAACAACTTATAAACATATGTAGTGCATTCAGTTTTATTATGGAAGCCATAATAATTAATTTCTAATTCCTGCGGTTGCATTCTAGCTGCCTGCTCTTCCATTCCACCTTGGTTTCGTAACAAAATTGCCGCCTTTGGATAGAGTCAAGCTCCCATTTCGGTAGTATCTAATTTTTGTAAGGAAACTTGGCCTTACTGGGAAGTTGCGTTTGGGTACGACATCTAAAATGATGGTCAATGCGTAAACAAGGGTTAATTAGACTGAAATGGAATGCTGACTTTAAAAGGAATCAAATGCAGTTGCATAATATATGCATGCATTTTACCCATAGTGCGCACTGTTTGAAATGGTAACCAAGCGACTGGGCTCATTTGGTGCCCCTCGCCATGTTGGATGGCTAATTAGTTAGTTAGTTCCGTTGGGACTGGAACGATAGGATAATCCCGTGAATGTTCCCTTTTTTGCGTATCGTTGGATCCGGAATTGATAGGGCTGCTTGAGATGTGGAAAAGCCTAAAACAAAGACCGCATCATGCCCCTTCCAACCAATTACTGTCCACATTTTTCTGCCCCGAAGTAAGAGTGAAGAGTAAGCTAAGAAAACAAGAGGGGAATGTCAGCTAACTAATGATAACACCAAGGTGTGAGAAGAAAATAAAAATGAAGGGAAATTTAAAGGTACAAGTCGGTTAGGAGAAGGGAGAGGTTTGGTATAGCCACCCAAGGACGTCTAACTGACGCTTGAACCCCTCAATCGTAGACTCCCTGACGACCTACTCCGGAAGCAAGTTCCAACGTTCAATAACTCGACGCGAGAAGCGGATTTCCGTCCGTATCCGATCAGAACGCAGTTTGTGCAGCTTCAACGGGTGACGTCAGAGACTAGGCAGCTTGGTGAGACCATATAGCCAGGACAAGTCTGGACCGAGCTTACCGTTAAGATACGGAAATTGAGGATCAAGTCACCACGAATTCTGCAGTAGTGCATTGAGTACATATACAAGTTAAGCAAATGTTCGGGATACGTTTGCCCGTAATCTTTGTACTAAGGTTGTACTCACACTAAAAACTCACTCCAGTCCCATTTTGTCCTTTACAAGACAAGGTGGACAAGCCTGGATACAGTACTCTAAGTGGGGTCGCGAAAAGCTGGGAACAGCTTCACAAAAATACTGGCACGTAGGGCGCCGAAGGAGAGGCGAATAAACCACATCATACGGAACCCTCACCAAGCAGCCTTCCTCCAATTGTCTCCAGAGTGAAGCACTGAGGTATGTGTGATACCTAGAACAACCTGCTGTGTGACAACAGGGATTTCACTTCCACTAACTACATAGCGCGTGGGAGGACCAGCACATCCAAGGCAGAGGACAGACATTTCGCCTGATGTATAGCAACAATCATAAGGTTGACCAATCCCCGAGCATATTCAAGGCATTCTGAAGTGCCTTAGAGCCACCAGGGATATCCACAGTATTCCAGAGCTTGGGGTTATCAACAAACAGTAGCGATGGTACTTTAAACTCCTGGGGTAGGTCATTGACCTAAATTGCGAAAAGCGACGGCTCTAAAACCGAGCCTTGCGGAACGCCAATAAGTGCAGCTTGTCTAAGCGGAAGATTACTCCTTACGCGTACACACTGTTCTCGCCCCTCTAGGAAAGCAGACAACTGTTTAAGGGCGGTTCCAGACACCCCATACCATCTCAACTTTAATGAGAGTCTGGTGTGGGACCGTATCAAATGCTTTCGAGAAGTCAACAAAAAGCACGTCGATAGCGTGACCGTTGTCTACTGAAGCAACTTAGCCTTCAAGAGCTACAAGCCGATTCATCAGACATAAAATCCCTTACGGAATACGTGCTGTGACGCGCTGAGAATGTTAAATTTAATCAGGTGATTCTCCGCTGAATACTTGACCAATTTTTCAAACAACTTAACTGCTACGCTTGTTAAGCTGACAGGCCGATAGTTCGCGGGCAGAACTCCGTCACCGCCCTTAAAACCCGGGCAGACGACTGCCTTCTTCAATTCCGATGGTAGGATACGGCTGTAGAGTGATACCCTAAACATGCACGTCAAAGGGCAACTTAGCCCAGCGCCCAATTCATGCATCAGCTCTGGATGAATAGAAACAGGGCCAAAAGCTTTAGAAGGATTTGGCCCTTGCAATATCCAGAAGACTTGTGTTTCCGTTACACTGATTCCAGTTAGGCAAGAATCCTCCGGGAGTTTTGTGACCAGCTCCACCTGAGGTAGGGCGGTTTCATGAAAAAGCCACCAGTATGCAAATCGCTAAGTATACAAGCATTGGTGGATTTGACTCGCCACTCAATAAAGTCACCGTCCCTAACACCTTGGCAAGTTGATTGCCACCACATTTACAAGTTCTGTGCATATATCGGCTCTCGCATGAACACGCCTACATATCTGACTAGTGACATACCACTATTCTTAAGTATTTTCCACCCTTTTCCTCATACTTCACTCACTGACCTACATTGCTTACGGGACCTCATCTGACTAGTTCCTCATCAACATACCATATAAGTGATCTGATCACTATTTTTACCTCTCGCAATCTGTGTACATAGACTACATACAACCTTTGGGCTCTATGGGCCCACACTACTGTCTCCAACTTTACTACTCCCACTGTTGTTGCTGCTTATTCCGCTATCATGTACAATAACGCAATATGCTGATCATGCCCAAAAGGCGTGTCTCGCTTTGTCGAGAATAAAATATTTATTTATTTATTTATTTATCATATTCGGTATGCCCATGGGTCCCGTCCGCTCGTAGTAAAGCCGGTATAGACGAGTTTGTACCGCTACGTCTCTTTACGTAAGTAAAGAACTTCTTTAGATTTGTTACGGCTGAGTCAACGAAATCCTTCTCGTACTGAAGTCGAAGAGTTCTAGGAGGTTGCTTTTATTTATTTCTAACCGCTCGATAGCTTTCGTGGGTGCTGGTTGTTGAAGCCGCCTGGTATGTTCGGTAGCACTAAAGGCGCTTCCTGAGCAGGTATTTACCTGCACGATCTATCCATGGAGTCTGCGTCCGTGTCACTTGCGTCTTAATGCGTAAGGTGTGGGAAGCAAAGATCTTGGTGAGGTATGCTTTGAATTTCTCTCAGGCTGCCTCATGGGTGTCAGGCACGGTTGTCGTGCAACGCAGAACTGAATATTTGTCTCGCATTGACTTAACGTCTGCCCACCATACATTTGGACATGCCTCAGTGGTAGCTGGATGACGCTTAGTTAGTGCACATCGAAAGGGTTTGCAGATATGGTCACTGGCTCCTAGAGGACAGCCGTAGGTAACATCACTTAAGAAATCGTGTGACTTCGCAAAAGTGGGATCCAAGGTAGACGGAATTTGGTTGCGCATATATCTTATCGGGAGGTCGACGAACTGATGCAAAGGCGGTTGTATTGTTATCTCAAGGAGATCCGAACTGGAGGTGCCCAAAGCCGAACGGCAAGATAGATCAGCCCAGCAGACTTCAGGGTGGTTAAAGTCACCAAGTATTAGGCACCTTCCCCTTTCCGGAGGATCATTCACACATCACGGACGTCATCTGATTCAAAGCGTTCCATTGATTCTCCGTTTGATGGCAAACACAACGAACAAAAGCACACACAGTCACATCTACCTACTCATACAACATGTCCCCTTCCAAATACACAGTTAAACATAGTTTTACATCTCAACACACACATAAATTCCCATGCTATTGGTCAAAATGTACTAATTTGTGCAATTGCTGGTCATACATGTTTGTAATACCATGATCACGCCCTTGATGGTGTGCCTCGCAGTGACGAGAATAAACCATTTATTTATTTATTTATTGGCAGTCTGCGTAGGAATACATTCAATAACCTCCCTGGAGATACTTCCAGGACGTCGATATACCAATACAACTGTAAACTAAGCAGTGGAAGTGCACACAATAGTTGAGAGGGCTACAACGGTTTGATGCGGCGACTGGAACACACAGGTCCCCAAACTATCAAGTTTACAACTCACATAAATAGCGACGCCCCCACCTTGGCAGCCAACGGAGCGATCACGTCTAAGCAGTGCGTAGCCAGACAAGGATACTTCACCGTCTGTGATATCCGAGGACAGCCACGTTTCGGTGATAGCAAGTATGTCGGGACGAGATTTGTCGACAAGTAGACTCACCTCATGTACCTTGTTTCCTAAGCTACGCACGTTGCTAAGCGCTACCCGGAGGAACTCGGCACGACTAGCCCTGGTTCGGAGGCTAGTAAGGGGGTTCTGGTAGGACAGAATTTGACCTCCGGCGGACCGCCGGAAAACCCACAAGACGAGGGCATTTCTCACCAGCCGCCCGCCTGCTACTGAGACTTATGCTGACTTCTTTAATTTCAGTCGATCTGCCAGTGGGAGGTCCGCCTAAACGCTGACATTACTACCCTTGAATTTGAATGCAAAGCGCATTAAAATTTTGCGTTCCTCCGGGGTTGAGAGGACTGCACGAATTAGTCGAGGTCGCGGATTTGGCGTATCTACAGGAACGATCCACAACCTGGTTAGTTTCCTGATGGTGAAACCAGGTGGAAGCATCTTTTTGACCCAGAGCTTGAACCACCGGAGGTCATCCAGCATGCGTTTCTTTGGAAGAGCTGCCGCGGCTTCGGCAATGTTACGAAAGATAACGCTACTATCAGTAAAAGAATCACCTCGACGAGGCGTATTCACTCCACGCGTCTTCGATACAGCTTCAGTTTCCACCGGTTTGGCAGATGACACGGCGCGTTTCTTCGCCAAGGAAGCTGGAGTAATTGAGGTCGAGGCTTTATCTTCTACCTCCAACTTCCCCACCGGTCTAGTCTTTACAGAATTTGCGGGTGTGGCCGAAGTCGACACGGCGCGTTGCTTCGCTAATGGATGTTGGTGTTGGAGCTCAGTGTTCCACCTCCAATGCCTTAATGCTTTTGGTACCTTCAGGTTTTGACAGAGCCTTACGGAGTTTCCCAGCCTTCTTCCTCTTCCTTTTATTAGGCACAGGGGCTATAAGTTCGGTCTTGCTTCAGATGGCTTGCAGTACGACATCAGAGACATCTTTAGAGGCATGCTGGACCGCTGGGACACACGACACGATAGCCATCACCTGTCGGATTTTCATCAACAGCAATTAAGGTTAGTTGCCTGTCTTCCTCCAATGAGCTGATAGCAGTAGAGACTCCCATATTCCTCGTCAGTAACTCCACTTTCCGATCAGCAGATGTGAGGAAAGACCACAAGTGCTGGTTACCCATCCCGACGTTGCTCGATGTCTCCTCAGTGACCTCAAGAAGGGTAGATGGACGGCCCAAGGCACGACATGCTATGGCTAGTCGAAAGCATTGCGTACTGATCAGGGCGTAAATCCGTACACGTCTCTTGGCACCAGCAGTTGCATACATAGCACTGCATGCCACCAGACTCGTCCGTCACGGGCTTTGCGCAGCTACCGCTGCCGCCTACAGCATTAGATTTGCTGAGCAACGCAGCCGAGGACACATTAGCACTGATAGTCAGTGAATCCAACATGACGCTGTTAGAGTGTGTTGTGCCGTATGGTTGGTGCTGGCTACAATGCGATGAGGAAGTGGAGGATGCGGTGGATAATAAGGAAGTCGCAGTGTACTGCAGTTTTTTCAAGTATTCCTTGGTGACTCCTCAGCCTGAGAGTTGCTTGTTCTAATATATTAATTTCCGCCGCGGGCTTTCCAAGCGTGACGCCTCCCGTGGGAAGAGGTACGGGATATTGTACGCAGTTGGTTTTCAGTACTAGAGTTCATAGCTAGTTGTGCCGGTACTGGTCTTGATGCGGTAAGTGTAATTTCGGGCACGGAATACTAATGGGATTTCTGCGGAAATATTGTGGAAAGCAGTGTATGCTTAAACCCTAGCAACCAACTTTGACCACTGTCTAATTCTATGTGCTCCAAGGAAACATTGATTGATGATGATGCTGTTGCACTCATCGGTTATTTGAGGCTTGGTGGAGCATAAGACGTACGCTACCGTTGCTTCAGCGTCGTCCGTTAGGGTGCGCTCAATCACGATGCCTCCAGCTAAGCCGGCTGCTGTTCACCTAAATGCCAAAACTCGTAGGATGAATACACCCCGTCGAGGTGATTCTTTTATAGATAGCAGCGTGCTTCTCCTTAACGTAGTAGAATCTACTGCCGCTCTTCCTGCCGAACATACGTGGGAGGACCTACCGTGGTTTGACATGTGCATAACGAAGCTTATTCCATTTGGGTTTCCCGGCGTTACTGTCAGGAAACTGAATATATTGGGTTACGTCCTAGTTAACGCACCACACTCTACTGCGCGTATTACGTGTACTGCTTACCACCCCGGAGGAAAGCAACGCACTGTTGGGTTTACCTTCATACTGAAAGATACTAATGTTAGCATGCATCCAGATCTTCCGCTAGAGGACAAGCTGAAGCTACAAGAGGCCATTTAGGACTGCAAAACCAGGCGACTGGCCGGTGAACAAGGTCACCGGTTGGTAGATTTTCGAGCAGTCAGCCGTGTTACCAGTGCCAGTCCTGGTAGCACACGACACAGGGCTGGACATTACGAATAACTTCAGCTAGTAATAAGCAACGTGAGCAGCCTAAGGAATAAGATGTGAGAGATAGGTCCGCATGGCCGCAGCTGATCCCAAGATGTGTTTTGCTTTCTTTAAAAGACGCAGCGTGGCGAAACGGACTATACCAGCGTTATTAAGAGCAGACGGGACCCGTGCGCAAACTGACTATTACAACAAGGCTTGTATATTTAGTCAGCAGTATACTGGAGCCTTTGCTCAATAGATCTCTCAATCACAGTTTGGGTTGGTTTCATGAGTTCCAGAGAATTCTTGCTTAGCTGAGTTTAACATAACGGAGACTCAGGCCTTCGTGCTACTGCAAGGCATTAATTCCTCTAAAGCATCCGGTCCTGCTTGCATTCATCCAAAGCCGTTGCATGGATTGGCCACTGAGTAAAGTGGTCCACTAACATGCATGTTTCCGATATCGCTTGTCAACTGGGTCTTACCTTTGGAAAGGAAGGAGACATCAACTGTCCGATTTCTCAGGGCGGTGACAGTGCTCCGCCCGCGCGCTACTGGCCGTCAGTTTGCCAAGCGTAGTAGTGAAGTTGTTTAAAAAGCTGGTAAGGGATCCAGTAGAGAAGCACCTGCATCGATTCAACCTTCTCAGTGTTACGCAACATGGATTCCGTAAAGAATTTTCATGTCAGACTAATCTACTCGTAGCTCGTGAAAGCTGGGCCGAAGCGTCAGACAGTGGCTGCGCTGTAGACGTGTTATTCGTGGACATTCCGAAAGCTTTGGATAATGTTCCTCATCTTTGACTCTCAGTAACTTTGAGATCATACGGTACGCCTGGTCGCGCGCTACAGTTGGTGTCTGCTTTCCTTCAAGGGAGTGAACAGTGCGTACGATTGAGGCGTATCCTTTCGCTCAGGCAAGCTGTCCTTATTGGCACCTCGCAGTGTTCGGCGTTGTGGCCATTGTTGTTTGTAATCTATGCAAATAACTTGCCAATGGAGCTTTGTGTTTCATCACTAATGATTGCCGTTGATTTTAAGCTGCTATGTCTGACTCTCACTATTTAGATTGATCGCTTCGTTGGCCGACAAGACGGGGCGTTGCGCTTTACGTTAGCTGTGGACTTGACGTTTTGCGTAACTACATGTTTCAGTCGACAGATGACGCTGTCGAGGTTTTATCGGCAGTGCTTAGCATTTCTTTGGCTAAACTTGCAGTTGTAATATTGTATAGAGGCCCTGTGAGTGGGTACAAATAGGTGTTCCTCTGTATTCGCCACCAGTCGGTAAGTAGGTATTTGGTAATGGAGGAATTCAATCTACCGGAAGTTTGCTGAGCATATCATTCTTGCAACTCGGCAGAAGGTACTTTCGGTACAGATCTTCTTGAGCTTACCCTACAAGTACCGACGCATCAGCTCGTGGACCTCCCCACGAAGTACATGGATGCCTAATACCGTCAAATTTTGACCAAGTCGTTAGACATCGTAAGTGAACTCACTTACCGCTCTCCCTTAAATGCCAATGATCATGTCTGTTTATCAGCTGTGCTCCAACCAGACTGCACCAGATCATCGCTGCGTCATTTCCAAACATATGATGTGCTAATTATAAGGCAATGCATATCAGGGCTTCTTGGTTGCCTCGCAAAATCTCAAAGGTTGATAAGGTTCAGGCGGATAGGGATTAATTTATGTCTTATCGCAGGGAAGTGTCTACTCCCTACTTCCCGCCTTCGAGAAAAAAGAGACACGTGCATGGCCACTGTGGATAGAAACCACTGGCAAGTACCTGCCCCAGAAGCGTTCTATGTGTTAGAGGACCTACCGTGCGGCTCTGTCAATTGTCACCTATGCTAGGTGCTGCTAGGCTAGAAATAATTGTAAAGGGCACTGAAGAAAACCACGGCTGTTGTACGAAAAGCAATTGAATTACGGACCTTAGGAAAATCCGTAGAAGTGCTTTGCTTTCATTATTAGATCCGCGTCATTAGGTTAAGGGAGGCTGTGGTTCAACTTCGGTAATTCCAACTTTGATTCGGGTCGATGGAATTCAAGCGTATGCAGATTGCTCGCGTACGTGTTGCGCAGTATGCAGGCTTGTTTACATGAGGTCGCGTGGACTAGCGTTGAGCTTGTCCTTAGAGTACCTGAGGGTTCTTAGGTACCTGAATTTACTGTGGTGGAAACGTAAGTCCTTAGGCTGCTGCAAGAACTGCACCATTCAAAAGTAGCTGGACCTGATTCAACTCACCCGAGGCTTCTGCTTGCGTTGGCGGTGGAACTAAGTGGACCGCTGACGATGTGTTTCAGAACTCACTTGACAGCTGTACACTACCTTCTGACTGAAAGGAGGCTGTTATTTGTCCTATCTTCAAACATGGCGGAAGGAGTCTGTCAGCCAACTATAGGCCCGCAAGCCTGAGCGCTGGACTTCCATTTCAGAAATTGTAATCAGTGAAGCTACGGTTAATTGTCTCGAGCGTCAGTTAGACGCTCTTGGATAGTAACACGAAACTTTCTTCTCTTGACAATATGCATTTTCTAACTTTGAGTTCATATTCTGTCATTCGCCTTGATCTTTGGTGTCGTCCTTCATGTAAATATGTTTCCTTCCTCTTTATTTGCCATCTTCTTTCTACCTCTTCCTTACTTCACGTGACCTACACAGCGGGGACAGCTAGTGCAGGGAACGTGGGCAGTAAATGGTTGACCAGAGTGTGGTGCAGCTGTTTCTTTTCGACGGGTAAGACCAACAAATTTCCTTCCAGAATAAATCATGCTCCATTGCATTCACGTGCAGTGTTCATCGATATCTTGCGGTGGGTCGCAGCGGAGTCCATCAGTTAAGTAGCCTTGATGTCTCCGTTTAGCCGACACGGTAGTTAGACAGACATGCCATAGGAGTTGTGTTAAACTAACTCAATCTCAATCCCGTGCCCTTCCGAGTTCCACGCAAAGTAGATATCTTTGTTCCCTTAAAACACCAGGTCCATAGGTATGTGCTCACCACTGGTCTGGCGTAGAGCACCGGCGCCAGGCATTGTCTTTGACGGTTGGTGTGTATGTTATGCCGTTCAGTGTTTGCTACCGTCAGCCTCAAGCAGAGCAATCTATGGTCAAACTGGTGCCGGTGTTTGCAACGTAGCATATCGACAGAACAGCCTTGGGAGTGCCTTCCCTAATTTTCACGGACGAAAAAGGTTTCTAGGCTATAGCGCATGAACCTAGTGTTCCATTGGCTCCACAACGGGCTGCACATAGACAATGGGAATTGTCTGCTTTTTAGTAGCTACCAATGAATCTGGATGCCAAGGTTAATTTGACCGTCGGCACCTGGCACCTCCTCGAGGTGTCATAGATGGACGTCGTGTGGTCGGCCTACTCCACGTAACGCAGTCCGCCATCTGGAAGCCCTTACACATCTTGCAATTCGTCTTGTGAACGCTAACTCCAGTATCCAGGTTGTCTGGTTCATCTATGCTAATCGCGCAGTCCCAACACAAGTGGCCACTACGCCAGTAGTATACGTGAGACCCCTTCAAAGATGTCTCTACCATTTGCTGGCGGGAATGTGGAAAGAAAAAGGAGCAGCAAAATTAGGACAAGAAAAGCTTAAAAATGATCACTGGCACAAAAAATGAAATTCAACTTGCTTTTGCAGAACTGTGAACCAATAAGGCGGCAGACTTAATTAGAAAAGTACAAATTAACGTATAACCTGACCAAATTCTTTTGCATTAAAAGGGGATCTCAAGCGCCAGAATTAAAATCTGAGTAAATGTTCAAATAATGTGCAAATCCTTACTAAATATATAACATGAGTAAAAGAACTAGAAAAGAAATAGACCACTCAGCACAAGTTATATTCGCTGGTTAGGTTAAATGGTGGTCCTTGTGATACTGCAGTGGTTCGCTGGTTACTTGCGACGAACCAGCATTCGACGAATAACGTTAGTATGCTTATTTCGCTAAAATTTGCTTGCTGCTTTTCAAGCGGACACACAACGAAGAAAATGTAACAAGTGGCGAAGTGTTAACTGTTTTGAATAAGGTTACATATCTAGAAATGCGCAACGTAGCCCCAAATTTGATACAATAACTAGGTAAGATGCAGCTGGCTTACGAGCAAACTTTCCGAGCATATAATAAAAGATAGCAAATATGATACTGTTACGCAAAGATGCTAGGAAGCCAGGAAGAAATGTTCTATAAGCAAGGGACCTCAGGACGATATGTAATTAGTCCAAGGACAGAATATTTCAGTATGTAATTTTTAGGAGCTAAAGGGCCACCTAACTGCTGGAAATGTAGAGTACGCCACGTTTAGGCAACTAAGTGGCATTGAAACTTATCCCAAAACTGCATGTCCCAAGACGGCCTTGATAATCTAGACCTTAAAGATCACTCGACACTTATAGGAAAGAGAAACGCAGAATGTTATAGGAATATCCCACTAGCTCCTTGCTTTCGTTTGCAAAATCCATAAAGAAGTCATAACTACCAATAAGCTAAAAATATCTGTTGTTATTAATAAGCAACGGAGTAGTTAAAAGAGGGGCGAACTACTACAAGGCCTAAAATGAAGTTTTGCCTGCGTTGGTTTGGCATAACCAGCCTGCTTCTATTGTTTATGGTTACTCAAGCATGAAGGATTACTGTCTCACGTACTGCTAGACGCTACTGCGTATCCCATTGCTTTTGGCGAGCTTTGCCTCTCTACTTTTAAAGTCTGATGCGTTTGCCTGCGCTGTTCATCAAGGTGGCAAGGTAATACAGGGCCAGTACGTCCACGTACCATCAGCTGTTAATTTGGGGTTTTTCTGGTGAGAAGTTTCAGTTCCCAATGCAAAGACTAATAATATAAATCAAGAGTTTGAAACTAAGTAAAAATATGGATTTCGTGGTTCACTCACCACTAATGATAACGCATGGTGAGCTTTGTGACCATGGAAAAGTTTAAATAACGCGCGGACAGCTAAGATGGAGCGAAGCGGTGTTAAAACTTTTTGTTACCCAGCAAGCCAGAGTGACCGGCTCCTCTATACCGTTTAGTTAGCTTTCGTGCGTGATATGTAACATCGAACAGTGAAGGTTGTGCTAGCAATATTGGTAGAACAAGAGGATCTGGTTGTTCCGAAGGCCTGTCTGGAAATGGTTTTTATAGTGCTTGACATACCTGTAACTCAGATATGGCTAAGTGTATGGGGCAAAGAGAAAATAGGCAGTGAACAAAATGCCTAAATCTTAAAACTATGGCACTTACTGTAGTAACTTCAGTGACCAGATGGAATATGTAAAAACAAACATATATCAAGCGTTGCCTTGCTTAGCCGAGTGCATTTGGAAGCAGCGGAGTACAGTGGTGCGTATTCTAGCTTTAGGAAATGCACTAATTAAGAGGTTCATAGAAGTATATATAGAAGTGGCATTTTGACCAAGCTTCTTTGAATAGATCTAATGCGAACTTTAGGCGCACTTTGTGTCGGCAACAAAATATACCCTGACGTTCTATGCGAGGCTTAGATCTAGTTCAATAGCTTTACTGGATGTACGTGAATGGTCATAAGCTTACTCCTTTTTCCTAGACCCCTTGGCCTAAGTATTTGGAATGTGGCATTGGGTAAAGATAAAGACGTAGGGAGGAATGCTTAGATGGGATGTAAGGAATGTAATTTGCATGCTAGGTAGGATTCGTTGTGATCCTGCGATATCCTATATAGACAGTGCCTTCAGAAGTACGAAGCTGTCAGTTAGTAGACTGTTATACCACTTGTTTAGATGTTTGGAAGTGAGAAAATGGCCATAAAAGAAGACAACTTGTAGGGTACGAGTTACCCGTAGTTCCTTACAAATTGCCTTACGTTAATGTCTACTATTTTGTAATACAAATTTTGGACAAAAGTGACTGTACCATAAAGCGAAAATAGTCAGAATTTAACTAGAGATGGCTAAATACACCTTGGACACAACTCTTCAATTTTATCCGCCGTAATTTGCCTGTGACTGATCCGGCTGAGAGCACTTAACTGTGCTGACAGTAATTGCGATGAAAGTGAGTGGCGTTTGAGCTCAAGATGACCATATGTTACAAATCTGAAAGGAGTGTGACATAAAATTGGAGTAAAGCATTTCGAGGTGGTATCTAGGCTCCAGCTGGGAAGTCTCAACGAGACGCTCGTCCGAATCGCAGGCGTTGAACTGGCGTGGTAAGGTATATCGGCACATAAAGTTTTATACCACCTTTTTGAAGCCTGCGGATTGTGACTCTGCCGCAACCTTGATGGTACTTTGTTCCAGGCGTTTGGGAAGCAACTTGGAAGAAGCGGAAAAGTATTTAATTTCTGGCTGGCAGCAGGGCAACGTTGCAGCGCTTGTTGCTGTGGTTAACTTCTGCTCTAATTCTCCCTGTCAGACTGGTGATGTCACTGTGCCCCGCCTGATGTATTACTGTATTAAAAATAATTGGAAGCTTACGTCGCCAATTTTACGACGTAACGGCGTTTCGCTCTCACGCGACCGCCAGCAGTAGTGCATGGGCTGGGTATATCGCGATGGGCCAGCCTTTACGCAGAACCAACCCGGTGACCTTATGATTGCATACTTGGCGCGCAACTTAGTCGGCCACTGGCCAACATTAACTCGTTTAAGAAGCATAGATTTGAGGTAGTGCGTCACCATCATAGAGCCTTGAGTTTGAAATGACCACACCTCCATAGCTAACTAAGCGCTAGATTTTGCAGCTAATAGTTCGGTAAACCACCGCTAAGCCTTTTTAAGTAATATACTTTCTGACTTTCGCAAACTGCTGTAGTAGAATTTGTGATAGCCAAGGTGTGGGCTAACGAGACTGCTAAATTTCTAGTCGTGCCTCGGCTATGCTTATGTGGCGGACCATGTGGAAGGTTAAGTTTCGTGCCTCTACCACTTACTATTGCAATTCTCTGAAACGTTGAGGTTCAGAGAATAGCGTATGCCTAACTTTGTACCCGCCGTACTGCCTTGGACGGGTATGCCATATAACAACCTGTGTCCTCCAGTATGAAAAAGTTGAGTCATGATACAATTTATCAGCACAAAGTGTCATCCCCACGGCGCACACCTCGATTATAAGTATTTCTGGTCTTCGTGGCTTTCCTCACGTGCAGGTATTTTGGCGCTTAAGCAGAAGACATAAGAACGATACATCGTCAGCAAACAGCAAGTGGCGAGCATGGAGTAGAATTTTACAGATGTCCTTCACCTGATTCAAAAATAGGGTCTATCCACGTACGCTCCTTCGTACAACACCAATGGAAATTGTGAGTCCGACGAATTTGAGCTATGCACTTTTTAACGATTGCGCAGGCCCGATTAGATAGGATTCCAGCCAGTTGAGTAGTGTTGCGTGCATTGTAACATTTAATCATTTGTGCTGCACTTATATATGACACCCTATAAAACGCCTTTTGCATTTCGAAATTTGGTGTAAATACTGCCAGCTCCTAATCAGCCTTGCCGGTAGCAAGGCTAGGGAAAGCAAGATGGCAGGCTACGTAGGCGTGAGCACTTAGAAATCCATGTGGTGCCCTGTTAAAAAGTTTTCTGCCTACAAGATGTCCGTGAGCGCCCGCATATCCCGACTTTTCATCACGCGGGAGAAAAGAGAGGCGGGGTAGTTGTTGACATTCTGAACGGAGCCATGATTTTGGCTAGTGTAATGACCGACAACTTCCAAGCTGAAGGGCAACGCTCCTCCACGGAGAGTATGAAGAGTTTATTGAGAAATATCGTATGTTCGTCGCTAGGGTCCCTAAATAAAATGGGAGAAATTCCGTCTGGACCAAGGTTTGTGGATGGCCTAATGGTTAAGATCGCAAAGCGGATACATTTTAAACAAACTTGCAAAGTACAGAGCAACTGGTTGTTGGACACGTGTAACTCAACAGTAACCAGAGATATCTCTACATGTAGAAACATTCGAAGAGCGCAATATCTTGCATACTATGCGTGGGTCTTTATTTACGTCGTCGGTGCTGCCACGTATATAAGAGCTCTTTGCACCCTACTGAGGAGTGCTTGAACGCAGCAACCAGCTGAGCTGCTTGGCTGAGTTCACAATAAGCACTGCCGCTTTCTCTAGGTCTTTTTCGGCAGCATAGACTTAGTTAATAGCTGTCTTGCAAGCTCGGTGGCGTTTAAGACATGTGCAAATTTGGGCGTCTTGTTGTAATAAAAGAGCAGTTGTTGCACTGACAAACGTCTTAGTTTGCCACAGAATTTTTGATTTGGTTTGATTTAAATGCAATAAAGAAGTAAGGAAACGCAGACAGTAGTGAAGTCCTCCGTAAAATATTGCAGCCGATCTCCCCGGTGAGTCGAAAAAGGAAAGCAGCACGGTTTTTGATCAAATAACCATGGCAAAGCCGGTCCGGTTGCTGGGGTCAAACGGGCTGTAGTTCATGTTATTATCGTTCCGGCAGGTAACATGATCAGACCATTTTAGTACAGTGAACTGTATACTACTCTGTGCTTGCTCACATAATCTTCTTGGCCTAACGCTATCCGCAAGTTAAGTATATCTGGAGCAAACATTAACTATGATAAATGATTGGACATGGTGTGCGCCGAACAGGTTGCACCCAGCCACTCAAGTTGATATAGACTAAGCTGCTTTTATAATTGGTTTGGGCGACAAGCAGGAAGCATTGCAGAGCATGCAGCTTGAACTTTGCCGCAACGTTGCAAGCGTATGGGTGGCACGCTACTTACTCGAAATTATCTATAAGGGCCTTGTCTCTCAAGTGGGATGTATCAGAAAAAAGCTATAATTACATCCAAGTGGTAATGTAGATCACATGCCGTCAGCTATTATCCATGCAATGTTCGCTGTTTCGGCGATACCTATTATTTCGATTATGGCAAGGTAAGTTTGCTTTAGGTAAATAGCACTCCCTACATCGTGCCTATGTGTACGCGAATGTTCATACAGCCGATAGCTACGAAGGGAATTGGAATAGTAAACTTAAATGCTCAAACTCCTGGTAGTCACAAAGGTTACATCAGGCTTGGCGAGGTTAGACAATGCATGTTGAATATGCAGCATGTTTTCAGCGCGTTGGCGTTGATAAATATGATTGAGAAAGTTTAACCGATGACCCTAGTTATGCGGATAACGCAAGTGGGCCCCGTGTAGCTAATGAGATTGCTGTTTAATTTGTAGAAACTGGGTCACCAGATGTAAATGCGTGCTGTTCGTTAGTGACGTGTTGGGTGGCATGAGAAACGTGCGGCGGCTGAACCCTACCTGGTATAAAATATATGATTTAACTGGAGTGGGGATAAAGAAAGCTGTGGGATCTGATAGCTCTTATGATTATAACCATCTATGAGATTAGGCAGTTGAACGTTATTCTACATTGTCATGACCCTGGTGAGAAGCACATTGAGTACTATCATTTGCAGTGCAAGTCGCGAACGCGCTGCGTGCAGTTACACAGCATGTGCTTGGTTTCTTTTAGCTGGGGCTAGTTATAGTACCGCGAGCTTTTGCAGTCTATGCTAGAGTTGATCAGTCATGGTTGCGCTGCGTGGCTCACAGTTTGTCACCACAGTGTTCAAGTCTCTTTCCCTCTTACAAGTTAGTTTGGGCAGAGCAGTCAATTTGCTGTTTCGGCTGTGAAATCCATCCGCTCTAACTGAATGTGCTGTCAATAAAAACTGCAAGTGGTTCGTTTCAATGCTCCTAATAATAACCATCAATAACGATAACCAATATGTGCTACACGGCTAAATATCACATTTGCAAGTCGATTGGATGGAAATCTCAGCCGATGCTGCTTCTTGGGCGGATGAGGGGTGCATAGATGTCTCCATTGGGTTTATCGGCTTCGTCCTTGCGTGAAGTCCTTTAGCTATGGCTGTAGCTGTTATTTTAAAAACAATACGGTTCGTAAGTCTAAGTGTCTGTCTTTTCTGGGAGGAGAATAAGCCGTGCTCTCGCTGATCGCTATTGGTTTTAACAATGTTTTCTGCACCCCAAGCTCCATGGCCCATAATTAGGCTAATGCACGGTGACACCAAATGCAACTGTTTCAACCTGTTTTATTTTGCAGTCATTCGTAATCTGTCATAACAGTGGGTAGCAGTGCTTCTTCTTTAGCAAGCACTTTATGTTGTGCCACGTATTTACTGGGTCGTTTGTTCGGTCACTCGATCCATGGCAAATGGTTGCGATTCACTTTACTATAAGGCGCATTCGGCTGAACACCAAGGTGTCATCCGGAAATTTAAGCACAATGATAATAAACCTCTTAGTTCACCCAACGGACCTCGACTGCATTAACGCTTCCATTTTGAGTAGTTGTGCCGTTGACACGAAGAACCACACCGTGCCGGGCGCGCAATGTGGTTTTATCCAAGCGCGGACGCCGTTTATTTGGGGAGCCAGGGTGCACAAACGCCCGACAGGGGATAAGCTAGTCGCTTACTGATCGATTGTGGCTAACCATTTGTAGCTGGTTCGGTTTTCTAGGTTTGAAGGCTGTGTTTCTGTGACTTGCCGTCCTAGTTCAACTAAATGATCCGTGCTACTGATTAGTAGCTTGGGGTAGGAAATAAAGCCTTGACTTTTCACCAAGTAACCTACTTACCTCCTACAGATATTTGAGGTCCTGATTTATATGGTCTCCAGGTTGAGGATTTTTGGTATCTAACAGCGTGTATGCACCAGTTGCCTAATATCATCTTGATCCACACCACCTGATATATCTAAAGCAATTGTGTAGGCGGCAGATGGAGTGCAGAGAGCTTGCAGTGAGTCAGAATCCATTTCAACAACTCCTTGCAAGTAACATTGGAGGCACTCAGTTTGTCGTGGCGGCGGCGCACGGCAGCCCTCGTAGTCTTTGAGTTTCGTCCGACAAACGTGCGCGACCGGATAGTATTGTTGCAAGAGCGAAATTTGCCGGTCGAATAGGGTTAGCGTTAGATATCCTGACACCCTAAATGCATCCGGGAATCTTATCTAATTAATACAACTCACCTGAGCCATTCGACTTTACCAGCTCCCAGCACTCGCGAGCGACTCCGACGAAGTAAACCACAAACGCAACGTAAAACAATTGGCGAAACATGACAGCAAATATTAGCAAAGGCATTCAGTCAGATGCAACCTTGTCCATGTCATATCACCGGTCGCCAGTGTTCCAGGACAGGGTGGTTATTCGCCTGGCAAGCGTTCTCCATACATGGTGCCACAATGCTCTGTTCATCAGCACGGTGGTGTGACGGATGTGACTCACCACTCCATAAAGTCACCGCCATTACCACACATTGGCAAGTTGACCGATTCTACGTTTCGAAAGTTGGCGCATATTTCTGCACTCATACGATCATACCCATATGTTTGATCACTGACAGGCCACTATTCTTAAAACTTTCACTTTGTCCTCATGACGCACTTACCTTATTTGCGCTGCGTACATAACCCATCCGACCAGTTTCTCACTAACATCACTCCGATGGTCTCAGAAATTTTTATCTGCATCTCGCGCTGCAAGGGTAAATTTCGTTCAATCTTTTAGTCATCTGGGCCTACACGGCTGACTCCGTTTGTATTAATCATGCTCTTGGTCCTGCTTATTGTACTGTTATGTATAACAATGCACCATGCTGATCATGCCCAACCCGACTACCCTGCTTCGTTGCGAGACAAATATTCATTTATTTATACTTTGAACAATAGAGGACACTGATTTTAATGGCTTTTCTCCCCATTCTGATGTTACTGATAAAGGTAAGTCCCAAACAGCAGACGGCCATCCATATCTTATTATTTCTATTGACATTTAGGCAGTCTGGATCATTATAAGCGACTGACGCTTTTAGGCATTCCATAAAGTACAGAACCTTGGTGCAAACTACATTGATTAAATGCACGGTAGTCTATGCGCACTTATCTCCCATTACGTATCCTAGTTGAACCAGGCATGAACTTGCAAATAAAGCCCGGCGACCAGCTGTTAGCTGCTGTAAGTCATTTTCCTGTTCGCTAACTTATCATGCAGTTCCGCTATTTCACCGCATTAACTAAAATAGGTCCGTCTCCTTAACGGAGCACAGCACATTGTGCCAGTTGCTGGTTGCCCCTTTTTTGTCCGTTTTATTTACAGGACAGGAAGTAGCGATACTTTCCTTACCATGAACACTTTAAGATTTAGTTTCTGAGCCAGGCCTCGAAGTGGAATAATAGTAAAGAATTAAGTAAAGAACCACTTGAAGACAAAATTAGTAGCAGAGCTATTCAGGATGATCAGCAAGCTGAACTATATCAGGGTAGATGTTATAATCCTGAAGTAGTTATAATATAAGCTGTACAAGAACCACAATACTTAAAAATTTTACTGTTACAGTATGTTGGAGGGCGTTGCTAATTATTGTATGCGAACATGGTTCTAAGACGGCGGTGCGTTTGGCTACGCCAACTAAAATGTAAGTCAGCACGTGAATAAGGATTAAACGGCTTGATATAGAATGCTTACATCAAAAGAAAGCAATTGCAACTGAATGCCACCCACACGCATTGCTCTTATTTTGCGCATCGTTTGAAATGGCCATTAAGCGACGTGGTTTAGTTGATTATCGTTCGCTTTGCGCGGGGAACCAAGGTCTAACACATGGAGGGAACTTAATTGCGGCTCAAAGTGGAATGAAACAACTGGCATTTTGATGGTAAGTGTGAGGCCAAGAAGCTAACTAACATAGCAATGATATGGGGGAACATATTGCGTGTGTTTCTAAACGAGTACGACGATTCAACTTCTTTCGCGCAGCACTTTACCGTAACCATGCTAACAAGTCCTCGGGCTTTCCAAAGCCGCTAAATGGAGTGCTAACGGTGAAATATACTTGTTCTATAATAACCATAGGCCTATTACTGTTATAATATGTGTGAAAAGTTGCTGAAATATCAATGGAAATGTATATTAGGCTCACCCTGCTTGGCGTGCAGCAAATGTTTGCTTTGATGAATTTTATTGAAGAAACTTTTGCCGCAACGGAAACCTCAGGGAAATGAAACGTAAGATCACAAAATTATGCTAAAATACGACACGAAGGTAATTGAATATTGAAAAAGAGCAGTGAAAATGACCAAACCACTTCATTATCCCATAGGTAAAACTAAATAGAGTAACTTATAAAAGCCGTAACTATACCTAAGCATACATAGACAATCAGCTGCTTAAATTAGCCGCTGAAAAGTGCACGGAATAATTGAAAGGTAAGGGTAGTATAGAGTTGGCGCTCGGCATACAGTATCTTGAAGCTAGAGATCGCAAATGCATTTGGGCGTAAGGATAAGATGGCCTGTATTTGGAACCTTGTCTAGTAACTGCGCTAGGAGAATAACTACTGGGAATATCCTGTTATCTCATGCGGGTACGTATTGATAGGGCGAAGAGCGTTCAACTGCATGTACTAAAAGATACACAAGGTAACAAAATCAGTGTGTATATATTGAACGTAGCTGTCACCAAATAAATAGAGTTATATAATTGAGCATGATTACAACAATATTGTATAACCTAAAAGTATTTACATATAAGCTTATACAAATTTCCACCTTGTGCTATTTGATATATATTTATATATTAGATAGCCATTGTCAAAATATTACATATATTTAAACTTATCGATGAAGAATTTTATGTATATTAATGTTTACAATTATAACATACACTAGGAATTAGATTTACACTTTTGTCGAGGTGCATATAAAGTAGTCCTTATGTAGCAAGCTGATTAATTTGGTTATAATCTCATCACTGGTTATTAGCAGTATGCACAGTAGAAGGCTTGACGTAAGCACCTCTAAATGCACATGCGAACGGCAATTACTCCTGATGCAACATAACTGGATCAGTCAAGGTTGACCTCGCAATTCAAACGCAACTAGGACCTTTTTCAAAGCTTATTGGTAAGTAGTTAAATAGACGCACGATGCCTTTCATAGAGATTAACCACTGTGTATAATTATACATCTCCATTTATGATGAGTATAATAGCATGATTACACAATTTATTAATAACACCTTACGGTTACCAAAATAAATACCCAGTGAAATTTAAAGATGAAATCTATAACCGAAACATGTACAACCTATGTAACGATAGGGTAACATAGGAATACTGAAGAAAATAACACC
>OX104063.1:226448285-226505663 GCA_944474145.2 Dicrocoelium dendriticum
CAACACATGCATCCATTACTATCGTCCGCGCCCGGGATGTGGCAGGAATCATTCCAAGCATCGCTTCCACCGCTTCCTTGTAACTGTCCGATGTCTCCTTCGGCAATGAAGCGTAGAAAAAATATAACGCGACGCCAGTTACGTCCACTAACATACAATGACACGGTATGCACCTCACGCAGTTGATTTGTTGCTTCACGTCCGCAAACAGCACCTCACCCTATCGCTGCACCAAGCCTTCCATGTATGAGGGCGCAAAATACATCGATCGTATTTGACCCACATTTCTATGCACCCGACGCTTGCCATGCTGTTCCAACAAACGAACCACCTGAAACCCTACTCCGTCTGTCTTACGCATGTGTCACCGCCCCATGTACCACAAGTTCGCCTTCGTCATCCGCCGGCCATAGGTCCTCCACACACATTACTCGATATTTCACGGTTTCCCCTCACTTCCCCACGGTTCTATCACATGTCGAATGTACGCACCAAAATTGTACAAACCAGTACGGAAAGCTTTCAGCGACCCTCTAACTACTTTGTTCAATTTCAAGTTGAGCTGCGACTGGAACGAAACAAGAATCCCGATTGTTCCATCTTGAGTGGATAGTTGAGCCAGGATTTGATGAAGTGCTCAGTTATTTATGGATCTAAAACAAAACACCCATATCGCGTTCTGGCCAACCAGTTGATGCCCGCGTTTCTTGCCGCAGCAGTCACTGTTGGGGCAGTCACCTAAAGTGAGCAAAGGATAGGAAGAGAAATCAAAGGCACAGCATAAGGAAGTGCACTTGAAATAATTACAGAAAAAATCGAAGTAGGAAGATGCTTTAAGCAGGAAAATGGACTTTTCGTGCTGCCACCCAGGTGCGTCAAGTTGCCGCTCAAACGCCTTACCAGTAGGTTCCCTGGTAACACTTTTCGGAGTATGTTCCAGCGCACGATGACTCTGCATGACAGCCGGATTTTCGCCCAGCTACCAGATGCTGCCGAACGGAAGCCGAGAACGGGCTAGCAAAGATGCCGCCCGTCAAGACTTCGAAAGAACGTCGTGTTAACCACAACATGCGGAAACCTCTGCCTGTGGCCTTCTTACTGTTGTCGCCGGAGCGTAACGCTGAAGAGTTTACGACGCGCAGGTCAACCCGGCTAGATACACCGGTGAGTTTGAACCCGCCGACCAAGTACGTCGTAGGAGAACAACCACCTCCAACTGAAAGAAAGGAGCACTTCGCGTGATATATGGGGAGAAACCATAAAGTCGACCGTTCCCAAAGCTTATCTAACGTTCCCGGATTAACTGGGATACCGCCAGGAACATTGACATTGTTCCACACATTTTGCTCATCAGCAACTAGCAGCGACGGTACCTCAAGCTCCTTGGGTAGGTCAATCAGGTAGATAGAGAACAGCGGCGGTAAAAGGGAATAGCCCTGCAGCACGCTACTGAACACAGACTGCCACTGTCCCCGTTTTTGAAATGGGTCAGGTTGCGGTTTCTTTCCGTTCGGAGGGCAATGCACAGTTGTTAAGGAATTTCTGAAACACCATAGCAAGCGCTTCACTTAGTTCCCCAGCCAACTCATGCAACTGTATCGGATGCTTTAAATCAGGCCCAGGTGACTTTAAAGCGTTCAGCCCTCGTAACAGGCTACGAAGTTCCGTCGCTGCTACCATAAATTCGGAATGTCCTGAACCCACTGCGATCATGCAAACCAGCTCAACGCCTGTCAAAGAGGTTTGCATTACACACGCAGTTGCATATTGCCCACTAAGTAAGCAGGCCTTGTCATAGTCCGCATGCGCATGAGAACCATCCTCATGCATCAATACTGGAATTGAGCTGTTCGAACCACAGTGACTTTTGACCTAAGCGAAGAATCTTTTTGGATTCTCTGTAGGTTCCTCCGCTAACCCTTTCCCGAAGTTGAGCTAAGCACACCTTAGGTGATGCGTACGTCTATGTCTAGCCTTACGGTACTTGTCATAAGCATAAGCGGACGGATCATCTCGGTAAGTCCGAGAACATCTAAACCTCCTTGTGAGCAAGTGCCTGCCAGTGGGATCAATCCAGCGCGGCTCTGCTGGTGCCTCCTTTCTCATTCTGATTGGGATGAAGGAAGCAGTGACCGCTGTGTGGTAAGACTTAAATTTATCCCACGCAACCTGGATCGTATCGTTGTCTGAGATCTTACAATGGAAACGCGAAGCCTTGGCTCTTAGTGTTTGATAGTCTTCGAGCCATATGTTCGGGCGAGACTCAATGGTTCTCTGGTAGTGTCTAGACAGAATACAACTAAACAGCAAACAACCATGAGTACTGGAACCCAGTGGAGGTCCGTAAGTAATGGCACCAACAAAATCAAGTGACTTAGCGAATACAAGGTCTAAGATAGACGGTACTTGGGCGTCCATGTACCTAGTGATAAAGTCAAGGAAATGATACGAAGGTACTTGGAGCGTAAGCTCAAGCCCATCGGCGCCGAATATGCCTGACGCTGAGTCACAATAAACAGCTGCCCAGCAAACCTAGGGGAGGTTGAAGTCGCCCATAAACAAACATTTCTTTGCGGACTGGGAGCAAAGGAAGTAAAGTATCTCTTTGAATACGCTCCTAGGGTTTTTATACATAATTACAATTGTAACCTGAGCCGAGGATGTGCTAATAACAGCCGACAGAGCTTCAGCAGTTTTGTCTGCCGCCTGCAATAAGCAACTCTTCAAAATGCCAAATATACAGCGCACATAAAGAGCGGTGCCCCCTCCCTGTCGGCCAGCGGAGCGATTGCACCTAAACAGTGCGCAGTTAGATAGATGTACTTCACCCTCCGTGATATCCTGAGACAGCCACGGTTCAGTGAATGCGAGTATATCGGGATGAGACCCATCTATAAGCAAACCTAACCAGTACACCTTACTACTTGTACTGCGCACATCACTTAGCACTAACTAAAGGTATTCGTTGTATCCAGCCCTGGGTCGTGCGCTACCAGAGTAAGCAGTGTTAGGGCGGAAAAGGAGGGCCGGCTGACCACCCGAACACCCACTAACCGGAGATCTCGTTCACCGGCCGATGGCCTGCTTTTAAGGTCCTTGATGGCCTCCCTTAACTACAGCCTATCGGCCAGAGGAAGGTCCGGCTCAACGTTAATATTTGCACTTCAGCTTAAACGCAAACCGCATGAGCGCGCTGCGTTCCTCCGGGGTAGAGGGTACCACCTAAGTAGCCGCGGTCGAGGGTTTGGTACATTAACTGCGACGTTGCCCAGTCTACTCAGTTTCCTGACAGTAACGTCAAGAAAACCGGGCTGATGGAGCTTCGTTATGCACATTTAAACCATTGAAGGTCGTCCAACATGCAAGCAGCTGGAAGGACAGCAGCAGATGCAGTCGCGTTACGGCATATAACGTCGCTATCAGTGAAAGAACCGCCACGACGGGATGTATTAACCCCATGGATCTTTGATTCGGCACTTAGAGCCAGTGGCTTCACCACCGGTGATGGGAATATCTTTAGCCCCTCCGATGATGCAGCAACCTCGGGGTAAGTTTTTCGCTCCACTGTCGATGTCTTACTTTTCCGGTCCTGGATTGCACCGAAAGGCTTTATGGCAGATTTGGCCTGATTTTTCTTCTTGTTAACGGGAGTACGGTCCAGTGACGAGTTTTCGCTTCGTGCTGAGTTCATCAAACCTACAGAACATGCCATCTCGGTGACAGATCGAGATATATGACACTTCGGCTGACAAGAAGTGCCTATTAGAATGTTCTCCTTCGCACAACCGTCCGACGGCCTGACAAGTAACCACACTTGGCTTGTTTCCCGTGCCGACAATCGTAACTTCTTCCTTAGCAGCGAGCTTACGGGGATTCCTGGCTCTCTTTCGCTTTACTCGAAGGGACGCTTGAACCAGCAATTCAACGTCTATCAGGATACCTTTAGAGACGACGTCTGAAGCAGCTTCATTTTTGTGGTCGGTAGCCATCAGGTCGGGGACATAATACTGGGTGCCACAAGTAGATCTGCAGCGAAAGCGATCGAATCTGTGTTGTTGGCGACAGGAAGGGTCGTCAAGAGCAGCTCGATCTTAAGGCGAAGACCTGCGAGCATCGAAAACGAACGCTCTACCTTTCGCAGCCGGGTATCAAGACATAACTCTGTCGTACGAATGGCCGCGCGGCCGTACTGGCGACAACAGCAATTGGCACAACAGAAAAGCAACTTTTCGCTGGAGGCCAGTTTTGCGTACTGCTCCGTATTTGGGTCTGTACAAAGCTGGTGGTACTATCGGTTGCAGACATGGCACTGCGCAGATTGAACTGACACAAAGTGCGATAGCGTCAGAATCCAAACCGGAAACAACAGGCTTGGTGCATTGCGAGACCGAGGCATCGGAAAAGAGAGTAGACATATAACACGTACACAATACTTAAACGACCTTAATGAAAGGCAAAAGCTGGGTGCAAAACGGGAGTAAACCTGGGAAAAAGCGGAGAAATTACCCGTAAGCGTCAAAGACGTTTTAACCGGAACGGCTTTAATCCCTCCAAGATACCTTGGATCAGAGGAAATTCGGCGATAGGCCAATTCCGTTACAAGAGTTTATTCAAACACTGTTTTCCACGATATTGCAGCTAAAATGCTCGATCAGCTTATCACGCCAAAAATCGAGTCACCGCGCAGAACTTCTCATGTTGCTGCGCAGTATACCAATGACTTTTGAAAAAACTACAGGCAGTCACAAATTTGAAGTTGTGTACAGCTTCTTGCACTTCCTCCCAGCTTTTGTAGAGGATCGCAGATCATACGGCAAATCAGCAGTGCCATCCAACATGGCACTGGACAACTAATTAGACCTCTTCCAGTTAACCTCACTTAAAACAGCGCGAAATTCCCAAATAATACATCTTATCAAATGCCATTTCTAATACATGCGCCCAAAGCGGCACATATACATCTCTTTCATATTCAGTTATGAAAGCATCGCTATTTGACCCGCCGTACCGCAACGCAAAGTCTCTCCAGGCCAATTTATCAGTACAAAAATTAGCCACACCGGCAGCGAAGTACCGATATTTCAAGGGCTTGTTAAAAGGCAATATGTTAGTCGTCTAATATACCTAAGCCTTTTTCAAGTGTCCTATGAACGAAAACATGCTGAAACGTTGTAGGAATTGTATACTTCAGGCATACCTTGCATGGTTTGCTGTGATTGTTCGTTAGTGATGAATACTTGTAAACTACCTTTTGCTGCAACTTGAAAATCATTGAATCCGCAGCGTGAAATAAATGAAATCAAGCCAAAAAATGAAACGTAAATGGTAGGGTTGTTGAATGTTAACCGGTGAAGAAGACCTAGAAGACATGTTATTTTGAAATATGCCATCAAATGAGGGAACTTGTGAAATCCATATAAGAAGTACACATAAATTCATAATTCTCGGCCTAAACTAGCTGCTGAAAAGTGACAAAGGTAATGTGAACTCATACTACTAATAATAATGTGTCAGCTTTAAACCGTAACGGCGCTTCGCTGCCGCGCGACCACCACCAGTCGCGCGCGGACAGAGTGTACCGCGAGGACGCCCACCCCTACGCGGATGCGAACCGGTGACCTTTTTGTTGCCAAGCAAACGTGCAGACCATTCGTCCACCGGCCGACATGTAAACTCGTAAGAAGTGTACAGTTATGCACCGCCAATTATTGACGCGGAATTAATTTCGAATTATTAACGTGCCGGCCATCCGGTAGGCATAATGCGCACTGGCGGTAAAAGCTCAAAGATAAATAGAAATAGCATGATAAATAATGCATAAACGTAAGGGTAAATTTAACGGTGTGTTATTACAGTTAAAAAGTAAATACACATATCCCAGATGGTATAGATATATATATATCGTCCGAAAATATATATATATATTCATGTATTTATTTAGTTATACAGTATTTTTATGAAAATAGAAATGAGTAACATTAAGACAACACGATATACACCTAAATACGTGTTCTAAGAAAAGTTCAATATATATATATGTATGTATACATATGTATATGGTTGGCTGCAGCCGGTTTCCGATTTGCCTGTCGCTGTGGCCAGACACAAGACGCCTGTGCTTACAGAGAAACAATGAGCGGCTTGCGCACCACCCCACACAGCTCCATACCAACACCCTAAATAAAATGTGGACACGAAGGAATAAGACCGGAAGACATGTGGATAGGATCCACGTTTCATCAACGGTGTCCGCCCACACTCCTTCAAAGTCAAACACGAGCGTGCTGTATTTGGGAGTCCGTTGCACACAAGGCGTTGTATGGTCTGTAGCCCGCTCCACACTGAGTGCATGGAACCACTCTTTGATCCTAACACAGCCACCAAGATCGTGCACCCCGACCCCTCAGGAAAAGAGCAACTGTCTTCTAGAACTAGTATGGACGAGGTAGTGCGTAATAGACAGGTAGGCACCTTGTCACCATGCGCATCAAGCGCAGCCACACCGGGGATTTCAAGCAACAGCCAGTCACTTGAAACGGCAAGATAATAAAATAAATCTAATAATGCATACACAGACGGAGACATCACTCTTCACTAATTAAGAGTATAAAAATGAATACAAGGGAATCCGTCATAAGTTCACGTAGTCAGAAAACATTTTACGGAAATGCCACAAGCACGAAAGTGCTATCGAAATTAACTATGGTTGGCTTAAGCGACGTGCTGAACTTTATGGAGGAGAGTACTTGTAGACATTTGTATAAAAAGGGAAAGCATTGAGACAAAGTTGCAAAGCCACTACCTGAAATATATTTACATTTATATATGAAAATCATGCTAAAACATGTCCATATATTTAAATATAATTTTTATTAATAAAATGTAAATGAATGTTTGTAAGTGTGACTTATATTGGGAAAGGTGATAAGGCATTTGTCGATCGGTAAAGGCGGGCAATCCCTATGTAGGAAAGCACTTTCTTTCCGTTGAACGTAAGCACTGGTAATCAGCTAGCGGCATAATACTAGGCCATCTTCATACGTGTTGTCACATGCACTTGCAAACTGCAATGTATCCGTGTGTACTGGCTTCGGGTGCGCAATATGCACGGGATCTTTCTCAAAAGTTAAGTAGGTAAGTAAACATTTACATTTTGTAAGCGGATAGCTGCTCACGGTGCCACAATGGAAGTACACGGAATAATTTGTTGCGTAGTAATTTGTAGGATAATGTACGCCCATTGTGTAACGGAGCTTGTTGTCCATATAGCATTGCTTGTGTAGTAGTACATACTTGAACGCAGTGAGGCGAATTGTTACTATGCGAAAATGAAGCGCTTACAACACAACGGGCACCATACCGAAGAGACCAGGTGCGCGGTTATTAATTTCGCTTTGGCGATGCTAAATGGATTAGAATTAGAAAGGTTGCACATCACTAACAACGTCCACAGCAAATCAAGACTTATGTATTATTGGGACTGTTTTGGTTGGATGTGACAACAGACATTCGAACCATATGCGCCTACTGTTGTCTGAGTTCCGAGTGTTCAAAGTGCTAATAACCCGCAAAGCGACAATACTGAAAATGTTTAGTGGCTTTCGGTCACGGCATAGAAAAGCTATGCTTAAGAACCGGAAGTGTAATAGACAGAACGCGGTCTAGGATTACGGACCTATCCATTAAATTAGCGGGCAAGTGGTGGGGCGCATGCAAGCATTTGAGTGGGCACTACTGCTTTGTAAGGAGGCATTATAAGGCCATGGGACATAGTGTGGCCCTGAAAAGGGCCGTCGGGTCGTTCACGAAGTAATTGGAAAGCAGAGGCAGGTAACAGTGCGAACTAACCAGGGGCATGCGAACGTCGTGGCGGGCAGTTGTTATACCTGAGTACAGGTTATGCCATATGCAGAGTGGGCTGGAAAGTACGGAAGCATGGGCAAGCACGGCTAAGCTGAAAAGTAATTGGTTGCAGCAGCACCACTCACCTGTAAACAAGGGTGAAACTGCGGTGCGGTGGACACCTAACAGCGTGTATCGTGCGAGCAAGAAGGTGAGCAAGAGGCGCGGTAGACCAGGCACTTCGAAATACACGTGAAGCAGGTCCCTGCACACTTACCTTCTCCCATACGTTCATTTACTGGAGCACTCATGGATAAAATATAAGGACGAGGGTTGTTGCAAGTAGCGAGAGTCATGGTGCTATATAGTTAGATATGCATGCCAACATGATGGGTGCTTAGTAAGCCTAAATAACTGCCTCAGATGTGGCATTATTGTCGGCACTCAAGGAGACTCCCCTGTTTGCCTCGCTGGCATGACCAGTGCACAGAGAAGTATTATAGGTTCCATAACAGAGGCGTCATGCTCGCAAATGAAACCGGTATCCATGTTGCCCTCCTTAGCGTAAGCATATGTATGTCCTACAGAGGTACATCCATATTGCCAGTAGCTCAACGCGCCTCCATGAACGGTGGCTACTTTGTCCATATACGGCCCAAGACGCTGATATCAATAGTACCACGAGGTAAACTAAAACTATTGGAGCCACATGCCTTCAAGACGTATTCGTAGTTATCCTATATTTGTCCCATAGCATCTGTTTCATTATGGCGACTAGCATAGCGGATATGGTTGGCACCACAGACGTTCGCGACCGGCGTTTATTGAGTCCAAGTTGGCAGAACAGCAGTGTCATCAGTACCGCTGCTGACAAAACATACTTCGAAGTTCGCACGTCCTTGTGAAAGTTGGTTACTGGGCCCATATAGGTCCTTTGGCAGCCGCATCACCATCGCTACTATGGAAGTAACAGCGGTCGGTTTCACATGCCTTTCTAAAGGGTCTATATAGGTCCTAAACCAGTGGCATCAAAATGGCCACTGGCAAAGTATGCACTATAGACACGGCGCACCTCCACCAGGGGTATTGATTAGGTTCATGTACATCCCATAGCGGACGACATTATCGCTACGAGCGAAGCCATTGACATGGGCTAAAGTAATGTTTCAAGAAGCACGCATGGAATGGGTTTTATCAATATCATTGGTACAAGGTTTAAGCGGGTCAAACGTAATTTCATTTTTTGGGTCGTGGTATGCACATGTTTGACGTCCCTATCGTTGCATGATCACAAAAATATGGCATAAGCACTGCAACATGTTAATGAAAGGGAAACATGCCATGCAATTCAAGGCGGACGTTTGTACCGAGTCCAAATATTCACGTCATTATGGGGAGAGGTTTCTGCGCTCTTGACTCACAACGCGCAAGCTTGGAAGAACGGTGTATTGGAAATGGGGCTACCAACACACAGGAAACTAATACGCATAGGTGTAACGCAAGGTTGGCTTACAGTTTCAAGAGGTACGCGGGTTGTGCACATCCTTGCAGTAAGCCTGGACCTTTCACAATATATATGGACAGGAGATGAGTATCTGGAAATAAAAAAGCCGTTGGACTTGGTAAGAAACACCTGAGCACCTCGCGCGGCCGTGCCACCTCGCAATCTGGGACTAGGGTGCATATGGGCGGGTGCAAGCTAGAAGAAAAACAGACCGCAAGCGCGGACCTTATGAGCAGACAATCTCACTTATTGTTGCTTTCCGAAATGAGGTGGTGTCCATTTCTGCCACACATCATTGCTGCTCTCCGCTAGTTTGCGGACAGGCGGAACATGTAGTTTTCATCAATAGACTAGACTAGGTTAGGCAGGATTACTGCAATGGTGTATGCAAGATGATGGTGGTCACCGATGTGCGTCAAGTACAGGGGTATCTGAAAGACGTAATAAAGTGTCACATGATAACCAATGTTTGACGGAATTGGCTACTCGAAGTACAGGGGCGAAATTCAGTAATGTTTTATGACGTTCAAATCAATCACCAATATTCCCGACCTTGCAGGTGAGCGTGTAAATCGCTTGTAACCCACAAAGCTTGAACTCCGAAAAATGGTTTGTATCCCGTGAAAAGAAGTGCATAACGCACGCCGAGACAGGATTGCACCACCAACCAAGGAAGTCTGGCGGCGCAAGTCTACCGACGGTCTAAAAGTCAGGTGTATATATGCAGTGCACCTACCTGCAGTGACGCGGACGACATGCGCAATAGATCATTGTGGGTGGATACCATTTGGCATCCAGTTGCATCCGAATCAATAGACGGATGTATGCGGTTCGATTGGCAGACTCGCTCAAAGCTTTGAAGTCGCGCGTGGCTATTACTCTTCAGTTTGTCAACAGTGCCTACACCCGAGAACCTGTACGCATGAATGCCGTTACTTCTACTTTGGCCTCAGGTAGGGACTCAGCTCTCTGCTTGGGAAGCCATATACAAGAACCTCGTGGGAACGATTATTCGCCATACCCGTAAATAAGCTACCGACGAGGCTGGTCGCTAGCACCGTGAGGTCAAGTCAGATCCCAAGGACGGTACAGGCTTCCGCCTAATGAGCTTCCCGTTGCATGAGCTGGTAAGCGAATAAGAGCTTCTGGTACTTCGACTTCTAAGTTGTATAGCACGTCCATGAAGAAGTCAGGAAATTTATTAATGAAGTTCCAAAAGGGACGAGTTTCGTCCCAACATAAATCTGGTGGACAACGCAACGAAATAATGCAGAGGAGAGTGCAAGGCTAGATAGAGAACTCAGTAGCAAAACAAACTGAAACAGCATCGCAGGAGGAATTCTGGCAGTTCAGGTGGGGGCGAATAAACTTCATCATCACTAAACACCTATTCGTCAAATGTGTACGCATGATATCAATTAGACCACCCTCAGCCCTATCGGGCTTCTATCACTCAACATAACTATTAGTTGTATGGATGAAACATAACACGGATCTGCGAGCGCGCAAAGCATACGTCGTCAATATAGTACTGGCTGAGTTGACGTACAAAAGCAACGCCACGTGCGCAACGATGGAAGGTACAGGCACACCATCATTATCACCATTATGCACGTTAGCACGACGTGAGGAACTCGTCAGATACTGTGACGCAATGCCTTAAAGAAAAACGTAAAAAGTGAAGCTGTGGTGCACGCAGCCACCACCTCGACGAAAGCTGACTTGCGCTTCAAGAATATGGCTTTCACAAGTGACACCCAGTCTGTGAAAGATGAGAAAGGCAAGCAGTTTGGAGGCGAGGAAGATCCGACTGATCCCTCTATGGTTGCGGCATTCTGAGCTTGAGCCTCGCTTGAAAATTGGGACTATGACGGAGCGGCTCCAGTTGGTTTGGATAGTTTTACTGATAGCTCGTATAAATCCTGCACAAGAGCAGGTCCCCCGGATTTGAAGAGGGCTGAAGGAAGATCATCTGCTACGCGGCTTTATTTGACTTCAACCGTGCGATCTCACTTTCTATTTCTGAGCGACGGGGTGGATCCAAAGGGACAGCCCAAGGAGCGGGGTGATTATTGGTCGGCGAGGAATCTAACAATTCAAACCGATTGAATTGCTTTGCAAAGTGCTCATCCAAACGTTCCATGCGTTTTGAAACGTTGTGGATTTGCTGTCCACCCTCGTCATGTGTAGTTTAACTAACCCCAGTTCTTCTGCTGCCCGTTTCCCCTATCAGAGGGTATAACTTACGATGGTTACCAAAGGCAGCGGACATTCCCGTCTCCGAAGCATGATGAGACCACCAGGATTCGCCGTCTCTTTCAAGCAAGCACGAAGCTTTCCCGGACATATTTGAGAGTCTCATTGTGTTTGCTTCCAGTCGAAAGACACGGGCGAACATCGATAAGTTCCAGAGACTGCAAAGCGACCCAATTTCTAGGTTGGCGATTAGATTTACCAAATGAGGATTTGTCTGCTGCTGGTAAGATCTGTTGAAAAGGAGCCAAGTGAGCTTCAACCGCATCCAGTGAGTGCTTGCTCAATGCGCTTGACGGCGTAGTTGGATAGGCATTCAGCAAAGCTGTTTTCGCCAGCTGACGGTTGTCAATGCCCTCACAACGTCCTTGCAGGCGGCCGCCAAAGCGCTTCTGCAGGTCAGCACACACAAGTGCATGGTCGGTGTCCACACCTGTGCTCCGAATCGAGCGACAGTTCTGGATGCATCCTCTCAAGCGGTACCTGAGAGCAATGTGATCGAGCTGCGTCCATAGCTGGCTTGAGGCTTCTGGGCGCCAAGTCACCCTCCGGCCGGTGCTGTGTCAGAAATTAGCGCTCGCAAGGAACAAGCGAGCATCTCCACACAAATGTAGTAACTGCTCACCGTTGTCATTACGGGTGCTTACACCAATTCGGCCGCTCAGCTGCAGTTCACCAGTGGATAGTTTTCCAACTTCAGCATTCAGATCCCAGCCAGCACCACGGTGCCCGAGCTTCTTCTGTGGCGAAGGAGCTCGTTCAGTTGAGGATATAAGTCGCTCATACCAATTCCCCGCTAGAGTTTGTGGGTGCACAGGCAGCGGGGGGCCAGCTTAATTGATCTTGAAATTGTTGCGCCCAACGAGCCATACGGCGCTCCATTTTGTGTATCAGCGCACCCGTGCTGTCTCTGTTTGTCTCACTGACGCCTAGTTTTCTGTGACCAGTAGGGCTGATTAGCTAGAAGAGCTTGCGGTAATTGCCTACTGCTCCTTCCTCCTCCATTGCTTGAGCCCTGCTGGTCCACCAGGCTTCCCTGTTAGCAAGTAGGCTCTCCTTTATTTCAAACCTAATAGCCCGTCTGGTCACATTGTCTTCAGAGCCATCCAAGAGCTTTCTGCTAGATTCCAACAGATTCACCGACCTCTCGGATATCCAGTGGCTGGTGCGATGACGATAGATAGTACCACAAGTAGATGCTGCTGCATCGTGCGTAGCTTGTCAACAGGGCTGGAATAACGCTACATATCCACATGAGTTGAAAGTAAAAGGTAAAATCCTATCAAAACAAGATAGGGAGAGCCAACAATTAGGGTTTGTAAACTGGGGGATAAAACTGAAGCTAGAGCGAGTCGGCAATAGTGAAAAGGCGTAAGCGAGGAATATGATGGGTAGGTTTGGGCAGTATCATACCAATCATTATCCACCATGTTTGATGCAGCAGCTAGGGCACCGTTGAGTATCCTCCGCGTTGGACAGCGTTTCTGAAAAGTGTTTGAAGAACTATTCATTGTACGGCTTGCGTAGGGTGCTGTCAGGTTGCCCAGGCCAAGACAAGAGAACGATTTGGGTTCGCAACCAAAGCCTTTGGTTCAAAAACCTGACCGCAAAACAGCGGGTTCGGAGTTGGCCCACAAGGAGTCCGTTTTAAGGAATAAGGAGCCTCCTCATTCCAACCCCAAACCTAGCGGCTGCATTTGTCTGGCACCTAACCATTGAACAATCTGGTATGAGTGGCTCTGAAGGTGCCAAACTCCACCCAGCATAGCTCAATGGATCTCAATGAGTTGCACCAGGGTAAGGTCCGGCCACGTTGCGCGGGCGCACACACCACGGTAGTGCGTAGCCCTAAACGCACACTTCAGTCTGCGTGACCTCGGTGGACAACCGTGTATCAGGGAATGCAAGAAAATTTTCACCGCAGTCGTCAACTAAGGCGTTTAATTGGCAGAGCTCGTTTCGCAGGATAAGCAAAGTACTGAGGATCACCCGTGTGTATTTGGTATACTGAGCAAGGGATCTTGCGTCAACGGAACAGGTTCTGGCAGGGAGGTAGTGCACCGCCGACTCACCACCCGAAAACCAACTAAGAGGTCTTTTCTGCTGCTTCACGATGGCTTCAATATCGCACAGCCAACCGCACTTTCAAAGTCTCCGTTAAATAGAGGCCTACGTGCAACATAACACCAGTGCCTTTGAGCTTAAAGACGATAAGTAGAAGCGCTTGGCGTACCTCTGGAGCGGACCGAGCAACACGAAACAGCCTTCTCAGTCGACAAGCTACGGAGTCTAATGCGTTTCCGCACAGTGACGCTGGAAGAGCCCAGCAGTAAAGTTGGTTAAAGCTTAGCTTGAAAAAACGAAGATAATCTAGCCTATGCTCCTTTAGAAGTGCAGCATGGCTTAGTGGCGATGCCGAAAATAACACTGCAATTAGTACAAGAGTTTGAGAAACTCAAAGTACTTATCAAATGATCTGCTGATGTTGGTTGGTTTGCATTAGCGTCGGATTTTTTGGACTCCAAATTCGTAAAAGAATCGACTTTGGATGACACAGCTGAAGTAGAAATAAAGGGGTATGGGGGCACGGTACATAACGGACATGGTAAATCCGCCTTGAGTTTTGCCCCTTTTTAACCTTCCTCCCCTTTATTTTGACAAGGGCAGAAGCCCAAGTGTCTCCCTGGCTAACAGACAAATCAAACATGGTATCTGAGGGTTATTTGCCAACAGTGTTGTTACTAAATTGTGTACTGGCAATAGACTGTGAGCAAACAGACTCCGGGTCAGACAAATTGTATCTTCCTTTGCCAACTGACTGAGACCTAAGAAGTCCAGAAACTTAACAAAGCAACCAAATTTCCCGCCCAGCAAACACAGCAGACATCAGGCATTCAAGAATCATCGGACTGCTAGTCACTGACGTACAAGGCTCAGTGCTACGCACACAGCAGGCAACACAACTGTGCAGTATGCTCTTGCTACCAGCCATACGTGCATGTTGCATCGCATGTAAACCAGTATAGTCGACTGGAAACCAATGGCAACAAATACCGCAATGCAAACTCCTGGTCAAGACTGTACCCGCTTTGAGATACTCAGTTTTGCCATATGTAAAAAACCAGTCATCGGAATGTGATGAAGCGGTATGACTGCACTCAGAACCATATCGACAGAATAATTAGAAAACCAAATAAATGTAAGAGATAAGCAATAGTTGTGAACCGGTTTACGGTAAACAGGTATGCAATCGACGAAAGAACCAGTACCAAATACCAAGCGTCTAGGTATGTATAAAAATAGACTCGGCGAAACGTAACGCGAGAAAAAAGTCAACATGAAATCCAAGCAATGGACGGCAGGTTTTGCGAAACAAAAGCTGCAAAACAAAAAAGAAACCGAGAGCAAGCAGACAACTTCTACAAAAATGATCAACTAACAAGAAATTTGAAGCAGTCAGTTCCCTACAGAAATTTGAAAAGCACGGTAAGAAGACGAAAACTGGTAGATGCATGCATTTCGTATTGTCTCCTAAGTACCATTAACAATAACCGGTATGCAATTATATACTTAAATATGCATGTGACCGAATAAGCATGAGGTGAAAAATGAATGACGGAAGTTCCCCCCTATGTCCACGGCAGTCTTAAGCTGATAAATAATTGCTTTTGAACACACAAGGCCGGCTTCATCCGGCTTATCGCAACGGCCTCGTCTAAACGGAGGAAGCGGGGATTAGGGTGACGTAATACAAGTGCGAACGCTGATCCGAGCTTTATCCGGTGACGCGTAGTCAGTAGGTGTTTACCTATTGAGGAAGCTGGCGGCTTGCGCAAGCACGGAACTTCATTGGGACAGAGAGGCTGGTCAACCTCACCTTGAACCCACCTTGGCACGTGTTCCTTTATTCGGGAAGTCAAAGACCGATTGGTTCTGCCTATGTAACTGTCTCCGCAGTTGCATACGAATTTGTATATACAGTGTGAATTGGCCCCTATCGGTTGAGCTTCCTTCGTTGGAGGCACCGGCAAGTTACAGGTTCTATTGATGACCACAACTTGAGCGGCACAGTGACTTCTCTGCGTAGCAGCGATTAGACTTTGCATGGGTTGCAATCCAGTAAAAACATCCTTGAATGGCAAATCGATATAGATCTTTCCTTGGCTGCCGCATGCACCAGATCTTTCGGGCCTCACTGTTGGCTGTCTCTCTATAAATCTACATGGATAACCATATGCCACAAGTGTTGTTGTAATTAACTCTAGCTCGTCGGCTAGACAATCAGCGGAGCAAATTCGTCTAGCTCGAATAATTAAAGTTCTAAGGGTCCGCTTGTACCGCACCGGTGTGAAGCTGGTGAAGTGCAGGTATTGGCCGGACCAGGTTGCTTTTCTTTAGATAGACCTTCTAATGAGCCCATCATCTCTGCGACTAAGGAGGATGTCTAAGAATGGCAGGCAGTTCTTCTGTTCCACTTCGCAGGTGACCCGCAAGTTGATGCGTGCGCAGTTGAGTTACTGCATCAACTGGACAATCTGCTGCTTCGATGAACAAAAGGCCAATATGTCATCAACATAAAGCTTATAGTGTGGCAACTGGGCTATTTGTGAATATGCCTCTTTCTATCATCAGCATGAAGAAATCTGCAAGTACAGGGCCTAGTGGGCTACCCATTGCCACACCATCGATTTGACTAAATGGGTGTTCTGAAAATGGAAGCCAACATTTGCTGTACACAGCAGTAAGGATTCCTTTAGAAATTCGGATGGAATTGGTAACAAATAACTAGAGTGCTCAGCTAGCTCACATATGTATTCAACAGTTTGTTGTAGTGGGGCGTTGGCGAATGGAGATTCCACATCCAAGGAACACATGCTCTTATCGGAGAGGTTGATGTCATCTAAGTCACCGATAAGTTGAAAAGAATCTTTAAGACTATATGGATGGGACAGTTGTCGTAGAAGCGAAAGTATTTTCACTAGCCAGCGAGCCAATTTATGCTGCAGCGCATTTACCATTGATGGAATCGGCCTAAGTGGCACTCCACTCTTGAGTGTCTTCGGTGACCCGTATAGCCGCGGGGTAGTGCTTCCACTTGGTATCAAACAATTATAGGTATCACTATCAATCACGCGATGAAGAAGAAGCATTTCAAGATGGGCAGCCATGCTAGCTTCAACGTCGGATACGTTCTTTATCCTATTAAGTCGTTCAAATTTACTCGTGTCGTTAAGTATGCTACTCATTTTCTGGGCGTACTCGGCCTTGTTCATGACCACCACTCCAGAGCCCTTATCCGGTTTCATCACAACTACGTTCTTAGTACGCAATTCACGCAGTGCCTGAAGGTGTCGGCCTGTACGTGCGCATTTTTCAGTTACTGACACAGTCTTAATTTCGTGGGCAATGTCGGTCAATTCGTTTCTAAGCCAAACAGCACTCTCAGGACTACATGGTTGAAGCTCCTTAATTTGAGCAAAAATGTTCTCAAACTGAACTTCTATAAACAACCCGTTCAGTCTTCTAGGAGGACTTTTGTAATCAAGCCCATATGACAATGCTTCTAACACCAAAGCGTCTAGTTTTACGTCTGATAAATTCACCACGTACGTACTGTGAGCACGAACGATTGGCTCCTCATCCTGGCCGTTCATAAGCGAGTTCTCCAAACGAGTATCCCGATTTCGCCTAATACGGTCGAGAGTGGATTCGCAAAAGTTAACGAACCCAACACGACAACACAAAGATAGATATCTACCACATGGAGTAGGCGGGCGTGAGTTTCCACTAAACTCAGAAGATTGGACTCGGCCGTCTCCAAGTGATCGGATGCCACACGTATGAGGATAGCCACTGATGGTTTGAGTTTATTTCTACGCAGCAGTGTGCGAACCGAGCGAGGGTATCTACGCAGGAGCATACATTTCCTAAGAAGGGATATTTCTGCACGTGCGCATACGGTCTTGAACCTCAGGCTGGCTACACGATGAAGAAATTTAATAGTTTTAGCGGGAATTCGTCGTTTGAGAAATTTAAAGCAGTTAGTTCCATTCAGAAATTTGAAAACAGGGTAAGAAGAATAAAACTGGTATATGCATGCATTTCGCAATGTCTTCTCAGTACCATTAACAATAACCGGTACGCATTTATAGAATTAAAGATGCGTGTGACCGATTATGCATGCTTATGCTCAGTTTGAGAATTTTTCCTCAATTTAAGGTGCTTCAAACATCCAGTCCTAAAAGTGTTGTTTGGTATAGAAACAAATTGACCAACATCGCCCAAGAAATAAGGACTGTGTCAGTAACTAAAAAATGCGCACGTACAGGCCGACACCTTCAGGCACTGCGAGAATTGCATACTAAGAACGTAGTTGTGATGAAAACAAGTGGAAGCACTACACCGCGGCTATACGGGTCACCGAAGACACTCAAGAGTGGAGTGCCACTTAGGCCGATTCCATCAATGGTAAATGCGCTGCAGCATAAATTGGCTCGCTGGCTAGTGAAAATACTTTCGCTTCTACGACAACTGTCCCATCCATATAGTCTTAAAGATTCTTTTCAACTTATCGGTGACTTAGATGACATCAACCTCTCCGATAAGAGCATGTGTTCCTTGGATGTGGAATCTCCATTCGCCAACGCCCCACTACAACAAACTGTTGAATACATATGTGAGCTAGCTGAGCACTCTAGTTATTTGTTACCAATTCCATCCGAATTTCTAAAGGAATCCTTACTGCTTTGTACAGCAAATGTTGGCTTCCACTTTCAGAACACCCCATATCGTCAAATCGATGGTGTGGCAATGGGTAGCCCACTAGGCCCTGTACTTGCAGATTTCTTCATGCTGATGATGGAAAGAGGCATATCCACAAATAGCCCAGTTGCCATACTACAAGCGTTATGTTGATGACATATTGGCCTTTTGTTCATCGAAGCAGCAGATTTTCCAGTTGGTGCGGCAACTCAACTGCGCACATATCAACTTGCGGGTCACCTGCGAAGTAGAACAGAAGAATTGTCTGCCATTCTTAGACATCCTCTTTAGTCGCAGCGATGATGGGCTCATTAGAAGGTCTATCTACAGAAAAGCAACTGGTCCGGCCAATACCTGCACCTCAACAGCTTCACACCAGTGCGGTACAAGCGGACCCTTGTTAGAACTTTAATTAGTCGAGCTAGACGAATTTGCTCCGCTGATTGTCTAGCCGAGGAGCTAGAGTTAATTACAACAACACTCGTGGCAAATGGTTATCCACGTAGATTTATAGAGAGACACAGCCAACAGCGAGGCCCGAAAGACTTGGTGCATACGGCAGCCAGGGGAAAGATCTATATCGATTTGTCATTCAAGGGTGACTTTACTGGATTGAAAACCACGAAACGTCTAATCTCTGCTACGCAGAGAAGTTGCCGTGCCGCTCAGGTTGTGGTCATCAATAGAACCTGTAACTTGCCGGTGCCTCCAACGAAGGAAGCTCAACCGATAGGGGCCAATTCACACTGCATATACAAATTCATATGCGACTGCGGGGACAGTTACATAGGCAGAACCAATCGGTCTTTGACTTCACGAATAAAGGAACACGTGCCAAGGTGGGTTCAACGTGAGATTGACCAGCATCCCTGTCCCAATGAAGTTTCGTGCTTGCGCAAGCCGCCAGCTTCCTCAATAGGTAAACACCTACTGACTACGCGTCACCGGATAGAGCTCGGATCAGCGTTCACACTTGTATTACGTCACCCTAATCCCCGCTACCTCCGTTTCGCTGAGGCCGTTGCGATAAGCCGGATGAAGCCGGCCCTGTGTGTTCAAACGCAATTAGTTATCAGCTTAAGACTGCCGTGGACATAGGGGTGGAACTTCCGTCATTCATTTTTCACCTCATGCTTATTCGGTCACACGCATATTTAAGTATATAATTGCATACCGGTTATCGTTAATGGTACTAAGGGGAAAATACGAAATGCATGCATCTACCAATGTTTTTCTTCTTATTGTGCTTTTCGAACTCACAATTTTCTAAGTAAATTCTTCTTTTGCAAGTGAATAATGTTGCGTGAACGGCGGGTATCTGGTATACTCTATTTTTCAAAATACGGGTAACCAATAAAGGTTTTGGATACCTTAAATGCTCAATACAAAAGATACTGGGTCAAACTACGCTTTGGCTCAACCTGCATCTCCGTTTTTGTTCCAGTAATCAAAGAAGAGCTCCAAATATATCTGCATGATAATCGGTTCTTGCGTTTATACTATAAAAAGAAAGAATAGCAGTAAGTTCGCTGCATGTTTATGTGTTTGCAGACGCTTCTTTCGTGTGGTTAGATGGTGAAGTGGGTATGCTGCTCTAGTTTTACCCATAGCGGAGCTGTTCACCCACTTCTTCTCGCAAGGTAAATTTCCCAATGATTGGAAATGTGGGGCTATTACCCCAATCTACCAAGGCGGTACTCACGGAGGTTCGGCCAATTACAGACCAATAACTCTCCTATCTACGATTTCCAACGTGATAGCATCGATCGTCGCAGACGCTTTAATAGACTACATTGAGGCCCAGAAACTGCTCACTGATTGCCAGCGCGGTTTCCGGCGCCAGCGATCATGCCTGAGTAGCCTGCTACTTACAAGGGACAGCAGGACAACGACTGCCGACTCTGGCCTAGAGACGCATGTTATATTCCTGGATTTCGCCAAAGCCTTCGACAAAGTCGACCAAAGATTCTACTGCAGAAACGGTTGTCTTACGGCGTTTCAAGGGCCTTAATGGACTGGCTCCGTAACTACCTGCAAACCGTACCTTCCAATTACGCGTCGATGGAGCGCTGTCTCCCCGCATCCTTGCCACAGGTGGAGTTCCCCAGAGGTCTGTTCTCGGACCGCACCTCTTCCTAGCCTTCATTGCCGACGTCACACTGCAAGCGGAGTCTTCGCTGCTGCTATACGCGGATGACGCGAAGCTGTTGCGCATAATTAACCTTCCGGACGAGGCCCACACACTTCTGATGGATCTCGACCGTCTACATCAGTGGTCCAAAAAAAAAACCTTCCATTTAACTCTTCGAAATGTCGCGTCCTTTTTACCCGCTCTTCCGCTTTTTCTCATGTATATTACCTGGATGCCTCTATCCACCAGATCTCTTCAGCCGAAAGAGACTTGGGTAACATTACCCAGACGAGTCTTCCTGTCGGAAAGCAGCAGCTGCTGCTAACCGCACGGCGGGATTGCTGAAACGAGCCTTCAGTCAAATTGACCCCGGCAACCACCGCCTCCCCCTCAATCCCACTTGGCGTTTGCTATTCAGGTTTGGAGCCCTTGGTAGTTGAAGGACCAACGCATACTCGAGGCCCCACAACGTCGAGCAACCAAACTG
This sequence comes from Dicrocoelium dendriticum, assembly GCA_944474145.2. NCBI lineage: Eukaryota > Metazoa > Platyhelminthes > Trematoda > Plagiorchiida > Dicrocoeliidae > Dicrocoelium > Dicrocoelium dendriticum. Next base: position 226,469,265 of record OX104063.1, read on the forward strand.
GTCCGAAGTCTCATGCACCCAGATTATCCACAACGACTTCAGTGCCTGGGCGTCTACTCGCTTAATTACCGACGTCTACGGGGTGACCTTATCCTTGTATTCATGATCTTATCCAACCCTGGACATCCCTGTTGCCACCTACTCACACTGCACTCATCGGGCTCCCACCTAAGTGGCTACCCACTGAGGCTCACGCATCAGCACAGTTGGCTGAACTGCAGACGACGCTACTACGCTTTGCAAACCTGCTACCATGGAATGTTCTGCCTGCCGATTTAGTCTTGGCACCTACTGTGGCGGACTTTAAGACCCGCCTGGACTGTCATCTGGCCGAGGTACGCAGCCATACTCCCTAATATAACGACCCTCTACTGAGTGGAATTTCTTTCGTTGCTTTCTTCTACCTATTTCCTTTCTAAAGCAGTTTCGGGGGCTTGGTGGGATGTCACGCTTTAAGCTGGCGTGCACTCAGTTTAAATGCCGCGTAAGCCCGATGAAGATACAGCTAACACGCGAGTACAACCCGCTATAAGATTGCTTGGCCTTTCATTGGACATGATCCGAACCCTTTTTACCCTATGGGTCATGTGAAGCTCGAGCTTTTATTCCCATTAAATACAATGTTCCATTGTTCCAATGTTCCAATGGTCAGACTTCTTTTAATGCCCTCTATTGTTTGCGGGAATAACCTCAAAACAAGGCTTATAACGAGGCTTTTTCCACGTGGCTCTGCGACAGGACAATGGAAGCGTTTGATGGTTAGTCAAAAACTCTCGTCATGCTGATAGCGATCCTATAACTGCTGGGCCTGTGTTAAATGTTCACCCTGCCAGTAAGGTAGAAACTTACAAGTCAATTTTGTGGGCAAGAATAGTCAACACTTGTCGCCTGTAGAATTACGTCGCAGCCGCTAGTTGAAATTTCTTCATTTGATCCTCCATGTCAGCAAGTTTGAAAGAAAAGGAACGCAAGCAATGCTAAACTATAGCCATAAGCTGGCCACCAGTGGCACAGCAAAATGTGTGCATTCAAGCTGGCAAAGCTACCCGATTAGCCGCGTGGAGGAGATTGGAATTGCATGGAGGTGTATACTTTGTAGTCCGCTTATCCTGAAAATTGATGTTTGAATGCACCAATATGATGGTTATCATTGGTAACCGATGGCACCAAAATGAGCCACGTGAATAAATGAGGACGATGAGTTACAATCTAGTGGGTGAAAACCACGCGATTGCATTTTTCTTTCCTTTGAACAGGAAGCAATAAACTGGTATTTATCTGTGGGTTGGGGTAGCTTATTGACCATCAAAATGACTATCTATTCATTGAAGCATACCGGTAGCATCCTTTTTGCATGGAAAAGAAGATTCTGATCGATATGCTGGAAATTGCTGCGGCTGTGTTACGATACATAGGAGGGTACTGGAGGGTGAGAGGTAACAGTGAAATGTCAAGTAATGAAAGTAGTACACCAGCTGTTTAGACACAGATAGATATACCGGTTCACGATGTCTCTTCCGCTCTCTACTGCTCAACGAACTCAAGGATTAATTGCACTAGTAGTTGGAAAATTAACCGTCATCCTGAGCCGAATACATGGAGCTATCTGTAAATGTAAAGGTAATGGATGCTGTACGAGAGGTAAGATTCAGATTCAGATGGACTGGAACGATAGGAAAATCCCTTGAGTGTTCCTTCTTGAGCGGATCGTTGAGCCAGGAAATGTTGACGTGCTAGGAGGTCTTGATAGATCTAAAACGTAACACCCGAAACACACCCTGGTCAACCAATTACTGCCCACGTTCCCTGCACTAGCAGTCCCTGCTGTGTAGGTTACGTGAAGTAAGAAAGAAGCAGAAAGTAAATGGAGGGTAAAGGGGAATGACAGTAATTTAAATGAAGGATAACACCAAAGAGTGAAGAGAATGACAGAATAAGAACTAAAAGTTTGAAGATGGATATTGTCAGGAGAAGGGAAAGGTTTCGTGTTGCCACCCAAGAGCGTCTAACTGACGCTCGAAACCCTTAACCGTAGGTTCCCTGACTACACTTTCTGGAAGCGAGTTCCAGCGCTCGATAACTACGCGATAACCGAGTTTCCGCCCTGATCCGGTCAGAACGCGGCTTGTGTAGCTTCATGGGATGACCGCGAAGACAAGGCAACGTAGCCGGACTAAATAGCCAGCTCAAGTCCGGTCCAACCTTCCCTGTTAAAATGCGGTAAGTAAGAATTAGGTCCACTCAACGGTACATGGATGCCCAAGTACCGTCTATTTCGCATTTAGTGTTTGCCAATTCACTAGACATCGTAGGTGACATCACTTACAGCTCTCCCTTGTATGCTAGTGATCATGTTTGTTTATCGATTAGGTGTAGTCTGACCAGGCGTCACCAGAGCATGGCTAAGCGATTTCCAAACATACGGCGTGCTAACTATCAGGCAATCGGTGGTGGATACGGTTCAGGCGGCCTGGGATAAAGTTAAGTCCTATCTCACGGAAGCTTCTACTCACAACATCCCGCTTGCGAGGTGAAAGGAGACAGGAGCGCGCCTGTCGTGGGTGGATACCACTAGCAAGTACCCGCTCCAGAAGCGTTCCAGGTGCTGGAGTACCTACCGTGCGGCTCCAACAACTAGCGCCTATTATATATACCGTGAGGCCATAACTAGGTGTAAACAAAAACTTAAAGAAAGCTGGGCTGTTGTACGTAAAATAATTGGCTGATGGAGCTTCGGAAAAGCAGAGGTTCTTGGCGTATATTAGGATAAGTTTGGTAGGCTCGGCAGCACTTAGAGCACTTCCTGAGCAGGTATTTACTGGTACGATCTATCCAAGTGGACTGCGCCCGTGTCCTCCGTATCTTAATGTGGTTAGCGTAGTGGACTTCAGGTTGGTTAAAGTTACCAGGTATTAAATAGACACCTATTGAGAACCTCAGTAAGAATGTACTCCATACCCTCCCGAAAAATGCTTCCAGGACTTTGATATGCCAATACAATTGTAAAGGGAGTAGAGGAATTGCAAGCAGCTGTCCGTAGGGTCTCCCTAGTTATGCAAAGCTGACCTTTGCGCACATGTTTAGTGTACTGAAAACTATGCAAGTTCATAGTCATCTGAAGTATGTGATAACTAAATAAATAAATAAATAAAACTTTTATTCTCGAGGAGGAGAGGCACACCTTTACAGGCATGATCGTTTTGACAAAACAATGCGTGATCAAGAATTTACAAAAATCCGTTATGTTTGCCATAACAGTGCTTGTTTGTGCAGGGGGAATGTAAATATGTAATTGTGTGTGCGTTTGTGTAGCTGTGTAATTTGCACTTGTAACTGTGCTGCCCCATTCTTGAATGTTTGCTATCATCAGCAATGTACGAGTAGATTGGTGTCCGTGGGTTGGAAAGAATTACCCCTATATCCATTGGGCAGTGACTTTATTTTGTGGCGAGCCACGACAGTCACGTCACAGTGATGTTAAGCAGACATTTGTGGCTTTTTATAGAGAACGCTCGCTAGGCGAAAGAACGCCTGCTATGTTGGCAAGTTAGATAGCTATGGACCACGAGGCACCACAAGCCAAGTGAATGACATTCAGGATGACGCGCCGATGAGCCAGAGAGCAGGATGGAACCGGAACTTTGGAAGCTTAAGTGCAAGGCGGATTCACAAGGTACACAGGTCTCTCAGCACTATCACTAAGAATGTAGGTCCCGGAGCCTGTATACGTATCAGCAAAGACCTAGTGCACTGGCGATATAGTATTCTACATAGGTATCGTAGCGCTATCACCAAGAATGTACGTCTCGGAGCCTCTATACATATCAGCACAGACCTGTTGCACTGCGCTGTTGCATTGAAAGAGCACCAAAAATGTCCATCAGGAGGAAGCTGTGGCTAGATGTTTAACAGCACTGGGACGATGCGGATATGATTCCATGCATATAATAACCGCACTGTCAAGGATCGCATGTGCAAAGATAACATTTCCGGGAACCTTGTCGTTTAGATCCATTCAAAGTGCTCATGCAAATGTGCCGGACACAATATATGCGTCACGTCAACACAGCGTATCACTAAGGAGTGGGGTAAAAGTAATGTACCTAAAGGAAAGGATTGTGAACGAGGAATGCATGGACTATGAGACCCAGTCAAACAGCAACTTGGCCATTCCTACGAGGATTACAGAGTCACCGTCCGATTTATTTGCCGAATGTTCCAATCATTGCCGTCAACCAAGCATTTGCGTAGGGTTGGCAAGGGGGAAGCACACAGAAACGAAACAGGAGGTGGCCCTAAGAAGGGCCAAGTTTGCGTTCTCACATTCTGGCCTTTAAGTAGTTAACTAAAGTCGTAATCATCGGCTGCAGTGGTTTAATGGCAATGGCACAAGCCTTGCTCTCTGGCAAGGAAAGCATGAAAGTTCTCCTTAAAACGGTTGTCCTTACAGTAAACGGTTCATTTGCCGTGGAATCCTGATCTACACTGAGGAGGATGCAGGTAACACTACAGTATGACATACTCAAACGCAGGTTTGCAGATAGGCTGCAGCTCCCCCGAGGTTTTCGTGTCATTTGGTAAGCGCATGGGCATAGCGGGTGCGTTGTCCATACTGTGTAACACGTATGCATAGCTGCAACAGGGTATCGCGTCACAAACATCCGAAGTGTTTGAGCGGAGGTGAAAAGCTATTTAAAAGCGCTTGTCTTCGTAGGCCAGGGAAGTAGGTGGGGTAGATGATATCGTTATATTCGGAGAGGGTGCACGGCGCAAAGCTGAAACTAAATTACTTGATTCCAACTCACGTAGGTTACCGCTATGTGATGGCTTCTTGGTAAGTGTAACTGCTGCTATGTCACCGGAGCAAACTTCGCAACCGTCGGTTCTGTTCTCCACCAAGTATTTGCGGTGGTATAGTAGCTGGTTGTGCACGCAAAGAACGCCCGTACCTGCAACCGGTTCACCGCAAGCAAAGCAAAATGTAGTCAACGTACCGGCTTCGTGCCACCGTGATTGCTTACGCGATGGTTGGCAGTGTGGCTTATCACTTAAGACGTACGCACTTGGTGCTACGTCTATAAGCACATCTGTTTGCTTAATGTGGCTATCGATGCACCCTGAAACCGCGCTGTGGTTCACGTTTTCCAGGCACTTAAGCCGAGCAAGCGGTTTTGCTACTTTGGAATTCGGCTGCCTTAAGTTGGCTACCTTTAGAGTCCGAACCAACATGCAATCCTCCGGCGTGTGGTAATCAGCTAACCAACGACGACGGATAGGTAAGTTTTCTTAAAAGAGAGTGAAAAATTCGCTGTTTTACCCGCTGGATGTTGCTTTCCATATATAACATCAATAAATTGACGCGCGGTAGCCACATGCGTCCGTAAAATGCGCAGGTGCACGTGACATTTACGCAGTCAATGTCATATCGATGGTGTTGAGCTTGCACAACAAACTGTGGAAGTAGAAACATACAATATGGCATACCAGTCCCGCTCCAGTATCTGAGCACAAGGCACCGAACTTCGGTGTTGCCAGATGACGCATAATCGGGGTGCCAGCGTACGTTGTTAGACGGCCTATTAGCATCTGCAAGTAGGCGTTACTTTTATCTTTAAACACCTGGTATCTGTCACAGAAGTATGTACACTGCACTTGAAATTCATTCATTAGAACCTCAGACAGCTTCCACATTTTACTCACAGCCACAGCAAGGCGGTTGGAAGCATGGATTATTTTCTTCAATCTGTTATTGGCATTCTCGCCAAGGTTGTTCGTGGTGTTCCCAAAATGCACCAAACCCGCTTGAACGTAGTTCGTCCACGACCGCTTGATGAACATCCAGTTGGGTGTTAGGTACCGTACAAACTGTAACTCCGTCTTCTGAATAGGTTAAGATCCCGCTGGAACCTAGAACAGTGTGAATGTCGGAAAAGTAGTATACTCGGTCTCCGTAACAATTGCAGCCATCCGGTGAAATAAATAACGTATGCGATAGCTATTAGTCTACAGAACGGATTAAACCAATTCCCTTAACTCACGTGCTTTCGAACGGTCTCCCAGATATGAAAGTAGCCCAGCAGAAGGTCACACTGGAATACCGCTTGTGTTGCACGCATTTGAGCAGCCATTTTATCCATATCAAAAGTTCGTACAGAGAAGTCATTACCCATGGCACCACGAAGCAAACCAAATAATGTCACTAACGATGTGAACGTTTCCTTACGCACAACTCCTTAAAAAACTGGTCAGCTGTAACCTATGCTGTCTGTTACCAAGATTTGGTACAACTTGAACCTGCAGAGAAATTTAACGACGATGGTCCTACGTACCCAAGGCGGTTTTTACTATGCTTTGCATCTACGCACACAACAAGTGGCAATCGCCGAAACCTTTAAACTTGCTGATTACGAGCAAAGCACATATGCGGAAGTAAGCCTTTTTCGGAAATGGTTTGTACGAAACCAACCTGTACCATGCTCTGAAGGGCCTGTCGCAAATTGACTAGCAATAATAACGTGACATTTCACCTACATGACAGGGCGAACGCACCCTGCGACGCTCATTACGGACGTCATCGCTTGTGACGTGTTTCCAGACTGCATTCTCGATGTATTGCATTATGTCGCATGTAGGGGTGTTGTATCGAAATAAATCAGCAGATTGATTGCATTCCTCCTCAGTAAGTCGCCGGTTTAGAGGGTGCCTTTCGAAAAGAGGGCGGTTGCATGGATGGTTGCGGGAGAGCTGGAACGTTAGCACCTTCAACTTACGGCCATCCCGAGCAACATTGACTCGAGCACTGCAATCGGTGTCCCGAGAACTGAATTAAACGGTAAAATCATTATAAACCAAACACCAGACTCGCCGTATTCCTTTGCTCCTTGTTTTGAGGCACTTACAGCGCACGCATTTATAAACAATGCGATCATACCTCACGCTATGATACCTGCTCCTTTTGCTACTACAGCAAACGAAATTTACGTTGTTGCGATGCATAAATGAGGTAAACAGCGAATAGAATCAGCAAAGCAATGAAACGAATGTCCAAGAAAGATGCTCCTGAAGTCAGCCTCTATGGTTGCAATTCGAAATAACAGCCAAAGACGGCCTATTTCATTAGACCTTCCTTAAAGTAACAACTGACCACATTTGCAGAGGAATCAGCCGCTTTTTTGGAAAAAATTGACATACTCGTGTTTTATGTTGTAAAATTTATGCATCTTATTTTTATTGCCCAGCTTCCTTGCGGTCCTATGGTTGTCACTACGAGGCACCTAGCCATATCGTCCGCCATGATTACCGCTTATAACGGGGCGCCACAGCAATTTATTGCGCATAGTTATCTGCTCGAACAACCGAGAATTTATATTTACCATCCATTTACATCATCACTAGACGTATTTGCCACGCACATCTTCCTTTTTACATTTTTACCTTCACTGTCAGCCTAATCAACCTTTAGCCTAGCGGGACCGTCGAGACTTCCACTGGCGCAAATTTGAATACGGGCTGTTGTCCATTAGGACAACCGGCTTCTGAGTTCTTTAAATGTATGGGTTTTATTGGGGTAATTTGTTGTGAAGGTGTTTATAATTAGGTCAGGAACTGCAAAAAACTAAAAATTGTACGGCAGCATGCTTAATTGCAGTTGTATAAAAATGGAACTGTTAATATATAACGGCACGCAGGTGGTTCAAAAAGGAACAGAATCTAAAAAAGCGCTCAGTGCCGGCCGCGCTATGTCTCCATAAAATGAACGAAGTGGCAGCATGTATGGTAAATTTTCCAAAATATGCGAGTGTCGATGTATGGCATATGGTTTGTAAGTAAAGATTTGTTTGCAGTGGAGGTTACCTGTGGAAGTCATAAACGTGTAATGGAAATGGTGACCAAAATAATTATGGATTGTTTGATATTTGATGCGCGTGTGCAAATATGTCTCCTGCTCGTAAATGATATATATATGTATATCTATAAATGATTGTAAATAGGTAAAGAACCCCTGTTCCTCCTGACAGGTCTTGAGATCCGAAATGAGTAATCATGAAATTAGATGGTTATGTACCATTACTTCGTGAAAAATGATTTAACGTGAATCAAAATCATGTAATTTAGCACACTTAGCAGGAAAAGTATGATGCCCACAATAACAAACAGCTGCAGTCCCCACTATTAAATATAACATTCTTCCGGGTCCAAAATTGTCCCCCATAAAACCATTCGTAATGAAACACCATGTTTCTTTCAGTCGACGAAACATTGAGGAAATCACTTCAATCACCCATTCTACATGTAGTATGCATGAAACTTGCAGGAGTACATAGATTTTCAGAGAGCAATAATTGACGTACGCATTTCTGACTTATGAACATACCATTGTTACTTACTACCTTCATTGACCTATATTTGCATACATATATAGGCATATACGCTATATATATAGTACCTATATACCTATACATGTATACATATATAGGTTAATGAAGGTGGCAAGAAATAACGGTATGTTTTTAAGCAAGGTGTGCATACGTGAATTAATCTTTGTGTGCAAATCCATATACTCCTGCATGTTCGATGCGTAATACATGTAAAAGGGGCGATTGGAGACATTTCGGCAATGTTATGTTGCCTAAAAGAAAAATCGTGTTTAATTACAAATGGTTTTATGGCATACGACTGTGGACTCGGAGGAATGTTATATTTAATAGAAGGGACTGCAGCTGCATGCTATTGTAATCATCGTACTCTTTCTACTAGGTGGGCTAAATGGAAGGACTTTGATTCAGGCAAGATGATTTCAAACAAAATAATGCTATGTACGCATGGAAGTCGAGGATTACTCATTTCGGATCTTAAGAGGATTTTAGGGAAATAGAGGTTTTATAAACATATAAAATCGTTTAAAGTATGTTGCCTCGGGAAGGGTAACGGAGTTATGCTGTTGGATGCGGTAAAGTACTGAAGATGGAATTCGCTAAAGATTACCGTGCTAGATAAATAAGACATGATGTCCTGTGTTCATTAATCTTACCTGAAGGTGCATCCGGTTTTACGTTACTTATTAACGCCGCATTGTAACTATAAATTAACCGCTGCTGAGTAGACTAACAAGAGGTACTGAGTAGGAAGTGAATGTTTGGAGCAACGGATTAGTAGCAGAAAGGGAAGCGATGCACATGACGACGTTGTACTGATATACGCCATAGCTGTAAGGTGGGGTATGATTGTATCAGGTGAGCAGAGGGGCGCTCAAACCATATGCAAAATTCTCGGCTTTGTGGGGAGCGATGGGAACGCTGCTCACCCAGCAAGCGAGAATATTGAAAATTGGTTCATCATGTATTATTACGGTAAGAATTTAGGGCGCTACGAGGTAAACATGCCAAGGCTCAGTGACATAGAGAAACAAGGTTTACGAAGAATGTAGGGCTACAGCGGCGTGTTTATCGTTAAAAATGGCCGCATAAGGTGAACTTACCACGTTCTTAAGGGATGAGCATGTTGCTCGCATTGATTGCAGTGTTTCGTCACACGTCAAGATGTAGGAATTGGCCCATATGTTGTCTGAAGATTACGGAACCACCCACTGAACCTTGTGAGCTTGTAGTCCACCGCTAGGAAAGTGCAGACTTTGCACGCTGTCTATGCGATATGGAACGACAAGCACAGTGAGAGATGGGCCTGAAAAAAGCCGTTGCTCCGTTCTGTAAGGAATGTAAAATGTAGACGAAAGTGGAAAACGAAAGGAGACCGGATTTGGTGCTACGACAGGAGACGACTGATGCACGCAAGTCACAGGGTGATCAAGGGCGGTAACGTGGACGGCGGATTGCGGCGCATGTATACTGTGTCTCTGAAAAGGATGTCATCATTGAAATTTGATGTTACCTTTGTCTTACATTCACTATCCCCTGACATAGAGGTACGAGTCAGCGGGAGGAGGGTCAGAGGCAGCGACAACCTAAATGTTGTGGACGGCGAATATGTACTTTGGCTATGAAAGGGACGTCACGATTGAAATGCAAACTTACCTTTGTACATGTATCACTTATGAAGGCTCAAGTGGGGCGAATACGTAGGAAAATAGCCAGAGGCAGGGTGTATTTGACGACGGCGCATGTCATTTTGTCTGTAAAAGGGCTGTCGTTAATGAAGTGAAAGGATACCTGTAACTAGGTTCCACCGGTGCATCGTATTACGGAGGCTGCCCGTTTGAAGAACCTGTGCGTATGCTACAGACACGCGTTTCCAATGTCGTAACATTCGCCCATAAACGTCGCTGAAAAGCGAGCAGGGCAATGATAACAGCGGTACCCTTAAGAATCTTTTCAGCAAACAGATACAATGCGTTTAACGCATTCCAGCAACATTGCTGCGCTTTCTATGCATGCATACAAACAGAATATACAGGTACGGGCATCCTTCTGGTAGCACCTGTCAAGTATCCCTCTAGTACTCCTTCGCAGTTATAACTTTCCGACGAATAAACGATGTCGCCGTTTCCGTCTGAAACACTTTCAGATCATCACTCATCGATGCGAAGTCCAGATAAGGACCCTTGGGTATACGTCGGAATACAAACGAGTCATTCAACATGGCTGCTACGCTTAAAGCGGGAATATGATTAAACACCGTAACGCGTTTAAACCACTTAGTCTATTGATTCCGAACCCAACTCTTAACGTTTCAACAAACACCCTAACTTGATAACAAACATTCATATGCGTCCGATGGGCTACAGTTCGCATCCAACCACATCCAACAGTTTGTACTGAGATCACACTGTCGAAAGATAATTAATCGCAAGTGACAGATCCGACGCTCCGTAGGCTAGACCGCGAGGTAGTTGCAGCACCGTTACCCCGCAAAAGCTAGTGCGCAATAAATAGTTCAGTGTCATTTTATGGCATGATTCCCTGCTATCTTTCGGCCTTTGCAGTTTTATTCAATTCTGTGCAAATATAATATAGCATTTGTTTAAATGTGTCAGAAGCCAGATACGCACCGTTATTTCGCAAACTTAGTGTCAATAAATAGTTCATGGCCACTTTATGGCATAATTCCCGACTATCTTTCCTACATTGTAGTTTTATTTAATTCTGTGCAAATGTGATATTGCGATTGTTTAAATATGTCGGAAACAACCTACGCGGCAAGAACAGTATTTTAGAATCCGTACGCCATGGAGTCTGATTTCCGGAGAAGGTTCCTTGGACGTTCTTTTGACATTTTTGATGAATTTAATAGTTTGTGTTCAGACTTTGTGCTTCTTCATTACCTCAAATTCGTATGCTACAGCAGCAGAAAGTGTAACGTGTCATGACAGGGTCATTTATCGATGTGTCCGCAGTGCGCGTCGCAAGTCAACAAGTACAGGAAGGAGACGTGTTTAGTAGGATTTTGCTTTTATTATTATATTCTATTATTCTGACAGACCATGAGTTCTTTCAGTGATGAGAGTACCACCGATCCGAGTACAAATCAACGAACCGTACCCCATCATATTGCACGTGCACTTGATACTGGTAATCTTTCTCTTTACCTTTCATCGATAGGTTGTCGAAAGGGAACCGTCGAGTTCCCCTCAACCAGAGGTATTATGCAGAGTGGGGTGCCAAAGTGAGTTATTCGGTGCAATTTAAAATCCCATTTTCACTTTATTGTAGCGTCGACGTGGATGCTAGCCCAAAAAAGAAACGCTGAGAAAGAAGAAACTTGTTCAGATAAAAGCTCTCATTCAATTACCGGACATTAGGCTATACGTTAGCACTACTATTATAATTTAGCCGATGAATACGAATTTGTGTAATGATACCATGCATGGGACATGCGCGTCCCAGGCACGAATATGCTAAACTACGCTAAGCCTATTCTCGCTGCTTGCTGTTAAATAAAACTCACCGTTGTTATTGCGGTTTCTGAGCGCCTTTGGTATTAAAGCAGTTATAACAATCTACTGCATTATCGGCACCTTGGCTGCCAGTGTAATAGGACCCAGGTGGGTTGTCAAAGCACACGGGTACAAGGCTCGCGCTCGTTGGATGTAGGCATCATCAGTAGCACATTTGGTGTCAACGTAATAGGACCCAGGTGGGTTGTAATTGCACACGGCTTCAAGGCTCGAGCTTGTTGTATATTGGCTCCAGCAGTGGCACATATGGTGCCAATGTACTAGGACTCAAGTGGGTTGTAATAGCACACGGCTCCAAGGCTTGTGGTCTTAGGGTAGCGGCTCCATCAGTGGCACATTTGGTGTCAACGTAATAGGACCCAGTTAGGTTGTAATGGCTTACGGCTCGAAGACTCGTGGTCGTGGTATATAAGCTCCATCAGTGGCACATTTGGTGCCAATGTAATAAGATCCAGGTGGGTTGTAATGGCGCGCGGCTCTAAGGCTCGCGCTTGTTGTATTTAGGCACCAACAGTGGCGCATTTATTGCCGAGGTAACTGGACCCAAGTGCGTTGTAATATCATTTGATTCCGAGGATTGTGCTTGTAGTATAAAGGTTCCGACAGCAGCGCACTCATGGTATATGGTGATATAGCATCAGATAAAGTGTACTGGTTGACTAAATGTCATCCTAATTTAGCTTCGTTTGGACGGGGTTCGGTTATTCACAATAATTTAGGGTTCGGCTTTACGGCTACTGTATTGCATAATTACAATTAGTAGGTAGTTTTCCGCTAAATGTTTACGATATTTTACCCATGAACCTTCCGTTTCTGAATTTCAGGGTGCTTTGGAAAATATTTTGGGTGAAGAAGATGTCGTCCATAAGGTGTACATTTCAACTGCTGAGGGCCAAAAATTCTGGTCTTGTAGGGCGTTACAACTCTCACATGACGGCACACGTTTCCGCTGCCCTCGCGGAAGGGATGCATATTCCTTCAACGTTACGCAGTAATCGCTTACGGACTTGTAAGTACGTACTACCACAGTGACAAATTATTCGTCTCACATGGTGCTCTAAATATCAATTGCGCTGACAGAAATTACGGTTAAAAAGAAAGATTTTACGCAATAAACAGCGCCGATAATGATTTAAAACATTGGTTAACAACATCCATGGATATATTAAGACATTTATCTTCATCTCTTTTTGCTTCTCGGCGCGTGGCCAAAAGCAAGATTCAGTGGAAGTGCTCGCTGTCCATATGTATGGATAAAATGATAATTCATAGGTACCATAATTCTGCATAAGACTTGTGATTTCACAAATGTTCGCTGGTAAAAAAGCCACTTAACTATGTCAGATATGATGCATAAACTGCTGCGAAACTCACAAACCCCTATTGTTACATATTTTATTATATTATTATTGCCTTTCACATTAAATTTCCGAAGCTAAAATCTCGGTACAATAGGAGACTAATTAAGTAGTCCAGGACGAGACTATCGGTACACGGTAACTATTTTTAATAAATGGGTTCAGCAATAGTATGCTTATATTCTATAACTTGTAGTGAATAATTTCTAATTTAGTTCCCAATATTCCGTTAGTGGTACTCATGTTTAAGGCAAATATAGTTGCATGCATTACGCACTTGGATGTTTCACCATCGATACATAGAGACATAGGAACGGGAGTAGAATATTGACACTTTAGCCACACAGCGTGCACAGCTGATTGACTGGGCACTAGTTTGATTTCATTGCAAAACGGTGTTGCTGCACATCTAGTATGTGTTCAGTTTTGCGTCCAACAACCTCCAGACAGGACGTCGAGAAAACGCCTAAAAGATAACCCACGGACTATTAACTGACGCATGTGCCGAAAAGCTTGTCAAAAAGGTTAGATTGTAGGGTAAAACTGGCATAAATCCAATGTTGTTAACGGACTTCCAAAGCTGGGAATTAGTTAAATACTGCATCCACGAAAACAGGCGAACTAAATTTGACTTTTAGCATTACAATGCGCACGCTGTGTAGTACTGGACATACGAGAGCGGATATTTTTGTCTTATTAATTTAGCCAATTGGTAGCATTTCGTTAACCGTATTTACAAGCATTCGAATCGGCGGCAAGCGGTTGATAGCTTCTTTGCACACTAAAACACGTTTTTGTAGGTATACCAGATTAGGATGACGGAGACAAAAGGTTAATTGTTTCACTCCAGGCTGACCAATCAACCAACGTCCCCATCTTATAAGTACCCTGCTAGGTCTGCGACTACCGAGCAGCGTAGCCTAGCGTACCATACCACCATCACCACACTATGCCCCTGCCAGATTAGTTAGAATCCCTGTCCGTCCCAAAATTAGCCACTCCCGTCGTCTGTATTTTCTGGTTCGTCCCTTTTTTGATTAGGTACGTGTGTCCATTTGTCTCTTGCGTAATTTTGGTAATTTCATCATGTTTTGGTTCACCCTTGATGTTTTCGGTTCACATTTCGAGAGTGGCATCTGAGTGCTGTTAGTGCTACGCGGTAACTGGGTATTTTGGCGTACCATACGAAGGGTCCGTTTGATGACAGGTGCACGGTTAAATTTAAATTTTTCTGGTGGCAACTGGTACATCCATTTTTCGACTTGAATAAATAGCGTTCAAAGTACTAAGGATAGGTAGCATAACTTAAAGTAAATCGTTTAATAGTAATACATGTGGTATGATGTATAAACATTTAACTGAAGTCAAGTGGTTGAAATGTGTAAGGTCGTAATGGTGGCGGAAAATCAAGGGATGCGGATGCGCTGAAAATTCGTGTAAGAAAGGTAGAATTATTTTTGCGTGGGCAATGCTTTGAAATCTTGCGTGTGTTGATACAGAAACTGTCAGTGTATTTTAAACAGAAAAGAAGGTGGAAGGTTGAGAAATCCACACGGAAGGTTACTTGCAGTGATGATGTACATAGATGATATGAAATGCAACATTTAAAGGCAATTTATTTAATTTGGGTAATGCTAATGAACATGGATGCGTAAACAATGAGTGTAAAACGTACGGATTATGCCTTGAAGAAAACCTGGAATTAAGTGTAACGTTGTGAATCTGCGGAAATAAGAAAGAAATAACCGTGATGACGAAGGCATCACTATGTGCGTGGTTAACAACATACGGAATAACATGCAGAAATGTGATAAGGAATAATGGCTGACTAACATCTTCTATTACTGTATTGTTGTGCATATAAATGGGTAATGTTAAATGAGGATGCACGGAATAGGGTTTGTTGTTTGTGTCAGTGAAGATGAATAATTACGTGTTAAAGTTGTTAATGTATGTTTACGTGTTTGCCAAGCTGTATGCAAATAAGAATTAGTTGGTATGTACTCAAACGCCAAGGTACCTATGTAAGCGGGATATGAGAAGTCGTATATGTCAGCCAAATATATATATTTAAATATATATATATATACATATATATATGTGTGTGTCCTTCCGTCTTAATAAACTACCTATGTAGATGTCGCGGTGTAAATATTTATATATATGTATACATATGTGTTTGCATATGGTACGCATATACATATAAATATATATATTCATTTTTCGCATATACATGCATACTTGCACATATGGATACAGCTATTTATACCAGTATATAAGGATACATGCATGCGCACGTGCAACGAATGAGGGCACATGAGATGACATACCAGAATGTGCACTTGCATTTATATATATATTTCATAACCCGTGATAAACGTGCTCACGTTTGTGGGCAGTTTACATGTGTAACGAAGCGTATGAAGACCTTGCTAGTTAACATTATTTGCATGCCACTTATCAAGAAGCTGATGGTGGGAGCACAGCGTTGGCAACTTTAAATAATCCCAATCAATATATTGTTGGCGGCATCCGGTTTCGGATTAGAATGTCACTGTAGCGAGCCAAAGGACGGGTGCGCGTACAGAGGGACCATGGGTGGCTTGCGCTGCACCACTCACAGTTCCATCCACATACCCCACATCTGGCGTAAAACGTAACCAACGTGGCCAGAGAGTGGAACATTATTCAGGTAGGCAGAAGAAACCAAATAAAGTGGAAGTAAATTTATTCAGCTTAAAAAGACCTAGATTAAGTATAAGTTTGTTTAGCCCAAATGCGGTGAAGCAGCATCAAGATTGGAACTGCAGCCCCAGCATGGGGCACAATGATATATATATATATATATATATATATATATATATATATATATATATATCTGTTAGCCTTCACCGACTGCGCCATCGCGCACAGGCATGTTATTGTCTGTAGTACGACACGCGGTCTTGCCAACTGACGCGTCACCGACCGATGGAAACCGCTCTGGAAAGCCTATCGACGAAGGGTAGTTTGGCTTGATCAAAAGAGGTGGATGGGTACGCGCTTGCTTGGAAGAATCCATGCAGCTACGTTTCTTCGGTTTTGTGGCCCACGCGGCCTCTCTGCTGCACAGTGCCTCGACATTTCTTGCACAAAATTTGACCAAATCCATGCAGCATTTTGCGCAGTAGTTTAAAATGATAAGCGTTGATGGCTTCTATCGCATCCTCTAACGTGCATAACAAATTGCATTCAGTGTGTACTGACGGAGCAGCTCACGTGGAATCCGGAACATGTGTGTGGTTCTATATGACAGAGAGTACATATACCTAAATATGTATAAATATATATTTGTATAAGCGTATATATCTGTACGGGTCCTGCGGAGAAGGTTAGCGCAACCGGCGCGGTGTTGGCATCAAAGAGTAGTTCCATGCACTCATTATGAAGCGGCCTACCGTGCAGGCACCGCCTTGTGTGAGTTTGATTCCCAAAATACTGCGTGCTTGCCTTCGTTGTGAAGGAGTGTTGGCCGCCTCCGTCAATGGAAAGTGGCTCATATGCACATGTCTCGTGGTCTTATTCCCTCCGGTGTACACTGCATAAAGGGTGTGGATGGAGCTGTGGGTGGTACAGCGCGGGCCATCCATGGTCCTACTGCAGGCGCAGGCGTCCTGTGCCTTGGCACAGTGACAGACAAACGGGAAACCGGATGCCGCCAACCATATACATGTATACATATATATATCTACCTGTATATGCATATATATATATATATATATATATATATATATATATATATATATAACTGTGTCCCACTTTAAATGCCACGTATGTGTATGTGGATAAATATTACTATATATGCCTTTATGTTTTTGTATAGGTAAATGCATACAAGTGCATATATATTCATAGTTAAAGAAATGTATGTATATGTGAATATATGTTAGTACAGGTGATGATTTTTGCATCCATAAATGTAGAGATTCCGGGACATTGCTTAACAGAGATTAGCACGTGAATAAACGTTTGATTTCTTCATGAATTGTCGGGACTTCTGTTAGCCGGTAAACCGAACGACGGGGTGAATATGCCGCGGTGAGCGGTTCTACGGCACCAATGGCATGCGGCGGTAACGTGATCATGGAAAAAACCTGTGTTGCACGAGCGTTTTTGAAAATGCTGCGTTTTCCATTTTTCACGGCTCCGCGCACAGCTTGGCGGACAGGCTGTAGATGCAATGCATATACTTATCTGGTTACTGTATTTATGTCCAATATTTTGCACAGCGTCCATGTATTACCCGGTGTGGTAGTTGTTTCGTATTAAGGCTAATTTCTAAGGAATCAACCATAGAGGGTAACGTTCTAGGCGATAAGCAGCGGTGGATGTAAATGGTTTCTGACATAGTGAAACCAGATGCAATAAACTTGACTGACTTTTGGACCATTCAGAAATATTCATCACTAGGTGAGTGAGCGTGTATGTAGCTCTGAACCCACCAAATGTGAACAATCAGAAATGATTTCGGAAGCCTGAAAGAGGCCACTTTGAACATACGAAATCAATATAAACCGGACCTTGTGTAAAAGAACACGTAAGGCAGTATAAAAATGTAATATTGTTAAAGAGAAATGTTACATGAAAACATATCGTGAAATACGCGGTACTGAACATACCCATGGAGTTTTACATTACTCCGGAAGCGAAGAGACGGTCAGAGTAGTTATGCCTACGAAGGGAATATGCGCCCGTTCTAAAAGCCACGTGTTACAGATTCATACACCAACCTAACGTGCTAAGGAGTATTTCTGCTGTGGCACATGTGATTTGGAGGCAGACCAGTAGTGGCTGATCACTGAAGTAGGCACCACGGCTAGACAGAGGTTCTGAAAGGAAAAAGTGAACAAGAAATGCACTTACCAGAGGTGCAACGGAGTATATACGCGGCAGCATACGTTACATGCAGGGAAACTGGTAGTGACGCACCATTCAAGTAATCATCACAAAGAGATGACCTGATTTCATCTGCGCAATGCTCACTCGCGCATACTTGGGAATATAGCTTCACATGGCGGCGGCAATACCGCTGAGGTGGCTCAGTGGCGGTGCGACTTGTCAACGCGGTGGGCGGTGCTGCAGTTATCCGTTGTTAAATAAATGTGATGATGCAAAGCATTACATACGCGTGACTAAGTCTCAACGATGCATAACATGTCCGACGCGATACGTGGGAGGTGAATCAGTGGCGGTGGGAAGTGGCAAGTCAATGGGCGGCGCATATCAATTTCCCTGTTAAACGACATGCATCATGGGTAAGAGCAATTACCTGGGAGGACGTTTGAATGAAGGTTCACAAGGCGGAGGCGATGCGTATGAGGTGGCTCAGTGGCGGCGCAAACTAGGCGGGCAATGGGCGGCGAACATCACTTTCCCTGTTAAACAACATTCATCATGGATAACAACCGTTACCT
Source organism: Dicrocoelium dendriticum (assembly GCA_944474145.2). Classification (NCBI taxonomy): domain Eukaryota; kingdom Metazoa; phylum Platyhelminthes; class Trematoda; order Plagiorchiida; family Dicrocoeliidae; genus Dicrocoelium; species Dicrocoelium dendriticum. The sequence continues at coordinate 226,487,987 of OX104063.1, forward strand.
GTGAGGATGTATGAATGGAGGTCCTGGTTACTAGTTACCTAAGGATACGTCACCTGCAGTCATCCAACAACATCACACGTACATTGGAACACCTTCAATGGCAGGGAGTTTCCTTGTGGAAATGAGAGCAGAATGATGGGGGCTAAATGAGGGTTCACAACGGGAATACTACAAACTTACGGTCCATAAATATTTCCTCCATGCTGCGGTGCTCTGCGGAAATAACTAAATAAATAAATAGTATATTCTCGTATTTGGCGAGACACACAAAACCAGGCGTGATCAATATTTACATGCAAATATGTTTCGCAACAAACACGTTGCTAAGTATGTAATCGGCAGTAAGCCGAAAGTTGTGCAGGCTTAGGAAATTGTAAATTTAATCATGAGGAATAAAGTCGTCAATGCATGACGACATCTTGGTTCTAGCGTGAGAATGTAAACAGTCAGGGCACTACATGTTTAGTGAAAACGCTACATGTAGGCAGGGAATATCTTAGCCTTGAACGTGTCAGGAAAATATTAAATCATGATTCCAATCGACTTGCCATTATGTAGTTGTGGGTCGCATCCCATTCGCAGGTGGTCATATCAAGGGGAAACTTCCTTACTGTGTGCTCTAAGCGAAATGGACACAGTGGAAGGGACGCAAATTAGACATACCTGCAGCGCGTACCATGCTGCGCTCTCCATGTACGTTCCACAGACATTACTAGGAGCACGAGAAGCAACTGAATTCCTCCTCACCGGCAAAGCACACACATGACGCATGGTACCATTGGGAGCACGTGTCGCACATAACCCATTGCACCGCCTCACCGCGAACTTCAACATCCTCCTCCTGCTGACATACTTCACAGACGTCCTCCGAAACCAGTCCCTGAGAAAGGTATTTCCCATTCACTGGAACCCTGTAGCCCGAGGACGTCCGAGTGCACAGCTTACGAAAGCCTTTGCCCCTTGGCGCACTCCTACCGGGGCTCACCTCCATCACCCCGCACTTAAGGGGCGATTTGCGTTTTCTGGAACCAGCCGCCGATGTTGATGGAACAGGTGTTGCCGTGGCAATTACAGGGCGGAGGTCGTACACCGGCGTTACTTGCAACGGGGCCCGGACATCGCCTGCCGACGTGCTGGCTACAGCAGACGCTGCGCCACCGTGCGACGTTCCGGGCGTAGGAAAGCCGCATAACCTGCGTACGCTTGCCCTCTTGTCTAACGGGGGAACAAGGCACCTGGACGTTCGACCATACAACTGAAAAGTGTCGTCCTTGGACCTAAGCAACGCAACCATTTTCGGAAAGGTAAACGCAGCGGCGAAGTTCTCCGACCCGTAGCTGCACAACTGCGTGCCGATATCAGCCAAGATATCCTGCGTCTTGCAAAGTTTTATGCTGCGCCTTACAACCACATCGCTATCCCCTCCATGACGGTCTCGAATCTGCACACCGCCATCAGACGCAACACACTCGGAGGATGCTGCGGCAGGTTACCGGGATACGATCTACCGACATCCATGTAGTAGGTCCTCCGCCGAGTGTCTGTGAAGCGCCGCCACATAACAACTGTGAGCGCATGGGAGCCGCCACTGCCGACTGAACTCACAATCACATTTACTGCCCTGTGTGATGTATACCCGACGCGCATTCTAACGAGGGCAGGCAACAAATCAATAAGGCCCATCAGACCAACAACCGAGAATGGTAGCTGCACGGTAATGGGCTATGAAGACATTGCCTGCGAAATCGCTCAGCTATGCGCAAACACAGGCTACTGAGGACACCTCCGATGGAACAGAAAATACACTCATGCACCGCTTTGCTATTATTCTGTTTCCTTCGTGCACGATACTATTCACCCTATCAACCACGCAGGTGAAGAGCGTGAGTAACGACGAATTCTCAGAAGAATACTCCTTAATGTGCTTTTTCTCATTCTCAAACCTGTTCGTCTTGTGGCATCCAAAAACCACAGCATCCCTTAGTCTGAGAGCCTCCCAGGAGTCCGCGTGTGGAAGCCACGTTGCGCACAAATAACGGTGGTGTTCAGGATTGGCACGCCGCACCGCGTTCAATATTCTTTCAAATACCAACGCATCGCAAGTATATATCAAGTAATGAAGCCAACCGCGTAATTGCATTCGACAAGCATCAGAGCTTCCACATATGCGACCGCAACATCTAGCCATGTCCGCTTTCACATGGTACCGGCAAAACACCACCTTCGCGTTGGGATAACGTCGAAACGTCCGCAACTGCGCAGCACATTTATCCATCACCACAGTGAGGCAACGTACGCTGCTAGGCGCCATCTCCCGCATCGCCTCCACCGCTTGCCCGTAGCTGTAGGACGTCTCATCAGGTAACAGGGCGTCGAAAAAGGAAATCCCTAGACCTGTAACGTCCACGAGCGTACAATACCACAAAACGTAGCCACCATAATTTAGTTGGTGCGTCGCATCGCATAATACAACCTCCCCATAACGCTTCACAATGCCACGAACTACGGATGGAGAGAAAAAGACATAATGAAGCTGACTGCCCTCCGACACAAATCGGCAAACACCGTGCCCTTCCGACATCGTTGCCACCTCCGACACCTCACATGCGGTTGCGATTCGATGACGAATGCGCAAATTGCTGAGGTCCAAACCGGTTACACGTTTGCCGTACTCCTGATAGCTCAAGCGCAGCAAATCAGGAGTGCTATGGAAACTGCCCATCAAACGCAGAACTTCCTTATCTTGCCGCGGAGAAAGTCAACGTTTGCGTGCATAAAATCATGGATTGCCCGTGAAAATAATGACTGTGCATCATGAGATAACTTCGCACGACCTATTTTCCTTCCTTCCAAACCATGGAGAATCGCGCATCAAAATGGTAGGATTTGTATCTAAATGAATTAGTCTCCATGTTGCATAAATATTAACTTACCGCTTGCCACGCGATCCAGAACGTTGACAATGTACGCAACGGTACAGGATGTAACCGTATCCGTCACCATCCGGCAAATGCATCCGCCTTCCACGCTGGTACGCAGCAGCAGACGGGAGAAGCACGGGAAAAATAACTCGCCGTTTCAATCTGAGAACTTTCCAATTGCTCCTCTATGGCTTCAACAATTTCATAATTCCCAACAATCAAAAGACCTGAACAGCTCACTATCATCTACAACCATCGCGATAGCAGAAAAACCAAGTATGGCCACCGAAATAACAAAACAAACAGCATGCACACGCACAATTACCGGTTACCATTTCGATGGAATTATACGTAACACACAATCCCATTCCCATACACCATCCACTTATTTCCAGGTGTTTGCACATTCATTCTCCTTGGCAACGTCGCTAGATAACTGGTTGCTGTGTGCAATTTGTACCACGGAACGTCCCGAAACAACACAATTTTCTCTTCCTGCTATCAAATAGCCCCGCCGTACTGAGCAAGATTTTTAGTTGAAATAACGTGGAAAATAGGGTTTGAATAAACGCTTAAAACGTAATTTGACTATTGGCAAATCGCTTTTGCAAGACTGGCATACGCCTTTACTTGCACTCACCATCGCTGGTGAGAAGATAGCAGTTTTATAGAGTTTTGTCTACTTGGAAGCAGCATAACTGCTGGTGGGGCTGTTGGAAACGAGATTGCAACGCACATCTCAAGAGCTCGTCTCGCCTTCTCCAGGCTGCGACATTTATGGCGTCGCCATGTTATCCGTCTCTCCATCAAAGCGCCGTTGTATAGTGCGACCGTCCGCACTGTACTGTTGTACGGTTGCGAGACTTGGTCTGTTCTTATCAATGAAATGCGCCGACTGTCCGTCTTCGCGGACCTTTACTCGCGGTCCAACGCCCGTGTGTGGTGGCTGCACCACGTAAGCAAACTTGAAGTCAGACTGCGTGTCTTGGATGGAAACAACCACTCCCTCGAGGCGCTTGGCTAGCTGCGCCAACTACGATGGCTCGGATACGTACTGTGTATGCTTGTTTAGCGTCTTCCGCGTCATGTCTTGTTCGCGGTCGCTGGACAGGCTTGGAGGAGGCGGTGTGGTGGACAGCCTACAACTTAGAGAAGCAGGATGGAAAAGCTGATAAGACAGCTGGCTTTGACTGGTTCTTCTCAACTCCCTGGATGGGGTCCCAAAGATGGCGTGTCCCGCTGGTTAAAAAGTTTGGAAGTTATGGTTCAAAACTGAACTTAATGGTGGTAGTGTACCTCTGCTTGCTGCGGTGATTCTCCTTCCCACATAAAGTAAAAAACTCAAAAAACTTAAAACTGTGAGAAAAAGGGCGAAAATTTGTTTGTTTTTCTGTTTTATCCTGTTTTCCTATCCCACCGTGGTTCCGACGGTACAATATCTGTGCACCGATTGTGATATATATATATATATATATATATTGTCTCGGGTGTTACGCAGCGCTAACAAGTACATGTTGCCGCGAAACTTATGGTGGAAACCGAGCGTGCGGTCGTTAACCATGGCTGATTTGTGGACAGTGACTCGTACATAGTCAAACAGAACTGATAGGGAGCAAGCATAAATGACATCGCCGACAAGAACCGCCGAGTATCCCGATCTCCAAGCAAAGCTTTCACTTCCATTGTTTTCTGAACCCATCAACTATACACTGCTTTTGAGGTCCCATCGACGGGCCAATAACGCGCACTATGCTCGATGCGCATTCGCATCACTGTCTAATTCATTCCCCAATTCTCGGGACCACGTGCGTTGTTCGTTTTAAGGTACGGGCTAACCACACACTTTGCTAGAAAGTACCAAGATAAAATAAATGAATCTGATTACAAGAGATGATCCCCCTTAATGGTTAGCCTAATCATTGTGCCCAGCCACTGGTAGCCACATTTTAAGGATGAGTGGATTCCGCGAGCAGGTCATGAGAACGGTTGCCAAGCAGTGAATTAAAGGAGTTCCTTATGCGCCTACGTAGGCATTTCCAAGTGGCTGTTCTGCCAAAAATTCATATCGCATCCTTCCGCATCACACCCTCTCATGTCAAGTCAGGCAGACAGATTGCGACAACGAAGTCGTTTTGACAAGATGTGTAGGAGTCAGGTCGAATCGGCGTGAAGTGGTCATTTAGGCATCTGCATAAGGAAGACCCTGTTTCGTGTGGCAGTAAGAAAGCCCGAAACTTCGACGGCCGATAGGATCTTACTATTTCTGCAAAATGAAGAAGATAATGGTAAGTTATATTTATAAAACGCACGGGGATATCTAAAAAGTAGTTACAACTTCCACTATCTACAAATCTTCTCCAGAAACAGATACTGCTGGTTTCTGTCTGGGATGTCACAGTACACTAAGAGAAGCGTAGTGTGTTTCAACTGCGAGCCATACGATTCCTGAGCTTAAACGCAAGTCGATGCTCTGCGAGAGGTGCGACGTGGCTACCACAAAAGATCAGCAACCCGGTTCCGACAATAAATTTCAAGATCTTAAACTTTCTTCTCAGACCTTTCCTTTGTCTGTGAAATTTAGTGAGAGAAACTCCTTAAGTAGCTAACCGGTCGGCGTAAAACATTACAAGCTAGACAACGTTCGTTCTAGAGGCCTTGTTGTAGCTCATCATGGACACCAACTATTACCATGGGACTTGAGGAATTTCCGCAAATGTGGATACCAAGGCCTGCCATCTCTATAAACTAAACTTTAAAACACATTCAGTAGAATATAAGCAACCTAGTGCTTGCAAACTATCACTACTTGCCTAAATGATTACGAAGGTGGATCATCATCATTATACACGTCAGCTAGAGGTGGGAAACACCTCAGCAACTGTGCCGCAATACATAAATGAAAAAGGAAAATAAATGCAAAAGTTGCATACTAGCTGAGCAACGAGCAACGGATAGGCACCGTTCCGGTAAGCTACCAGCCGGTTACTAGGAAAAAGATACTATGTTTTACGCTAAGAAAGGAGATCGAAGGCGGAGTGGGAGGCTAAAAAGGATGGGGAGGGACAAAGAAACTCACAGCAGGAACGCCACTGAGGTCGACTCCTTGCCCTGTCAGCAAGTGTATCCATCTAAACGTGTTCACCGTCTTTTGGACTCCAACCAGGGAGCCGTAGAGCTCCAACCGAGGCCAGCACAGAAGTGAGGGCCTTCATTCCTCTGGACCAAGTCATCGCTTGGCCATTCCTCCTATTCTTCCATCCACATCCCCGGTGAGCAAACAATGCACGTCGTGGAAGTCGATGGGCTGGCGTGAGCAACAGGTGGCCCAGCCATCAGAGCCTGGTGAGTGAAATGACGGTGCTGAGCGGTTCATTCCCTTTTCCTAGGCCGTAAACAAGGCGTCGAACACGTTCGTTACTCACGCGGTATTCCCACCAGATGTGAGCCAAACTGGGAAGACACCGATGGTCGAACGTAAGTAGCCTCTTCATGTTCGCCGACCTTAGGAGCCAGGTTTCGCAACGGTACAGTAAGATCGAACGAATGAAGAACTCATGATCGATAAGCGAATGACACTGTCCTCTAGGGCTGAATAATCACGTCGCCATGCATAATGACACTGAGTTATGCGACGTACACATAGGAAGGTATTGATTTGTTTCGTACAATCACACATTACGACACTAACAGTACTGGTTGGAGGAGCCACCTGGGAATTTTTGGATGGCAGCACAATTGATGGAGTTTGTTGGTAAGTTCAATTACCTGATCACACCCGCATCGGGTGACAGGCCTCTTCGTTCTACAAGAGTATCATCATTAATCCGGAGCCGAACCCGAAAAAGCATGGTGGGATGAAGGGCGGCTTGCGTAGACATAGCCCCAGTCCTAACGGCTGGAGGAACCATTTGGTACAGCGTAATCACTGAACCACACTGTCAGTGAAAACAAATTAACACATGGCAGTGCCTAGCTGCAAGTTCAGCTCAGTTGCTCAACTGTGGATCCAGTTGCCACGATTCATACCATAAGAAATAATTTAATAACAACGACATGATATTGGTGTTAAAAGCACATAGGATTTAGAGGAAATGCAAGCAAGTTGGAGTTGCGTTAGACTAATTAGAATGGAGCAAAAATTAACTACCAGATGCAAGAAACCGAATGCAGGAACGCCACTGACTACGTGACTAGGCCATGTGTGGTGAGGCCACCAGCCAGTAGTGTTGGCTATCCCAAGACTCCATCCACGAAGACGGCAAGCACCAACCTGACCAAGTCTCTCAGCCAACTTCTTCAAGCTTTAATGCCACGTCATGGACTGGTCACCTCGCAGTTTCGCGCAACTGCGGCCATGGCGTATAATGCACACCGAGGCAGCCGATCAACGGACAAAAGGAGAATATGGCCTAGACAACGTAATTGATTACAATTTAACCAACACTCGAGTAAGGAACCAGAAGGCTTTTGCCAAAGATTAAATGGCATGCGTTAGCTTTAATCACGTAGTATTCCCACCAAACGTGAGCAATACTCCGTAAGGACCGGTGGTCAAACACAGCCAAGCAACTAATGACTACCCTGCGAACTAGCCAGGTCTCTGTAAAGGGTTTGTGCCAACAACAAGTTACTGTATCAACATGTAAACAGCCTCCGGAAAGTATAGTGTGGTGTCCTCCCGCTCGTTTCAGCAAACGCATGCGCTCAGACCGCCGAGGATGCAGTCAGCGTTCTACGGCTCCAATATTCCGACGTTCCACTAGTTCGTGCCGCGTACCTGTTCCACTTACTAAGTGGCAGGAATTGCCCACGTCACCTTTACTTCAGCCCCTGTGTTGAAGAAGCTGCTATCCTTTCGCACCCATAGTTACTCCGGGTAATAAAAACATTCCCTCGAAAGCATTGCAGGTGGCAGTTACGAGGATGCCTGAGCCATTATTCCGAATTTTTCAAACGTGTTTGGATGAACAGTAGGTTCCTAACGTGTGGAAGCAGGGAATCATTATCCCGATTTGCGAGGGTGGTAACTATTTGGAACCAGCCAACTATCGCCTAGTGATCCCCTCCCAGTACTATCAAAGTTGATAGAGTCGATCATTGCCGATACACCAATGGGTTTTCCAGAAAGCTTTAAAACCTTATCATCGACGCAACCCGATTTCCACCAACGACGGTTGCATACGCCATAACAGCGGATATCGGCACTGGCACCGAGGACGTCTATCTATACTTTCCCACAGTCTTCTACCGCATTGGTCCCCGCATCGTTCTTTAAAAGCTGGAAGCCTACGGGAATTGGAACCCTGTTATTAAATGGATCGGAAACTTCCATCTGCATCTAATTCCTGCATTTTAGCAACGTCTTTGTTTGTGTAAACTGTGAACCGCTGTCTCACAATGTATTTGGTAGTAGATTTCAAGCCTTGTTCTTCCGTACTCAGTTTACCAGGTTTTGTGAGAAAGCCTTTCTCCACTGACCACGAATTCTGGTGTTCTTCATAAAACCATTTTATGCCCACTATTATTTTTCGCTTGTTACTTCAATCCTAGTCCCGGAAAAAACCATTTATCGGACGACGTGGTTCTTGGCGTCCCATATCCACGCGGTCTTCTGCCCACCCTTCTGGCTACCTCACATCTTGGTCCAAATCCCGTGCCTAAAGTTGAACACCTCAAAATGTAAGGATGTTCCATTTGCACTGCCCAAATAAAATTGCTACAAGCGAATCGCATCGCACTGTTCGCAGAACCCGGGGCCAAAAGTTAATATGCACGGATTCTCAAGCCGACCCTTGAACCGCCATCAAGTTTCCTGTTTTACGGTGCGCATCGTGCACCAGTTGGGGGATGCAAGTTGGCCTTCACTTGCAAAAGTGGATCTTACTCTCACTAATCTTCGGCAGGAAATGCTACTCTGAGGACGTTCCTCCGAACACGATACAGAAAGCGGGCGCACCGGTGCTTTGCGGACCAGCCTAGTATTGGGGAGACGCAGCACGCAAAGTTGAAGACTAACCGAGTGAGTTATCTACGTTCCAGTCATTAAGTTGATGGCCCGAAGGTGTTAGTAATGAACGCAGAGCAGAACTGAATACGGACATTCGGTGAATCGTCTACGGCTAAACTCTGTATCATGGGAACCACGCCTAGCACCTGAGGTTGTGACCACCGTACCCCAGAGACAGTGCAGCCGCAGCCCCATCGAAACGCACCGCCTACGTTGCCATGGGATTTTGCGTGCATACTAGGCAAAGAGGAAATCAACCACAGCGTGCAAGCGGCCACCGCGCAAACCGGGAGAATAATGAAGGAGCCGAACAATTACGTTGATGAAGCCACACCGCCAGCACAAGGTATGACCATAACTCTACCCGGTCGAGGGCAATGTGACGCGGCTCCGTTGACCGCAAACATGGAATCAAACAAGCTGTATGTGGTACATCTAGAACGCAACACTAAAAGCCAGTGACAAAAAGCACAAGAAAGTCAATTCGTGGTGATCCTTAGTACAGCGGTGAGCGCGTGATCTAATTCACCGGCGACCGAGTCCACTTGGTGCTAATAAACTTTGTCACAGCCTCAGACGCTTTACTTGGTCAGACCACGTGGAAACAGACAGCGAACAGCTGCCTGCAACGTTTGCTAGTGATCGTCTTCCGTCTGTTCTGGTTAACCATGCGGCTAGACTCGCTCGCGATGCACTGTAAGGTGCTGTTCACGAATCTGCCTGACGAGGCACTATTTAGATGGCGCCACTCCCTCCTGCAACATACCCATCGCGTCCATAACGGAACAGCCCAATGCAAGCTCACCATGAGTGTATAAACGCACAGTGCCATGGTCCGCACACTCACCTGCCAACCGCCCTAGCTTCATGGTCAACGGTCTAATGTTGGTATCTGTACTGCGGCCATTTTTCATTGCTACCGTTGGCTCAGTGAAATGAACCACGGCTCCGATTGGCCCGAGTGTATATCGATAGGTATTTTTTGGCCAACCGGAACTTCCTGTTCTGTCTCATGAGACTATATAATCTGTATTTGCGGTCGGACTGAGTGGCCATGCGGCAAGGTGAGTGTTGTACGATGCCATTCTGGTGACAAAGAGACAAAGAAACAAAGGTCTGACTCAGCCGTGCCCGTCTCGCTTTGTGCAAGTGTCGATCGAACACACCTGAGATGACCGTGAAGAGCAAAGGACTGGTGCTGCCAGTGCCTCACTGGACGGCTGCGCTACGCATGGCAGCTAGTAGCTTGAAGGGCGCCAGTGCTAGCAACCATCGGGAATGTGAACGATTAGGAAACTGCGAACGGCAGTGATAGTTCTGTGACGATGCGTACTTTCCGGAAGTCCATACTACTGGCTTAGTGGGGTGGTGGTCGTTTACGCGATCTAACTAACTGATTGGTTCGCCATGGTTTAGATCGTTCAAATGGTCAGTATTGTCGGATGATTGCGGTAATTACTGTGGTGATGACGTACGTGCTAGCTGTTGACATTGTGTGAAATACGCCGTTGCCTATGCATTCTCCGCTACTTTCATATTCGACTCCAATAGTTAGCGAGGTCCGAACAGCTACTGCCCCTGAAACTCCAGTAATGATACCCGCCCCCGCATGGTACGGACCTGCTGTTCATCCAAGTACCACTGAGAATCGGGTTAATGGTTCTGCTAGACTCTCAGCAGTGCTTACGGGTGAAAAGAAGGTAGTCAGCTTGGTGCTGTTTGTGTGCGAGTGGAAACATATTCGTAGCACTCGATCGTATGAGCCCTGATGTCTGTTATGCACATCTGATGTGCTCAATCTGTTTATGGTAATCAGTGCGGTGTATAAAGATAGCAGATTCACCTGCCTGTGACCGTTATTTCGACCCTTCGGTTGAGAACGCGTTGCGAAAGTCAACCATACTATGTGCTACAGTTGTCGGTGAGATACGAATGCACAGACGCTAGGATCCCTCCAGTCGTCCGATTTATGCCATCCGTTATCTTGACCCAGCAATTTGTTTAGATAAAATTCTTGCCTTTCTATTGCTCATGATATGGTGACCACATTTATTATCACGGTTGAAATTCCTTTGAGTTTAAGCTGATAAGTATTACTCGAGAATTGCTGGATCGCACTTGGACCCTTAGGCAGCGCAAGAAGTGAATAAGAACACACCGGATGGGACATGTCAAAAACTGTAATGGTAGCTTGTAGGTTACACCAGATGAATAAGTCGAAAAGTAACCAATCAACACAAGGAAAACGAGTGAACGAATCAGCTATCGGTCAATCGCTCTGTATGTGTCCGTGTTCTGCTCATCGGTTTAGCAGACGACACGCATGTAACATCCACTCACGTGACAGATGGAATCACAGTTGTAAAATGTAACCTTCTATCAGCTTAGGTGAGCGGTGCGGTTTCCGAATAGCTATCGGCTGATCGATTTCTTTCGTTTGGTTTTCGTTTTTCTTCTCTAGAGCTTCTGGAACCACTTTCTATTCCCCAGGGTACGGTGTGAATAGGGTGCGGGGCCGGATGAACTCATTGTGCCTGCGTACTGTCTCTCCACTCTTTAGTTGTATTTCGGCCTCCGTTTCTGAGCTCGTAAGCACGGTGCCAGGCTGCCATAACTGCTTATGTGGCCGTTTCTTGTAAACATCACGTTCCACTATCGACTTCTGGGGCTTAACTGGTGCGCGTCCACTTTCATGCATACGTTGTTGCTGGCAACGCCTAGTCTGACGAGGGTCTGGAAAAAGTAGGTCTAGCCTCGTACATAGTCGACGCCCAAACATTGCCTCCCCAGGGTTCTTTCCGATAGACTCTAGCGGTGTGATCCAATATGCGAACAAGAATCGGTCAAGTTTGGTTCGTAACGAGCCACTGCGCTGCTTTAGAAGACCAGCTTTCACGGTTTGGACCGCTGTTTCAGCTAAACCATTTGACGCTGATGGTACGGTGCGGAAGTCATGTGATGAACGCCGTTGCTCTGCAGGTGTTCTTTGAACGCTGTACTTGTAATTTGCGGACCGCTGGCAGTGACTAATGTTTTCGGTACGCCATTTGTAGATGGACTAGAGCGTACGCCATTGATTGTAGCTTCTGCAGTAGCATTTGCAACCACATGCACATCAATCCATTTGCAGTACGCATCTACTAAAAGTAGCAACATTTTTCCTTCGATCGGGCCAAAGTAATCGGCATGAACACGTTCCCATTGGCTGCCGGTCAACTGCCAAGGGTGAATTGAGCCTGTTAGATTATCTCTTTGATATTTTGGCATGTGCTACAAGTACTCAAAAGTGCTTCGATGTCTCGGTCAAGCGCTGGCCACCAGCAGTAGGATCTGGCGAGGGCTTTCATGCGGACAATACCTGGATGTGCATCATGTAATTCTTTCAGTACAGCTGACCTGAGAAGCAATGGAATAACGATGCGAGATCAACGTAGGATACATCCTTCATGCAGGCTCAGCTCAAATCTACGATTGAAAAACGGACGCAGATCACCAGGTGCTCGCGAACCCCAGCCAAGCAGCAGCATACGTTTCACAGTCGATAGAACGGAATCTCTGTCTGTAGCTTTCCTAACCATGTCTCCAGATATGGGTGTAGTATGCAGGTGTTGCAAAAGTTGAACGAACTCGTAGGGAGCGTCATTTCTTTCCTCCTGTTGGTCAATCTGTGGCAATCTACTGAGCGCATCAGCGACATTATTGTGGGGACCAGCAATGTATCGGCTTTGATAATTGTAAGCAGAAAGTAGGAGGGCCCAGCGTACCATTCGGGGTGCGTTAAGTTGTTCCATGCCACGTTCCTTAACGAGAAGTGATAACAGTGGTTTATGGTCAGTCTGTATCTCAAACTGGTTGCCCCACAAGTACTGATGGAACCGCTTTACTCCGAATACCACGGCCAGTGCTACCTTGTCTAATCGTGCGTAATTTTTCTCAGCAGGTTGTAATGTGCGGGACGCAGAAGCAATAGGACGAACTGTTCCGTCGTGGATTTTATGTCCCAGCACTGCCCCTACTCCAAAAGGTGAAGCATCACACTGTAGGATGAGGGGTTTGTTGGGGTCGTAATGTACCAAGACTGGTGAAGAAGCAAGGAGACCTTTTGCCCTTTCAAATGCTTGTTGCTCTTCCTTGCCCTATGCCCACTTAGAATCTTTTTTCAGCAAGTTGTGAAGTGGTGCTAGAACAGAAGCAAGTTTAGGTAGAAACCAACGAGAATGTGAAAGCATTCCAACGAACGAGCGTAACTGGGCTTCGTTACGAGATGAGGGTGCAGTAATAATGGGTTGTAATTTATCTTTCTGCGCATGTAAACCATGCTTGTCCGGTCTATAGCCGAGGTAGTCAACTGAATCAACTAGGAAAGCACATTTGGAGCCTTTCAAACGCAAACCGTGTTCAGAGAGTTTATGCAACACCCGGTCCAACGTGTACAAGTGCTTCTTTTTCTGTGCGACCCATGATAAGGATATCACGGAGATATGCGCAAGTGTTCGGTATGCCACGCACGATATTGTCAAGTATCCTTTGGAAGGTCGCCGGCGCTGAGTTAATCCCGAAAGGCAGTCTAGTGTATTCAAATCGCCCCAGATGTGTACTGATTGTCGTAAGACGTCGGGAGGTTTCATCCAACTCTACCTGCGAATAGGCGTGACTCAATTTAGTGAACTTGACTCCTCCAGACAAGTTGGCATACAAATCCACAATTTTCGGTAATGGATAACGGTCTATGATGACACCTCGATTTACTGTAAGCTTATAATCACCACAGATTCGTACGTTACCGTCGGGCTTAAGTACAGGCACTATCGGGGCCGCCCATTCAGCTTGTTGGACTGGTACAAGTATGCCTTCTCTTTGAAGCCTTTTCAGCTCCTCTTCCACTCTAGGTCGTAAGGAATAGGGCAGTGTTCTGGCCTTAAAGAACTGGTGTACTTGAGTCTGACATATGGATTTTTGCTTTAAAATTATTGAGTCTGCTCAATTGCTGCTCGTCAAACACTTTTGAATATCGTTTAAGGATCGATTCAAAGGTATCCTCCCCCACGGAGTGGATAGTATTTAGTACTTGTGGTAACATTTTCATCCAATCGCGACCAAACAAATTGACTGGAGCCTGGGGCATGACATGAAGTACCAGACGGTGTGATCTACCCTGCTGCTGCACTAGTACCTGACACTTACCAAGTAAATCAATCACTTCTCCTGTATAGGTTCTAAAAACGGTATCCGTCGGTTCCAGGTCGAGTAACGATGAGAGCGCGTTTTTACTAATCAATGTCACCGTGGAACCAGTATCCAATACAAATAAAACAGGTACGTTATTAACATAAAGCGTGATCCTATATGGAGACATTTTCGTCATAACTGAGCAGTTTGAAATTATATGGTTCATAAAATTTAGCTGGGAATCTGGGCACTCATTGTCGTCGGAGTTCAAGGATTTGATCGAGACTTGTGACCGTGGGGAACGGCAAACACGTGCCAGGTGGCCAAGCTTTCCGCAATTTCTACACTTTGTGCGAGTATGAGAACACTGGGTGGGAGAAGTGTGCTGATCCCCGCATCGGTAGTAGACGAACATCCGTACCCTGTTTTCAGAGGATAACCGTGGTGACCGTTTGTTTACACATTCCACATGCTGAGGAGGGTTGAAGGTGGATAGTTGGGACTTTAGGCTTTCCCTTTGACGTACAAGGTTACACGCCATTTCCCAGGAAAGGGTTTCTTCCTTCTGTGACAATAATTTTTCCCTCACACCATCATCTGTAACTCCACCAATTAAGCACCGGATTTTCATGACTTTTTCAAACCGACTTGAGGGAACGGTATTGTATCGGCATTCCTGTGTAGCTTGATGAATGCGGACGATGAAATCAGTTACACTTTCCCGGCATCGTTGCTGTAGCTCGAAAAACTGAAAACGAGCGGAAAACACACTTTGTTGGATTCTCCATAATTCCTCAAACAACTGGATCACGTGCACAATACTGGTCTTAGCCATCAAGTTCATAGCGTCAAAGTGACGTTGTCCTTCTGATCCAAGAGCTTGGCGGAATAGCATTTCGGCTCCAAAATGGCGTTGATTCCGCCTGTTTGGAGATTTACACTTTGAAATTCGCGCCAGGTTTGCGGTTCTGGTATGCTGTTTCTGGGCCATATTTTGACTCCACTTTCCAATATCAGTGTATTTTCAAGTTAAGTGGTCCGGCCTTTCAGTCGCACTTTTCTAAGAAAGGCTAAATTATTAGCCACCATTGTTATTTCCTTTGTTTCCACCCTCCACTTTTACGATCTAATTTTGGCTTGCTTATTCCTTTCCATGAGCCCGCTACTAATGGATGATGTGACCAAAGAAAATGGATCAAATTTCCTCTAGCAGTGCATTTTCCATCGAAAATAACACAATCCATTGGCATAATAGATTGATCGTTTACTAATGGAATCAGGCACCTCAAGGTTTGGCAGCGGTAGCCGGTGAAAGGCGCAGAATTCATACATAGGCTACGGAGACTCATACTGCTGCCTTCAAAAATGTCGAGGCCTCCGAAACGTTTGTATTTATCCCTGCTTTACTGTTCGGAAAGATAAACACGATCAAAAGCAATTGTTAACGATATTTCTTCTCAATGCATGAGCATGGATGTTATGTACAATTCGATCTGATCCCGCGCAGGAACAGCATCCAGCGCTTGTCTAGAAATATACCTATATTTGTTTATTTATTTATAATCCAATGGGTATCTGCTAACACGATAAAGGGGTTTAACACAGGAAAGAGAGTCATTTGAGGTAGGAAAGATGTTTTCCACTGTAACCACGAATGGAGAGAGGGTTTTTCTGCACCATCAGACCACAGACAGGACAGTCCCGCAAGAAGACACATGGCAACCGTCGCCATTCTGATACGTATTACTCAAGTATGGCTGGATCGCACTTGGACCCTTAGTCCGCGCAAGAAGTGAATAAGAAGACTACGGATGGGACGTGTCAAAAACTGTAATGGTAGCTTGTAGGTTACACCAGATGAATAAGTCGAAAAGGAACCAATCAACACAAGGAAAAAGAGTGGACGAATCAGCTAGCGGTCAATCGATCTGTATGTGACTGTGTTTTGCTCATCGGTTTAGCAGACGACACATGTAACATCCCCTCACGTGCCAGATGGAATCACAGTTGTGAAATGTAACGTTCTGTCGGCTTAGGTGCGCGGTGCCGTTTCCGAATAGCAATCGGCTGATCGATTTCTTCCGTTTGGTTTTTGTTTGTCTCCTCCAGATCTTCTGGAACCACTTTCTCTTCCCCAGGGTACGGTGTGACTTGGATGCGGGGTCGGATGAAATCATTGTGCCTGCGTACTGTCTCTGTGCTCTCTAGTTGCATTTCGGCCTCCGTTTCTGAGCTCGTAAGCACGGTGCCAGGCTGCCATAACTGCTCATGTGGTAGCCTTGTGTAAACATCACGTTCCACTATCGACTTCTGGGGCTTAACTGGTGAGCGTCCACTTTCATGCATACGCTGTTGCTGGTAACGCCTGGTCTGACGAGGGTCTGGAAAAGTAGGTCTAGCCTCGTACGTAGTCGACTCCCAAATATTGCTTCCCCAGGACTCTTTCCGATAGACTCTAGCGGTGTGATCCGATATGCGAACAAGAATCGGTCAAGTTTGGTTCGTAACGAGCCATTACGCTGCTTTAGAAGACCAGCTTTCACGGTTTGGACCGCTCTTTCAGCTAAACCGTTTGACGCTGGATGGTACGGTGCGGAAGTCATGTGATGAATGCCGTTGCTCTGCAGGTATTCTTTGAGCGCTGCACTCGTAAATTGCGGACCGTTGTCATTGACTAATGTTTTCGGTATGCCATTTGTAGATCGACTAGAGCGTACGCCATTGATTGTAGCTTCCGCAGTAGCGTTTGCAACAACGTGCACATCAATCCATTTGGAGTACGCATCTACTAAAAGTAGCAACATTTTTCCTTCGATCGGGCCAAAGTAATCGGCATGGACACGTTCCCATGGGCTGTGGGGCAACCGCCAAGGGTGAATTGGGCCTGTTGGATTATCTCTTTGATATTTTTGGCATGTGTTACAAGTACTCAAAAGTGCTTCGAGGTCACGGCCAATCGCTGGCCACCAGCAGTAGAATCTGGCGTGGGCTTTCATGCGGACAATACCTGGATATGCATCATGTAATTCTTGCAGTACAGCCGACCTGAGAGTCAATGGAATAACGATGCGGGATCCACGTAGAATACATCCTTCATGCAGGCTCAGCTCAACTCTACAATTTGAAAACGGACGCAGATCACCAGGGGCTCGCGAACCCCAGCCACGCAGCAGCATACGTTTCACAGTCGATAGAACGCGATCTCTGTCTGTAGCTTTCCTAACCATGTCGCCAGATATGGGTGTAGTATTCAGGTGTTGCAAAATTTGAACAAACTCGTAGGGCGCGTCACTTCTTTCCTCCTGTTGGTCAATCTGTGGCAATCTACTGAGCGCATCAGCGACCTTATTGTGAGGACCGGCAATGTATCGAATTTGATTATTGTAAGCAAATGTAAATAATTAAGAAGTATTACTCGAGCATTGATGGATGGCACTTGGACCCTTAGTCCGCGCAAGAGGTGAATAAGAGCACTACGGGCGGGACGTGTCAAAAACTGTAATGGTAGCTTGTAGGTTACACCAGATGAATAATTGGAAAATGTACCACTCCGCACAAGGAAAACAGTGGACGAATCAGC
>OX104063.1:226505945-226546250 GCA_944474145.2 Dicrocoelium dendriticum
AGTTAGTAACACCTGAGAGCACTTTATCAAGTCCTAGCTCGGTAATCCGCTAAAATACAGTTGTCTGATTCTCGTGTCCTTTCAGCCCCACCTAGTCATGAGCTGTGGTTCATGAGCATTGACTATTGTCTAGATATGTCCCAGTTAAACAAAGGCACATTGAATTTTTCAGAATCTCCACGAATTTCCACATTATTCCAGAGCTTAAGATCAAGAAACTATAGTGACAATACCTCGGGCACTTCAGGCAAATCATTTACGTATTATGTGGAAAGTTACGGCATCTATACCGAGCGCAGAAAGGCTTCGCTTAGGCCGGCTTGTGAAGGGAGATGCTGCGTCCAAAACGATAACGCTCTTAAGGGCGCGATCACATATAAAATGATATTCTTGCGAGACAACGTCAAAAGCGACGGAGTGATCTAAGGAAACTGAGCCTCACGAACTACCAGTGCAGAACAGATCCCATTCATTTAGGTGGTTCCCCATAAAAGTTCGCACCAAACTGGGGAGATTTTGGTGATATCCGCACCCAACGCTATGACCCACAGGTAGTTGCTGCATTATCTGGAATCTGAAACACTAAATTTCCTTTATAATGCCAACTAAGTATATAGGAAGATGAATGCCCTCTCGAATATTCTTATTATTTTGGAATCTTCAGACGGACAGCATGAATACTAGGCAACTGAGTCATGACATCAAAGCCAGGTGTGGCGGCTGGCGCTTCATGGTTGGTTTGTGAAAAAACACAGTGCGTTTGGATTGCGACACGTAACTCACCATAGGTCACCATATCGTTTGAGACAAAAGTTGGTCAATCAGGTTCTTGGGACAGTAACAGAAGTGAGGATTTTTCTGTTTCTCCTACTCCCAAACATTTCCAACGGCCTGACTACTAGGCCCATCAAAAAATTCCTATAGTTAGCATACAGAGTATTGTCATAATTTTTGCTCACGTTGGCCACTTATTGCACCGAAATTAAGACACAACTGTCACTGTACGTAACAGGGCCGTTGAGTTCAATTGGCAATTTTCGCAACAGCTTCGGACGAACTGATTCAGATTAGAAGATTTTGAAGGAGCTCGCCATATCAATCGATCCAACGCTTGAGTCACAATAATGCTGATTTCAGCTAGACAGGAGTAAGACTTGGTCAACGTGTACTGAATTGGTTTCACCGGCAGGGGAACTAGTAAACCGCCAAATAATTGTATATCTATCTAAAACAAGTAGTTCCCTTCAATAGTGAAAAGCACAGTAAGATGATATAGTGTCATAAACACTGCGTCCCGTCAGCTCCAGGTTCGCTGGGACAGACAAGTCTGCGGAATGGCGTCTTTCAGATTGACCAACGAACACAATTGGGGATTAGTTAGGTCTGAGTCAGTTAAAAATATTTTGCACCGTACGTTGAGCAACACGTTGACCTGTGTGCGGTTAGTATCTCACGAGAGCTCATCTATGAAGACGAACTTAACCCCTCACACGTCAATTAGAGGGAAGACTTGAGCTCAAAGGAATTTCAGCCGCGATAATAAATGTGGTCACCATATCATGAGCAGTAGAAAGGAAAGGATTCCATCTAAACAAATTGCCGGGTCAAGATAACGGATGGCATAAATTGTACGATTGGAGAGATCCTAGCGTCTATGCATTCGTATCTCACGGACAACTATTGCACATAGTATGGTTGACTTTCGCAACCGAAGGGTCAAAATAACGGTCACAGACAGGTGAATCTGCTATCCTCATACACCGCACGGATTACCATAAACAGATTGGGCACATCAGATGTGCATAACAGACATCAGGGCTCATACGATCGAGCGGTACGAATATGTTCCCACACAAACAGCACCAAGCTGATCGCGTTCTTGTCACCCATACGCACTGCTGAGAGGCTGGCCGAACCATTAACCCGATTCTCAATGGTGCTTGGAAGAACAGCAGGTCCCTACCATGTGGGGGCAGGATATCATTACTCGAGTTTCAGGGGCAGTAGGTGTTCGGACCTCGCTAACTACTGGAATCGATTATGAAAGTAGCAGAGAATGCGTAGGCAACGGCGTATCTCGCACAGTGTCAACAGCTAGCACGTACGTCATCGCCACACTAATTACCGCAATCATCCGACAATACTGACCATTAGAACGATCTAAACCATGACGAACCAATTAGTTAGTTAGGTCGCTTTAACGACCACCCCCCCCCCACTAAGCCAGTAGTATGGACTTCCGGAAAGTCCGCATCGTCACACAACTGTCATTGCCGTTCGCAGTTTCCCAATCGTTACACATTCCCGATGGTTACTAGCACTGGCGCCCTTCAAGCTACTAGCTGCCATGCGTAGTGCGGCCTTCCAGTGAGGCACTGGCAGCACCGGCCGTTTGCTCCTCACGGTCATCTCAGGCGTGTTCGATCGACATTTGCACAAAGCGAGACGGACACGGCTGAGTCAGACCTTTGTTTCTTTGTCTCTTTGTCACCAGAATGTCATCTTACAACACCCTCACTTGCCGCATGGTCAAACTCAGTCCGACCGCAAACACAGATTATAGAGTCTCATGAGCCAGAACAGGAAAAGTTCCGGTTGGCCAAACAAAACTAACGATGTGCAGTCGGGCCAATCGGA
This sequence comes from Dicrocoelium dendriticum, assembly GCA_944474145.2. Taxonomy (NCBI): domain Eukaryota; kingdom Metazoa; phylum Platyhelminthes; class Trematoda; order Plagiorchiida; family Dicrocoeliidae; genus Dicrocoelium; species Dicrocoelium dendriticum. Next base: position 226,508,583 of record OX104063.1, read on the forward strand.
GCAGTGGTTCATTTCACTGAGCCAATGGCAGCAATGAAAAATGGCCGCAGTACAGATACAAACATTAGACAGTTGACCATGAAGCTAGGGCGGTTGGCAGGTGCGTGTGCGGACCATGGCATTGTACGTTTATACACTCATGGTGATCTTGCATTGGGCTGTTCGGGTATGGACGCGATGGGTACGTTGCAGGTGGGAGTTGCGCTATCTAAAAGGTGCCTCATTAGATGGATTCGTGAACAGCACCTTAGAGTGCATCGCGAGCGAGTGTAGCTGCATGGTTCACCGGAACGGACGGACGACGATCACTAGCAAACGTCGCAGGCAGCTGTTCGCTATCTGCTTCCGCGTGGTCTGGCCAAGTGAACCGTCTGAGGCGGTCACAGTTTATTAGCACCAAGTAGACTCGGTCGCCGGTGAATTAGACTACGCGCTCACCACTGTACTAAGGATCACGAACTGAATGTTTTTTGTCGCTGGCTCTTAGTGTTGCGTGGTAGATGTACCACATACAGCTTGTTTGATTCCAGGTTTGCGGCCGTCGGAGCCGTGTCACGTTGCCCTCGGCCGGGTTGAGCTATGGTCATACCTTGTGCTGACGGTGTGGCTTCACCGTAATTGTTCGGCTCCTTCATTATTCTCCCGGTTTGTGCGGTGGCCGCTTGCGCGCTGTGTTTGATTTCCTCTTTGCCTTTTACGCACGCAAGGCCCCATGGCAACGTAGACGGTGAGTTTCGATGGTCCTGCGGCTGCACTGTCTCTGGGGTACTGTGGTCACAACTTTGGGTGCTAGTCGTGGTTCCCATGATACAGAGTTTAGCCGTAGATGACTCGCCGAATGTTAGCAAATGGCCGTATTCAGTTCTGCTCTGCGTTCATTACTAACACCTTCGGGCCATCAAGTTAATAACTGAAACGTAGATAACTGACTCGGTTAGTCTCCAAATTTGCGTGCTGCGTATCCCCAATACTGGTCCGCAAAGCACCGGTGCGTCCGCTTTCCTGTATTGGGTTCGAAGGAGTGTCCTCGGTAGCATATCCTGCTGAAGACCATGTGGTCAGTCTGTATCAAAGACCTTGGGCAGCAGAGATCTGTTGCGCTCGACCTCCTCAATCCCGTTGCCTAAATATCACGAGCTTCTCTCGTAATCTGACAACGCTGGTTGGAGCCTGTGTCGGGACCTTGCGACTCTCGAAGCATCCTTAGTCCACGTGCGACCGATGGTGCTTGCATGGCAGCATGGTGTCGGTACTGCGTAATGACATACTGATGATGCTTTTCTGTTGCTTTTTTAAGCCGTCATGCGAATATCACAGAAACCCAGATTACCGACATCTTGTTCCAAAGCTTCGAGCTCACCAACCGGTGCGCTCAGGTCCCCGATGAGAATCACCATATACTTGCGATGATTCTTATGGAGTAGGTCGGAGAGTTGACGGTAGAACTCATCTTTAGCTGAGTCCGGGCTGTAACCCGTGGGAACATGCACTGTTGCGTCAAACAAACGTAATTGCCCTTACTAAACAATGCTACTCTTCTGTAAACAATACTCAGTGTAACTTTTACCCGTTGCTTTGAGGCGCATTGCGTGCTAGTCGTGGAACAAGCCCTAAGACAACTCATATGTCAGCTGCATTACCATCTTATTGTCCACGTTGATACGTCACCCATCGCAATCGTAGGACACCAGAAAGATTTCTGCGCTGGTATCATCTCACCAGTGTTTGTGTCTATGTCTGCCGGTGCACATGCGATTTAGCGGTGTGACCAAAGTAACCTGTGCCCTACGCGCTTCAATACGCCGTACTATGGTTACGTGCCAGTTCCATCGCGACCAGTGAAGTGCGCCTCTCGGTGCGCTCACTCGAGTTCCGGTCCAGTAGTGTCCGCACGTCCCAACATCCGATGCTGAGTGCTTTGCGCGCATGCATACGAATGCCTCGGTGGGCAATCGCACACGAGGTGGGCGTTGTGCTTCAGAGGTTTGCTTGAGGGACTCCACCCGGAGCCTTTGGCTCAATAGCCTTACCCACAAGGCAGTGGGGAGCAGATCCAGCTCGGGAATGTGATTGCAGAGACAGATTGGGATCTGCTTGACGGGCATCACACGCAGCCTTGGAGGTACTGGAACGGTATATATATATACTGCGACCGTAATAGCATACACCTGCGACCACGGCCAGATGCAGATGCGTTTTGGCGGGTGTGCACCAATTTGACCCGGGGCTGCCTGGCTTGAGGCGGGCAGTAGCAAACAATTGAACACCCTGAGGTGCCCTCCCACCGTCAAAGACAATGCATGGCGCTCGTGCTCTACGCCAATCGAGCTGTGAGCTTATAACCCGTAGACCTGTTGTCTCCCATGGATAGGTATTACGGGAATAGGTCCATCGACTACTTCCTAACATCCGAAGAGGATGGACAAGGATACTGCCAGGGCGCCGACAACTGACAGGAGAACGACTCGGGTCCTCAGCCAAAGCTTTCGATCAAATGAACACCCGAAAGGCAGCGGGTCTAGCACATTGTCAGTTAGCCGGCTCATGCGGATTGGTGTCCTGGATCTTAGCAGGGAGAAGGGCGAAACCTAACTCCCACCCAGCGGTAGCCACGTGGAGGCGCCCAGGACATGAGACTATGGCGCGACAGTAGCAGCAGCGGTAGACCATCTGTCAGGATCTAGCCACCACCAGCTACCCCACTCTACCTAGGTGTTTAATTTGCCAAACCACACATTCAAATGAAAGTATGCGACCACGTAAATGGGAAAATCATTTGGAAAATAGTGTTAAGAGCGATAGCGGAAAGCCTATGGATTTTGTTATAAAGCTGGGGAAAAGCTTGGAAAACATACCAAATTTAAAAACCATAAATCGGACAGCGCATGAATGACAAATGGCCTTACCACGCCTCATAAAATAAGCAAATTGACGGCCCCAAATTTACAGCCAACAAAATGTTGGAGAAAATATTATCTTGTATTCAGTACAAAAAATAATGTCTGACGTGATGGATATGAAAGCAAAAGAAGCAGCTTAAGACATTCCGCTCAATAAAACAAATGTATCAGCCCCTTGCTGACCTGCGCACGTTGTGCATGAAGGAATGTAAAATTGCTGACTGTTGGTGAAGTGCTAGAACTACACCAGTGCACAGAAAACAGATATTAATAATAAAATAATAATTTAATAATGCCAATATTAGTGACACTAATAACGTGTTTCTCATGGTACCGAGAAACCGAGCCCATAGAGGGTCGGATCATATTTACATATGCAATAAGCTCAGGCATGCGAGGTGGTCATTGGTTTGGGTTTTTACAGGGTTACCATAGGGATGTGTTTGCAAATGTTTTCATTTGGGACTTTTGTCGCCGTACGCTACCAGTTCGCAGCCATTCTCATCTGAGTGAGTCTAGATGTGATGACGAATTTCTACCTATACCATTCTCATTTGGTTATTCTCTGTGTAGCTTGATGGTGCCGTGATGGCAGCGATTTGATGGGGGTGGGGAAGCAGGGAGTATGAAAACGATGAAGCAGTCGGGGTCACCAATCAAAATCAGATGAGTAATACGCAATCTTACTTAATAGGCTGGAGTAATACAGTTGGAGCTCTATGTAAGTAGCAAGTTAGAGAGTTGCGAAAATAAGGAAAAGACTCTATGGAGGTAACTCTAGTGGATCACCAAACTCAAGTTGCTTTAACGGAATAACATGGACAGTATTCACCTCGTAGAGAGTTAAGGCCTAGCGTGGTGTCTAGACATTCCTAGGTCTAATTATGGAATCGACCTAATCAAGATGTGTTTTGGGCTGCCACATGGTCAAGATGCTGGGTGAGCTCAGTTGCATTCCTTTCAGCCTTCACTTGCAGGTGGATATTTAGGGCGTGCGTGACTATGCACAGTAACGGTAATGATGAAAATGGAGAATTAAACAGATAGGTAGACGAAGAAATAAGCACCTATTCAGTGCAAAGTTAGAACTTATTCAGTGGATCGTAGAAGATGCCAGAGACAGGGCGATTAGGAAAGTGTGCAACAGTTATCCGATGTTTGGCCTAGAGGTTGAGAGGAAAGGCACCACAACTAAGAGCAAGGCTATGGTCTAAGGAATAAATTGATGGGAAATATCGATAAGACAATAGGACGATAGGAATGAAGTAACTATGATCCAGGAGCACAACAGATTCAATGCAGAATTAAGTAGGGTAAGAGAGCACAAGTGAAGTAATACGGCCATCTGTGGAACCGTATTCCGGGGATCTGCTTCCACGCGAGGTAGTCCCTCGAGAAGTTTCATGCACAACTCCACACCCCATCTGGTCATGTATCAGTATGGTTTAAAATCACGCTGACCACTACCGATATTATTCATCGTTAGGCAATTGTTTTTTGGGTGAGATAGTTACTCAAGTCAGTCAGCCCTTTCATCATTCATAGTTGTTTATTTTGGTGTGCATCATGATCGGGATCACCGGTTGGCGTCATATGCCATTAAGTGTGAGTTCAACAGTTCAGATTGCACAGTTTGTTTAATGTTTGCACACTTTTTATATTCCACAGTTGGTCTTCTGGCATGGGTATATGTGTCGCTTAGAAGCTTCAAAACATCACATCAGGAGATCGGCCTACTCGTGACCAACAGGATTACAGAAGCGTAAAATGAAATAGTTAAATTAAGGAGTAGAAATAGCAACGAAGTAAGGTGACAAATAGCATTTGTTTTAAAACCCGTATCGAAGATTATTTTGGAAACCTGTGCTTTTGTGAAACGATGCACATACAGGGCCAAAATAAGACATTGTATGCCCGGAAATAATGGCACTAGTACAAATTTCTAACCGAACGAGGATAAACGATTAACGGGACAAACACAACTGCTGATAATTCACAAGTAAAATTTGATTTTTCGTAATTCGATAGAGTTGTACAGAAACCTTTCTACTTGCTCCTAAATACAGTCTCAGTCTCAGTCTTAACACATCTATAGGCACTTAAAGACCAACTGTTTTCATTATGATCTGCATGGTGAGAATAGCTCCCTAGTTCATTTTAAATTTGGTTACGTTCTCACTTGCCCGTACTTTCAAAGCTAGCTTGGTCCATTTGTGTGTATACCTTACCAGGAACAAGTTGGAGCGGGTCTTGTTTTATGGGTAATGTGTTATCCCTGTTTCTTGTGGGATAAGTTGAGGAATTTTGCAAGTTAAGATCCATCACGGTCGTGTACACCTGGCAATGTATACTGTTGTAAAAAAGAACTAGATTATTTCTCACGCGGCGCAACCACAGAGGGTCTGATTTAAGGCGGCGACGGCGATCTTCATAGTTCAGATTTGTGGACCGGCCGATAAAGAGTTTCGTGAAGGAACGTTGAATGTTTTCTAAGGCAATTCGATCCGTTCTACGCAGGTGACTATGGATGACTTTGCAGTAATCCAGCATAGGTCTCTCGATAAGCTTCAACATTTCCAGTCCCGATTCAGGTAGAACAAAGGATTTAGTGATATATGCGGCATGGTCGGAAAGTTCAGCGATGCGGAATATATTACCCCAAGGTCCCTAACTGAGGAGGAATTTGGGATGTTTGTACTTGCTAGGTTGAGGGAGCCATCGGGTACGCAGATTCCATACCCAAGCGCTTGCGAGTTTTCAGCGGAGAATTTAATGAACCAAGTAATCATGTATGTGCTCATAGCCTGAATCAAGACAATTGGGTGGAAATGAGTAGACAAGTATAATAGCATTCGCAAAGTGATATGACCGTCCATGTTTGATGGAAGCACAGATGGTATTTCTATACATTAGGAAGAGTAGTGGTCCAAGGACACTGTCTTGGACAAAACCGCTCGTAACTTCCCCCGAGGAGGAGAGTTGTTGGTCTATTTTAACTCTGTGTCCGATGTTTTAGGTAGGATTTAAACCAGCTTAGCAATGGGTTGCTGACTCCGTAAGAGTACGGGATGGACAACGTAGGTTTATGTGGCACACGATCGAAGGCCGTGTGCATGTCTAGTAGAATGACAACAACTGCCATGCCCCTGTCAACAACCAAGGTTACTTGGTCGAAGAATTGTAGTTGACGGGTTACACAGGATCGTTTCGTAAGAAAGCCGTGAAATACGTTGTTTATCAGATATAATCTTGTTAAGTATTGTACAAGACCATGGTTGACAATTCGCTCCAGTGCCATTGAGGCTGCTGCAGTATGGATAATAGAGTGCTAATTTGTCATTGCAGATCGAGAAACACCTTTGTGTTTGACGCTGTTACCGAGTTTCTCCACGGTGGAGGGAAATATCCACTGTTTAGGGATAATATGAAGACAGTTAACATCAGTAGCGGAATGTTTTTGCCTCAATAATTGATTTAAAGCACTGAGTTCCCTTTATCCTTCTAAATAAGACAATGAGAATACTGGTATTGCGAGATGGAGCCATTTCGTGTTATCTGCTCACTCGCAAACTAACAACATAAAGCTGAAACAAGTGACAGAAAAATCGAAGATTTGAAATTGGTCACAAAGGAAAATTACGTAGACGTAGACGCAGAATAACAGGCCAATGAGCATGATGTTAAGGTCATAAGCACCAAGAAAGCTTTCGGGAGACTGTTAATTGTTTTTGCACACAAAGGATAGGGCGATGCCGGTTAAGTGTCACCCCTTCGACAAACCCCAATAATTGATGACAGCTGGAGGAATACCACCGGGTCCTGGATCAAATGACGGTTTTATGGAGAGTATACACATTTGAACATCCCTCACTCGGTTGGGACAATCTTTCGTGCAATTCGTCGTCAGGAACTTTCGGTGCAGTCTTTTTATGCTGACACTCCAAGTGCCTTTGCACCAGTTCACGGACTTCCCCACTAGATATATGGACAATCAAATACCATCTACTTTAGATCTTGTTTTCGCTAATTCCCTCGACTTCGTAACTGACGTTTCGTACAGTGCACCTCTAGGGTCCAGCAATCACGCATGCATATACTTTCGATGTGCTCCTTCAAGGCACCAACAGACCGCCGTTGAATCACTTCCGAATATGTGGCGGGCGGATTTTGTGCAATGAGAGCTAAGGCTTCAATTCTGAACTGTGAGATCTCGATGGCCAACTCTGTCCAGTTAGCCTGAGATAAATTTAAGGCAGAGTTTTCGGAGGTTTTCACTCCCGATATTCTACTCATGAGGAAAGGGGGGTTACAGACACAGCCTCCATGGATAGAAGCCACAGGCAAGCACGTACTCAAGAAACGGCCTAGATGCTGGCAAACTTACCAAGCAGCTCAATCAGCCAGTACCTATGACCGTTATGGAGAGATTAGAAATAAAAGAGAGCAACATCTCAGGACTGCTCGGTTCCAATACGAGCATGTTTTAAAGAACTCAGCCGCAGCTAATACCAAAAAGATTTTGCTTACGTTAAACACGCCGTGTGGAAATTTTACTATACCAGCGTTATTGCAACCAGACGGGACCCGTGCGCTAACGGAGTATGACAAGACTTGTGTACTTAATGAACAGTATATTGGTTCGTTGCTCCGGAGACCCATTCCCATCAGGTTGAATTGGTTTCAAGTGTTCCAGAGGATTCTTGCTTAGCTGAGTTTAGCATAACGGCGACTCAGGTCTTCAAGCTACTGCAAGGCATTAATCCCTCTAAAATTTCCGGTCCTGATTCAATTCATCCGAAGCTGCTGCATGAATTGGCTACTGAGCTGAGCGATCCTCTCACATGCGTGTTTTCAATATCGCTTGAGAGCTGCGTCTTACCTTCAGAATGGAAGGAGGCAATCATCTGTCCCATTTTAAGGGCGATGACAGCACTCTGCAGGCGAACTACAGGCCTGTCAGTTTGACAAGCGCAGTAGTCAATTTGTTTGAAAAGTTGCCAAGGGATTCGGAGGAGAACCAGCTGCATAGATTTAACCTTCTCCGTGTTGCGCAACATGGATTCCGTAAGGGATTTTCGTGTCAGACTAATCCACTTGTAGCTCGTGAGAGCTGGGCCGAAGCGGTAGACAGTGGCCACGCTGTAGATGTGTTAACCGTGGACTTTCAAAAGCTTTCGACACTATTCTTCATCTTCGACTCACTAAATTTGAGATCTTATGGGATATCTGGTCGCGTCCTTAAATGGGTCTGCTTTCCTGGAGGGGAGTGAACAGTGCGTACAGGTGGGGTGGCCATTCGCTCAGGCAAGCTGTCCTTAGTGACGTCTCGCAGGGCTCGCTATAAGAGCCATTGTTGTTCGCGATTTATTCAAATGCATTTCCGCGGATTGGGAGTGGTGTCACTAAAGTTTGCAGACGACCTTAAGCTCTGGAATATCGTGGATATCCCGGGGTTCCTGAGACAATTCAGCGTGCCTTGGATAGGCTCTGGGAATGGTCTACCTTATGGTTGATACCCATACATAGGTCCAAGTGCTCTCTTCTCCGAATCTGTGCTACTAGTCCTCCCCCTCGATACGTTGTCAGCGGTGGTGAAATCCCTGTTGTCACTCAACAGCTTGATTTAGGTGTCGTACACTCATCAGCTCTTCATTCTGGCGACAATTGACAGAAGGCTGATTGTCGAGGGTTTCGTATGATGTGGTTTATTCGCCGCTCTTTCGGAGTCCTAACGGCCAATTCGTTTGTGAAGCTATTTTCGGCATTCGTTCGATCCCACCTGAAATATTGTATCCAGGCTTGTCCACCACGTCTTACCCGAGACAAAATGGACTTGGAGAGGGTGTTATCAGTGAGTACTCGGTTAGTGTAGAGGCTACAGGGACAGATGTATCCTGAACGCTTGCTTAGTTTGCGGGTGTACTCCATGCACTACCGAAGGATAAGAGGGGACTTGATTCTCACTTATCGTATTTTGACAGGTAAAGTTGGCCCGGACTTGTCAGCTGTCAGGCGGGATAGACTATGGTGCGCTGAGCCCGGTAGTGGCTGGATCCTGACAGATGGTCTACCCACTGCTGCTACTGTTGTGCCAAGGTTCATGTCCAAGACGCCTCCTCGCGGCGTCCGCTGGGTGGGAGTTGGGTTACGCCATTCTCCCTGCTAAAATCCAAGATACCAATCTGCATGAGTCAGTGAACTGACCATGAGCTAGACCCGCCTTTCGGGTGTACATTTAATCGATGGCTTTGGCTGAGGCCCCGAGTCGTTTTCCTCTCAGGTATGAGCGCCCTGTAAGTATCCTAGTCCATCCACTTCGGAGGTTAGGAAGTTGTCGGTGGCTCTATTCCTCCAAAACCTAGCCATGTGAGACAACAGCTCTACGGGTTATAAGCTCACAACTCGATTGGTGTAGAACACAAGAGCCACGCATAGTCTCTGACGGTGGGAAGGCACCTCCGGATGATCAATGTTTCGTTACTGTGCGCCTTAAGTCAGGCAGCCCCTGGTCAAATTGGTGCAAGTCCGCCAAAACACACCTACGTCTGTCCGTGAGCTCAGGTGCGTATCATACCACAGTCGCAAAACATATATGAATCGTTCCAGATCTCCAAAGGCTGCGTGTGATGGACCACAAGCAGATCCTAATCTGTCTCTGTAATCACATTCCAGAGCTGGATCTGCTCCCACTGCCTTGTGGGTCAGGATATTGAGCCAAAGGCTCCGGATAGAGTCCCTCAAGCAAACCTCTGAAGCACAACCGCCACCTCGAGTGCGATTGTCCACCAATGCCATCATATGCCTGCGCGTAAAACACTCAGCATCGGGTGCTGGAACGTGCGCACGCTACTGAACCGGAAATCGAGTGAGCGCCCCGAGCGACGCACCACACTGGTCACGATAGAAGTGGCGCGCTACAACATCGATATTGCGGCGTTCAGTGAAACTCGGATCGCTGAGCATGGTAAGTTGCATGAAGCAGGTAATGGTTACACATTTCACTGGGTGTGCAACGCCACCTCAGCACCATGTGAACATGGGGTCGGATTTGCAATATCCGATCGCCTAAATGACCAGCTCGTGGGTGAACCCACTGGCATCAGCGCACGACTGATGACTGTTCTCCTACTACTCGGGAGCTGTAAGCTTTTCACTTGTATAAGCACGTACGGTCCGACCATGTGTTATCCTGATGACACGCGTGATCAATTCTACACTGAGCTATCCCCCGTGATACGGTCTGTGCCGAGGAACGACGGACTATTTTTGTTGGGTGATTACAACGCGCGCATCGAGCGTAATGCATCGGTGTGGACAGATGTCATCGGTCCGCATGGCATTGGTTCAGTAAATGCGAACGGTGACAGGCTGCTCTCACGGTGTGCTACTCACGGCCTGACGGTCACGAACACTGGGTTTGCAATGAGTGCGAGTGATATAGCAAGTTGGACGCACCCATGCAGTGGTCACGCTCACCTGCTCGACTATGTCATCGTACGTCAGCGTGACAGGCGTGAAATGCGCATGACACGGGTACTGCGTAGAGCTGAGTGTGGCACTGAGCACAAATTGTTGCGGACCAAACTGTACATATATTTTCGTAAATCTATGTTTGGCACTCCCACCTTGAATCGGCGGAAATGTAACATTCTCTCCCTCGATACTGTGATGAAACGTACTGAGCTGGTGAAGGCGATGTCTAATTTCAGTAGAGTGTCATGAATTTGTAGTAAGGTTGTGGTTATTGTTTTTGCGATATTGTGACCTGAGTTTCTTCAATTTGGTGGTAAGTTCGAAGAATGGCTTGCGTTGACTACTACTGGTTTGAAGGTCGTTCCACAGTGTAGGTGCTACTAGGTCGGTACAGGTGATGATATTGTTTATAAATTCGTTCGTGGCTAAGGTTGAATCCTGTGTTAAAAAGATTTGTCCCAACTCAGGGTACTGAGGAGATTGCCACATATGATCCAGTCAATGAGATACATGCAAAGAGTAGGCTTATCAGTTACTCGTAGTTTGTTTGCTAATTTAAAATTCATGCTGCCTAGCACAGTAGTGTGTTCGCATTCCATTAGTTTGTTGTCAATATTGAGGAGCACTGACGGAATGCCCATGGCAAATATCAGATCAAATGTGTTGGCTCTTCTTGTGGGTTGATTAACTTGTTGAGTCCAATCATTAATCTGAATGTTATGGATTATACCCATGAGACTCCCTGACACTTTTGGTGTTGGCGTTGTCCAACCAATATGTTGGTTGTTGGAAATATTTGAGGCAGCGTTGGTAGCGTCGACTAGTTGTTCAGTACAGTGATTGGTAGCCCTAGGAGATCTATAGATACGATCCAGTAGTAGGTCACTGGAAGGGATTGCTAACCACAGCCAATCTCCTAGGTCATTGAGAGTCAGGAGATCAACAAGTATCACTGTGATATCATTTCGAAGGTAGATAGCGCATCCTCCTCCTCGTTTACTCAGACAATCTTTTCGAAACAGGTGATAGCCAATATGTTTAAGCTGAGAGTCGCTTAGAGCTGACTCGTACCATGTTTCAGTGATGAAAACAAAATGGGTAGTTTTAAGACAGACGAAAGTTGTGGAAAGCTACAAGTTAGGTAGTAGGGAACGAATATTTATAACAGCGCAATCTAGAGTATATAGGGAAACAGATGATGCAGGGAGGGTTGAGACGGACTGCTTGCTAGCATTGTTATTGGTGGTGCGCCACAATGAGGCATTCGTGGTGGTGGAGACCTCTAGGTTGTATTGGCTCCAAAGAAGAAAGTGTTCTAATACAGCGATCATCTGTTGATTCATGGGGCCTAGTGATGGAAATTCCAGTGGTGGGGAAATGTCGGGGGATATGGTGCCTTAAAAAAGGACTTTAAAGCATTTCCATGGGAAGGAATGGCGGCGGAGCATAGACTAGTTGTTGTGGGAGTAGCTGTGGGATGCTATTGTGCGGAATAGGCAATGCCCTAGGAATTTCCAAATTTCGGTCACTGGCTGCAGTCCCACTTGTGTTACTGTGATGCCCATTTGGGTTTGGAGACAACTGTGGGATGTGAGGGTGTTCCGCCGAGTTTATACCATTGATCCTACAGCCAGATTTAGTGCCACTAGTCGATTCACGATATCGTTTACTTCCCCGGGATTGATTTAGCGAGTCATACTGACGTTCTAGAGTATGTTGTGGCGGTGACGTTCGGCGTTGGGCGTTATCATATTGTGTTAATGCAGAGTCATTCCATGATTTATAGTGATATCGCTGATTGGAGGTGGTGAATTTAATTTTAATTTGACTGTGGGATGTTTCCTTATTTCTCACAGCCTTGAGAATTTCGCTCTATGGTTCTGCACTGTAGGGGATACAGGTGTAGTACACACCACCTTTCATGTGCACGTTACTTGTAGATGCAGCGGCCGAGATAGGGTTGGTTTCGGCTGTTATCTTGGTGAGATTTAGTTCCTAGGGCTGTTTACTTTTATTCAGCGATTTAGTAGATGTAGTGCTGTTCAGTGTATGAGCCGCAAGGGTAAAGGTTTTAGTACGTGGAGGATCTCTCAGGGATACTAACGGTGTTCTGTCAAGGTCTACTTCACTGTCCATTCGGTGGCTTGGTGGATTGTGAGTTAACACAGTTGGAGGCTTTTTTAATAGCTAGGCGTCTTTCTAGCGGTGTTTGGTCTTTCCTGACTATAGCGTTTTTGAATTCGGTTCCGGTAGTAATCAGCCGTGTGAATCACAGAAAAGTAGTAGCAGTTGATTCATCGAGGAACTTCAATAGAACCGGACACGACTTCGTTTGTGCGTTTTTTCGAAGTCCTATCCAAACGCAGTTAAACCGATCTAAGTTACAGGCAGTGAGGAGGGCGGTTTTAATTTTTTCGATACTAAGTCGATAAGATATATTGAATATAATCACATGTTTTGATCTGGGCCTCAGAGATGATGAGTGATAAGAATAAACCAGCCAGCTGTCCAAATTCACCTTAGCTCATTGATTAGTTCACAGAATGATAAAATTTGATCGTAGTTAGTGCAAAATTCACTGTTTTTTAGTGGATTGAGCGTATCAGGCAGGATCCTGGACGGATTAACAACTTGTTTGGTTGCGGTTTCCTGCTATTTTTCAAGTCGAGGAGGCATTCATTTTTATTCCGCTAGCAGTCATTTGCAAGAAGTAGACAGCTCGTTGGGGTCTAAGAATTCTAGAACGGCAACTGAGAACTATCTCGTAAGATAGAGTAGAATGAGGAGGTTAGGTGCGTCGACGCACGTTCCGACCAATTGTCTGCACCTCAGTAAAACTGAAGGTCTTCGAAGAGATTATTCATGAAAAATGAGTGCCTCAAGCTCATTCAGCTGACCCGCCCCAGTTTGCTTATCATAGATTGAGGTAGACTGAAGACGGATCAGCCTTACGTGTACATTCAGTGCTGGCACCAATAGACAAGAGGATCAAATCGTGAGCAAATGTTTTCTCGTTACAGTAGTGAAAACTGTGAGCTCATTTTGAGACACATGGGATGCAGGAATTCAACCATTTACTATCCACTTGCAGAGGAAACATTTCACTGGACGTGCCCAATTTGCTCAAATCGTAGGTTACTACCCACAGCCGCCGAGGTGCTTCAAGGATCCATATTGTCTCCATACATTTTTCTACTTATGTCACTTCATTACCTGCTCCTGATGAAGCGATATTGCTGAACTATGCCGACGACGTGGTTGTGGGTATCCAACATCCGATCGCAGCCTCATCAATCAAATAACAAGCCTATCTGGACGACCTTGCATCGTGGTTCAGAGCTCACTTTTATGGTTAAATGAATTAAAATGCAATGACGTTCTTTTTTCCCCTCACACTGACCGTTGTTATCAGGAAATTCGCATGGTTTGCCCGGAACTTCACACAGATAATGAGAAGTGGCACTCCATCAAGTATCTAGGCATCATACGGCCGTGAGCTTTTTTGGTCACTCCATGTGAATGAAGTTTTCACAAAATGAGGAGACTTTCTTTCTACGCCGCTCGTTTGCGTTCCACATCCGACTCCGCTACACCCTACAGCGATTTATCACCATTTGTGTCTTACCCCAATGGCCCTATTGCTCCCTGTGACATTTCCCGGTCTCGTAAGGAAGCATTTCAAAATCATAGATAGCTCATTGGCGCAACTGTCTCAAGGTAGTGACATTCCAAAGCCGAGTTTTGTCGACATTCTTGCGTCTACTCATACCGGTTTATGCAAATGGCTTGCTTCAAAAATGACCACGGATGCAAGTCACCGTCTTCATGACGCACTGTCTGAAAGAATATTAACTCCCTCAACTCGACAAAAGTACAGATCCAGTTGTACCCGTACAAGGACTTACCACTCATCCGTAGTTGCATGTTTGGCGCGCTTTTGTGCAACCAGACCTCAGTCAGTACGGAGCTCACAAGCAAGTTTGCGTTAGAACCATACTGCTGTATATACCACTTAGTCGCGTAGTTGTGGATTCTTTGTACAATGCCAAAGGCTTATGTATAACACCTGAATATTCACCCTTCTGGGTACATAAAGCTCTTTCTTGAATTGAAGTTTTCTCCGGTAGTGTATTGAGTACATTCCCAAACGAAACCAAACACACAACCAAACGAAACAAACAGGATACGTCTGTCTCCGTAGACTCTACACTAACCTAGTATGTACCCGTAAAACCTCCAAGTCAATTTTGTCACGGCTAAAACATAGTGGACAATGTGGTCCACAAAAGCCGAGAACAACTTCAAGAATATGTTGGCCGTTAAGACTACGAAGAAGTGGCTAATAAACCACATCACACCTCTTACAATTGTCATCAGAGTAAACAGCTGGTGAGTGGACGACATCTAAACCGACCTGCTGTGACAACAGAGATTCCAAATACGCCAACATTTCGTGTGGGAGGACTAGCAGCTCCTATTCGGAGAAGAGAACACTTGGTCCGACCCTAAGGCAGACTATTCCCAGAATCTATCCAAGGCATTCTAAATTGCCTCAGAACCCCCACGATATTACAGAACTTAAGGTCGTCGGCAAACATTAGCGACGACATTACAAACTCCTCCGGCAAGTCATCTACATAGATGGGGAACAACACGGCTCCAATACCGAACCCTGCGTAACGTCAATAAGGACAGCTTGCCTAAGTGAAATGCTACGCACCACGCGTACACACTGTTCCCTCTCCACTAGAAAAGAAGGTACCCATTTAAGGGTACTACCAGGTATGCCATAAGACCCCAAGTTCCGTGAGGTTTCAAGATGAGGGACAGTGTCAAAGGCTTTGGAAAAGTCTACGAATAACACGTCCATAGCGTGGCTATTGGCTATCGCTTCGGCCCAGCTTTCACGAGACAAGTAGCTTGACACGAAAATCTCTTGCGAAATCCCTGTTGCGTGGCACTGAAAAGGTTACATCTACTCAGTTGGTTCCCCACTGACTCCCACTAGTTTTGCAAACAACTTGACCACCACACCTGTCTAATTCACAGGCCGTTAGTTCATGGGCAGACTACGGTTACTGCTTCTAAAAATCGGACAGATGATGGCTACCCCCAATCCGAAGGTAAGACGCAATTGTCAAGCAATCTTACAAACATGCACATGAGGACAAATTAACTCAGTGGCCAATGCTTGCAACAGCTTCGGATGAATTAAATTAGGGTCGAAAGCCTATACCTTGCAATAGCCAGAAGACCTGAGTCTCGGTTTTGATAAACAAGAATCCGCCGGAACTCCTGAAACAAATTCAACCTGTGGTTCTCACGAGCGAAGGCCTCACTACTGCTCGTAGTAGCGCCGGTATAGACAGATACGCCACTTTGTGGACTCCGTTTCTCGGTACCACGAGAAACATCGTATTATTATCATCATTATTCGTATTAATAGATTTGCACCGCTGCACCTCTTTACTTAAGCAAAAAACTTATGCTGCGGCCAAGTGAACTAAACGTTGCGTACACTCATTTCGTAGGTGCCGGCCGAGCGAGCCCGCTCGGCACGCTCGCTAAACCGCTTCTCGAGCAGGTAGTTGCCTGTGGAATCTACTCATGGAGGCTGTGTCCGTATCACCTTTCTCCTCATAAGAGGAATACAGGGAGCAGGATCAACCGTAAGCTATGCCAGGCTAACTGGACAGAGTCAGACACGGAGATATCATAGGTCAGAACTACAGCCTTTGCACCACCGACAAATATCCAGAGGCAATTCAATGGCAGGCTATCGATGCCTTGAGCGTACACCGAAAGAATCTGCATACATGATCGCCGGACCCTAAACGTAATACCAAGCCGAGGGATTTGGCGAAAACCAGATCCAAAGTAGATGCTACTTGGGCGGACTGGTGCAACGGCATCTGCTAGTCTGCAGCGAAAGTCCTGGGCGTCGATTTGAACAAAAGTAGGCTGTAAGTACCCAGAACTAGACATTGAGTTGCATACCGAGTACGATGTACATTACAAGTGCTAACTGAACAGGGCTCGAACAGTCTGATACAGCGAATGAAGTTTTACGCCTCCGTCCCGACGACCCCACCGTCTAGTTTGAGGAAACGCGGTAAGTCCCCAGGTAACGGTCAGCACGGAGCGCGGAACCAGCCCAACTACCTCCACACCCAGCCATCGTTGAAACGCACTGACTAACCGACGAGCGTGAAAAGCAAATCTGGAGCCAAGCTACGCACTCCTGCACTAATGGACAGCAACAACACAAGTACACAAAGACAATCAATTCGTGGTGGCCCTGAATAGGGCCGTGGGTGCGTTCTCCACTTCACTGGCGACCGAGTCTACTTGGTGCTAGTGTACTTCGTCACCGCCTTGGTACCTTCAGAGACAGCGTGCTTGGCCAGCTCGCCCGGAAGTAGAAGGCGGACGGCTGTCTGCACCTCTCTGCTGGTGATCGTCGTCCGCTTGTTGTAGTGAGCCAAGCGGCTAGACTCGCCCGCGATGCGCTCGAAAATGTCGTTCACGAACGAGTTCATTATGGACATCGCCTTCGACGAAATCCCAGTATCGGGGTGGACCTGACGAAGCACTTTGTAGATGTAAATGGCGTAGCTCTCCTTCCTCCTACGCCTCTTCTTCTTGTCTACCTTCGCAACCTTCACCTTGGACGCCTTCTTCGCGGCCTTACCGGAGACGACCTTCGGAGCCATGGAGGAGCAGAGTAACGCAGACGTCGTGCAAAGCTGAGCATCACCATTTATGTTAATCGCACAATGCCTCAATCCGCTTTAGACCGTATATCGATCTGCGCGCCTCTCTTTCCAATCGTCTTAGCTCATGGTCCACTATCTGAGCCGTTTATCGCTGCTCCAATTGGCTCAGTAAAATGAACTACTCTGTTCCGATTGGCCCCAATGCAATGCTGTCGACTTATCGGTGCGCGCGAGCGATGCTTTGTCCGGTCAACGGAACACTGCGAGCTCTGGTCCATGTCGATCTGGGCTGTGTTTGCGCTCGGGATGATAGGTTGACCTCGCGACCGGTGGACCACTTACCCGCGATGCGGTTGGCCGGCTAGGCATCATCAGGCCGGCAGACAGACGTAGTCTGATTCCATCATTCGGGTAACAAAGGTCTGACTCAGCCACATCCGTGTGTTTGGACGGCGATCGGTGTGGCGCAGCCCAAGTGTGCGTGCACTGTAACTGTGCTTCAACTGTAGGTGCGGACATACCGCTCGTTTTGCGGACGGTGGGGTTGGTTTTGCTAACATGGCTCACGAAAGATTTCGGTTGCTGAAAATCAATTATGCGAATCGGAGCGTGTGCATTTGTACCCAAAGTTTGAAAGTGACTTCTTGTGCGAGGCAATGAAAACCTCAAGCAAGCTGTCTTGCCGATGCTGTCTTATCCTTAAATAATAGCCAAATGCTTGTGACGTTGTGTTGTTGGCAAGGTGTAAGCGCCTTTACGCTAAATTTTTGCTTAACTTTCTACTCTTTGTCTCCCTTCTCTCTCCTTTATCCTTCTTTTCGTCGGTCATAAAGATTGTATAGCAGCGGAGCTTTAGTTCAACTGACTGATGTCCCAATTGGAACACTAACAAACACCGTACTGGGAAAAATACCCTATCAAAAAAGAACTGGTGCGTTTATCACTAACGTGTACCATTAGTGCCTTGCCACATGCGTATTGAACCAGACGGATGACACTGGTATCGGTAACCGTCGCATCGGATCAACCACTCTGGTTTCCTACTTTTGAAATCGTAATCTAAGCAACGGCCGCTTCACATCCCAGGCTTATTGGGGTACCTCCCGTCTGTGCATATATAGCACAAAAGCTACCTTATCATATACAGCCGGTTCACCTGTCCTGTTGTTTTAGGCACATATCGCAGAGGACCGGGATTATAGGTAGGAACATTACCCCTGTAACACGCAAGAAAGGAAGAACTCTAAGCGTTGAGAACGAAGATCTATTACACAACACGTAGTCTCTACAAAGGGTAATAAACATGAGGTAAATTGGAACAAAGGAAGTTACAGTTAACCAATGTCGTTGTGTTCTTGTTCTCCTCCGGTGATTGAGCAGGAAAGACCCTCTGAAAAGCAAACGGGAGAGAGTGCCATTATGGCAACGACTCAACTTAGGACGCGCGCTAAAACAATATAGATTCTTTTCTACGCCACACCCCCTCTAATTAGGCAGCATCCCCGTTGCCACACCATGGCCGCCCTGTGCCGGCACCTCCAGTTCAACTGCTACCTCCCCAGGCGTTTCGTTCAGCCCCCCGACAGATTGGTCAGTCTTACTCCGGAATGGCTTAAGTCGATTGAAATGTACTATCATGGGTTGACTGGCAGGGTTGTTGGGATCTTTGATAACACATGTCACGTCCGATGTCACCCGCTGTATTATGTACGGTCCTGTCCACTCATGGTGTAGCTTAACCGGAACTCCTGCCGTTGGTATCTGGTGCAAGTAAACTTGGTCGCCAGCCTTCAAAGGAGCGCCGAAAACTTTCTTGTCGTAATAGTCTTTCTGTCGTCGATGGGCGTTCCCAAGTTGAATACGTGCCGCTTGATGTGTTTGATGAAGCGAATCAAGGAGTTTGCTAACATACTCTGTCACCGATGAATGTGGTTGTTGCGGACTGGGTAATCGGATGGCAGACGGTAATCGGACTTCTCTTCCGGTCTACATAAATTATGGTGTTTGACCGGTCGAAGCGTGCACTGTGCTTCGATATGCCAGCAAGCATTTTGGTAACATAGCGTCCCACTCACTTACATTTTGCTCCACATAGGTCTTCAGTAGCGATTTCAGCGACCGGTTTGTACGCTCAACTTGTCCGTTGCAGTCGTTCGCGTCTTGTCTATACCGAACACACGACAAAGTTCCTGAACCAGAAAACTCTCGAAACATGAGCCCCTATCAGAATGTAGCTGCCCCGGTGCTCCCCAGTGACACACCCAGTGATTTACCATCGCCGTTGCTACGGTGACTGTATCGGCTTGGGCGATCGGAACTGCTTCGCACCACTTGGTGAAATAGTCGACCATGACCAAGATGTACGGATGGCCACGTGATGTTTCTGGTAGTGGACCAACAAGATCTACTCCCACAATCTCGTTCGGGTAGCCTGCATTCATAGGCTGCAATGGTGCTCTCCGGTGATGGTCGGGTTCTTGAATGTGGCGCATGTCTCACACGTCTGGCAAAAGTTAGTGACGTCTCTCCGTTGATGTGGCCACCAAAACCGTTGACGTGCTGCCGCTTCCAGTTTGTTGATTCCAACATGACCCAGCTGTTCTTGCAGTTTAGATAGCACTTCGGAAACTAATGATCGCGGAACTACGATTCTCCTGATATAATTTGGGCAAAAATCAAACGCAACACACCTTCCTTGATAGAGAGCTTGTCCCACATCGCCCATAAGCATCGAGCTTCGTAACTTTTTCCCTCCATCTCCTTCGCGGTAGGTTTGTCCCTCCCCAATAGCCGTTTGTCATAGATCGGTGATACGACTGGATCTGCTGCATGTGTCTCCTGCCAGCGACCGTACTCCGAACTTCGAAGGTTAACTAGAGCTACGTGTTGTGTACTAGAAGACGGGCAGTCTCCATTAGCACGAGTAGGAAGTCTGGAACTTCCTTTGTTTCAATTTACCCCATGTTTATTACCTTTTTGTAGAGACTACGTGTTGTGTAATAGAACTTCTTTCTCAACACTTAGAGTTCTTCCTTGCTTGCGTGTTACAAAGTGGCGACCCTGCCGAGTCAAAAGAATCAGGAATTAACCAACATTAGTCTAATGAAGATCATACCGAAAATGAAAGAGAAGTCTGATGACGGAAACCCTTCTGTTGTCGTTGACCCCACGACTAGACTTTCCACTTCCCCAGGTGTTTTGTCCCGTTCTTTGGAGAAACTGTCAACTGGCTCGAATTCGTCAGTCTGCAAACGCGGACGCTCTTTTCAGACTTCCTACTCGTGCTAATGGAGACTGCCCGTCTTCTAGTACACAACACGTAGCTCTAGTTAACCTTCGAAGTTCGGAGTACGGTCGCTGGCAGGAGACACATGCAGCAGATCCAGTCGTATCACCGATCTATGACAAACGGCTATTGGGGAGGGACAAACCTACCGCGAAGGAGATGGAGGGAAAAAGTTACGAAGCTCGATGCTTATGGGCGATGTGGAACAAGCTCTCTATCAAGGAAGGTGTGTTGCGTTTGATTTTGGCCCAAATTATATCAGGAGAATCGTAGTTCCGCGATCATTAGTTTCCGAAGTGCTATCTAAACTGCAAGAACAGCTGGGTCATGTTGGAATCAACAAACTGGAAGCGGCAGCACGTCAACGGTTTTGGTGGCCACATCAACGGAGAGACGTCACTAACTGTTGCCAGACGTGTGAGACATGCGCCACATTCAAGAACCCGACCATCACCGGAGAGCACCATTGCAGCCTATGAATGCAGGCTACCCGAACGAGATTGTGGGAGTAGATCTTGTGGCCATCCGTACATCTTGGTCATGGTCGACTATTTCACCAAGTGGTGCAAAGCAGTTCCGATCGCCCAAGCCGATACAGTCACCGTAGCAACGGCGATGGCAAATCACTGGGTGTGTCACTGGGGAGCACCGGGGCAGCTACATTCTGATAGGGGCTCATGTTTCGAGAGTTTTCTGGTTCAGGAACTTTATCGTGTGTTCGGTATAGACAAGACGCGAACGACTGCAACGGACAAGTTGAGCGTACAAACCGGTCGCTGAAATCGCTACTGAAGACCTATGTGGAGCAAAATGTAAGTGAGTGGGACGCTATGTTACCAAAATGCTTGCTGGCATATCGAAGCACAGTGCACGCTTCGACCGGTCAAACACCATAATTTATGAAACCGGAAGAGAAGTCCGATTACCGTCTGACATCCGATTACCCAGTCCGCAACAACCACATTCATCGGTGACAGAGTATGTTAGCAAACTCCTTGATTCGCTTCATCAAACACATCAAGCGGCACGTATTCCACTTGGGAACGCCCATCGACGACAGAAAGACTATTACGACAAGAAAGTTTTCGGCGCTCCTTTGAAGGCTGGCGACCAAGTTTACTTGCACCAGGTACCAACGGCAGGAGTTCCGGTTAAGCTACACCATGAGTGGACAGGACCGTACACAATACAGCAGATGACATCGGACGTGACATGTGTTATCAAAGATCCCAACAACCCTGCCAGTCAACCCATGATAGTACATTTCAATCGACTTAAGCCATTCCGGAGTAAGACTGACCAATCTGTCGGGGGGCTGAACGAAACGCCTGGGGAGGTAGCAGTTGAACTGGAGGTGCCGGCACAGGGCGGCCATGGTGTGGCAACGGGGATGCTGCCTAATTAGAGGGGGTGTGGCGTAGAGAAGAATCGATATTGTTTTAGCGCGCGTCCTAAGTTGGGTCGTTGCCATAATGGCACTCTCTCCCGTTTGCTTTTCAGAGGGTCTTTCCTGCTCAATCACCGGAGGAGAACAAGAACACAACGACATTGGTTAACTGTAACTTCCTTTGTTCCAATTTACCTCATGTTTATTACATTTTGTAGAGACTACGTGTTGTGTAATAGAACTTCGTTCTCAACGCTTAGAGTTCTTCCTTTCTTGCGTGTTACAGGGGTAATGTTCCTACGTAAAATCCCGGTCCTCTGCGATATGTGCCTAAAACAACAGGACAGGTGAACCGGCTGTATATGATAAGGTAGCTTTAGTGCTATATATGCACAGACGGGAGGTACCCCAGTAAGCCTGGGATGTGAAGCGGCCGTTGCTTAGATTACAATTTCAAAAGTAGGAAACCAGAGTGGCTGATCCGATGCGACGGGTACCGATACCAGTGTCATCCGTCTGGTTCAATACGCATGTGGCAAGGCACTAATGGTACACGTTAGTGATAAACGCACCAGTTCTTTTTTGATAGGGTATTTTTCCCAGTACGGTGTTTGTTAGTGTTCCAATTGGGACATGGATCATCAACCGCTGTACATCAGTCAGTTGAACTAAAGCTCCGCTGCTATACAATCTTTATGACCGACGAAAAGAAGGATAAAAGAGAGAGAAGGGAGACAAAGAGTAGAAAGTTAAGCAAAAATTTAGCGTAAAGGCGCTTACACCTTGCCAACAACATAACGTCACAAGCATTTGGCTATTATTTAAGGATAAGACAGCATCGGCAAGACAGCTTGCTTGAGGTTTTCATTGCCTCGCACAAGAAGTCACTTTCAAACTTTGGGTACAAATGCACACGCTCCGATTCGCATAATTGACTTTCAGCAACCGAAATCTTTCGTGAGCCATGTTAGCAAAACCAACCCCACCGTCCGCAAAACCAGCGGTATGTCCGCACCTACAGTTGAAGCACAGTTACAGTGCACGCACACATGGGCTGCGCCACACCGATCGCCGTCCAAACACACGGATGTGGCTGAGTCAGACCTTTGTTACCCGAATGATGGAATCAGACTACGTCTGTCTGCCGGCCTGATGATGCCTAGCCGGCCAACCGCATCGCGGGTAAGTGGTCCACCGGTCGCGAGGTCAACCTATCATCCCGAGAGTAAACACAGCCCAGATCGACATGGACCAGAGCTCGCAGTGTTCCGTTGACCGGACAAAGCATCGCTCGCGCGCACCGATAAGTCGGCAGCATTGCATTGGGGCCAATCGGAACAGAGTAGTTCATTTTACTGAGCCAATTGGAGCAGCGATAAACGGCTCAGATTGTGGACCATGATTGGAAAGAGAGGCGCGCAGATCGATATACGGTCTAAAGCGGATTGAGGCATTGTGCGATTAACATAAATGGTGATGCTCAGTTTTGCACGGCGTCTGCGTTACTCTACTCCTCCATGGCTCCGAAGGTCGTCTCCGGTAAGGCCGCGAAGAAGGCGTCCAAGGTGAAGGTTGCGAAGGTAGACAAGAAGAAGAGGCGTAGGAGGAAGGAGAGCTACGCCATTTACATCTACAAAGTGCTCCGTCAGGTCCACCCCGATACTGGGATTTCGTCGAAGGCGATGTCCATAATGAACTCGTTCGTGAACGACATTTTCGAGCGCATCGCGGGCGAGTCTAGCCGCTTGGCTCACTACAACAAGCGGACGACGATCACCAGCAGAGAGGTGCAGACAGCCGTCCGCCTTCTACTTCCGGGCGAGCTGGCCAAGCACGCTGTCTCTGAAGGCACCAAGGCGGTGACGAAGTACACTAGCACCAAGTAGACTCGGTCGCCAGTGAAGTGGAGAACGCACCCACGGCCCTATTCAGGGCCACCACGAATTGATTGTCTTTGTGCACTTGTGTTGTTGCTGTCCATTAGTGCAGGAGTGCGTAGCTTGGCTCTAGATTTGCTTTTCACTCTCGTCGGTTAGGCACTGCGTTCCAACGATGGCTGGGTATGGAGTTAGTTGGGCTGGTTCCGCGCTCCGTGCTGACCGTTACCTCAAGCTAGACGGTGGGGTCGTCGGGACGGAGGCGTAAAACTTCATTCGCTGTACCAGACTGTTCGAGCCCTGTTCAGTTAGCACTTGTAATGTACATCGTACTCGGTATGCGACTAAATGTCTAGTTCTGGGTACTTACAACCTACTTTTGTTCAAATCGACGCCCGGGACTTTCGGTGCAGACTAGCAGATGCCGTTGCACCAGTCCGCCCAAGTAGCATCTACTTTGGATCTGGTTTTCGCCAAATCCCTCGGCTTAGTAGTACGTTTAGGGTCCGGCGATCACGTATGCAGATTCTTTCGGTGTACTCTCAAGGCATCGATAGCCTGCCTCTGGATATTTGTCGGTGGTGCAAAGGCTGCAGTTCTGTCCTATGATATCTCCGTGTCTGACTCTGTCCAATTAGCCTGGCATAGCTTACGGTTGATCCTGCTCCCTGTATTCCTCTTATGAGGAGAAAGGTGATACGGACACAGCCTCCATGAGTAGATTCCACAGGCAACTACCTGCTCGAGAAGCGGTTTAGCGAGCGTGCCAAGCGGGCTCGCTCGGCCGGCACCTACGAAATGAGTGTACGCAACGTTTAGTTCACTTGGCCGCAGTATAAGTTTTTTGCTTAAGTAAAGAGGTGCAGCGTTGCAAATCTATTAATACGAATACTGATGATAATAATACGATGTTTCTCGTGGTACCGAGAAACAGAGTCCACAAAGTGGCGGATCTGTCTATACCGGCGCTACTACGAGCAGTAGTGAGGCCTTCGCTCGTGGGAACCACAGGTTGAATTTGTTTCAGGAGTTCCGGCGGATTCTTGTTTATCAAAACCGAGACTCAGGTCTTCTGGCTATTGCAAGGTATAAGTTTTCGACCCTAATTTAATTCATCCGAAGCTGTTGCAAGCATTGGCCACTGAGTTAATTTGTCCTCATGTGCATGTTTGTAAGATTGCTTGACAATTGCGTCTTACCTTCGGATTGGGGGGTAGCCATCATCTGTCCGATTTTTAGAAGCAGTAACCGTAGTCTGCCCATGAACGAACGGCCTGTGAGTTAGACAGGTGTGGTAGTCAAGTTGTTTGCAAAACTAGTGGGAATCAGTGGGGAACCAACTGAGTAGATGTAACATTTTCAGTGCCACGCAACAGGGATTTCGCAAGAGATTTTCGTGTCAATCTACTTGTCTCGTGAAAGCTGGGCCGAAGCGATAGCCAATAGCCACGCTATGGACGTGTTATTCGTAGACTTTTCCAAAGCCTTTGACACTGTCCCTCATCTTGAAACCTCACGGAACTTGGGGTCTTATGGCATACCTGGTAGTACCCTTAAATGGGTACCTTCTTTTCTAGTGGAGAGGGAACGGTGTGTACGCGTGGTGCGTAGCATTTCACTTAGGCAAGCTGTCCTTATTGACATTACGCAGGGTTCGGTATTGGAGCCATGTTGTTCCCCATCTATGTAGATGACTTGCCGGAGGAGTTTGTAATGTCGTCGCTAATGTTTGCCGACGACCTTAAGTTCTGTAATATCGTGGGGGTTCTGAGGCAATTTAGAATGCCTTGGATAGATTCTGGGAATAGTCTGCCTTAGGGTCGGACCAAGTGTTCTGTTCTCCGAATAGGAGCTGCTAGTCCTCCCACACGAAATGTTGGCGTATTTGGAATCCCTGTTGTCACAGCAGGTTGGTTTAGATGTCGTCCACTCACCAGCTGTTTACTCTGATGACAATTGTAAGAAGTTCCGTGTGATGTGGTTTATTAGCCACTTCTTCGTAGTCTTAACGGCCAACATGTTCTTGAAGTTGTTCTCGGCTTTTGTGAACCACATTGTCCACTATGTTTTAGCCGTGACAAAATTGACTTGGAGGTTTTACGGGTACATACTGGGTTAGTGTAGAGTCTACGGAGACAGACGTATCCTGTTTGTTTCGTTTGGTTGTGTGTTTGGTTTCGTTTGGGAATGTACTCAATACACTACCGGAGAATACTTCAATTCAAGAAAGAGCTTTATGTACCCAGAAGGGTGAATATTCAGGTGTTATACATAAGCCTTTGGCATTGTACAAAGAATCCACAACTACGCGACTAAGCGGTATATACAGCAATATGGTTCTAACGCAAACTTGCTTGTGAGCTCCGTACTGACTGAGGTCTGGTTGCACAAAAGCGCGCCAAACATGGAACTACGGATGAGTGGTAAGTCCTGGTACGGGTACAACTGGATCTGTACTTTTGTCGAGTTGAGGGAGTTAATATTCTTTCAGACAGTGCGTCATGAAGACGGTGACTTTCATCCGTGGACATTATTGAAGCAAGCCATTTGCATAAACCGGTATGAGTAGACGCAAGAATGTCGACAAAACTCGGCTTTGGAATGTCACTACCTTGAGACAGTTGCGCCAATGAGCTATCTATGATTTTGAAATGCTTCCTTACGAGACCGGGAAATGTCACAGGGAGCAATAGGGCCATTGGGGTAAGACACAAATGGTGATAAATCGCTGTATGGTGTAGCGGAGTCGGATGTGGAACGCAAACGAGTGGCGTAGAAAGAAAGTCTCCTCATTTTGTGAAAACTTCATTCACATGGAGTGATCAAAAAAGCTCACGGCCGTATGATGCCTAGATACTTGATGGAGTGCAACTTCTCATTATCCGTGTGAACTTCCGGGCAAACCATGCGAATTTACTGATAACGACGGTCATTGTGAAGGGAAATAAGAACGTCATTGCATTTCAATACATTTAGCGATAAAGTGAGTTCTGGACCATGATGCAAGGTTGTCCAGATAGGCTTGTCATTTGATTGATGAGGCTGCGATCGGATGTTGGATACCCACAACCACGTCGTCGGCATAGTTCAGCAATATCGCTTCATCAGGAGCAGGTAATGAAGTGACATAAGTGGAAAAATGTATGGAGACAATATGGATCCTTGAAGCACCTCGGCGGCTGTGGGTAGTAACCCACAATTTGAGCAAATTGGGCACGTCCAGTGAAATGTTTCCTCTGCAAGTGGATAGTAAATGGTTGAATTCCTGCATCCTATGTGTCTCAAAATGAGCTCACAGTTTTCACTACTGTAACGAGAAAACATTTGCTCACGATTTGATCCTCTTGTCTATTGGTGCCAGCACTGAATGTACACGTAAGGCTGATCCGTCTTCAGTCTACCTCAATCTATGATAAGCAAACTGGGGCGGGTCAGCTGAGTGAGCTTGAAGCACTCATTTTTCATGAATAATCTCTTCGAAGACCTTCAGTTTTACTGAGGTGCAGACAATTGGTCGGAACGTGCGTCGACGCACCTAACCTCCTCATTCTACTCTATCTTACGATATAGTTCTCAGTTGCCGTTCTAGAATTCTTAGACCCCAACGAGCTGTCTACTTCTTGCAAATGACTGCTAGCGGAATAAAAATGAATGCCTCCTCGACTTGAAAAATAGCAGGAAACCGCAACCAAACAAGTTGTTAATCCGTCCAGGATCCTGCCTGATACGCTCAATCCACTAAAAAACAGTGAATTTTGCACTAACTACGATCAAATTTTATCATTCTGTGAACTAATCAATGAGCTAAGGTGAATTTGGACAGCTGGCTGGTTTATTCTTATCACTCATCATCTCTGAGGCCCAGATCAAAACATGTGATTATATTCAATATATCTTATCGACTTAGTATCGAAAAAATTAAAACCGCCCTCCTCACTGCCTGTAACTTAGATCGGTTTAACTGCGTTTGGATAGGACTTCGAAAAAACGCACAAACGAAGTCGTGTCCGGTTCTATTGAAGTTCCTCGGTGAATCAACTGCTACTACTTTTCTGTGATTCACACGGCTGATTATTACAGGAACCGAATTCAAAAACGCTATAGTCAGGAAAGACCAAACACCGCTAGAAAGACGCCTAGCTCTTAAAGAAAAGCCTCCAACTGTGTTAACTCACTATCCACCAAGTCACCGAATGGACAGTGAAGTAGACCTTGACAGAACACCGTTAGTATCCCTGAGAGATCCTCCACGTACTAAAACCTTTACCCTTGCGGCTCATACACTGAACAGCACTACATCTACTAAATCGCTGAATAAAAGTAAACAGCCCTAGGAACTAAATCTCACCAAGATAACAGCCGAAACCAACCCTATCTCGGCCGCTGCATCTACAAGTAACGTGCACATGAAAGGTGGTGTGTACTACACCTGTATCCCCTACAGTGTAGAACCATAGAGCGAAATTCTCAAGGCTGTGAGAAATAAGGAAACATCTCACAGTCAAATTAAAATTAAATTCACCACCTCCAATCAGCGATATCACTATAAATCATGGAATGACTCTGCATTAACACGACATGATAACGCCCAACGCCGAACGTCACCGCCACAACATACTCTAGAACGTCAGTATGACTCGCTAAATCAATCCCGGGGAAGTAAACGATTTCGTGAATCGACTAGTGGCACTAAATCTGGCTGTAGGATCAATGGTATAAACTCGGCGGAACACCCTCACATCCCACAGTTGTCTCCAAACCCAAATGGGCATCACAGTAACACAAGTGGGACTGCAGCCAGTGACCGAAATTTGGAAATTCCTAGGGCATTGCCTATTCCGCACAATAGCGTCCCACAGCTACTCCCACAACAACTAGTCTATGCTCCGCCGCCATTCCTTCCCATGGAAATGCTTTAAAGTCCTTTTTTAAGGCACCATATCCCCCGACATTTCCCCACCACTGGAATTTCCATCACTAGGCCCCATGAATCAACAGATGATCGCTGTATTAGAACACTTTCTTCTTTGGAGCCAATACAACCTAGAGGTCTCCACCACCACGAATGCCTCATTGTGGCACACCACCAATAACAATGCTAGCAAGCAGTCCGTCTCAACCCTCCCTGCATCATCTGTTTCCCTATATACTCTAGATTGCGCTGTTATAAATATTCGTTCCCTACTACCTAACTTGTATCTTTCCACAACTTTCGTCTGTCTTAAAACTACCCATTTTGTTTTCATCACTGAAACATGGTACGAGTCAGCTCTAAGCGACTCTCAGCTTAAACATATTGGCTATCACCTGTTTCGAAAAGACTGTCTGAGTAAACGAGGAGGAGGATGCGCTATCTACCTTCAAAATGATATCACAGTGATACTTGTTGATCTCCTGACTCTCAGTGACCTAGGAGATTGGCTGTGGTTAGCAATCCCTTCCAGTGACCTACTACTGGATCGTATCTATAGATCTCCTAGGGCTACCAATCACTGTACTGAACAACTAGTCGACGCTACCAACGCTGCCTCAAATATTTCCAACAACCAACATATTGGTTGCACAACGCCAACACCAAAAGTGTCAGGGAGTCTCATGGGTATAATCCATAACATTCAGATTAATGATTGAACTCAACAAGTTAAGCAACCCACAAGAAGAGCCAACACATTTGATCTGATATTTGCCATGGGCATTCCGTCAATG
The DNA here is from genome assembly GCA_944474145.2 of Dicrocoelium dendriticum. NCBI lineage: Eukaryota > Metazoa > Platyhelminthes > Trematoda > Plagiorchiida > Dicrocoeliidae > Dicrocoelium > Dicrocoelium dendriticum. The sequence continues at coordinate 226,537,928 of OX104063.1, forward strand.
CTCCTCACTATTGACAGCCAACTAATGGAATGCGAACACACTACTGTGCTAGGCAGCATGAATTTTAAATTAGCAAACAAACTACGAGTAACTGATAAGCCTATTCTTTGCATGTATCTCATTGACTGGATCATATGTGGCAATCTCCTCAGTACCCTGAGTTGGGACAAATTCTTTTTAACACAGGATTCAACCTTAGCCACGAACGAATTTATAAACAATATCATCACCTGTACCGACCTAGTAGCACCTACACTGTGGAACGACCTTCAAACCAGTAGTAGTCAACGCAAGCCATTCTTGGAACTTACCACCAAATTGAAGAAACTCTGGTCACAATATCGAAAAAACAATAACCACAACCTTACTACAAATTCATGACACTGTACTGAAATTAGACATCGCCTTCACCAGCTCAGTACGTTTCATCACAGTATCGAGGGAGAGAATGTTACATTTCCGCCGATTCAAGGTGGGAGTGCAAAACATAGATTTATGAAAATATATGTACAGTTTGGTCCGCAACAATTTGTGCTCAGTGCCACACTCAGCTCTACGCAGTACCCGTGTCATGCGCGTTTCACGCCTGTCACGCTGACGTGCGATGAGATAGTCGAGCAGGTGAGCGTGACCACTGCATGGGTGCGTCCAACTTGCTATATCACTCGCACGCATTGCAAACCCAGTGTTAGTGACCGTCAGGCCGTGAGTAGCACACCGTGAGAACAGCCTGTCACCGTTCGCATTTACTGAACCAATGCCATGCGGACCGATGACATCTGTCCACACCGGTGCATTACGCTCGATGTGCGCGTTGTAATCACCTAACAAAAATAGTCCATCGTTCCTCGGCACAGACCGTATCACGGGGGATAGCTGAGTATAGAATTGATCACGCGTGTCATCAGGATAACACATGGTCGGACCGTACGTGCTTATACAAGTGAAAAGCTTACAGCTCCCGAGTAGTAGGAGAACAGTCATCAGTCGCGCGCTGATGCCAGTGGGTTCACCCACGAGCTGGTCATTTAGGCGATCGGATATTGCAAATCCGACCCCATGTTCACATGGTGCTGAGGTGGCGTTGCGCACCCAGTGAAATGTGTAGCCATTACCTGCTTCATGCAACTTACCATGCTCAGCGACCTGAGTTTCACTGAACGCCGCAATATCGATGTTGTAGCGAGCCACTTCTATCGTGACCAGTGTGGTGCGTCGCTCGGGGCGCTCACTCGATTTCCGGTTCAGTAGCGTGCGCACGTTCCAGCACCCGATGCTGAGTGCTTTACGCGCAGGCATACGATGGCATTGGTGGACAATCGCACTCGAGGTGGCGGTTGTGCTTCAGAGATTTGCTTGAGAGACTCTATCCGGAGCCTTTGGCTCAATATCCTGACCCACAAGGCAGTGGGAGCAGATCCAGCGCGGGAATGTGATTACAGAGACAGATTAGGATCTGCTTGTGGTCCATCACACGCAGCCTTTGGAGATCTGGAACCATTCATATATGTTTTCCGACCGTGGTATGATACGCACCTGAGCTCACGGACAGACGTAGGTGTGTTTTGGCGGGCTTGCAGCAATTTGACCAGGGGCTGCCTGACTTAAGGCGCACAGTAACGAAACATTGATCATCCGGAGGTGCCTTCCCACCGTCAGAGACTATGCGTGGCTCTTGTGTTCTACACCAATCGAGTTGTGAGCTTATAACCCGTAGAGCTGTTGTCTCACATGGCTAGGTTTTGAAGGAATAGAGCCACCGACAACTTCCTAACCTCCGAAGTGGATGGACTAGGATACTTACAGGGCGCTCATACCTGAGAGGAAAACGACTCGGGGCCTCAGCCAAAGCCATCGATTAAATGTACACCCGAAAGGCGGGTCTAGCTCATGGTCAGTTCACTGACTCATGCGGATTGGTATCTTGGATTTTAGCAGGGAGAATGGCGTAACCCAACTCCCACCCAGCGGACGCCGCGAGGAGGCGTCTTGGACATGAACCTTGGCACAACAATAGCAGCGGTGGGTAGACCATCTGTCAGGATCCAACCACTACCAAGCTCAGCGCACCATAGTCTCTCCCGCCTGACAGCTGACAAGTCCGGGCCAACTTTACCTGTCAAAATACGATAAGTGAGAATTCGGTAGGTCATTCTGCGTGTGCACGTGCTGGTCGGGAAATTTTCGTTGCTCCGGACTTTTCAAGTTTTCGGATTCAAATCTTTTCGCACATCGGCCTGGGTACACTCATTCAATCGGGCTCGATCAGGTCTACCCATTTCGCGAACTCTCTCGAGGCTACTATTAACGGATCAACGTCTAACGCCGGTTTTCAATTCTGGCTGTGTTTCAGCCTTGTCGTTCGCCTACGAGTGCACCACTTTTCTTCCTTCATCAAGGTTTTTGGAATTAACGGAAAGCTTATTGCTAGCTCTACTTCAGGAGACCTAAACCAACCCTGTCGGTAGCTGAATAAGGCGACTAGAAGCAATTCCATCTTCGTGCACTACCTTGGTTGACCAAGAGCTCTCACGCTGCATTGTGAATCGCGTTCTATCGAACGCACACAAATCTCTTTGTTTGGCCGGATTTGTGCGTGTGCGCCAGTTGGAACAAGCGGCATAACGTGACACACAGAGTTGACCTCAGGGATACCTGTGCACGGAGCGGTCGATCACTGCAGGACAGTCTACCCTTGGCGGAATTTGGACAACTGAGCACTTACATCCGGTTGGTTTGTATCATTGGTTGCATCTGAAACAGTGGCATGTCTGTTGACTTGAATAGGTAAATCACTGGACCTTAGCGACCTTTGTTACTCCAGATTTCACGCTTGGCTATAGCATATACTATGGATAGCTTTGATCTTCTCATTTACAAGATTGATGACTGCCATTAACACTCGTGAATTGGACCAGGCATTCCAATCAGCTGCGACCAACTAGCATCCCTGCGGGCACAAGCGCTCGGTTACTACCGTTAGATATTCTACTAGAGAGTTTCGACATGCCATCTAATCCCCAAAGCAATTCGGATGCATCCCGCACAGAAGTCTCAGAGGAACCGAAGGTCCAGACCCGGCGCTGTACTGATCGACTACGGAGACCTGTCGTAAGAATGCAGTTGGATCCAAAAATGAAGTCTTATGTCAACTTTTGCGGGGGAAGGTGTTAATGGGACGGAACCAGCCAATGAGAGCGTTTTACGCTGTGGGCTATTGATTTGGCGATAAATTGAATGTACCGTTAGTTGGACGTTAAGCAAATATACGTGCCAGCCGTACGCCGGTCTCCTGCCTTGGGAAGTCGGGCTGATCAGAGTGCACGCTAGCAGCAGGTCATCGGTAGGTCAGCCGAAACCGTAACATATATTTTTGGCGACGGAAGGTAGTGGATCAAGATGTCAATTTCAGCGGAAGACCTGAAAATCATTTTGTTGCAGCAACAGCAGCAATTTGAAACAGCACAGCTGCGTATGATTGAAACCCTCACCCAAATGTTATCTGTGCAGCCTACGGTCGTTCAGAACAATGGGAAGCCTTCGGCGGATGCGATGATCAGTAGTGTTAATGAGTTCATATTCGATCCTGACTCAGGATTAATATTCGATGCGTGGTTCAGGCGCTATGAAGATGTTTTCAGGGCAGAGTTGTCAGGTCTCGATGATGCATCTAAAGTTCGCCTTTTGTTACGAAAACTCGGAACGGTTGAACATGATAGATACATTAACTACATTTTGCCAAACAACGCGCATGATTTCAGCTTTGATGATACAGTTGCTCGACTCATAGCGTTGTTTGGAGACCAGTCGTCTCTTTTCAATAACCGATACAATTGTCTAAAGCTATGCAAAAAGGACAATGACAGTCTTATTGCTCACGCGGCGATAGTCAAACGTGAGTGCCAGAAATTCAAACTGAAGTCGCTCACGGAAGACCAGTTCGAGTGTTTGATACTAGTATGCAGTCTACAGTCCCCAAAAGACGCCGAGATACGAACGAGAATACTTGGCATGTTGGAACGCGACACAGATGTTACATTACAAAACGCCATTGCTGAAGCCCAAAGAATCATGAATTTAAAGCACGATACGGCTATGGTGGAAGATTCGAGAGCACATTCCGCAGATATATCTGTCCAGCAAATTTCAGGAAACAACCCACCGACCGCTCAACCTAGCAGATATCCACAATCCAAACCCCCATCACCTTGCTGGCAATGCGGAGGATGGCATTTTGTGAGATGGTGTCCTTTCAGCAAACATGTTTGTCAAAGGTGCTTTAGATGGGGGCACAAGGAGACCCACTGCAGATTCAAAACGTCATTTAGATCGTCATGTGATACTCGAAAAGCAGGTTACCGAAGGTTCGCGACAAGAGTAAACGCTAACTATACGGACGATGTTAAAGATAGAAGAAAGTTCGTCACTATTGTAGGAAGGCGGAAGGCAGCGTTTGCCCAAAGGACGGTTAGACCAGTAAAACGGAGGCCGACGAATAGAGAGACCGATGCAATGGGGGCGATTCGCTGGAGAAACCCAGGCCCAATAGCACGAGACGGAAACGGGACAGGAGCGGCATCCGTGGGTGAGCCCGAGGCAGACAAAGCAGGTGGGGAATTTGTTGAAGACGCAATAAATCGGACAAAACCGCCGGTATCGCATCTTCAAGAAACCGGGGAGAGTGATACACCCACGGTCAAGCAAAGCGCACGCTATCGAACGACTCCGGCCTTGCCAGAATCGGAGGTGTGGAAACGAAGATACACGGGCGAAACGGATACAGAAGATGCGTTCCCGTACCCCAGAAGGAGCATAGAAGTGTCACGAGCGGAGGCCAAGAGGGATGGTGCAACTTGGGAAGGAAATCTGACCCATTAATGTGTGCCCGCGTGAGTGGGTAGACAGTGTGTGTTCGCGCCAATAAAGATCGTGCTTCATTGCCGCGTTTGTTCCTGCAGATTGATACGGCTTCCGATATTACAGTCATTACGGAAAACTTATGGAAAGCTATCGGTTCACCAGTCATTTAACCAACTAACCATAAAGCGAAGAGCGCATCAGGGTACGAGTCTAAACTTGATCGGTCGGATTGAATGTGAGTGTCGCTTTGCCAACTTCACCACTTGGGGAACTATTTTCGTCACAACACACAAGAATTTGAACCTCCTTGGATTAGACTGGATTGAGCGATTCAACCTCTTAGATGTTCCCATTAATCAAATCTGTGCAAGTGTACACTTTACACAAACCAAAAGTCCCCAAGGCCATGGCAATCGAACAAATTCGAGAGAAATATGCACCAGTTTTCCGTGAAGGACTTGGTAAGTGTACAAAGTTTGCAAGCCTCATTGTCCTTAAAACCCCGATGCTGTTCCTGTTTTCCGTGCAAAGCGGCCAGTACCTACGCAGCAGTCCCAATTGTTAGACCAGGACTTGATCGTATGGAGAAACTTGGGGTTATCTATTGCAGTGAAACTACTACTTCTTGGGCGGCTCCAATTGTGGTTGTCAAGAAGCCGAACGGCCAGATCCGATATGTGCCGACTTTTTCTACTGGGCTGAATGAAGCGTTAAACACGCATCAGTATCCTCTGCCAGTCCCAGATGATTTGTTCTCGAAACTAAATGGGGGTCAGTAGTTTTGCCAAGCTAGATCTATCGGATGCGTACTTACAAATAGAAGTTAATGAAGCTTCTAGAGAATTACTGACGATAAATACGCACCGAGGTTTGTATCAGTATCATCGACTTCCATTCGGAGTTAAGTCCGCGCCAGCAATTTTTCAGCAAATCATGGATACTATGCTAACAGATGTAGATGGTGCTGCCGCATATTGGACGATATCATTGTCGTCGGAACTAACCCAGATGACCTTTTCAGAAAGCTGCACTTAGTACTTGATCGCATACAAGAGTACGGATTTAGACTTCGCCCAGAAAAGTGCACGTTTTTCATGGACCTCCATTAATTTTCTTGGGCTTCATAATTGACAAGAACGGTAGACGTCCAGATCCGTCAAACATTGATGCTATAAAAAAGATGCCACCTCCCAAAGATGTGCCTACTCTGAGGTCCTTCTTAGGACTCGTCAGTCATTACAGTCAATTTCTGCCACATATGCACAGCGTGCGTGGACCACTCAATGAGTTACTCACCAAGGACAAACGTTGGCACTGGTCCGAAGATTGTCAGAAGTCCTTTGAGGAGGTGAAGCGAATGCTGTGTTCTGACCTTATGCTGACACATTACGACCCTACACTTGAAATCGTGGTGGCGGCAGACGCTTCGAAGTATGGCGTGGGTGCAGTTATCTCTCATAAGTTTGCTGACGGATCGGAAAAAGCGATCGCACACGCAGCTCGATCACTGTCGCCAGCCGAAAAGAATTACGGGCAGATAGAGAAAGAGGCATTAGCGATAGTCTTTGCAATAAAGAAATTTCACAAAATGTTGTATGGCAGGAGGTTTACCCTGCTTACCGACCATAAAGCCACTCCTAGCCCATATTTGGAATCAAAGTCCGGTATACCCGTTTATACCGCTAAACAGACTGCAGCGTTGTGGGGCCACGGCCTTACTCGCCTATGATTTTGCGATGATGTACACGGCTACAAAGGACTAGAAGGACAAGCAAGACTGCACAAATCCCGGTTATTGGAGCTACAACCGCATCAGCTACGGAAGAATCTATATATTGCAGCAAATCTCCCATTGACTCCTGAGGTCAACCAGGTCATGATGGAATTTTAGGAAGCATCCCGATGACGATTCCGACATGGTACGTGACGCAACTGTGCGAGATCCCCTCTTGAGCGGTCCATGTAATCAAATTTCACACTACGCAGAGGCCTAGTGATACTCATATCCGGAGAGCTACAAATTCTCATACTCGGAGAAAGGACGAACTTTCGACGTAATGGGTGTGTTTACTTTTTGGCCGAGAGAAATGTCATACACTAAGAAACATCGCCAAATGAGTCCTTCAGCAATTTCATCGGGCACTTCCTGGAATTAACAGAATGAAAAGCATTGCTCGGAGTTTTGTCTACTGGCCAAACATTGATTCGGAACTCGAGCAACTAGTAAAGTCATGTCCCAGATGCGCGCTTGCTAGTAAGGCACCGAGAAAAGCTGACTTAGCTTCCTGGCCGTTGGCAACAAAACCGTGGGAACGCGTGCACGCTGATTTCTTTGGTCCCCTAAACGGTCAGCAGTACCTAATAGTTGTTGATTCCTATAGTAAATGGCCTGAGGTCTTCTGTATGGAGCGTGCGACAAGTGGTGCAACAATTAACATTTTGAGGAGACTTTTCAGTCAACACGGAATACCAGAAACCTTGGTCACTGACAATGGTTCTCAGTTCACTTCTTCCCAATTTGCCGAATACTGCGCACAGCATGGTATCACGCATCTACGGTCGCCACCGTTTCACCCTCAGTCAAATGGACAAGCAGAGCGCTTCGTCGACACGTTTAAGCGATCGCTACTAAAGATGCGGGGGGAAGGAACCACACAGGAGATACTTGATACATTTTTGCTCGTGTACAGATCAACTTCAAATCCCCAAGTACCAAACCAGTTGTCGCCGGCAGAAGCACTAATGGGAAGAAAACTCCGTACTGTGAATTCCCTGCTAACTCCGAGGTGTACTAATGAGCAAGAAAGGAACGTTCGGATGGAGCAGTACTACAACGAGCGACACAGAACTCAAGCACGCCGCTTTTACCCCGGACAGCGTGTCTTAGTAAGAGACTATCGCGCGGGAAACCCGCAATGGGTGGTAGGATCGATACGGAGAAATATTGGACAGGTGCTATATGAGGTTAATGTGGGTAATTTGATTTGGACCAGGCATTCCAATCAGCTGCGACCAACTAGCATCCCTGCGGGCACAAGCGCTCGGTTACTACCGTTAGATATTCTACTAGAGAGTTTCGACATGCCATCTAATCCCCAAAGCAATTCGGATGCATCCCGCACAGAAGTCTCAGAGGAACCGAAGGTCCAGACCCGGCGCTGTACTGATCGACTACGGAGACCTGTCGTAAGAATGCAGTTGGATCCAAAAATGAAGTCTTATGTCAACTTTTGCGGGGGAAGGTGTTAATGGGACGGAACCAGCCAATGAGAGCGTTTTACGCTGAGGGCTATTGATTTGGCCATAAATTGAATGTACCGTTAGTTGGACGTTAAGCAAATATACTTGCCAGCCGTACGCCGGTCTCCTGCTTTGGGAAGTCGGGCTGATCAGAGTGCACGCTAGCAGCAGGTCATCGGTAGGTCAGCCGAAACCATAACAACCGGCTAAATATAACTCACTA
>OX104063.1:226546728-226562220 GCA_944474145.2 Dicrocoelium dendriticum
TGCTTCGAGGAGATGGGACCCATGCCTATAGCGACTGTGACAAGGCGTGCGTGCTTGGTAAGCAGTACTCAAGCGTCTTTGTCCGCGAAACAAATACGCCATGCAAAGAGTTAGCTTCAAGAGTCTCTGAGGACTGTTGCCTGGATGAAATTCCTGTAATTGAGTCCCAAGTTCTCCGGTTGCTAAGAGAGGTAAACCCAACTAAGGCTTCCGGGCCAGATTCCGTTCATCCAAAATTGTTGCATGAACTGGCAGCGGAACTCAGTGGACCTCTGACTTGTGTGTTCCAGAAGTCACTCAACAGCTGTATCTTGCCTACCGAATGGAAGGAGGCTGTTGTCTGCCCGATTTTCAAGTGCGGTGACAGACCTATCGGCTAATTACAGGCCTGTCAGCTTGACTAGCGTGGTCGTTAAGTTACTTGAACAGTTAGTACGGGATACAGTGGAGAACCATTTAAATAGGTTTAACCTGTTTTGCGTCCAGCAACATGGTTTTCGCAAAGGACTTTCGTGCAGACGAACTTGCTGGTAGCTCGTGAGAGCTGGGCTCAAGCCGTAGACAGTGTACATGCGGTGGATGTGGTGTTCATTGACTTCGCCAAGGCCTTTGACACTGTCCCCCATTCGCGACTCTCACTGAAGTTGAGGTCGTATGGAGTAGCTGGTCGCGCTCTCCAGTGGGTGTCAGCTTTTCTGGATGGACGGGAACAGTGTGCTCGCGTGGGAAGCTGTCTTTCGTTTCGACAAGCTGTACTTAGCGGCGTTCCGCAAGGCTCTCTCCTAGGTTCACTGCTTTTTTCTGTCTACTTGAATGACTTGCCGGAAAAGCTTGAGGTGCCATCGCTCTTATTTGCTGATGACCTAAAGCTCTGGAATACTGTTGATATCCCTGGTGGTCCTGTGGCTCTTCAACGGGCTCTGGATAGACTCTGGGAATGGTCCGTCTTGTGGTTGCTGCCCATAAACCGGGCAAAGTGTTCAGTGCTGCGTATCGGAGCGTCTGCTTCCTCCACAAGTTATCTGCTCGATGAGAGTGAACTTCCTTACGTGACTCATCAGGTTGATCTAGGTGTCGTCCGCTGTTCCACACTATACTGGAGACAACTGGAAGAAGGCGGCTAGTAAAGGGTTCCGGATGTTGTGGTTTATCCATCGTTTTTTTAGGACCCTAACCGCTGATGTGTTTGTGAAGCTTTTCTCAGCGTTTGTACGACCCCACCTAGAATGTTGCGTCCAGGCCTGTTCACCATGCCTTGTCCGGGACAAAATGGCACTAGAAAGGGTGTTGCATGTCGGTACTAGGTTGGTCAAGTGATTACGGGGGTAAACGTACCCCGAACGCCTACTTAGTTTGGGGATGCAGTCAATGCACTAGCGAAGGATTAGAGGGGACCTAGTCCTAACCTACCGTATTTTGACTGGGAAGGTTGGCCCTGATTTGTCCACGCCATTTAGTCCTACTAGATTATCTGGTCTTCGCGGACATTGTATGAAGCTGGACAAACAGCGGTCCAATCTAGTTAGAGCGGAGACACGGTTACCACGTCGAGTCGAGCGCTGGAACCTGTTTCCAGAACATGTTGTCAAGGAATCTACGGTTAAGGGGTTTGAGCGTCAACTAGACGCTTTTGGGTGGCAACACGAAACCTTTCCTTTTTCCTGACTAATTCCCATCTTCATACTTCTATTTTATTTGTTTTACTTTTCCTCGCCATTGGTATTATTCTCTTTTTTTAACTGATTTCCCTACGCTTCGCTTTTTCTTCCTCTCTTACTTACTTCACGTAACTGACATAGCACGGACAGCTAAGGTAAGGAACGTGGGCATTAAATTGGTGGACGAGGGTGATTTTTCGGGTGTTTTCCTTTTAGACCCATCAAAAAGTCGGAGCACCTTTATCAACTGCTGGAGCGACGACCCGCTCAAGAGAGAACACTTACGGGATTCATCCTATCCAGTCCCACTTGAACTTCATATAACTGACGTAGCAGGGACAGCTGATGTAAGGAACGTGGGCATTAACCGGAACGAGACGCTCACATCTGAGATTTGCGCTGCCTGGTAGTCGCGAGACCGTCTTATCCGCCACTGGCGCGAATTTGAATGCGGGCTGTTGTTCATCAGGACAACCGGTTTCCGAGTTCTCTAAAAGTAAGGATATTATTAGGTAAAGTTTTTGCGCAACGTGTTTGTAAAGAGGTCAGTATTTCCAAAAATCCAAAAAGTGATCTGTATCATGCCTAATTGCAAAGTTGAATAAAATTGAAAAAAGTTTAAATATAACAGTAAGTAATTTTTTAAAAAGTTCAAGTTCAAGCGGGACTGGAACGATAGGATGATCCCGTGAGTGTTCCTTCTTTGGCGGGTCGTTGAACCAGGAGTGGGCGAACTTTGAAATACTGATGGACCTAAAACAAAGACCGCATCACACCCTGTCCAACCAATTAATGCCCACGTATCCTGCCCTAGCAGTCCCTGCTGGGTCGGTTACGGTAAGTAAGAAAGAGGAAAAGTAAACGCAGGAGGCAAAAGAGAAAGTGGTAAGAGCTAAGCAAGTGGAATACCAAGATATTTGAGTCAAGAAACAAGTGAAGGTGAGTCAGCTAGGAAAAAGGAAAGGTTTGCTGTTGCCACCCAAGAGCATCGAGCTGGCGCGCAAAACCCTTAACTGTAGGCTTCCTAACCACGTGATCTGGAAGCGTATTCCAGCGATCTATAACTCGGCGCGATAGACGAGTTTCCGTCCTAATCCTATCACACCGTGGTTTATGCAATTTCACTGGGTGACCGCAGAGACTAGGTAACGTAGCGGGACTAAAAAGCCCTGGCAATCCGGGCCAACCTTATCCGTCAAAATACGATAAGTGAGATTCAGGTCCCCTCTTATCCTCCGGTAGTGCATGGAGTACATACCCAAACTGAGCAAGCCTTCAGGATACGTCTGTCCCCGTAGATACTGCACTAACCGAGTGCCCACTCGTAACACCCTCTCCACGTCCATTTTGTCTCAGTTAAGACATGGTGGAAAAGCCTGAATACAATATTCCAGGTGAGGTCGGACGAATGCCGAAAATAGCTTCACAAACAACTTGGCCGTTAAGATTCCGAAAGAGCGGCGGATAAACCACATCATACGAAACCCTCGACAAGCAGCCTTCTTCCAGTTGTCTCCAGAATGAAGTGCTAATACGTGTAGGACTCCTAAATCAACCTGATGAGTGACAACAGGGAGTTCACCATCGCCGACAACATATCGGGTGGGAGGATTTGCAGCTCCGGTTAGGAGAACAGAGCATTGGGCGCTATTTATGGGCATCAACCATAAGGTAGACCTTTCCCAGAGCCTATCCAAGGCACGCTGAATTGCCTCAGGACTCCCCGGGATATCCACAATATTCCAGAGCTTAAGGTCATCAGCAAACATTAGTGATGACATCCCTAGCTCTTCCGGCAAGTCATTTACGTAGATCGCGAACAACAATGGCCCCAATACCGAGCCCTGCGGAACGCCACTAAGGACAGCTTGCCTGAGCGAAAGGCTACGCCCCACCCGTACGCAATGTTCCCTCCCTCAAGGGAGGCAGACAACCATTGAAGCGCGCGACCAGATATCCCGTAAGATCTCAACTTTAGGGAGAGCCGAAGATGTGGAACAGTGTCAAAAGCTTTTGAAAAATCTACGAATAGCACGTCTACAGCGTGGCCACTGTCTACCGCTTCGGCCCAGCTTTCACGAGCTACAAGTAAATTAGTCTGACATGAAAATCCTTTGCGGAATCCATGTTGTGCAACACTGAGAAGGTTGAATCGATTCAGGTGGTTCTCCACTGAATCCCTTATCAGCTTCTCGAACAACTTGACTACTACGCTTGTCAAACTGACAGGCCGGTAGTTCGCGGGTAGAGCGCTGTCACCGCCCTTAAAAATCGGACAGATGATTGCCTCCTTCCATTCCGAAGGTAGGCTGCAGCTGTACAGCGATATTGAAAATACGCACGTGAGCGGACCACTCAGCTCAGTGGCCAGTTCATGCAACAGCTTCGGATGAATTGAATCAGGACCGGAAGCTTTAGAGGGATTAATGCCTTGCAGTAGCTCGAAGACCTGAGTCTCCGTTATGCTAATTCAGCTAAGCAAGAATCCTCTGGAACTCTTGAAACCAATTCAACCTGTGGTAAAGAGGTCTCCCGAGCAAAGACCCCAGTATACTGATCACTCAGTATACAAGCCTTGTCATAGTCAGTTTGCGCACGGGTCCCGTCTGCACGCAATAAAGCTGGTATAGACAGTTTGCCCCGCTGCGTCTTTTTAACATAAGCAAAAAGCTTCTGGGATTAGCTGCGGCCGAGTCCGCTAAACCCTGCTCGTATTGGAGACGAGCAGTTCTGAGATGTTGCTTACATTTATTTCTATTCTCTCGATAACTATCATAGGTGCTGGCTGATGGAGCTGCTTGGTATGTTTCTCCAGCATCGAGACCGTTTCTTGAGTAGGTACTTGCCTGTGGTATCTATCCATGGAGGCTGTGCCCTTAACCCTATTTTCCTCATGAGTGGAATATATGGAGTAGAAAACTCTGTAAGTTATGCCTTAAATTTATCCAGGCTAACTGGACAGAGTCAGCCATCGAGATCTCACAGCTCAGAACGGAGGCCTTAGCTCGCAATGCACTGAAGCCCGCCAGCCAAATATTAGGAAGTAGTTCAACTGCGGTCTGTTGGTTCGTTTAAAGAGCACATCGAAAGGATATGCATGCGTGTTCGCTGGACGCTAGAGGTGTACCGTATGAAACGTCAGGCACGAACTCGAAGGACATAGCGAAAACCAAATCCAAAGTAGATGGTATTTGGTTGTCCATATACCTATTGGGAAAGTCAACGAACTGGTGCAAAGGCACTTGGAGAGTCAGTTCAAGGAAGTCTGCACCGAATGTTCCTAATGCCGAATTGCAAGAAAGATCGGCCCAACAGACTTCCGGGAGGTTGAAATCCAGTAAACACTTATTCGCAGACTGAGTGCGAATAAAGTCAAGTATCGCCCTGGAGGAACTTCCAGGACCTCTGTATATCACTAAAACTGTAAACTGGGTAGAGGAAGTGCACAAAACAGCCGATAGGGTTTCAACAGTCTGATCCGACGACTGGAATGTGCAAGTCCTCAACGCATCTGAGTTACAGCTCACATGCAGTACAACGCCTCCGCCTTGGCGACGAACGGAGCGATCAGTTCTAAGCAGCGCGTAGCCAAGTAAATATACCTCACCGTCCGTGATATCCGGAGAACACCACGTCTCAGTGAAAGCAAGTATGTCGGGACGAGATTTGTCTACAAGTAGACCCAACTAGTGCACCTTGTACCTTAGGCTACGCACGTTGCTAAGTACTACCTCAAGGAAGTCGGCACGACCATCCCTGGGTCGTGCGCCATCAGGATTGGTTCTGATAGGGCGGAAAGTAATTTCCGGCTGACCACCTGAAAACCCACCAGACGGAGGCCTTGCTCACCAGCCGCCCGTCTAGCTTTGAGGTCTTTAATAGCCGGTGGTATGTCCGGCTGAACACTGACACCACTACCCTTAAGTTTGAATGCAAATCGCAGTAAGGATTTGCGTTCCTCCGGGGTAGAAAGGACTACGCGAAGTAGTCAAAAAGGAAACGAAATATAAAAATGGTTTACGGAAGGCCGCGTTTTGTATGGGAAAAAGAAGGAAGTGAGAGAATGCGTGGTGAATCGTCCAAGACATAGAAGAATCCGCGTATAGCAGCTGGCTTATTCAAGTGGGGATTGATTTTTAGTGAAGCTTACCGATGGCTTTGTTAACCGTATAATTGACATGACAACTAGAATACTTGCTAATGGTTAAATAATGCAGTGCGTGCAAGCATGGGCAGCCAGTGGAAAGCGATATATATATATATATATATATATATATATATATATATATATATACGTATGGCGGGAAAGCCTATGGTGCACTGTGGCTGGTGGTGGCTAGATCCTGACAGGTGGTCAACTCACTGCTGCTACTGTTGTGCTAGTTGCTCATGTCCTGTGCGCCTCTTAGTGGCGACGGCTGGGTGGGATTTGGGTTTCGCCCTTCTCCCTGCTAATATCCGGTACTCCAATCCGCATGAGTCAGTGAACTGACCATGTGCTAGCCCCGCTGCCTTTCGGGTGTGCATTTAATCGAAGGCTTTGGTTAAGAACCCGAACCGTTCTCCTGTCAGGTGTGGGCGCCCTGGCAGTATCATTGTCTATCCTCTTCGGAGGTTAGGAAGTGGTCGATGGTCCACCTCCCGTAAAACCTAGTCATCGGAGACAACAGGTCTACGGGTTATAAGCTCACAGCTCGATTGGCGTAGAGCACGAGTGCCACGCATTTTCTCTGACGGTGGGAGGACACCTCCGGGTGTTCAATGGTTTGCTACTGCCCGCCTCAAGCCAGACAGCTCTTGGTCAAATTAGTGCAAACCCGCCAAAACCCACCTGCGTCTGGCCGTGGTGGCAGGTTCGTATCCTACTGCGTTGGCAAAACATATAATAATTGTTCCAGTGCCTCAAAGGCTGTGTGTGACGGCCGTCAAGCAGATTTCAGCTGTTTCTACAATCATATTCCTGAGCTGGATCTGCTCCCCACAGCCTAGTGGGACAAGCTGTTGAGCCAAAGGCTTTGAGCGGAGTCCCTCAAGCAAACCCCCAAACAACCCACTGCCTTGTGGGTCAGGCTATCGAGCCAAAGGCTCCGGACGAAGTCCCTCAAGCAAACCTCCGAAGCACTACGAGCACTTGGCCTGCGATCACCCACAAATGCAATCGTATGCCTGCGCGTAAAGCACTCAGCATCGGATGCTGGATCGCGCGTACGCTACTGGACAGGAACTCCAGTTGGCACCCGGAGCGGCGCACTGCACTCGTCGCGATGGTGCTCGCTAGCTACAACATCTCTAGTGCGGCGCTCAGTGAAACCCGGCTCGCTGAGCATGGCAAGTTGCATGGAGCAGGTGCTGGCTACACATTCTACTGGATGGGCAACGCAGCCGCAGCACCACGTGAACATGGGGTCGGATTTGCAATATCCGATCGCCTTCATGGCCAACTGGTGTGTGAGCCAACGGGCATCAGCGCGAGACTGATGATTCTTTGCCCGTGACTCGGAGGAGGTAAGTTTGCTACTTTTATGAGCACGTACGGTACGACCATGTGGTCTGAGGTTATCGGTGCGCATGGTATTGGCTCAGCGAATGCGAACGGTGACAGGCTGCTCACACTGCGTGCCACTCACAGCCTGAGGATCACGAACACTCGGTTTGCACTGAGTACGGGTGATATAGCAACTTGAACGCACCCACCGAGTGGCCACGCTCACCTGCTCTACTATGTCATCGTAGGTCAGCGTGATATGCGTGAAGCGCGCATGACGTGTGTATTGCATGGAGCTGAGTGTGGTACTGATCACAAGTTGGTGCGGACCAAACTGTACATATATTTTCGTAAATCAATGTATTGCACTCTCGCCGTGAATCGGCGTAAATTTAACATTCTCTCCCTCAGTACTGCGTCGAAACGTACTGAGCTGGAGCAGGCGATTGCTGCACGCGTGTGTTTTTTTCATCCCTAAGGAAAGCAACGTTACATAAGTGAAACTAATCTTACCCGCAGCAGTGCGCACATGTGTATGCCGGCTCCCCGTGGTATACTGCGCAAGTTTGATGAAACCATCTACAGCATACATCATAACTTATCCATTCAACATGCTCCGAGCTCGCACAGGCGTCGTCTTCTTGCTCACACAAAGCACAAACGGTGCTGTCCGTTTCTTCGGCAGCAGTGCCCTCTTTGCACGCCATGTGTATGTGTGGTAATGCGCGGAGTTTCTCCTTTCCATGGTACGAAAGTTCAAATCCCATAAGATCATGGTGCAATCCACCACGTCTACCGCACAGGCTAACAAGGGTGTTTCCGTTTAAGCCGCCTGCGGTCGTTTCAAGAAACCTACGAAACACCAGACCCTGGTGACCCCAAGGGAATCCCTTCACTGACGTCCGTTTCCGGGGAATTCCTGCCGGTACGCGTACCGTTGTCTGTCGTCACTTGGGTAGCTGCACCGGAAGATGACGCCTACAATCCACGGAAGCTAGGCAAGTCTTCCGACAACAGTTGCAACTGTTCCAACTTTGATGATCGCGCGTAAAGCTGCATATTACGGTGACTAGCGAGCAGCTCACGCGTGCATGCAAGTACGCCCATTGTGCACTGAAACTTCTCTTTGCCCATACTCAGGATCTGCGCTTCCATAGCAGCAAAACTATCCCGAGTGATGCGAACTTCGGCGGGCCGGTCAAGGACTCCATCACTGGGGCATCGCATCCGTGCCACCGTCATCGTTCCTTCCCTACCCTAGGAAAGGGCAGGGCGCAGATATACTTACCGCTGGCAACACCTAACGGTAACCACGAAGCACGTCCTCCTCGTCGTAGGCATATAGGCTCGCCAAGTGAATAATGTGCGCACATAAATAAATAAATAAATGGTATATTCTCTGTAAAACGAGACACACTTGTAAAGACGTGATCAAATATGCATGCAGGCATAGCTTCTATGGAAGATTAAAATATTTCGTTTTAATGAAGGGAATAAACGAAAAGATGTAGTCCATATGAGCGAGCATATTTTCTGGGAATAGCCAGATCAAGGGCCATGATGGCGCTGTGGCGCGCAGCAACTGTTGCGTCAAGACACAATTTGGGGGTAAATTTGCCATGTAGTGATCTATGAGCACAGGAGCCCAAACAAGGTTTTGGTGTAATCAACGACCATTACGAAGCCGGAATTATCTGTGCTCCATTAAAGTATTCTTCATAGTAAAATCAGTTGCACAGGTTGGATATAGAAGGCTGAGGACTGCTTCAGTGTGAAATGTCTAGCTGTGACTTTATTTTGTGGCGAAGCACATCCGCCACGTTGCGGTGTTGTTAAGCGGACATTTGTGGCTTTTTATAGGGAGAACGCTTGCCGGGTTAAAACCCACCATGTCCTGGAACGCTGTCGCAGCATCCGTTGAACTGTAGTGCTAGTCGGCTATGCATCGTATAGACCGATTTTGCACTCTATTATTCGCAGTCAGTTGACAGCCAAAATTCTTCCCTGGTTGGCCGAATGGCTTAGTAATGGTCCGGCAGTAGGCGTTGAAGCCGGTCAATGATGTAAAAGAGTCGCTGAGTGGAATGATAATGATGCAGCTGAGTACACTCTTTGTTAATAGAGGCCGGCTTTTTCTATTACATTGTCCGGTTCGCAACGTGTGTCCAGCTATCCATGCTGGACTTATCATGGGGACGGTGAGTGCATTTGTTTCTTATGTCTGAATATGTCCATAAAAGGAAAAAGTACTATCCTCCGCAAAGTGGACTGGGAATTCCTTCAAACGTAAGTGTAATTGTCTCCAGGACCAAGCGAAAACTCCATGGAAGATCATCGGAAAAGCCGCTTATACGCGCGCAAGGCTGCCCATGAAATGACATCAGAAAAGCTCCAGGCGACTGGAGAATCGGAATGTTTGAGGCAGTGAAGGTAATAACGCCAGAATTGTCTGTCTTCGGTTGTGGAACAGGGGATCCATGTAAATAAATTATTCCAGATGAGTAAATTGTTCTGCTGTGAGTACGAGGCGAGCTAAACCCATTTGTTTAGACCCCGTGGTGGTAGCTTCTCCAAAATGGCGGAAAGAGCTCCATTTGGAACGATGTGTGGGTTCTTCATCTCCCGGAGAAAAGATCAAGCGTGTAAACCAGCTGGCTATTGAGGATGGGTCGACCAGGTCCAGTGGATAAACCTTCTTATTTTGGCGGGTTTATCTGTGGAAATCTCGGGAGAAAACGGGCAACGGACAAGAGGCAGCCAAACAGAAAGACAGCAATGAATCAAGAAGCACAAACACTGACTGGTGGCGCGCAACGTTGCCTATGATACATTAAAACTTATGTAATTTTGTTTAGTACACATGCTTTGCAAGCGCGTTCCTTACATCACGTCGCTGGGGTGGCTCAGACTACAGCTACTACGTGGGAAGAAGGTTCTGCACGCGCAGGGTCAAGAGACCGATATAACAAAGCGTGTTGACAAAAGTTAAGCGGTTAATAGGATTGTTAGAGAGAAACAGGTAAACCGATAATGAGGACAGCAGTCCGAATGCAAGAGGCATCTTAGGTGAAACCAAGCACAACTAGGTTGAGACCGAATGCGGGAGCAACATAGGTAAAGCAACGTTCCAAGAAGAAAAGGAAATTTAAAGTATCAGCTATGAGCGGATGAATGCGGACGGCAGTGCGAAGAGTAACTCGTGACAGTAATTACGAGGAGACGATAGTCAGGATGAAAAAGGTTTACTGCTAAAGTGGGTTGAAGCCAAGGACGCTCTCGTGCGAAGTATGAGTAGTTCAGTTCTGAAAAATCACCGATGATACTCCGGTAGTCTGAGAGAACTCTGAGAGCCGGAGACCGAACCGACGAGACTTGATTAGTCGACACATCCGGGGGCCTCGTAGTAGTCCCAGAGAATTTCACTGATCAGATGATGATAACGAAGGGCATGGCACTAAGTGTTGGTCGTCCGATTGAAGAAGGATTGAGTGTACAGGTTACGGATAAAAATGCCTATATTAATAAAGGGTAAACAAGTCTAGCGGGCTGTCAATGTAAGCGAGACATAGTTTCGAGTCTACAGAGATTAGATCAATATATGTTGCTAGTCTGGTAACGGTCAAAAGAGCAAACCGATCAGATGAGACACGGTTATTACAGGGCCCTGCGAGTTGGCAGTCCGATTATAGAAGAAATGAAAGTAGAGAGCGCCATAAGAAGAGGAGACAGTCCGGATAGAAAGAGGTTTACTTATAAGGTGTGGAAAAGTCCATGGGGCACACGAGGTAGTGGCGACAGAGCTTTCAGTCTTCCGAGCATGGCAGGCAGTGTCGTAGAAGTAGGAGAGAAGGAGACCGGTCAACCGAGGTGGGATATGGTCGGCGCATTTTTATTGAGTCCTATGGCGCATTTGGGAAGGTAAGTGTGGTCAGTAGGATTAGACTGGTCGGAGATGGAAGTGGTTATATTAACATAGGGCGAACAAGATCGGATGGATATCAAGGTGAGAGAGAGACTGCTTTGGATCGACTGAGCCTAGACCGCTAACAGCCCCATAGCCTGGTAGCCGTCCCAGAGAATTTGGCTGATCAGCTGAGGCTGAGTTAGGGATGACAGCGACTCGGTCGTCCGATTGAAGAAGGATTGAAGAATACAGACGGCGCTCAGTCATTTGAACGATGGACAGTAATGTCACAGGAGTCTGAGAGAAGTTGGAGAGCAGGAGACCGATCAGACGAGACAGGGTTAGTCAGCGAAACGTGATTGCGTCCAGCAGCTAAGTTTGGGGGCAACTGGAGTGAATCGAGAGGTGGACAGGTTAGAGGTGGAGGTGCCTATATAAATAGAGGGTGAACAAGTCTAGCAGGCCGTTAACGTAAGTGCGACATAGCTTTGAGTCTGCAGAGTCCAGACCGTTTAAAAGTTGCTGGTCTGGAAAAGCTCAAAGAAGCAGACCAGTCAGATGAGACTAGGTTATTACAGAGCACTGAGAGTTGGCAGCCCGGTTAGAGAAGAAATGAAAGTAAAGAGCGCCATAAGGGGGAGAGACGGTCCGGATAGAAAGAGGTTTACTTATAAGGTGTGGCGTGTGAGGTCTTGGGGACAGAGCGTTCGGTCTTCCGAATAAATGCCGGTAACGTCACAACAGTCGGAGAGAACTCGGAGCGCAGAGGACCGGTCAGACGAGACTGGATTAGTCGGCATACTTAGAGTGAGTCGTGCAGTTGAGGTGGGAAGCTAAATAAAGAGTCGGCAGAGATGGAGAGGTTATGTGAATATAAGTAATGCGAGTCAGGCAGCTCGCAATGTGAGAGAACTTATGTGTTGGTGAAGCAGAGCCTAGAACTGAATTTCGATAGTCGAAGAGGATAATAGGGCATGGCACTGCGAGCACGCCCGACTGTTGAAGAAGAGATAAAGGCAAAGCGCGATAAGGAGAGGACAGTCGAGAGTTTACGTTTAGGGCTAAGAAATGCGACAGTTAACGTGGCTCTCGAGGTAATGGTGACAGAGCTTTCAGCCTTCCGAGCAAGAGCCAGCAGCGTCACAAAAGTCGGAGAGTAGAAGACCGACCAGCCGAGATTAGATTTGGTCGGCGCCTTGTGATTGAGTCCAATGGTGCATTTAGAAAGATAAGTGGAGTCAGTAAGATTGGACTGGTCAGAGATAGAAGTGGTTATATTGTTAAAGGGCGAACAAGTCCAGCGGGCTATCAAGGTGAGGGAGACACTGCTTTGGAGCGACGGAACCTAGACCACTAACATCCCGGTAACCTGGTAGTAGTTGCAAAGAGTTTGACTGATCAGATGAGGCTAAATTTGGGCATGGCGCAAAGAGTCGGTCGTGCGATTGAAGAAGGATTGAATACAGACGGCGCTCAGTCATCTGAACGATGGCCAGCTCTGTCACAGCAGTCGGAGAGCGGGAGACCGATCAGTTGAGACGGGATTAGTCAGGGAAATGCGCCCCTGCGGAGTAAATTTGCATCCGCACGCGCTGCCATATTCGATGACGACACGTTACATGCCAACGCGCTCGTCGTCCACCAGCCAATAGCCGACGCCTTAGTTAACACTGCGAATGCAAACTCGAACACTGTGCTGCGCGTACTGCCGCCGGGCGTAGGACGACATCCAGCTCAATAGCACGTCCTCACTGCTGACATCCTGCTCAACCTCGCATATACGAAGCTGAGTTCTCACAAGCACTGTTTTCCTCTCCTCAATGGTGCCACTAGCACGCTGCACTATCACTTGAAACAGGTGCAGTGGGGTTGACCGCTCACGCAAAGTTTCTTTCAGATGCTTATTCTCATTTTCAACTCGATTCGTGCTGTCACATCCGAATAATACCACGTAGCCCAGCAAATGCGCTGCCCAGCTAAGCCGCCATGGGATTCACGTACGACGGAGGTTTTGGAAGCGTGCAGCGCTGCGCAGGGATATGCCTTCCATAATCCGATGTTAATGCGCGCAATCGTACGTGTACAACAATGACCGCAGCATGTTGTACAGAGCCCTTTTATCTTCCGTGTTACCGAACGAAAGGTGTTAACGACGCCGCTGCATGTCCTGTATGATGTGCGTACGACAGAATCCGATGTTCGCAGTGAGGTACGCATGCCGAAACGCATTCACGTGTGCGGTGCACTTGTCCATCACCAAAGTCCGAGCACCGGCAACCGCGAGCAGCCAATTCAAACATAACTCTTACTGCCTCTTCGTAAGCAACCTCCGTCTCATTTGGCAACGGCACTTAAAAACTCATACCGAGGCCGCTAACGTCCACAAACATGCATGTAACCGCCGTAATTGATCTGATATGTCGAGTCCGCCAATATTACCTCCCCGTATTGGCCCACCAAATCCAGCATGCGCGAAGAGACGTAAAACAGGTACGGAATCTCAGTTCCCTCATGCATAATTTTAACCAGACCATTTCTTTGCGACAGCCGTGTTACCTCTTCCACCTCGGAGACACAAGCGTTACGATAACGCTGCCGTATGGCATACAAATCCCGCTTTGTTAAACGAATGTTATATTGCAGCCGCACTAACGCACGCGTCTCCTGGGTCCGGCGAAAGTTTTCATTAGGTTCAGCCCCATGCCTTCCTGATCTCCTGTTAGTCTCCGATTTCTCACATACAGCCAAGGCTTCCCAACGTGAAAACTGTGCGAGTGCCACAGAGACGCATTCCCAATCTCGTAACATTCGCCCTTAAACGTCACAGATAAACGAGCATGGCAATTGTAACAACGGTAACTGTAGTAAGCCTCTCATCAGGCGATAACATGTACCCATCGCTTTCCAGTAACATTGCTGCGCTTTCACCGCACAAATACAAACAAAATATACTGAGATAGGCATCCTTCCGGTAGCAACTGTCCGGTCTCCCTCTGATACGCCTTCGCACTTATAACGTTCCGACGAACAAACGACGTTGCCGTTTCAATCTGAAACAATTTCGGATCCTCCTTCAACGATTCGAAGTTCAGATAAGGATCCTTAAGCATACGTCGGACTACAAGCAAGTCATCAAACATGGCTACTACGCGTATAGCGGGAAAATGACTAGCCATTGTAACATATTAAAACCCCATAGTATTTTCAAAATGAAAAATAAATCAACAGTATATCCTCGGTAAAACGAGACACACCTGTAAAGGCGTGATCAAATATGCATACAAGCATAGCTTCTGTGGAATTTTAAAACATTTCGTTTTGATGAAAGTTATAAAAGAAAAGATGTTGTCCGTATGAGTGAGCATACTGTCAGGTAATAGTCAGACCCAGGGACATTATGGCGCTGTGGCGCGCAAAAATCCGTCAAAACACAAGTTGGGGGTAATTTCGCCAGGTAGTGATCCGTGAGCACAGGAGCCTAAACAAGGCTTTTTGCAACCAATAACCACTACGAGATAGAGATGATCTGTGCTCCAACAAAGCATTGTTCATAGCAGAATTATTTTGCACAGGTTCGATGTAGAAGGCTGAGGACTGCGTCAGTGTGAAATGCTTAGCTGTGACTTTATTTTGTGGCGAGTCACATTCGCCACGTTGCAGTGTTGTTAAGCGGAAATTTGTGGCTTTTATAGGGAGAACGCTTGCCAGGCGAAAACCCACAATGTCCTGGAACACTGTCGTAGCTTCCATTGTACAATAATGCAAGTCGGCTATGCACCGTATAGACAGATTTTGCATTCTATTATTCGCAGTCGGTTGACAGCCAAAATTATTCGTTGGTTGGCCGAATGGCTTAGTACTGATACGGCAGCAGTCGTTGAAGCTGGTCAATGATGCAAGGTTCGAAGAGTCGAATGATAATGATGCAGGTGAGTAAACACATTGTTAGTAGAGGCCGGCTCTTCTATTATGTTCATGCTCGGCTCGCAAACCATATCCAGCTTTCCTCGCTGGACTTGTCATGCGGTCGGTGAGTGAAGTTGTTTCTTGTGGCTGAATATGTCCTTAATAAGTAAAAACGCCATACTCCGCAAATTGGATTTGGGGTTCCTGCAAATGTAAGTAAGTGTAACTGTTTCCGTAGCGAAGCGAAAATTCCATGGAGGACCATCGGAATAGCCACGTATACGTGCGCAACGCTGTCCGTGAAATGCCATCAGAATAGCTCCAGGTGACTGGCGAATAGGAATGTTTGAGGCAGTGAAGGTAATCACGCCAGAGTTGTTTGTCTTCGATTGTGGAACGGGGGATCCATGTACATATATTATTCCAGGTGAGTAAATTGTTCTCTGAGTACGAGGCAAGCTAAACCCATTTGTTTAGACCCCGCGAAGGTAGCGCCTCCGGAATGGCGGAATGAGCTCCATTTGGACCAGTGTGTGGGT
>OX104063.1:226562720-226593625 GCA_944474145.2 Dicrocoelium dendriticum
ACACAAGACTGTGAGTCGGGTATCGTCTGGAGAATTGATTTTTGCGCCACAGAGCGTCGTCGGCGTAGAGCAGCATCAAGGACTCGACTTGTGTTGTGATATCACGGATGAAGGACAGGAAGAATTCCGATCCAAGAACAGACCCCCTGTGGAGCTCCGCTTGTCGCAAGGATACGAGAGGACAGCGCTCCGTCGACACATACTTGGACGGTACGGTGGTGGAGGTAGTTCCGGATCCAGTCCATCAAGGCCCCAGATATATCACGGAACGACAGCATATGCATTAGGATGGTACGGTCGACTTTGTCGGAAGCCTTGGAGAAATCTAAGAAGATGGCTTGCGTTTCCAGGCTAGTGTCAGCCGCAGTCGTCCAGCTATCCCGTGCGAGTAGCAGGTTACTTAGGCATGACCGTCGCCGTCGGAAAGTAGTTTTTGGGCCGCAAGGTGGTAAAGTAAAGCATCGACGATGATCGATTCCATTACTTTGGAAATCGCAGCGAGGAGTGTTATCGGTCGGTAGTTGACGGGGGCCACTTTCGTAGATTGGCGTAATTGTATTCCATTTCCAATCGTTGGGGCATTCATGCGAGAAATGAGTGAATAGATTTGCTAGAGGTAAAGCTTGAGCTACGGTGCACGTTCACAGGAGCCTTGAATGGAAACCGCATGCGCCTGAGGCTGTTACCCGCAGTGATTTAAGTTTCGCCAGGACCTTCTCCAGATTGAACTGAACAGTTGTCATGGACGTCGGAGTTGAAAACAAAGGATGTTGCATCGTTGTGTGGGCTGATGGAACGGAAAAAGCGGATGCGTAACGTTGGTACAGAAATCCTGCGGCCTCGTGCGCTGATTTTGTGAGCTCTATGGGTGTCGTCATCCCAGTGACATCGTGTTTGACTTGCCAAAGGCGATTGACCTAACTATACAGGGCTTTGGGGTTGGCAGGAAATCTGCGCACAAGCTGACTCTGCTGTTCACTTTTATCTTCGCGTATAAGCTGGATGCAGTGGTTACGGAGAAGTCGGTAGGCTTCCATGTGAGTAGCTGTCGGACAGGAACGATATGTTCTCCATGCCGTGTCCCTGTGGGTAATCCACTTCTAAGTCCAACTTCGGGTGGGCGTGAAACGTTGCTTTCCTATGGAAACCTGTTTGCACAGGGTGGATAAGGAGCATAGTTCGTGCAGAGCAGTGGAAAATGCTGACCACGCGTTGTCGGCGCTCAAGAGAGGTTCCGGTAACCAACTGTTTGCGTTAATGAGTGCTTGATTTTTCGTAGTCAGTACAGCATTTCGTGTAAGTCAGCATGTTGACAGGCTTTTCGGTAAAGCATACAAAGGCGTACCGGAGGACGCAGTGATCGCTGAGTCCAAAAGGTGCATCATATTCGACGTGCTCAACCATTGGTTCTTCGTTGGTGAGTATGAGGTTCAGCAAAGATGGTTGGTTTTTGGTTCGGAATCTGGCCGGTTGGAAAGTATGGTTGTACAGTGGGGCCGTGAAAAAAACTCAAGGAGGTTTGACGCAAAGGAACCAGTCGTCGGAACCGAGTGAAATAGACGGGGTGGATTGAAATCTCTCATGATAAGAAGTCTTGTGTATCTAAGGGATAAAGTGAAGTGGATATCATGCAAGAGTTTTGCTTCATACTTCTAGGAGTTGTTAGGGGGCGATAAATGATACCAAAACAGCAGGAGTGTTTGGCCGTTAGTACGACTTCACACCGCTTGGTGTCAGGAGACTGCAAAGCAGAGTCTGCCATGATAGTGCAACCGAGGGAGGTGCCTTAGTGCAGTGCGACACCACCATCTGGAGTTGCGCGATCGGAGCGGACGGATATGTGAGTCAAATTTCCCTGTCTGGGATGCCGCCGGACAGCTATGTTTTCGTTATGGCTATAAGGATCGCTGGCGTTGATAGAAGTCGAGAGTAAAGTTCCGCGAATTTGCGTAGGAGACCCTGTGCATTTGTGTTAATGCAAGCAAGGCCTGCCTGAGTTACGAGCGCGAAAGCAATTACCGCAATATTCATTCGGTCCGGCGTTCTGAGCTCTTCTGTGTCCAAGTAGTGCGACATGCTGAAATGCAAAATAAATACCTCGTAGACGACTGGGGCTGGCTTGCCGAACAATCTCCTCTTGGTGCCAGCTGGGTGGTTCGGGATTTTCCCGTTCCAGCAAATGGTTCGGCGGCAGTGTTCTAGGACGTGGTGGGTTTTCGCCTGGCAAGCGTTCTCCCTATAAAAAGCCACACATGTCGTTTTAACTACACTGTGACGTGGCGGATGTGACTCGCCAATAAATAAAGTCACTGCCCCTTGCTTCATACTGGCGAAGCATTGTATTCCAGCAAGTTGATGCTGTAATTTCGGGGAGCATTGGGCCCCTGTTTGGCAAAGGAACAAACGAAAGGCGTATGAACTGATCAATCAGTCACCGGCTCCCAATGGGCGCGATTCCCTGAATTCGCTCCGCTGCCTTGCGGACAGGCTATTCAGCCAAAGGCTCGGGGTGGTGTCCCCTAAGTCAACGCCTACTTCGGCTTGGGCAACCGGGTAGTATTTCGCCCTCTGACGAAACCTGTGGACATTGTGTTGTGTTGTGTTTTCTTTTACTATTTCTGTATCTTGTTTGAGTTCCATGGTTTCCGATGGTGCAATGTCTATTCATAGACTGTTGCAAAAATATATATAAATATATACGTAGACGACTGGACGCTCGAGCCGCCTAGTAAGATGTCGATGTAAAGGTACATTGGAACATTGTATTTAATGGGAAGAAAAGCTCGAGCTTTACATGACCCATAGGGTAAAAAGAATTCGGGTCGGGTCTAGTGAAAGGCCAAGCAACCTTATAGCGGGTTGGACTCGCGTGTTAGCCGTATCTTTGTCGGGTTTATGCGGCATTTAAACAGAATACACGCCGGCTCAAAGCGTGACATCCCACCACGCCCTCCGAAACAGCTATGGAAAGGAATTCGGTAGAAGAGAAAAAGGAAAGAAACTTCATCAAGTAGACGGTACGTAGATCAGGGTGCATCGCGTGGTAGCCCGGCCAGCTGACAGTCCAGCCTGGTCTTAATATGTCACAGTGGTTGCCAAGACCAAATTGGCCGACAGAGCATTCCACGGTCGGCAGATTCGAAAGGCGAAGTAGTGTACTTTGCAGTTCAGCCGACTGTGCTGGTGAGGGCGTCTCAGTGGGTGGTCACGTAGGTGGGTGCGAGGTTGGTGCAGTGTGCGTAGATAGCGACTGGGATGTCCAGGTTTGGATACGATCATAAATACAAGGCTCAGGTCGCCCCGGAGACGTCGGTACCTAAACGAGTAGGGGCCCAGAAGTGAAGCCGTTGTGGATAATCTAGGTGCCTGAGACCTCGGCCGAGTTTTGTTGCTCGATGTTTTGGGGCTTCGAGTAAACGTTGCTCGTTAAAGAACCAGGGGCTCCAAGCCTGTATAGAACACTCCAAGTGAGGTCGAAGAAAAACGTTGTGGAGACGGAAATTGGTAGGGGCAGTTTGACCGAATGCTCGTTTCAGCAATCCCGTCATGCGATTAGCAGCAGCAGCTGTTTTCCGACAGAAAGCGGATGCGGAAAGGCTCGTCTGAGTAATGCTACCCAAGTCTCTTTCGGCTGAAAAGATCTGGAGTATACTCTTCCAGGTAATATATAGGCAAACAAACGGAAACGCGGGGAGAATGGACGCGACATTTCGAAGCGTTAAATAGAAGGTTGTTTTCTACGGACCACTGATAAAGACGGTCGAGGTCCGTCTGAAGTGCTAGGGCATTGTCCAAAACGTTAATTGTGCGCCACAGCTTCGCGTCCTGCGCATATAGGGGCAGCAAAGACTCCACTTGCGGTGTGACGTCATCAATGAAGGCTAGGAAGTGGCCAAGTTCTGTACAATCAGTTAATGCTCACGTAACCTGCCTTAGCAGTCCTCGCTGGGCCGGTTACTTGGAGTACGCAGGAGCAAAAAGTGAACTCAGAAGGTAACAGAGAAAGTGAAATGTGCTAAGCAAGTAGAATACCAATATAGTTGTCATTATAAAAGAACTGAAAAGTGAAGGTGAGTCATTTAGCGCAGCGTCGTGTCCACCAATGGCGATACATGGAGTTTTGACAGTGTGATTGTGGCACACAAGGTTGTCTGTTGATAAAAGAAAATATTGGGCTCTCCGATGCATGAGTATGTTCATTATCAGGTGAAAGTCATTATTAATATGCCAAGTGCTGAATTATAAATCAGTAGACAAAAGTTTAATCGCGTCACGATAGTTAATCATTTTTCCTCTTCTAGGGACAGCAGTCATAGTGGATGACTAGAGCATTCCGACGTATCTGCATAGGTCCATATCTGGATGTTTCAGAGCCTTGAGGATTTAAAACGCTTGCAGATTGAAGCGGCGACATCGTTCGTTCGTCGGAGCGTTATTACAGCAATAGCTTACCAAAGGGAGACTAGACAGGTGCTACCGGAAGGAAGCCGATAGCAATATATTCAGTTTGTGTGCATGCATAGCAAGCGGCGCAATGTTGCTGAAATGCAGTAGGTGTTGTTCATCAGCCTGCTAGTTGTTTAACAGTTACCGGAGGTACAATTGCTCTGCTCGGTGCCCAGCAGTTTTGAAGGGGGATTTTACGAGTTTAGATGCACCTGTCTTCGCGGTTCGCGCAATTTTTACGTAGGGAAGCCTTGGTTGTCTGCCAAAAGCCGGCGGATAACTACGGAAAAGGGAAGCATGGGCTTAACTTGATGAAGACTTTTGGTCGTACGCAGGAAATGCGTGAAATTGTGCATCTCCAATATAACGTTCGTTTAACGAGACGTCATCGTAACGTTGGTGTCACGGAGGTGGAGGAGGTTACGCAACTGTTGAGAAGAAATAGTCAACCAAAGATAATGCGTGTGGGATATGGGATACGGTACCTATTTTTCGTCCCTTCGCGCATGCTGGAATCGATGGGCCAATAAAGGGGTAATTTTGGCGTACTTCACATATCAGATTCATTACAGCGGTTGTATCCTGTGGCAGTGTATTTTAATGGAAGGCAGAGGCCTTGGTATCCGTGTCTTTTATGCTCTTTTGCCAAATGAGACGGAGGCTGGCTACCAATAGGCGGTGAGAAGTATGCTGAAGTTGGCCCCCGGGGTGAACCGTGAGCGAACGCTGGTTATAGACAAGTGGGTGGCGCCGGTGAATGCGTTTCGCAATGCGTATCCCACTGCTAACGTAGTATTTTGGCGGACACACTTTATGCATGACATCAGCTGCGTTGTGCTTACCTTCTGTTCTGTAACACGAAGGATAAAAGGAGTCTGTTGAACATGTGGCGTTCGTGGTTGTATAGACACGCTTGTGCGCATTATCATCGGCTTATGGAGGGTAAATCGGTGGGCAGCGCGGAAAGCTTTCGGTACCTCCGTCGCGCGTGGATTCCATGACGACTTAGCAGGGTAGCGCAGTTGATGGGCCACATGGTGTGCGACAGCAGCAATTGCCTTGGAGATGTATAAGCGTTTGAAAGCAACTTTTACTGGACGGTCAATTCTGCCCTACCTGTTTCCGGTGATAGCGTAGCGCTTCAGTGGCATTTTAAAGGAGAGTGCAGCCGTTATTGAAAGTGATAAGCCTGGTATGTGCGAGGTGAACAGTGTGTAACAAGTGGGCAGTTGATTTTGTGGAAGATGTCATCATCCGCCCGGCGGCAGTACGTGCGTCATAGTTTAACAGTTTGCATACCCACTGTGAACCCGGAAGGCAGGTATTGGCTAGTGGATGAGGGGAGCCTGGGCATGAAGCGTGTATTCATAGAGAATTGCAGCGCATGCGGATGTTGGTTTAATCTTCAGTGACGCATTCCATGTGCGCACCTTGTGCGTGCTGCCAGCCTGAATGCATACAACGATGAGGTGGTGCTTCGTGATTGCCGTTGGGTGCTGCCAACGCAAAAGGTTGGAGAGGCGACCCTGTCGCATGACACGGAGGAAACGGTGGCGGTCACGCAGCTGCCATCCCGTAGTGATGGTGTCATTGTCCGCGCTGGAAATATTTGCATCGCTCGTGATATGCTTGTTGACTTGGAGGCGCATTTGTTAATTATTGGCGCGGAGGAGTTCCCACGCAAGATGAGCGTTATGGCATGCTTTCAGGAGCTCCTGGCGAGTCATAATAGCATGGAGGTGTTTGCCGGATCATCCGATGTGGAACCGCTGCAGCGGTTACCGTGGGAGGACCTGCTACTATTCCAGCGCGTGGATGCAACATCCTCCGATGCTGCTGCCTGGGTGAGGTTCAGAAACCTTTATTCGTCCGGAAGGTTTGCATCGGAGACCGACGGTAACCAAGGGGCCTGTTGGGGGAGGCAGGAACTGGGTTTGCGCAGCGGATTGACAGTGACGGCAGGCGTGACGAACGCGAATCACTTTTGCTACCCCGTGTGGCCGAGGTTGCGGCTGTCAGCATTAGGTCACGCGGTTGGAAATTCCGGACGCTGAAAACAAGATCTTCCGCTCGGCACCGTACAATCAATTGGCGTACAAGGAGGACGACCGGTGGGGCGGACGCGGGCAGCGCTGTAT
Source organism: Dicrocoelium dendriticum (assembly GCA_944474145.2). Classification (NCBI taxonomy): domain Eukaryota; kingdom Metazoa; phylum Platyhelminthes; class Trematoda; order Plagiorchiida; family Dicrocoeliidae; genus Dicrocoelium; species Dicrocoelium dendriticum. The sequence goes on from OX104063.1 coordinate 226,569,305, forward strand.
GCGCTCTGTGTCAGCAGAAGGAGAACGACTTGCCGTGCTCCGACCAAGTCGGTTGGATGAGTTGAAATGTATGCGCACGGTGGTTTCAGCAGGCTTGTACGGCACGGTGAGTCCGCATCCACGTGTATGCACTGCTGCGGGTAAGTTAAAGTTGGTATACATGACGTTGCATTTATTTGGTGTTGCAGGTCCCGATAATTCAAATGGTGGTTCGCAGAGTTTCCTCTTCCAACTTTCCTTACAATCAGTAACTGTCAAGGTTACCCATTATTCCTTGTAACCTGTGTATGCAATGTTAGGCAGCATTCATTCCTGTTTGCATGTCGCTGTGGTTTCCACTTCCAGCGGTGCGCCCTGGCTAAAACCAACAAAGCTGTAATTCTTCCGGCGACATTTCGTGAGTGAATTAACGGCGTGGTATAGCTGGCCTTCTCACATGGACTTCAACGTCTTTTTCATCCTCACATCCGACCAGGCTTTTTGCTGGTGAATAACATGCAGCTGAAACTCTATCAATGACGTCTACACCAGCTACGGGGCCGGTAAACAATGTCAACGTTTAGTTGCTAAGCCACCTTGCACTATTCCGCGGGACCATCATATGTATTCCGGGTGAGAACACTACGCGCACTTTCATTGTGCGAAGCGATGTTCTTCGTGACCCGCTTCTGCCGGCTAGTCACTGGCCTGTCTTGCTGACCAGCGTGGTAATCCATTTTCCTTTCACATTTATACAACTTACAGTGGAGAACCATTAGAATAGCGATAACCTGCATAGCGTCTAAAAGCATTGTTCGCTACAATTTGGGACTAACTTGTGGTACTCTCAAACAGGTGTAGGCTTTGCTTGATAGACGGGCGCAAGGTATTGCTGTGGGAAGGGTTTCAATTTTTGATAGCTGTCCTTTGCGACATTCAGCAAACCTTTGTACTACGTTCATTGTTATTCTCAAATTGTTCAGTGGTTCCTATTGAAAGGTTAGAGGGACTCTAGTGTTAAGGAACCGTTTTTGGCCTGTGAACGATGAACCTGATTTCTCCCGCCTATTTAGGCCTGCTGGAGGCTCAGTTCTGCGCGTTCATTGTATGAATGTAGGCAATGCACTGCATCAACTTGCCGCACCTCTTACCGAACGCACGTAGCATAAACTATGAAGGTTAATGGTGTGCGTAAGGTAGCTTCTGCCGGCTTCGTTTCCCGGAGTAACCGTCGGGCAACTGACTTCATATAGTAACCTACCGGTTAACGCCCCAAGCCGTAAACGGGCTTTACTTCCTTTAATTTCATACAACCAGGAGGAAGGCAAGGCCTCGTAGCCGTTTGACTTCCTCAACGTTTCCTCCTCCATGGCTTTAAATTTAAATTTTTGAGCGTGCTGTCTTTTGAGGCCTCACGTTTGAAGAACTGTTTCGGAGCAGCGTTTATAAGGGTCGTGCAAAAGCTTCCCTTTTGTCAACTTTTGCTTGATGCAAATAATTTTGGATCATCCTGTCCGTCGGATTACGTCGTACTTGTTTTGGGGGTTTACCAAATGTCTTCCATCTTGTTGCGTTCATCCTGAGTCTATTCTTTCGGTATTTTTGTGTTTTGTAATCCGTTGTGCACTGTTTTAACCCGTAACTGTATATGTTGAGTGCCCTGCAGATAACAACTTGTCGGTTTTACCTTTTGATTCTTGTTTCACACTCTTTAGAAGCGTCTGGTCCGATTTACTGAATAATAGCGCTAATGTGTCTTCGGCTGCTTTGATCAGCGAATCTAATGCTGTATGTGGCAGCGTGCTGCGCAAAGCCCGTGACGGACGGGCCTGGTGGCATGTGGTGCTATGTATGTAACGGTTGGCACCATGAAACCTGTACGCTTTGAGTCCGGATTAAAACGCAATGCTTTCGACTAGGGATAGCATGCTGTACAATTGTGCTCTATGCCGTCACCGTCGATCTACGCGTCTTGTGGTCACTGAGGAGATACTGAGCAACCTTGGGCTGGATAATCAGCAGTTGTGGTCTTTCCTTACATCTCTTGTTTGCAACGTGGTTGCTGATGAGGAAAATGGGAGTCCATATTGATGTCGGCTCATTGGATGAAGACACGCAACTATCCTCAATTACTGTCAATAAACATCCCACTGAAGTGATGGATACCGGGTCGTGTGCCCCCGCGGTCCAGAATCCCTCTAAAGAGGCCTCTGATGTTGTACTGTAAGCCGTCCATACGGAGACCGAACTTATAGCCCCTGTGCTTAATAAAAGCAAGGGGAAGAAGGCTAAATAAGTCCGTAAGGCTCCCCAGAGTCTGAATGTACTGAAAACATAAAGGTATTAGAGCTGGAGCACAAAGCTCCAACTGCAATCACCCCAGTTTCACTGACGAAGAGAAGCGCCGTGTCGACTTCAGCCACACACGCAAAGTCTGAAAAGACTAGACTGGCGAGGGAGTTTTAGGTAGAACACAAAGCTCTGACCTCAAGTACCCCAGCTCCCTTGGCGAAGGAACGCTCCATGTAAACTGCCAAATCGGTTGAAACTGGAGTCGAGTCGAAGACTCGTGAATTGAATACGACTAGTCGATGTGATTCCTAACCTGATAGTAACGGTATCTTCCGTAACCTTGTTGAATCCACGGCATCTATTCCCAGGGAACGCCGGCTGGATGACCTGCAGTGGTTCAAGCTCTGCGTAAACATGATGCTTCCACATGGTTTCCCAGGTATCACTATCGGGAAGCTAACCAGACTGGCAAACTTCCCTGGGGCTACGCTGAATCCGCGACCCTGACTACTTTGTGTAGTCCTCTCAACCCCGGAAGGATGCAGAGCTTTAATGCGCTTTGCATTCAAACTTAAGGGTAGTAATGTCGGCGTTCAGCCGGGATTTCCACTGGCAGATCGACTGAAGTTAATGGAAGCGATCGAAAGCCTCGTGGGCAGGCGAGCGGTTAGTGAGCATAGCCTTCGTCTTATGGGTATTCAGGGGATCAGCCCAAAGTCAAGTTTTGTTCTAGCAGAACCCCTCCTGGTAGCTTACGATTCAGGGCCGGTCTGCCGAGTTCCTTCGGGTAGTACTTAGCAATCTGCGCAGCCTAAGGAACGAGGTACACAAGATGGGTTTAATTGTAGATAAATCTCCTCCCGACGTACGTGTTATCACCGTGGTTGTCTACATATATCACAGACGGTGAAGTGTGTTTACCTGGCCACGCATTGCTTAGATGTGATCGCTCCGTTGGCCGCCAAGATGGAGGCGTCGCTCATTTTGTGAGATGTAAACTGGATGTGTTGATGACTCGTGTGTTCCAGTAGCCGGATCAAACTGTTGTAGCCCTGCCGACTATTGTGTGCACTTCCTCTACTCAGTTTACAGTTGTAGCGGTATGTTGAAGTCCCGAAAGTATCTCCAGGAAGGTTATTAATTTTATTGGCAATCAGGCTGCTAATAGGTGTCTAATAATGGGTGTCATCAACCTCCCTGAGGTCAGCTGGCCTGAGCTATCTTGCAGTTCGGCGGTGGGCACTTCCGATTTAAAGCTCCTTTAGCTAACGTTGCAACTTCTTTTGCATCAGTTCGTGGACCATCCTTGACTAGATATATAAGCAACCGGCTGCCATCTACTTGGATCTCTTTTTTGTGAACTCACACGATTTCGTAAGTGATATTACCAGCGGCTGTACCCTAGGAGCCAGTGAAAATGTCTGCAAATAGTTTTGATGCGCTCCAACCAAGTGTCATCAAGCGACCGCTGAGGCATATCAAAATATTTGGCTGTCAGACTTAACACAATGCAAAACAAAGCTTTAGTTCTGCGTTGCTCGTCCACCGTGGCGGACACCGTTGCTACAGCCTGTGAGCCATTTAATCTATACCTCACTGAGAGCTCTGCTCACGACATCCCACTCATTAAGAGACGGGTGGCACGAGTGCAGCCGCCTGGAAACATCATAAGGTAAATACCTGCTCATAAAGCGCTCCAAAGGCTGGCGAACTTACGTGCGGCCTTACCAACCAGCACCTACGAATGCTAGCGAGCGGTCAGAAATACATGTAAGCAACATTCTATAACTCTTTGTCTTCAGTACCAGGGGGATTTGGCTATTGCAGCCGTAACAAACCCAACTTTCTTCGCTTACCTAAGGAGGAGCAGCGGTACAACCTCGTCTATACCGGCTTTACTACGAGCAGGCGGGACCCATGGACATTCCGACTATGATAAGGCTTGTATATTTAGCAAACACTATACTGCTGCCCTTTCTCATGAGGCCTCTCTACCTCAGGTTGAGCTGGTCACAAAAGTTCCGGAGGATTCTTATCTAACTGAAAGCAGCACAACGGAGACACAAGTCTTCGGGCTACTGCAAGGGCTAAATCCTTCCAAGGCTTCTGGCCCTGATCCAATTCATCCGGAGCTGATGCATGAATTGGCCGCTGAGCTAACTGGCCCTCTAACATGCATGTTTACAATATCACTCGACAGCTGCGCCTTACCTTCGGAATGGAAGAAGGCAATCATCTGTCCGATTTTTGGGGGCGGATACAGAGCTCTGGCCGCAAACTACCGGCCTGTCAGGTTAACAAGCGTAATAATTAAGTTGCCTGAATAGTTGGTCAGGGATTCGGTGGATAAGCTTCTGGTTAAATGTAACCATCTCAATGCGGCACAGCACGGATTCCGTAAGGGAGTTCCATGTCTGACAAATTTACTTGTAGTTCGTGCAAGCTTGGCTGAGGCAGTAGAAACCTGTCACGCTATCTATTGCCTTTTCGTTTACTTCTCGAAAGCCGTTGATACTATCTCACATCAACGACTCTTATTAAAGTTGTGATTGTACGGAATGACAGGAGCCCACGATTAAATTGGTTTTTGTTTACCTAGAAGGGAGAGGCTAGTGTGTACTCGTGGGGCGTAGCCTTTTGCTTAAACAATCTGTTTTAGTGACGTTCCGCAGGGCTCGGTTCTAGGGCCGAGGCTTTTTGCAAGTTACGTCAGTGACCTACCCGAGGAGCTTGAAAAACCGTCGTTATTGTCGGCTGATGACCTCGAACTCTGGAATATTGCGGATATTCCTGGTGGCTCAGTGGCACTTCAGGGCGCCTTGGATAGGCGCTTGGATTGGTCAATCTTATGGTTGATGCCTATAAATCAGGCGAAATGTTCTGCCCGCATTAGAGGTGCTAGTCCCCTAACGCGCTAGGTGTTTGGTGGAAGTGAACGCCCCGTTGTCACCAAGAAGTCTGATCTGTGCATCACCTACACTGCATTACTTCACTCTGGGGACATTTGGAGGTACGCTGCTCGTAGAGGGTTCCGTATGATGTGGTTTATTCGCCGCACCTTCGGTATCCTAACGGCCAATACTTTGTGAAGCTGTCATAAGATTTTGTGCGACCACAATTAAAATACTGTATCCAGGCTTGTCCACTGTAGTGTAAAGGAACAAAATGAAACTGGAGGGGGGCTTTGCCAGTGAGTAACAAGGTTAGTGCAAGGATTACGTGGGCAAAGGTATCCCAAACGTTTGCTTAGCTTGGGTATGGACTGGATGCACTACCACGTAATTAGGGTGAGTTGCTCCTCACTTTCCGTGTCTTAAAGGGGAAGGCCGGTCTAGCCTCTTGTTGGCTATTTAATTCCGCCAAACTGCCTAGTCTCTGTGGTCACCCGTTTAAACTGCACAAACTGCGTTCTGACTGGGTAAGGACGGAAACTCGCTTGTCTCGCCGAGTTGGCGAACGTTGGAAGTCAATTTCTAGCACGTTGTTTGAGAGTCGGCGGTTAAAGCTTGCGAGCGTCAGTTAGATGCTCTTGTGCTGCAGTACCAAACATTCCCCTACTCCTAACCGACCTGTGTCTACAACTTGCCCTGTTTATTTTATTTCTCACACCTTGGTATTATCATTAGTTGGTTGACATTCATCCTCTTGTTTATTTAGCTTACCCTTTACACTTTAGCGCACTTAAAAAGACCTGACAGGGACCGCTGGGCAGGAAAATGTGGGCAGTAATTGGTTGGACTTGGTGTGATGCGGTCTCTGTTTTAAACTTTCTAGCATCTCAAGCGGATAGATTGCCAAGTATGGTGTATATTTATCTCGTTTTCGCCGTCCCTAGACTGCATGTCTCCTCACTTACGCGTCCAGTGCTACTGACAATTGAAACGTTATCCCAGCCCTTTCCGCACGTCCCGGTACTACCATATAAAGTATGCGTGAGACGTAACCACAGGTAAGATTGAATTTTAATGATCTCTTGCTTTCAGAGCTCAAGTAGACGTGCGCCGTCCCCCGCCGTCCTAGTTATGGCTGCCACCGGCCCTCCTCCCTCCTCCAGGTACTACCAAATGAAGCGTGAGTGGTTCCTAGCCACAGGAGAGGTTGAACTTCAATGATCAAATTGCTTGCAGAGCCTAAGTAACATCCACCGCCCTCCGCTTTCCCGCTTACCGCTACCACAGGCCCTCCTTGCAACTCCTGATACCACCATGTGGGTCTTGAGTGATTCGGAACAACAGGCAACATTGCATTTCAGAGCCCAAGTAGATATGCGCCGCCATCCGAGTGAACGCTGCCACTGGCCCCTCCCGCATGTACTTACACCATCGCATGATGCATCCGTGATACATCGCCACAAGGGAGGTTGAATTTCAATGATGACCTCTCTTTCACAGCCAAAGTAGATACGCGCCGCCTTCCGTCGTCCAGGTTACCGCTGCCACTGGCACTCCTCGCAACGACTGGTACCATGGTATGACGCATCAGTGAAACCTAGCCAAAGGTAAGATCCGATTTAAATAATGACTAAGCTCGCAGAGAAGTAGTACACTTGCGTTGCCCTACGGCTTACTGGTTACCGCTGCCACTGCACCGATGGATCGCATTGTCACCTCCCTGTCACGTACATCCATTTGGCGTATCCTGCCATAATACCGCGTCCTGTCATTTATCGCCTTCCAGTTTCAGCAAAAGTTCACATTCCTTATAAAACGGACCAACAGCCCTTTTCAGCGCCAAACCCTGTCACTGTGTCTTGCAGCCCCACATCGCAAAGGCAAAGTTCAAATTCTGCAGGGTCCTTGTGGCAAACCAAAAGGCCTCAAGTTCAGTGGGTGGTTTCGTAATCTTCGGCCGATATATCGGCCCAGTGCTCCATTAGGTATTGGATGCCTTACTGCAAGCAATGCGGAAGACATACTCGTCCATTACTAACGCGGTAACTTTCGGTTATGCAGTTACGTTTAACGATGAACAATTAGCTGGTACCGTACGTTGTTCCCAAAACCTGTTTCCCCATTACCCTCCGCGTATTTGATGTTTACTCATTTGCGCACGCATTGCGCCCTGTGAAACTACAACATGAACCATACTTCAGTATACTCGCATGGCAGATAATGCGGGTTCGTAACGCTGCCCACCTATACAAGCATATTTGCACATGGTTTGTGCGTCCATTGGTCCACCTGATAACAATATACACCCTCATAACCGCATTGTGTATACCAGTACCACATGGTCCTGTGCATCCGTTCCTATAACACTGACGTTCTGTTAGTCCCAAAATTTATATGCTGTTCATTATCTCATCTCTTTCTTCCCAGCAGCATTTTACCGTATAAATATATGGTGACACACTTAAAGGTGACCTAAAAACGGCTGCACCTTTCATTAACATCGATGGACAAGTAGGACTACGTCATATTTATCCAGTGTGCTAACACTTCCTGTCTTCCATCTTTCCTACTTCATCACGTTTACCACCTTAACTCAGTTACTGTTTTCGATCCAATACGCTTTAAATATGTTTACATGTTTAAAAAACCCATTTTGCATCAAAACTCTTCACCACTGCACAGATTAACTAGCCTTTCCCACGCATACATAACATTACTTTATACAAAGTCATAATTGCTTTCAGGAACCCATATCAATACATTTAGAATAGCTAGCAGGAAAGGGGCTAATGATCACAATAACAAACAACTGCCGTCCCCATTCCTACTTAGCATATTCCACTGCAGCCACAGTTGGGTACTACAAAACCGGTTGAACTTAAAACGGCCAATTTTTGTTCCAACAGTATAACATCCGCAATAACACTTGCACTTTCACTTTTTGTGTATAACGCCTCAAACATGAGAAACTTAATACATATGCACACAAACATATATGTATTTCTTACACCTAAAATGACCTCAACACATAAAAAGTTCAATTACATATATGTTTATGGTTATGATGATCCGGTTTCAGATTAGCCTGTTATTGTGACCATCTACAGGACGCCCACACCTACAGGGAGACAATGAGTGACTTGCGCTGTACCACCCACAGCTCCAACCACATATCCTACATCCAGTGTAAACCCGAAGGAATAAAACCGAGAGGCACGTGAAAGAGAGCCACTTTTCACCAACGGAGCCGAACCACACTCCTTCACAACCAAAACAAGCACGCTGCATTTGGGAATCAAGAGCACACAAGGCGGTGGATGGACCGCAGTCCGCTCCACACGGATTGCATGGAACCGCCCTTCCGGCCTAACACCGGCACAAGGGCCATGCACCCGTCCCTTCTAGCTACGACCAACTGTCTCCTAGAGCCAGTATGGACGTGGCAGTGGGTAATAGACAGGTAAGCACCTTCTCAGCATGCACATCAAGCGCAGCCACACCGGGGAAATCAAACAACAGTCAATCACTTAGAGAAATATAACAAATAAAATAAATCGACCAATGCGTAAGGAAACGGTGACAATTCTTAAATTAATGAACATATGAAATAAGTCGTTTACATCCGAATCCGCGATAAGTTCACGAGGTCAGAAAGTATATTTTACGGAAATGCCACAAACACGAAAATCTTGTTGAACTTAACCACCACTGGCTTAAGCGACGTGCGCAAGTTAATGGAATAGGGTACAGTTAGACATTTATATGAAAAGAAAAGCATTAGGACAAACTTGAAAGCACACCACCTGAAATACATAAAGTTAACATGCTAGCAAGCGGTTAGTAAATCGAATGCAGCGTACATACCAAAGCTGCGCCGGTTCTGCCTACTTTCCTCTCAGGACCCGTCGTCGCTTCGGTAGAGCTCCCGGGTGGCCTCGCTCATGGCTCACTAGGTCTGCGTGACTCAGGCACTCGCGACCGCATGTGCTATAGTACCATGCGCTCGATGTCGATGGCGCACAACCCATCGGTGCTTGCCGCTTCAGCATTTGCCGCTACTTATCTTTCTCCTGCACTTTGGCTACTGCCTTCGCGGTTACATCGCGCCATGCACGCCGATCAATCGCCTTCGATCCCCATGACCTGCAATCAAGATTAGAACGTGTGCGTCTCACTTTGCGCAAGTCCTGGTAACGTAAATTTGGTTTTCCCACATGCCGCTTCCCAATACTCAACTGAATATATAATCATAATCATAATAATAATATTCGTTTCGGTATCCGCGTCGGAACCATCCGGCTCACGTGACCCAGCCACCTTAGGTGTCTCGGCAAAAGTATGCAGTACACTGTATGCGTTCCACTTCGACGCAGCACTTCCGTGTCAGCAACTCAGTCGCCCAAGTGATGCGCAAGGTCCGTCGCAAACACTGCTAATGGAACCGCTCGAGATATTGCACATCCCGCCGGTACATCATCCACGTTTCACTGCCGTATAGAAGAACGGACAGTACCATGTATTTGTACACCATCAGCTTCGTGCCAATGCTAAGCTGATGGTTGTTCCATTCTTGGTACTCAAGCTTCCGGAATGCCGCCGCTGCCCTCGACGCGCGAATACGCAGCTCACTGTGTAGCTGCTTATCAGTCGACATCACACTCCCAAGGTAGCAGAAGCGGGAGGTGGTTTCCAATACTTCAGCACCAATGCTGATTTGCGGCAATATTGCAGATTGCACCTCAGGTGAAGGCTGAAAGAGACAGACCGTTTTGCTTTTATTGATGGTGTGCCCAAATTCGGTCGCTGTCGAAACCAAAACACTATTTATGTGCTGCAGCTCCTCCGTGCTATGTGCAAACAACGCACAGTCGTTATCAAACAGCACCATACGGATAGTTGTTTCACAGACCAGAGTTCTCGCACCGAAACGACGGATGTTCAGCAGCCCATCACTAATGAAGTGCTTTACACAAACACCGTAAGCGCAAGCCTCATCAAAACACATCATCTCACGAAGATGTATTTTAAGCAGGGCAGGAACTAAGACACCGCGTGCTTTAAACCAGAGACAACTGCAATATCATCCGAGGTCTCTCTACTCCGCAACACCCTCGCTTGCATACCACTGTGCAGACATACAAGTAAAATTGCAAACTTACGCCCGCAATCAAACTTACCCAACGCCAGCCACAATGCATCGCGGTTCACTGTATCTGTTTTGGTGAAATCAGCCAAATAGGAGTAAAATTTCTGGTGTCATTTTCTCCATTTATGCTGCAACTGACGAGCCACAAACACCATATACATATTGCTGCGCCCCGAAAGGAATCCACACCGCTCTTCCGCCACGTTAGGTTCCACAACCTGACTGACGAGGCTGTTGAACAGAATTCGGGCAATCACCTTGCCCGCACTACTCAGCAAGTTGATGCCACCATAATTCGTGAAACATTGCTCGCACCTTTTACCCTTGTACAGTGGTAGCACAAGGGCACCCTTAAGCGCTGGAGGCAACGCCTACTCAATCCATACTCGTTGCACCAAATATTGCAGCGCAGTCACTAACGCGGGTTCGTTGTGTTTCAATACTTCAGGCGGGATCCTGTCGGCCCCTCTACACTTGCCGTTGTGCAGGTAAGCAATTGCTCTCTGCGTCTCATCCGGCATCGGCGTGTCTGCCAGACTCGCCTTTACATCGTGGTACTTTAGGCCGTTCAATATATGCCAATCGATCACAGAACGGTTGTTTAGGAAAGAGTCAAAGTGTTTCCGCCGGACCTGCAGTGCCTGCAGTCTGTGTGCAGTTATCGCCTGAACTATCATCGATCAGTGTCCGCAGCGGCTCCAATCTCGGTCCATACACCGCCTTCAAGGAGGCAAAGAATTCCTTGTGTTGACGGCGTTAGGCGTAGCATTCCATCTGCTTCACCCTCTCCGTCCACTATGCATTTTCCATGCGACGGTGCTCTCGGGTCAGTTGCCGTCGAAGCTTGCAAAATTGACTACCCTTCCGCAAGTCACCGGGGTCTGCCACATGTGCAGCATGTGCTGCATTCTTCTCCGACACCAATGCGTCAATCGTCGCATTGTTCTCAGCAAACTAATCAGCTTGCTTACAGTTTGCGCGCCCAATAGTCTCCTCGACAACAGCTGTCACCCGGTTGCGAATGCTGTGCTACCAGTCGCCCACTGTGGCTGTGCAGTCCACATCACGCAGGCGTGCAGCCGTCGCCTTCTCCATCTCAGCACGTTTTGCCACAGTACCGAGGGAGAGAATGTTACATTTACGTCGGTTCACGGCGGGAGTGCAATACATGGATTTACGACAATATATGTACAGTTTGGTGCCCCCAGTTTGTGCCCAGTGCTCCACACGCAGCTCCAACCAGTAAACGCGTCAAGCGCGCTTCGCACATATCACGCTGACGTACGATGACATAGTCGAGCAGGTGAGTATGACCACACTGTGGGTGCGTCCACGTTACTGTATTTCTCGCAGTCAGTGCAAATCGAGTGTTCGTGATCGTCAGGCCGTGAGTGACACACGGTGAGCGTAGCGTGACACCGTTCGCATTTCCTGAACCATGGCCATGCAAAACGATGGCATCTATGCACACCGACGCATCACGCCCAACGCGCATTGATACCACCCAGCAGAAAGAGTCGGTCATTTCTCGGCACAGATCGTATCACAGTGAATAGCTGAGGGTAGAACTGAGCACGCCTGTCATCAGGCACACACATGGTAGGACCGTACGTGCTTATAATGGTGGAAAACTTACATCTTCCGAGTCGTAGGCGAACAGTCAGCAGTCGCGCACTGATGCCTGTAGGTTCAACCACGAGCTGGTCATGGAGAGTATCAGATATTGCAAAGCCGACCAAGGCAACGTAGCGCTGAGGCAGCGTTGCCCATCCAGTAAATATGTAGCCAGCACCTGCTTCATGTAACTTACCTTGTTCAGCGAGCTGGGTTTCCTTGAGCGCCACTTTATCGATGTGGTAGCGCGTCAGTTCTATCGCGACCAGTGCAGTGCATCGCTCGGTGCGCTCACTCGAGTTCCGGTCTAGTAGTGTGCGCACGTTCCAGCACTCGATGCTGAGTGCCTTGCGTGCAGGCATTCGATTGCATTGATAAGCAACCGCACACGAGGTGGTCGTTGTGCTTCGGAGGTTTGCTTGAGGGACTCCACCCGATGCATTTGGATCAATAGCCTGACCCACTAGACAGTGGGGAACAGATCCAGCTCGGGAATGTGAGTGCAGAGACAGTTTTGGAGCTGCTTGACGGCCGTCACGCGTAGAGTTTCAGGTACTGGAACAATTTATATATGCTTTGTGACCGTAGTAGCATACACCTGCGACCACGGCCAGACTCAGGTGGGTTTTGGCGGGTGTGCACCAATTTGACCAGGGGCTGCCTGGCTTGAGGCGGCCAGTAGCAAACCATCGAACACCCCGAGGTGTCCTCCCACCGTCAGAGCCAATGCGTTGCGCTCGTGCTCTAAGCCAATCGAGGTGTGGGCTTATAACCCGTAGACCTGTTTTCTCCCATGTCTAGGTTTTACGGGAAGATGGCCACCGACCACATCCTACTCTCCGAAGAGGATGGGCTAGAATATTGGCAGGGCGCCCATACCTGGCAGGAGATCGACTCGGGTCCTAAGCCAAATCATTCGATGAAATAAACACCAGAAAGGCCTCGGATCTTGCACATGGTCAGTTCACTGACTCATGTGGATTGGTGTCGTAGGTCCTAGCAGCGAGAAGGACGCAAACCCACTCCCAACCAGCGGTTGCCCGGAGGAGGCGCCCAAGCAAAACGTAGATACACGTACATGGTTTGGCTGCGTCCGTATCCGGATTTGTCTACAACTGTGACCTCCACGGGACAGACACAGGACGCCTGCGCCTACAGAGGGCCATGGGTGGCTTGCGCTTTACCAGCCACAGTTCCACCCACACACCCAATCCTCGTGTAAACCCAAAGGAATAAGACCGGGAGGCATGTGAATGGGCGCCACTTTACATCAACGGAGCCGGCCTACACTCCTTCAACAAGCAGTACAGTAGCATTCCGGCCTAATTGGGTAATCATGCACATCAGACGTACACATCACGGTGGCTGGACCGGAGCCCGTTCCACACCGGATGGGACCACACTTTGAGCCTAACACCGTTACAAGGACGGTGCACCCCGTCCACACCAGCAACGACCAACTGTCTCTTGGAGCCAGTGTGGACGAGATAGTGGGTAACATACAGGTAGGCACCTTGTCAACCTTCACATCAGGCACAGAACCTCTACTGCTGAAATGCAACATTACTCATCGCACAGGCAAAGGTGCCACATACGCCGCCTTATTGGCCTGGATTAAGAAATCGAATGGGAGCGTACGAATGATGTTCCTATTTCACCTGCAATAGTGCCTTCTCCAGCACCTGAGGAACCGCTCTTAATAGTAGTCCAAGGAATTTGCATTGAACAAAATTTGACTTGGATTAACAACACCCTTACTCAACATGAGTTTGTCCCAAACTCACTTGCTTCATGTTCTGATAATGTTATTTTCGGTTTGCCCGAGTGCCGTTTCCCTGCGCTAAGTTGGTAGTAGAAATGCTATATAAGTATCCTCGCCGAATTCTTTCGATATACATATGTACATTGCTTGGGATCATCCGTGTCCAATGGCAATTCGAATATAGCATGCACATGCGTTTAGCCAACCTGAAGTGTGAGCTAGCACAAACTGGATAGAGACACATTGGACTTCATGCTCAACGGTACGACAAACGTGTATTGGTTTCGTTTGGTGGTCAGGCTAAGAATCCCTTTCGCAGGCATGGGGATAATTACCAAATACGAACTGTTGATGCTTTTTTCAATATTTAGATGTGACAGCCTTAAATCTTGGGCATCTATATTTGAAGGAACCGGATATAGCAATAGAGAAGCAATTGCTGGGTAGAAGGATAAATAAACTACTGGTACAGTGAATAGTGTGCACTTAGGTGTTGCGGTCTACATGTACAGTCTGTTTTGCCTAGCTGCTGGGGAGATCCCGCAGCATGCGAATTTGATGAACTGTCTAATCTGGCTCTCCGTGTAGTCCATCTGTCCGGTCAGCTGCTGCTCGAGGTACGTGCACATTCTCGAAGAACGATTGCTGCGCAACCTTTGATATTGACAGATGACATCAACTAAGTCCCGCTGCTCACTATCACACCTGCGACGTTCCAGTGCTCTCATTATTTTGCAAATATCCAAGTATACCAACGTTTGTACACACCCAAGTGTATTCTGTTGTCATCATAAGTTAGTTGATAAGAAGCTGCATCGTGCTTCACCGGGTGCAGCCATTTGGTGCGCATAAAACGGTTGTCGCCATGCGCCGATTCCTTTCCGATGTAAGATACTAATACACTGACGTACTATTCCAGTTGGGTTTAACATTATACTTCGTTTATGCAACAGATTAGCCATGTGCGAGGCAACTTCTGATAGGCGTCCATGCGCTTCAGCATTCCATCCACTTAGTATGTGCGTCTTCAAAAGCCCCGGTAAATTCAGTATGGCTGAGAAACAACTGGAACTATAACTACGCTCCGTCTCATTACTAACCTGCAGAGCGGAACATGAACTGTTGACATCGTGATGATCGCTAGTCAGTTAATTGTATGGAATGCTCACTTGCCGCAGGATTCCCAGGGAAATTGCTTTTCGACTGCATAGGCCAATGTGGTTACACCAGGAACATTCGTTAAGTATTGGATTTCAAGTGTCAAACTTTACACTTTATGCGTACTGTAAGCGGACAAGTAATGATAACCTTTTGATTCAAGCGTATCTATCAAACTGGAAACATCCACAAGAATTTGCCACCCTAGCATTGATCCACATCAAGCCCACAATTCTCTTGGAAACACCGCGCGCACGTCAAGTAAGAAGGAGCTCAAGGATGGACTGAACCATTATCCTGCGCTGTGCCGGTTCTCTAAACGTCACGCTAAGTTACATTCAGCAGCTGGTCAAGCTGGTGTTATGCCATCTACAAATCGATTGCAAGGAGCAAACTGTAGATAGTACAGTTTGGTGCTTGATACCATGCAGCTCACCTAGTGATGTGAAACGCGGCTGCATAATAATAATAATAATGATAATAATAATAATAATACTAATACGAAGAGAAAGATGCCGTAGCTCACCGTCTCAGTATGCCACCATACTAGACTCCACCAGAGAAGGGAGCAAAACTAGCACAGCATATGTTATGCTGAGTACGACATTGTAATGGGCAACAGGTGAACTCACCGCGAAATACAACAGAGTTAAATGAGCTCAATAAAGGTAGGTTCGTTGTTGCTTGTTCGTGCTAGACAGGTGCAATAAAGATACCATAGTGCGCCAAGTCTGTAGTTACTCGTTCTAGAATGAACCTGTACCCAAGCGCAACTTACTTGCGGGATATGGAACAAGGATGACACAGAAAGTGACGGGGATGGCGTAAGCAAATTTCCAAGTTATCAGGGAATTGGTGCGATTATGTCAAATGCACGACATCCGTGTCGTAAGGGAAAGCCAGAGCCGGTTATGATCGCCCCTTGTCCGAGGTGAGCGAGAATCAACAGGGATGCAGAACCACTAGGCTGTCCGTCATGCTTTACGATTTATTTCCCCTGATCATTTGTTCTGAGCTCTAGCACATCTCGACCAATTCGCCAGTGTCCAGAATACTACCTATGCCCAAGCATTTGGATGTCACAACGTATTGCCGCTATTCCGGGATCAACCTTGATGACTGGTCTGAACCTCAGTGTGTTTACCTCAAGGCGGCAGCAGGACAAGGGGGCGTACAGAGACACGTGAGATGGGATACATTGACCTCATATTGCAACCTGCAATAAGTCACGGTGTCACACGAGGAGGAACCTATTAAGATCCGTCTGTCATGAGGGAATGTATCGAGACACGAACAGACGTTAGCTGGATTTGTACTTCAGACGAGTCCCATTTAGACATCAAGCCAGCAGATAATGGTGTTACGCGAGTGAAAATGCCATCAGGCTGAAGTGTAATGCTCATAAGTGTTTCTAGATTGCTTCCACAATCATTCAACGTGAGACAGCAGTTGACATACCGAAGGTCCCTGGTTCGAGTTATAGTATTGGTGTTGCGAACTGGCATTTATGCACAATTGTGTAAGGACTACAACAAACTGGATGGAAAACAATGACCCTCATAACCCATAACACTACGTAAATAAATATATAAATAAATACATAGTTTATTCTCGACAACTCGAGGCATCTATTTTGGGTAAGGTCAGCATATTTTAATATTGTACATCGTAGCATGATTAGCAGAATCAAGAGCGGGAGTAGTATAGATGAAGTCAGTAGTGTGGGTTTATATGGCCCAAATGTTGTACGAGGACTATGTCCACCGAATGCGAGATGTACAGATAAGAATCAGATCACTAATGTAGAGTATGTTGGTGAGGAACTAGTCCGAGGAGGTTGTGTACACAAGGCGAGTCAGGTGAGCGAAGCATGAGGGAGAAGGTGCAAAAATATTTAAGAATAATGGCATGTAACTGATCAAATGTGTAGGCGGGTTCGTACGTAAGCATATATATACACAGTATTTGTAAATGTGGTATCGGTCAACTTCCCAATGTGTGATTGGGGCAGTAACTTTATTGAGTGGCTAGTCACATAAGCCGTACGTGCACGAGTTTGGGTTGAATGAAAGAATAACAGCCAAATTCCTTTGCTTTTAGATAATCGCACGTAGAATTATATGTAAGCAATACGACGGTCAGTGGTTACTTTGCGTTTGGGAGTGAACTTAAACCACAACCTTATGTTTAGTCAGAAGTGGGGGTAGCAAAAATAGATTGAGACAGTCCTGAAAATACGGAAGCAATTGCCATCATTATGGTTACCACGTAGAATGATGCATAACTAAATGTACCGTAAAACACAAATAACTTATGGACCTTGTGTATTGTAGATTCTGTCTTGCAATAAGCGTTGGTAGACCATAATATCATACATTTCCTGATGGACCCCTTGACGCTATCACACCACCAACGTATGTAGTAAATGCTGCCCCTCCCTGTTCTACCGTCGGATTTCGAAAATGTGGGCAAATATTGTAGCACATTTACAAGTAGTCTCCTGCACAACCTCTCATTAGCTAATTTCACAAATGATTACGTTGCGGGACACCTTGGCACGATGGTATCTTCACAGCGGAGTTTGAAATGGAATCACTTAGACAATGGGCCAGTATATCTCCATACCCATGTTATGATTGGCAAGGAAAACATTGAGCTTTGCATGGTTAGTCATATGAGGGTGGACAAATAATGGGTATGGCGAGCTTCGGCAGGTGGCGCAGATAAGGTGGTTAGCTGAACTTATGGTGTTTCCATTCAACCCGGATTTTTCAACGCAATTTTACCGTTCACAATTTACTAACAATATGTCAGCAAACATCTCAGTTGCAGCTATTCTTTGCAACTAAACAAATGATTCTGTGTTGGATTTAATTTCTAAGTAAATACTTATTTAAACACTATCATACCACCACAGTTGGAGTAACCCACGTTTTAATCAATCTAGATGGGTGGCCGATTTTAAAATTTCAGTTGTAGAAGGAACGTTTGCTCTTCCGCACCTTATCTCAATAATAGCTGACTTAGCCTAACTTCAGTATAAGCGATGTACAGCAGAAAATATAGCTACACCCATCCTTGACACTAACAAATGAACCAAAACACGCAACCTCAACACCAGCATGTTACTTGCTAGCCGGTGACTTGCCGGGAGTATCCCTTTTACACACGGACGAGCCAACGTTAGGACACACGCAACAACGTTTGTTGGGTATCGAACGCTGAAGTTCCAAACTGCAGTTCAAAGCGAGGAAGGGTTGTAGACAACTTGGGCTCCAAGGATAATTGTTGAACACTATACAAAATTGTTTGGCCGAATGCACGAACGAATGCGGAATGTTGTGAGCAGCAACCACTTGGTAGACAGGAGATAACGCGACCCATTTACGTACATACACGGTTGAGGGTATCCGGTTTCCGATCAGCCTGTCATTGTGTCTAGCCTCAGGAGGCCCTCACCTATAGAGAGACAATGGGTGGCTTGCGCTGTACCACACACAGCTTCAACCACATACCCCATATCCAGTGTGTAGCGCCCAAAAAGAAAACTCTTATCCTTCAGGTACAATTTAATTGTTGACCGATTGTACATTATTCCTTCTTGTTTTAATCGTACCTACAACCGGCTCGATGCCCGACAGCCTGGTAAGTTCCCGCGCTCACGTGTTTTCTCCCTCTCGCTTCATTCGTCCGCTTCTTATGGTAGCTTATCGAATACAGTCCGTTGTGTCCGACTCCAATTTCCTTCTGATATCCGCGCTTAATTTCGCGCACCGTCTCAGACTAGTATTAACTAATCCGACAAATTGGTGATCCCGGTTCGCACGCGCGCATTCAACTTTTGTTTCTCGTTTGTATTTTTTGGTGAGTTCGTTCCTTTTTCTCGATTATATACCTGTATACATTTGTTGCTTGCGTAATTTTGATACTTTGATCGGGTTTTTGTTCATCCTTTATCTTTTCGACTCACATTTCGAGTGTGGCATCTGAGTCGTTTTGCAGCGTACCCATGCTTACCTTGGCCGTTCCAAGTTTCCTGGAACACAGCCCAGAGGTTTGGTTTAGATACTCGAGATCGACCTGGAAAATAACGGCATTACGGCGGACCGTCCGAGGTACAATCAGCCGTCGGTTGTGAGGCTGGTTGAGGACATTCTACTCTGCCCATCGAATGAGGCAAAGTATGAAACAATGAAGCACGCGATTTTAAAAGAGTTAAAGCCCAGCGCACGAACTCGATTTGAACAGCTGAATGGTCTCAAGCTTGGAGATCGCAAGCCGTCGGCTTTGCTTCGCGAACTTCAGGGCATCGCTGGTCCCTTATTCTTGAGCGAAGAAGAGATAAAGGAGCTATGGTTTGCACGTCTCTCAGCCATTGCCGGTATTGCTGTCCATGTTTATAGATACACCCCTGAAAGAATTAGCTACAAAGGCAGATGCTGCGTTTGAACGCTTTCTGCAGCCGACGACCAGCAACTCCGGTGACGTATTCTCACCGATGAAGACGGAATCCTATATTTACTACCAGGCGTCAGACGGGCCTGACCCTAAAGACGAAGAAATTGCACTACTTTACAGCAGGATAACAACAATGAAGGCTTCGAAGCAGCGGGTGCCATGGTCAAATGCTGACCACGTTTGGGCTACCGTTCATTGCGGCTCAGCTGTACATGCACCGAGTACGTCTCCTTCGGCACGAAAGCGCAATATTTTCGCTGCACGTTCTCAGTCAGATACTACCGAATCCGTCGGAGAATTATGTTGGTATCACCGCCAGTGCGGTGGAGGAGCTAGACGTGTTCGGTCTCCCTGCATTAGGCACGACCCAGCTGCTTCAGGGAAATCGAATAGCCCGCATACTAGCACGACAAACGTGTCCGTCAATAACCAAGTAAATCGCCTGTTTTACGTTAATGATCGACGTTCTTCTATCACGTTCCTCATCGACACGGGAGCGGAAGTCAGCGTCATCCCAGCGACCGCTAACGACAAACACTCAGAGTCTAGGTACAATGTGTGTGCAGCCAACTGTTCTCCGATAGCTTCATTGGGTAAGCGCGTGATGCACCTGGACCTCAATCACCGCTGAGATTTTCGGTGGGTCTTCATGGTTGCGTCTGTACCCTTCGCAATTATCGGTATCAAGTTCCTCCGGCAATTTAAGCTGCTTGTTGATGCTGGTCACCACAGACTTTAGACGACCGTACTAAACTAGGCGTTGGAGGCGTTCGAACGGATGTCCCCATAATTAGTCCTGTTTTTCGTTTCGCCGATGTACCGTTAGATTGCGCGGACCTACTGTCTGAATACCCGCGACTGGTACGACCAGCTGCAGAACTTCCGCCGTTCACGACAGAGGTCGCGCATCACATAGTCAAGCTTAGTCAGCCAGTTAGCGCGCGACCAAGACGGTCTACTCCTGACAAACTACGTGCAGCACGAGCTGAATTCGACTACATGCTTCAGCTCGGTAGTGTTAGAAAGTCTAACAGCCCATGAGCGTCACCTCTGCACATGGTCCCAAAGAAGGCATGGGGGACCGGCGTCCTTGCGGCGACTATCAAACCTTGAATACAGTTACCACGCCTTAGCGCTACCCGAGCCCACGCATAGTGGATCTCACCGCCAGTCTGGCGGGTAAAAATATTTTTAGCAAACTCGACTTGGTAAGCGCATACAACCAAATTCCGGTAGCCGAAGCGGACATCGCTGAAACTGTCGTGACAGCTCTATTTGTATTGTCCGAATCTTTGCGCATGCCATTTGGTCTAAGGAATGGCGCACAAAATTTTCAGCGCTTCATCAACCGTTTGTCGCGGTTTAGACTTCGCTTACGCGTATCAAGATGACATTTTAATCGCAACCTCTTCACGAGAAGAGCATTTGCACCACATAGGAACACTTTTTGCTCGTTTACCTCAACATGGTGTGACGATCAACGCAGAAAAGTGTTCGTTTGGTGTCGATTCAGTCAACTATCTCAGCTATCGTATCTCCACTGCAGTCGTCGTGCCACTGCAGGATAAAATTCAAGCCATCATCGACTACAACGAGCCTCATTCTTTCAAACAGCTCAGGCGTTTGACTGACTTGTCAACTTTCACCGACAGTACATACCCAACTGCGCCTCACTGCTGCAACCTGTCACGGACCTTCTCCGAGGAAAACTAAAGAAATTCGAATTTCCTACCGCAGCATGCGATGCTTTTAAGTCGCTGAAAGAGGCTATTGCCAACATAGCTTCATTTATTCGTCCCAACAACCGGCTCGACACCCGACAGCCTTGTAAGTTCCCGCTCTCAAGTGTTCGCTCACCTCCCGCTTCATCCGTCCGCTTCTTATGGTAGCCCATCGAATACAGTCCATTGTGTCCGAGTCAAATTTCCTTCTCATATCCGCGCTTAGTTTCGCGCACCGTCTTGTACTAGTATTAACTGGTCCTACAAGTGTAAACTCGAAGGAATAAAACCGGGAGGCACGTGAAAGAGAGCCACTTTTCACCAACGGAGCCGAACCACACTCCTTCACAACCAAAACAAGCACGCTGCATTTGGGAATCAAGAGCACACAAGGCGGTGGATGGACCGCAGTCCGCTCCACACGGATTGCATGGAACCGCCCTTCCGGCCTAACACCGGCACAAGGGCCATGCACCCGTCCCTTCTAGCTACGACCAACTGTCTCCTAGAGCCAGTATGGACGTGGCAGTGGGTAATAGACAGGTAAGCACCTTCTCAGCATGCACATCAAGCGCAGCCACACCGGGGAAATCAAACAACAGTCAATCACTTAGAGAAATATAACAAATAAAATAAATCGACCAATGCGTAAGGAAACGGTGACAATTCTTAAATTAATGAACATATGAAATAAGTCGTTTACATCCGAATCCGCGATAAGTTCACGAGGTCAGAAAGTATATTTTACGGAAATGCCACAAACACGAAAATCTTGTTGAACTTAACCACCACTGGCTTAAGCGACGTGCGCAAGTTAATGGAATAGGGTACAGTTAGACATTTATATGAAAAGAAAAGCATTAGGACAAACTTGAAAGCACACCACCTGAAATACATAAAGTTAACATGCTAGCAAGCGGTTAGTAAATCGAATGCAGCGTACATACCAAAGCTGCGCCGGTTCTGCCTACTTTCCTCTCAGGACCCGTCGTCGCTTCGGTAGAGCTCCCGGGTGGCCTTGCTAATGGCTCACTAGGTCTGCGTGACTCAGGCACTCGCGACCGCATGTGCTATAGTACTATGAGCCCGAGGTCGATGGAGTACAACCTAGCGGTTGTTGCCGCTTCCGCAAGTACCAATTCTTCTCTGCGTCTATGAGGTCTTCCTCCTGCACTTCGGCAACTGCCTTCGCGGTTACATCGCGCCATGCACGCCGATCAAACGCCTTCCGTTCCCATGACCTACAAGCAAGGGTACAACGTGCGAAACTCAGTTTGCTCATGCTCTGTTGACGTAACTTTGGTTTCCGCACACGCCGCTTCAGATATTTACACATACATATATATAAATATTTATATGCATATATACGCGAAGAACGTCCCTTTCGAGCATTTTTACACGCAATTATATGCAGTGCGCCAACGAGCGATTAATTTTATACAAATTATGCCCCTTCATGAAATCACTCAGGTACATTTTCATGGGATGTATTTGCCGTATATATGCCGGTCAAGCAACAGACCTATGAATATATATATATATATAAATTTGTAAATAAATAATAAGGTTAGTGCTTGACAAGGCGACGCACTCTTCTTGTGTGTGAGCTGCTTATCCAATATTCAAGTTCAAGTTCAAGTAGGACTGGAACGATTGGATGAATCGTGTAAGTGTTCCTTCGTGAGCGGGTCGTCAATCCAGGAGTTGATAGGGGTGCTCGGACTTCCTGCTAGGTGTAAAAGGAAAACAGCGAAAAAACCCTGTTCCACCAATTTAATGCCCAGGTTCCTTACATTAGCTGTCCCAGCTATGTCAGTTACGGAAAGTAAGTAAGAGAGAAAGATCGAAGGTAAGAGAGTAAGGGAAATCAGTTAAGCGAAGAGAATAATACCGATGGTGATGAAAAGTAAAGACAATAGAATCAAAGTATGAAGACGGGAATTAGTCAGGAAAAAGGAAAGGTTTCGTCTTGCCACCCAAGATCGGCCAGTTGACGCTCAAACCCCTTAACCGTAGCTTCCTTGAAAACATTTTCTGGAAGCAGATTCCAGCGCTTGATGACTCGACGCGTTAACCGCATCTCCGCTCTAACTCGATCGGACCGCGGTTTGTCCAGCTTCATACAGATAATCTAACAGGACTAACTAGTCAGGACAAATCAGGGCCAACCTTCCCGGTCAAAGTACGGTAGATTAGGATTAGGTCCCTCTAATCTTTTGATAGTGCATTGTCTGTATCCTCAAACTAAGTAGGCGATCGGGGTACTCTTGTCCTCGTAATCCCTTGACTAAAATAGTACCGACACGCGACAACCTCTCTAGTGCCAGTTTGTCCCGGCCAAGGCATGGTGGACAGGCCTGGACGCAATATTCTAGGTGGGGTCGCACAAACGCTGAGAAGCGCTTCACGAACACCTCAGCGGTTAGGGTCCCGAAAGAACGATAGATAAACCACAACATTCGGAACCCTTTACTAGCCTCCTTCTTCCAGCTGTCTCCCGAGTGTAGTGTGGAACAGTATATGACAACTAGAGCAACCTGCTGAGTCACGTGCAAAAGTTCACTCTCATCGAGCACAAAAATTGTGGAGGAAGTAGACGCTCCGATAGGTAGCACTGAACACTTTGCCCTGTTTATGGGCAGCAACTACAAGACAGACCATTCTCAGAGTCTATCCAGAGCCCGTTGAAGAGACACAGGACCTCCATGGATAGCAACAATATTCCAGAGCTTTAGGGCAGCAGCAAATAAGAGCGGTGGTACCGAAAGCTCCTACGGCAGGTCATGCACGTGGACTACGAAAAGCAGCGGACTTAGGACTGAGCCTTGCAGTAAGCTACTAAGTATAGCTTGTCGAGACGAAAGACTGTTTCCCACACGAATACACCGTTCCCGTCCATTCAGAAAAGCTGGCACCCACTGGAGAGCACGACCAGCCATTCCATCTGACCTCAATTTCAGTGAGAGTCGCGAATGGGGGAAGTGTTAAAGTCCATGGCGAAGTTAAAGAACACCACATCCACCGCCTGTCAACTGTCGACGACTTCAGCCCAGCACTCACAAGCTACCAGCAAGTTGGTCTGACACGAAAATCCTTTGCGAAAATCAGGTTGCTCTACGCTAAACAGGTTAAACATATTTAAATGGTTCTCCACTATATCTCGTATTAATTTTTCAAGTAACTTAACGACCACGCTAGGCAAGCTGACCGGCCTGTAATTAGCCGGTAGGCCTTGGCCACTGCACTTGAAAATCGGGCAGACAACAGCGGATGAAGGATTGTGACGGGGAGGAAAAGGTT
>OX104063.1:226594117-226699267 GCA_944474145.2 Dicrocoelium dendriticum
GAGAAAAAAGGAAAGAAACTCCGTCAAATAGAAGGTAGTTATATCAGGGGATAGCGCGGCTAGATGACAGTCCAGGCGGAACTTAAAATCCGCCAAAGTGGGGGACAAGACTAAATCGGCAGGCAGAGCATTCCACAGTCAGCAGATTCGCAAAGCGAAGTAGCGACGTCTGCAGTTCAGCCGACTGTGCTGATGTGTAAGCCTCAGTGGGTGGCCACGTAGGTGAGAGAACGATTGGTGCAGTGTGAGTGGGTGGCGACAGGGATGTCCAGGGTTGGATAAGATCATAAATACAAGGATCAGGTCGCCCCGGAGACGTCGGTCCTTAAGCGAGTAGAGGCTCAGGCAGTGAAGTCGTTGAGGATAATCTAGATGCTTGAGACCTCGGACCAGTTTGGTTGCTCGACGTTGTGGGGCTTCGAGTATACATTGGTCCTTCAACAACCGTGGGCTCCAAGCCTGAATAGCAAACTCCAAGTGGGGTCGAAGAAAAGCGTTGAGGAGGTGAAAATTGCTAGGGTCACTTTGACGGAAGGTTCGTTCCAGCAATCCCACCATGCGGTTAGTAGTAGCTGCTGCTTTACGGCAGGAAGCGGATACGAAAAAACTTGTCTGGGTAATGATACCGAAGTCTCTTTCGGCTGAAGAGATCTGGAAGATAGACGCTCCCAGGTAAAATATAGAAGAAAAAGCGGAAGGGCGGGTAGATAGGACGCGACATTTCGAAGAGTTTAATGGAAGGTTGTTTTCTATGAACCAGTGATATAGACGGTCGAGGTCCGTCTGAAGTGCCTGGGCGTCGTCTGAAACGTTAATTGTGCTTCACAGCTTCGCGTCATCCGCATATAGCAGCAAAGACTCCACTTGAGGTATGACATCATTTATGAACGGCAGGAAGAGGTCCGGTCCGAGAACAGACCCCTGTAGAACTCCGCTTGTGGCAAGAATGCGGGATGACAACGCTCCGTCGACGCGTACTTGGACGGCGCGGTTTTGTAGGTACTTCCGGATCCAGTCCATCAAGGCCCCTGAAACACCGTAAGACGTTTCTGTAGAAGAATGTTGTGGTCGGCCTTGTCAAAGGCTTTGGCGAAATCCAAAAATATAACATGCGTTTCTAGGCCAGACTCGGCAGTAGTCGTCCAGGTATCCCTGGCAAGTAGCAGGTTACTCAGGCATGACCGCTGCCACCGGAAACCGTGCTGGTAAACGGAGAGCAGTTTCTGGGCCACCATGTGGTCCATTAAAGTGTTTGCGACGATCAATTTCATCACTTTGGAGATCGTAGACAGGAGGGTTATCGGTCGGTAAATGGCCGGGTCTTTGCCAGTACCGCCTTTGTAGATTGGTGTAATAGTCCCACATTTCCAATTATTGAGAACTTTGCCTTACGAGAAGCGGGTGAACAGCTCCGCTAGGGGTAAACCTAAAGCTGCAGCACACACTCGCAAGAGCCTTGGGTGGACACCATCAGTGCCAGGAGAGGACGTTAGCCGCAGGGATTTGAGTTGCTCCAGGATCTTCTCTGGAGTGAACTGAACAGTTCACTGAACACTGAACAGTTCAGTTTTTCAGCGAAGCATATAAAATCGAAACCGAGGACGCAGTGATCGCTGAGTCCCAAAGGGGCCTCATACTCAACGTGCTCAACCATTAATTCTTCGTTAGTGAGGATGATCCAGAATTATCTGAATCTAGCGAAATTTGACAAAGGCCAACTTTTTGCACGGCACTTGTAAACACTGTTCTGAAACTGTCGTTTGAAAGTGAAACCTAAAAAACAACACCGGACCGGGATTCTAATCAATTTATTATCAGGTCAGGTCAGGTAGAAGGGACGATAGAAGCCTTCGCCTAACGAGCGTCCAGTTTCTTGTACCGGTAAGTGAAGCGGCCCCCGGCACTTCGACGTTGGATTGACCTCTTGCTTCTGCAAAGGAATGAAGCAAGAACAAGATCAATCTTTGAACTTCCATGCGTCAGC
The DNA here is from genome assembly GCA_944474145.2 of Dicrocoelium dendriticum. Lineage (NCBI taxonomy): Eukaryota > Metazoa > Platyhelminthes > Trematoda > Plagiorchiida > Dicrocoeliidae > Dicrocoelium > Dicrocoelium dendriticum. The sequence goes on from OX104063.1 coordinate 226,596,102, forward strand.
AGCAAGACACTAGATATTCCAATACCTCTGGGAAAAGGACAGATCAATACTCATCTAAACCCCATTTGAAGGCTTCTACAGGCTCACATTCCACTAAATCAGAAGGAAGTTTATTCCAGATGTTAACTACTCGGTTCGTAAAAAATTTTGCCCTGATGTCCAAACGAGCTCTATGTTGTTTGAGCTTCAGGCGATGCTCGCGCAGGTGGTCTGACATAGTTAACCCAAACAGATGGGTGGGACCAATACCTCTAAGTCCCTTAATGATTTTAAACGTCTCCATCAAACCCCTCTCAACCCACGCCGTTCCAAGGAAAATAATCCCAAACTACTTAGACGATCTTCGTACGACTCCCCTCGTTGACCTTTGATCCTGGTCGCAAGTTTCTGAATATTTTCTATGCACATGGCATCACTACGCAGGTACGATGCCCAGACCTGAACACAATACTCCAGAGGTGGCCTAACCACTGTTTTATACAACGGCAATACTTCTGTTTTAGTATTACTCAGCGCACTCCTAAGACAAAATAACTCTTGTCGTGCTTTATCGGCAGCATAGCGACACTGTGCGGAAGGCTTAAAATTGTTCACTATGATGACACCTAGTTACCGCGTAAAACTCACAGTAAGTCACAGTACTGGCCACTAGTGGCACAGCAAACAGTGTGAATTCAAGATGGCGAAGCTACCCGATGGGCTTCATGGACGTGATTGGAATTGGGTGGATAGGTGTACATTCTAGTCCGCTTAACTTGAAAATTGGTGTTTGAACGCACCAGTATGATGGCTCCTATTGGTAACCGTTGGCGTCAAAATGAGTGACGTTCATAAATGAGCGGGGACGGGCTAATTTTTGTCATGGCGGGAATGGGTTTCGCTACCGTTGTCCTCCGTAACATCCAAGTTTGTTTGATTGGCTGCAGAGTATATCCTTAATTTTGGTGGTTTTAAGGTGCGGGACGATGAGCTACTATCTGTTGGGTAAAAATCCCACAATTTCATTGTTCCTTCATTGGAACATGAAACAATAAGATGGTATTTCTCTGGCAGTCCTGCTGGGCCGGTTACTTGAAGTAAGCAAGAGCAAAAAGTGAACTCAGAAGGTAACAGAGAAAGTGGAAAGTGCTAAGCAGGTAGAATACCAAGATCGTTGAGTCATTAAAAAAGAACAGAAAAGGGAAGGTGAGTCATTTAGCGGAGCGTCGTGTCCGCCAATTGCGATAAATGAAGTTCCGACGGTGTGATTGTGGTACACAATGTTGTCTGTTGATAAAGGAAAATATTGGGCTTTTCGATGCATGAGTATGTTCATTATCAGGGGAAAGTCATTGGTAATATGCCGTGGTGAATTATAAAGCAGTATACAAAACAGTTAAATGCTCCACGGTAGCTAATCATTTTCCCGCTTCTAGTGACAGCAGCCATGGTGGATGACTCTAGCGCAGTCAGACGTATCTGCAAAGGTCCATAACTGGATTTTTCAGCAAGCCTTGAGGATCTAAAACGTTCTCAGATTGAAACCGCGACGTTGTTCGTTCCTCGGAGCGTTATTACAGCAATAGCTTACCAAAGGGAGACTGGACGGGTGCTACCGGAAGGAAGCCGATAGCAATATATTCAGTTTCTGTGCATGCATAGCAAGCGGTGCAATGTTGCTGAAACGCGGTAAGTGTTGTTTTTCCGCCTGATAATGGTTTAACAGTTACCGATGTTACAGTTGCCTCGCTCGGTGCTCAGCAGTTTTGGACGGGGGTTTTACGAGGTTGGATACGCCTGTCTTCGCTGTTCGCACAATTTTTACGTGGGGAAGCCTTGGCTGTCTGCCAAAAGTCGGCGGCTAACTACGAAACTGGGAAGCATTGGGCTCAAGTTGATGAAGACTTTTCATCGTACGCAGGAAGTGTGTGCAATCTTGCATTTTCAATATAAAGTTCGTTTAACGAGGCGTCATCGTAACGTTGGTGTCACGGAGGTGGAGGACGTTACGCAGCTGTTGCGAAGAAATGTTCAACCAAAAGAATGCGCGTGGAAAATGGAATACGGTCCCTATTTTTCATCCCTTCGCGCATGCTGGAATTGATGGGCCAATAAAGGGGGTAGTTTTGGCTTACTGCAAATATCAGATCCATTACGGCGGTTATATCCTGTATATATATATCCTGTTATATCCTGTATATTAATGGACAACAGCGGCCTTGGTATCAGTTTTTTTATGCTCTTTTGCCAAATGATACGGAGGCTAGCTACCGAGAGGCGGTGAGAAGCATGCTGAAGTTGGTCCCCGCGGTTAACCGTGCGCGAACGCTGGTTATAGACAAGCGTGTAGCGCCGGTGAATGCGTTTCGCAATGCATTTTCCACAGCCAACCTCGTTTTCGGTCGGTGAGCCGGCGGTCCACTTCCGCTCTACCAGAGCCGGTTCTGGTGGCCTGGGACCCCGGATTCATAATGCTGAATCCCTTCAGGTCAACTTAAGCAATGTAAGTAGCTTTCGGAACAAGCTGTGCAAAGTCGGTGCCCTTGTCGACGGCTGCTGTCCAGGTGTCTTCACACTCATGGAAACGTAATTGTCCACTGACTTCACTGACAGTGAAGTGCGCTTGCCAGGCTACGCACTACTGAGATGTGACCGCACCTCTGCTCAGCACGGAGGTGGCGCCGCTTTGTACGTTAACTGCGCACTTACTGTCTTTAAGGCGTATAGTTTCAGCTCACCAAACGTTGTTGTTGTATCACATGCAGTTATCCTGTGTATTGTCACCGCGCAACTTAAAAACGTGCTGGTCTATAGAAGCCCCGAAAGCGTTGCTAAGGGTCTAGTTGGCTTCACCCGTGAACATTCGGCAAATAAGTCTTTAGTGACAGGGGACTTTAATCTTCCCGATCTAACCTGGCAGAAGTTATCCCATGACGCTGTTACAAGGTGTTTGGCCACCGAGCTTCTCGAGCTGTCCTTGCAGGCTTCCCTGCACCAGTTTGTTGAGCGGCCTACCAGGTTCATGATAGGTCAAACCCCGTCCCTCTTGCACTTGCTCTTCATTAAACCATTGATTTTGTTACGGATATTGTATACAGCCGACCTCGGTGCTAGGGGTCACTCATGGCTCTCATTTAAGTGCGCCATTAGTCGGAAGAGTAATCGTCTCGACCGAGTTCCCAACCTATGGAGCCCGGACTTTCAGATGATGAAAGCATACGTCACAAAGTCGCGTTATGTCATTTTAGAAAGTGACGACATTCAAACGGCCTGGGTCAGATTTAAATCATACTTCAGTGCGCTTCCTACCTTCATATACTACTGTCTGGTAGAAATAAAACAAGCGATACCACCTAGGTTTGATTCTGCTGTACGCAAACAACTTAACAGACTTGCCAGATGTTGGTGTCGTTACTTATTTGCTCCTTCATCCTGTACCTTCAAGTGATATCACGAGGCTCGAAATGCCTGCAAACGGCATCTACCAGGTGCTCGTCTACAGCATGAAGTACAGCTTGCTCGTATAGCCTCATCAAACCCGAAACGCTTCTTCTCGTATGTCAACAGACAAACCAACATGAACTAGTACATCCCAGTGTTTTTGGTCTTGACGGCATTGCCGCAGTCACCGATCACGGGAAACCTTGCCTGCTCGGAGGACAGTACGCTGGGGTTTATGTTCGAGTCGCAGCTGCCGCATTTGACCCTGCAGGTAAAAGTGCCTAGAGGCTCCCACTTAGAGGATGGTTCCATAACGGAGACACAACTGCTCCGGCTGCTGAGGAAACTAAATCCCAATTAAGCTGCCTGTGGAATACTATTCATCTTAAACTGCAGTATGAGTTGGCAGATGAACTGTGCCGTCTAATTACACAACTTTTGTAAGGTCTCTACGCAGCTGCTCTCTACCAACTGAGTGGGAGGATGCTGCTGTTTGTCTCATTCTTAAGGAAGGTGAGAAGCACCTCTGTCATAACTATGGACCGGCCAGATTGACGCGTGTGCTAATCAGGTTTTTGGAATAGCTAGTGAGGGACGCTTCCGAAAGACTTTTGAGAGCGTTTGAGTTGCTTAATCCTTCTCAGCACGGCTTTCGTAGAGGCTATGCTTGCCATACTAGCTTGTTAACGGCTCGTGAACACTGGGCCGAAGCCTTTGACTACGGTTTAGATGCTGTTGATTTATCAATTTTCCAAAGTTTCTGACCGTTCCACAGTCGCGCCTTTTATACAAGCTAAACTCCTACGTTGTTTCTGGAGCAGTCTTACGATGGATTTCAGCTTCTTTAATCAGAAGGGAAGTGTGTATGCGGTTAGGTTTAATTCTGTCCTTTCGCCAATGTTTTCTCTGTGGCGTTCGGCAAGATTTAGTCCTAGGCCTGTTCGTCTTCACTTTACACGTTAATGACCTACCCGATGATAAGGTAAGATTGTATTTCATTAATGACTTCACTTCCAGAGTCCAACTATACATGCGCCAACCTCCGCCGTAACGTTTATCGTCACCGCTGTACAATTGGTCCGCTCTTTGTCACTCCCCTGTCACGTACGTTCATTTGGCATATCCTGTCATGCTACCGCGTCCTGTCATTTATGGCTTTCCGGTTTCGGCAAATTTCACATTCATTATAGAACGGACCAACAGCCCTTCTCGGCGCCAACCCCTGTCACTGGGTCTTCCAGTCCCACAGCGCAAAGATAACGTGCAATTTCCGTAGGTTCCTTTTCGGCGAACCAACAGGCCCCAGGTTCCGTGGGTGGTTCCGTAATCTTCAGCGGATAGATGGGCCCAATGCTCCATTATGACGTGTGAGGCCTTACTGCAAGCGTTGCTGAAAACATGGTTGGTTGGCGGCATCCGGTTTCGGATTTGCCTATCACTGTGACCAGCCACACGACGCTTGCTCCTACGGTGAAACCATGAGTGACTTGCACTGCACCACCCACACACCCCACCACCACCACCACCCACACCCCACCCACACACATACACCCAAAGGAATAAGACCGGAAGGCATGCGGATGGAAGCCACGTTTCATTAACGCAGCCGGCCCACACTCCTTCACAGGCAAACACAAGCACACTGTATTTGGGAATAAAGCGCACACAAGGCGGTGGCTGGACCGTAGTCCGCTCCACACTGAATGGAACCACTCTTCGAGCCTAGCACGGCAACAAGGACCGTGCACCCCGTCCCCTCCAGCAACGATCAATTGTCTCCTGGAGCCAGTATGAACGAGGTAGTGGGTAATAGACAGGTAGGCACCTTCTCAGCATGCACATCAAGTGCAGCCACACCGGGGAAATCCAGCAACAGCCAAACACTTGCGAGGAAGATAACAAATAAAATAAATCGAGTAAGGCATAAAGAAACGGTGACATAAGCCTTAAATTATTGTGCATATGAAATAAGTGCTTTATCAACGAATGCGGGGTGAGATCACGAGGTCAGGAAATTTATTTTAGGGAAATGCTACAAACACGAAAATGTACTTAAAGTTAACTACCATTGCCTTAAGCGACGTGTGCAAGTGTGTAGAATAGAGTATAGGTAGGCATTCATATGGGAAAGAATAGCATTGGGACGAACTTGAAAGCACACCACCTGAAATAAATAGACTTAGCATGCAAGCACGCTGTTAGTAAATCGAATGCAGCGTACCTCCAAACGCTGCGCCGGTTCTGTCTTGCGTTCTCTGCAGGACCCGTTGTCGCTTCGGTAATGGTCCCGAGTAACCTCGCTCATGGCTCACTAAATCTGCCTGACTCAGGCACTCGCGCTCGAGGTCGATGGAGTACAACCCATCGGTGCTTGCCGCTTCTTCTCTTGTACTTTGGAACCTGCCTTCGTGATTACCTCGCGCCATGCACGCCGATCAATCGCCTTCTATGCTCATGACCTGCAATCAAGATCAGCACGTGTGAGTCTCAAATTAATCATGTTCTGTTGACGTAACTGTTTCCTCCACATGCCGCTTCCCAATACTCAGCTGACCGTATAAGATTTGTTTCGGTATCGGCGTAAAATTCTTCCGGATCACATGACCGAGCCACCTCAGCTGTCTCGGCAAAAGTATACAATCCACTTCGACGCAGCACTTCCGTGTCAGCAATTCTGTTTTCCCAATCCATGCGCAAAATCCGTCGCAGATACTGCTGTTAGAACCGCTCAAGATATCGCACATGCCGCCGGTACATCATCCAGGTTTCACTGTTGTATAGAAGAACGTACAGCACCATGGATTTGTACCCTAGCAGCTTCGTGCCAATGGGAAGCTGACGGCTATTCCACACTCGGTACTCTAGCTTCCCGAATGCCAACGCTGCCTTCGACTTGCGGATACGCCGCTCACACTGTAGCTGCTGCTCAGTCGATATCATACTCCCAAGGTAGCAGAAGCGAGAGGTGGTTTTTAATACTTCAGCACCAATGCTGATCCGCGGCAATATTGAAGATTGCACCTCAGGTGAAGGCTGAAAGAGACAGGCAGTTTTGCTTATCATAAATATACATACATATATACATTTATATAAATGCATACATATATACATATATATCGCCTGAAACAAGGGGTATGCTTACTCCCACGGGTCCATTATCTAACGATTAATAATTATTCGGGTCACTATTTTTAGTACAGGGTTAGCACTTCCACAGGTAACTTCCACTGCATACCAATTGGTAGTTACCAACCATATGCTATACATGAACACATATATTTCAGAAAATTAACCATACATGCTGGCGCTTACTTCATTTTATGAACACATCACGCTGCCTTTCCTATGGGATTTTTCACATTACGTTTATTTGTTAACCACTTGCGGACAGTCATATATTACCTTTTCACATTTTTACGAACGCAATTAAGCATGGCACATTAGCTTCAGCTTTTATGGAGTACCTGACCTCATTATTAACACCCTCCGCAATAAAGTACTCTATTAAAGCCCATAAATATTGAGAACCCCGAAGCTAGTTGTCCTGATGAGCAAAAGCCCGTAATCAAAATCCCGCCATTGCCGGACCCGACGGTCCCGAAATTTGGCAGTAGCCTACTTTCGCTTCAAGTGTTCAGGCAAACACCGTCTCGCACAATATTTCAGTTAAAAGCTCCATCAGAATTGCCCACCAAACAATCGTGTCACCGCGCACGGCGAGTTTTAAATTCATCGACCACAATCTTCAATATAACGCGAGCTTCCGGGGATAAATCACGGAACACGTGAAACGGGTCCCCTCTGAGTCTTGAAGTCCGTCGAAAGATCCGATGGCATTCAAATTTACTCTGACATACAACCAAAATAAAACGCATCTTAAAGGAATCTTCATGTTTTCTGCCAAGATGAAAAGCAGAAGCTGTTAGATCATTGCATTTTCTTGCCATTCTGAATTGAACACCCAAACATTTCTCCGCAAAATTTCTGGCCCGGTCGAAGAAAAAGCAAAAGTCTAACAACCTTGAGCACATAAAACGTGTTGCGGGAAACTCTACCAACATAGTCAAACACCCCGCCAAAACGCTGGACTACTACTCCAGACCTACACCAAATATATAGTGGCTCAATATCCTTCGGTTTATAGAAAACGGTCATTTGGTAAGTTCAGTGGCCTCCCTGCCAAAACCGTATGCTGGCGATCACGTGAAGGAATGGAAGGTTCCGGAATCTTTGAAAGCAATGAACGATCAAAAGTCATCGATTAATTGCTAAAATAATGGTTTTACATTATGCTGTTACCTTCTCCTGGACATCCCCTGCCTGAAACGGCTACAGTCTGGGATTGAGTCAAATCCCCCTGGAAGGTGTTCTACGCCTAACGGTCTCTCGCCTTGGTTGTAGTGATCTGGACGCAACTTCCTTGCTCTGCGGTCCGGTAGCATTCCTCTGATGACAGGATTCTCCTACTGGCTCTTTAGGCAAGTTAAAGCTCTCGGTCAACAGGTCACATGGAAGTTCGGCGGAATCTGTTGCTCGTGGTTGACACCTTGTTGGTTGCAGTTGGTTTGTATGGCGTACCCAAACGGGTGTTCAAACCAGCACGTCGTAAATGACGTTCCCGCGCTTGCCCTGGCTCTTGCCTGACGTCCATTTTACGTGTCCATCCCGGTAATCATGTACAAATACTGGCTGACCCAGTTTAAACGAACGCCGCTAAGTACCATACCGCCGGTTAAAGTCACGTTCCCTCCTGAGGTTCTTTACAACAGCTGTGGACTCCGAGGACGGAGAAGTACATCAAATGGCATGCGAAGCTTGCTCTTCATCATTGCATCCGCCGTTGATATTCCACCCAGCTTTCGTGGATTTTGCGTAGCTCAGTACAGAAGAAGGAAGCAGTCGATCGCCTCCTCTAAATCTCCCTTCCTCCTTGAGCTGAGGAAAGCGTGTTTGGTTGTATCTACAAATCTCTCCGCTTGGCCGCTCGATTTTGGGTGGTATATTGAAGACCGCACCTGTTTGATGGCACAGCGTTGGCAGAACTCCATGTATGTGGCCGAGGTAAACTGTGCTCCATTATCCGTCACGATTAGTGGCATGTCACTGAACCACTACATAGGCGTTGTCTTACGAGAACGATTATATGCACAGCATTATTGAGAAGTGTATGGGGCAACTAGCTAATGCGTGGTTGGAGAAGTAACTTTATTGAGTGGGAAGTAATATCCGCCACGCCGCAGGGTTATCAAACAGACATTTGTGGCTTGTTATAGGAAGAAGGCGTACCAGGCGTAAAACCAACACGTCCAGGAACACTGCCGATGGGTGACGTGGCTGACTAGATTGCATCTGACTAATTATCCTCGTGGATATTCGCAGTCATGTTGCGCCAAAGGTTTTCTGTGGTTGTGTAGTTGTCTCCTTCGGAGTCGGACGACTCAGGTGACTAGTCGCGCTTTGATGTGTTATCCGGGTTCCTGTTGTGTGTCAGAATTACGAGTTGCGGATGGTTTTATTAAACTTTATTTGTTCTGTGGCCAGGTGAGCGTCGCAGGTATGTCCTCAAAGATGTTCCGTGCAGCTAGGGTTATCCTTTAGAAAGAGGGGGAAAAGATAAACGAACCGAGCAAACTGTCAAGGAAACTGAACAGAACTGTGTTACCGTATAAATGCAAAATGTTTGTTAACGTTGTGCTGGTTAAATGCAGTGGAATGGCCAAATATGTTACACATCGGATCAGTTGTTTTTCATACAAGCACGAAGCCCGATATTTGTCGAAAGTGAGAGACAAATGCTATCCGAATTGGCCTCGTATACGCGACAATTGTCCTATGTGGAAACCGGAAGTATCAGGTGTTGTCAACCGGTGAATTGGTTGAGGGTATCCGAAGAACCGAGTTGATAGTAATATATGCGACTAAGATGTAGCTTGAGCGTTCAGTCCACAGTGGTAAGGCTTATAGTTTTAACGTGTATGGGAGCCGGTAGAGTTGCTACGCCCAGTTAGAGACCGATGAAAATAAAAACGTAACCTGTTCAGTAATCATCATCACCATCATCATTATACACGTTAGCTAGAGGTGGGGAACACCTCAGCTACTGTGCTGCAATACACAGAAACAAGGAGAAAAAAATTGCAACTAGTGCAAGCCGGCTGAGATACCGGTAACTGATGGGCATCGTACCGGTAAGCTACCAGCCGGCTATTGTGCATCAAAAAATACTATGCAAAATTGTATAAGGCTAAGTAATGAGATCGTGGTTGGAAGGGAGGCTAAGGGAGATGGGGAGGGACAAAGAAACTCACAGCACGAACGCCGCTAAGTTCGGCTCCTAGCCATATCAGCATGGGTGTCCAACCAAACGTGTTCACCGTGTTTCATACCCCAACCAGGGAGCCGGCACGCTCCAACCGAGGCCAGCTAAGAAGTGAGGGCCCTCTTTCCTCTCGACCAAGTCATTGCTTGGCCACCCCTCCTCCTCTTCCATCCACACCACCGTCGCGCAAACAATGCACATCGCGGGAGTCGGTGGGCTGGCATGCGTAATATGTGGCCGATCCACCGAAGCCTGGGGCGTGAAATAACGGTGCAGAGCGGTTCAGTTCCTCTTCCTGTGCCGTAAACAAAGCGTCGAACGCGCTCGTTGCTCGTTGCTCGATGTTCACATAGCCTGGGAAAAACTTGAGGCTCACCTCGTCGACATTGCTGCACCTCACATCCCACTGGTAAAAAGAAGGGAAGCAAGTGCGCTGCCTCCGTGGATAGGTTCTGCGGGGAAGGGCTTGTTAAAGAAGCGGTCTCCATGCTGGCAGGCGTACCGAACAGCTCCGTCGAACAGCAGGTTTGACAATGATTGGTTGGTTCGAAATGAGTGAAAGCTACATCTTAGGTTGGCCCGGCTTCAGTATGAAAAGGGCTTAGCTGATACTGCCTCGAAAAATCCCAAGCACTTCTTCGCTTACGTTAAACGACGCTGTGGTGCAAACCCGCCCACACCACCATCGCTTTGAGAAGATGGGACCAATGCCTAGAGCCACTATGACAAGGCATGCGTGCTTGGTGAGCAGTACTCAAGCGTCTTTGTCCGCGAAACAAATACGCATTGCAAGGAATTAGCTTCAAGGGTCTCTAAGGACTGTTGTCTGGATGAAATTCTTTTAACTGAGTCCCAAGTTCTCTGGTTGTTAAGAGAGGTAAACCCAACTAAGGCTTCCGGGTCAGATGCTGTTCATCCAAAAGGGTTGTACGAATTGGCAGTGGAACTCAGTGGAACACTGACCTGTGTTTTTCAGAAGTCACTCAACAGCTTTGTCCTGCCTACTGAATGGAAAGATGCTGTTGTCTGCCCGATTTTCAAGTGCAGTGATTAAAGCCTACCGGCCAAGTGCAGGCCTGTCAGCTTGACTAGCGTGGTCGTTAAGTTACTTGAAAAATTAGTACGAGATATAGTGGAGAACTATTTAAATATGTTTAACCTGTTTAGCGTCCAGCAACATGGTTTTCGCAAAGGAAGTCCGTGTCAGACGAACTTGCTGGTAGCTCGTGAGAGCTGGGCTGAAGCCCTAGACGGTGGACAGGCGGTGGATGTGGTGTTCATTGACTTCGCCAAGGCCTTTGGCACTTCCCCCATTCGCGAATCTCACTGAAATTGAGGTCATATGGAATAGCTGGTCGCGCCCTCCAGTGGGTGTCAGCTTTTCTGGATGGACGGGAAAAATGTATTCGTGTGGGAAGCAGTCTTTCGTTTCGACAAGCTGTACTTAGTGGTGTACCGCAAGGCTCTGTCCTAGGTCCGCCGCTTTTCTCAGTCTACGTGAATGACCTGCCGGAGGAGCTTGATATACCATCGCTCTTAGTTGCTGATGACCTAAAGCTCTGGAATATTGTTGATATCCATGGAGGTCTGTGTCTCTTCAACGGGCTCTGGATAGACTCTGGGAATGGTCTGTCTTGTGGTTGCTACCCATAAACCGGGCAAAGTGTGCAGTGCTACGTATCGGAGCGTCTACTTCCTCCACAAGTTTTGTGCTCGATGGGGGTGAACTTCCTCACCTGACTCATCAGGTTGATCTAGGTGTCGTCTACTGTTCCACACGACACTTTGGCGACAACTGGAAGAAGGAGGTTAGTAAAGGGTTCCGGATGTTGTGGTTTATCCATCGTACTTTCGGGACCCTAACCGCTGATGTGTTTGTGAGGCGCCTCTCAGCGTTTATGCGACTTCACCTAGAATATTGCATCCAGGCCTCTCCACCATGCATTGGCCGGGACAACCTGGCACTAGGGAGGGTGTTGCGTGCCGGTACTAGGTTGGTCAAGGGAGTACGAGGATAAAAGTACCCCGAACGCCTACTTAGTTTGGGGATGCAGTCAATGCACTGTCGAAAGATTAGAGGGACCTAATCCTAATATAGCGTATTTTGACTGCGAAGGTTGGCCCTGGTTCGTCCTGGCTATTTGGTCCTGTTAGATTATCTGGTCTCCGCTGGCGTTGTATGAAGCTGGACAAACCGCGGTCCGATCGTGTTAGAGCGGAGATACGGTTAACGCGTCGAGTCATCGAGCGCTAGAATCTGCTTCCAGAAAATGTTGTCAAGGAAGCTACGGTTAAGTGGTTTGACCGTCAACTGGCCGCTCTTGGGTGACAACACGAAACCTTTCCTTTTTCTGGCTAGTTCCCATCTTCATACCTCGATTTTATTTTCTTTACTTTTGCTCGCCATTGGTATTATTCTCTACTTTTAACTGATTTCCCTTACTCTCTTACCTTCGATTTTTCTTTCTCTTACTTACTTCACGTAACTGACATAGCTGGGACAGCTAATGTAAGGAACGTGGGCATTAAAGTGGTGGAACAGGGTGTTTTCGGGTGTTTTCCCTTTCGGCCTATCAAGAAGTCCGAGCACCCTATCAACTCCTTTATTGACGACCCGCACAAGAAGGAACACTTCGGGGGATTAAGCCTATCATTCCAGTCCCACTTGAACTTGAACTTGAATATTGAATACGCTGCTCACACATAAGAGGAGTGCGTCGCCTTGTTAAGTACAAACTTTTTATTTGTTTATATATGTTATATATATAGGTCTGTTGACTGACCGGCATATATACGGCAAATAAATCCCATGAAAGTGTAACTGAGTAATTGCATGAAGAGGCATAATTTGTATAAAATTAATCGCTCGTTGGCGCACTGCATATACTTGCATGCAAAAATGATCTAAAGGGATGGTTTTGCGTATATATATATATTTATATATGCGTATAAATATATCTGAAGCGACCTGTGGGATAACCAAAGTTACGTTAACAGAACATGAGCAAAGTGAGTTTCTCACGTTCTAATCTTGATTGGAGGTCATGGGAATCCAAGGCGATTGATCGACGAGCATGACGCGATGTAAGCACGAAGGCGGTTGCCGAAGTGCGGGAGGAAGACCTCATGACGCAGAGAAGAAGTGGTAAGTGTGGAAGCGGCCAGCACCGCTGGTTTGTACTCCATCGACATCGAGCGCATGGTACTATAGCACATGCGGTCGCAAATGCCTGAGTAACTCAGTACTAGTGAGCCATGAGCAAGGCCACTCGGGAGCGCTACTAAAGCGACGATGGGTCCTGAAGGGAACGTAATTCTCTTTGCGCCATCAACCATAATGTCGGTCACGGAGCACCAGTGCATATCACTGCAGGCCTCGTGTAACTGTTGATCATTGGCGTACAAACGTCACATTTTACCAACACTACCACTGCTACTCACTGATCTTCTGTGCATAGCACCACCGGCAACGTGCACCTTTTCGTACAGTGGGCGATATCACTCATTACAAGAACAACGGAAATGTCGGTCACGAAGCACCTAGAAATGGCGGATGTGATCCTATGCCTCTACTAACCAAACGCTCAAGAAGCGTATAAGCACAAAGAACATACCAGTGTACGCCGCCATTCAGACCCATACAAAGTGCTCACGTTAATCTTCCGGACACGTCATGTGCACCAGGTTAACACATCGAAGCACTAAGGGATGGTGTACAAATACTATAACCAAAGGAAGGCATTATGAACAAGGAAAACAAGTGAAATGCTGTCTTCTTTAACTGCATATGGGCTATGCGGCAGAGAATTACAGACAAAGTTTGATCCGTTTGCAAAATAGTTCAATCAATGCCGTCAACCGATTAGGTGCATCGGGTTGGCAAGTGGGAAGCACACGGAAATAAAACAAAGAGTGGCCCTAAAAAGACCTAGTTTGCGTTCTCACAGCTTTGTTCTTTCTCAGTTACGCAATGGTAATCATCCGCCGCATGAGTTTAATGCCAAGTACACAAGACTTACTTGCGGGCAGGTAAATCATGAAAGTCCTCCATAAAACAGTATGCTTTCCTTAAAAGTTCATTTGCAGTGGAATCCAGATCTACACTGAGGAAATGCAATAAACGATATGGTAAATAAATAAATAAATAAATATTTTATTCTCGACTGTGCGAGGCACGCTCGTGGAGGCATGATCAGATATGTACAACGGTACAAACATTTTAATGCAATTGTAACAGTAACGTAGAAAATTGTTCATGTATCCATGATTGGAACTGTACAATGTGGAAAATGCGAAACAATAAGTTGGCTGTCATGAGATACGGGACCTCAGCTAATAAGAGATTGAGAATCCTGAATGATCCATTGAAAGGTAATGGAAGAGCCCGCACACAAGGAAGGAAAAGGACAACGTATCGTAGGATGTAAAACGACAACAGTATATACAGATGTAGAAGTCCCAGTGTAACGATCCTATGTAGAATTGTGACGCTAGTTGACCTGCCAGTGTAAAGTTATGGGCTGTGACTTTATTCGGTGGCGAGTCACGTACGCCACGTTGCAGTGTTGTTAAACGGACATTTGTGGCTTTTTGTAGGGAGAACGCTTGCCAGGCGAAAACCCACCACGTCCTGGAACACGGCCACCAATCCATTGAATGGCAAATTGTAACTGGCTATGATTCTTGTTAAAAGTCTGTCTGCTCGGTTATTCGCAGTCAGGTTGTGTCCCATTTTTTCTGCTGGTTGATTCAATAACTGGTTGCCTATTGCGTTCCTGGGTCCTGTCCATTGGTAGGTCGGGTACTAAACATTCTTATTGAATATGATGTGTTGATCCTTCGCAGAACCACGTGAAGTCTTCTTTTGATTATGTATATTTGCCGGGGAACGAAGAATTAGTGTCCAGCTACCCTCATTGGACATGATACACTCAAAGGCAGCTTTGCAGGTACGCTGCAGCTCCGTTGATGATATCTTTGTTTCATTCCCTTTCACTGCAAACGTCTTTGTTATCGCACAGGCATACCGGGTGCGTTGTCGGTACTATGTAACGCCTACAGATTACCGTAACAGGGTACCGCTTCACAAGCAATCGAAATATCTGCGCGGGAAATAAGCACTTGCCGTCGTACGCGGGGAAGTTGGTTTGGTGGATGATAGCGTTATGGTGAGAGATGGTGTACGGCGCAAAGCTGAAACTAAAGTACTTAATGCCAACCCACGTATGTTACTGCTACATGACGGCTTCTTGGTAACCGTAACTACTGGTATTTCCCTGGAGCAAACTTCGCAACAGACGATTGTGTTCTTCGCTAACAATTTGTGATGGTACAGGAGCCGAGTATTGCACGCAATGAACGCCGGTACCTGCAACAGGCGCACCGCACGCGAAGCAACAACTACTCGACGTACTGGCATTTCGCACTGTGGTGCAATATGACGACGAGTATTCTGAGTACCCAAGGCGGTTTGTACCATGCTTGCGTCCACGCACACAACGTCGTAACTCGCCGAAATATTTGCACTTGCAGATTACGAGTAAAACACGCGTGCATAAAAAGGCCTTTTCAATTGTTTTTTACGACACCATCCTGTTCCATACAATGGAAGGTCGGCTACATGCCGACTGGCAACAACAACATGAAATTTTGCCTACATGACCCGGGAGAGCTTACCCTGCGGCGAACCTTGCGGACGTCGCTGGTGAGGTGTTTCTTGGATGTATTTTCCATATATTGCTTTAACTATCAGGTCGGGGTGTTGCATTGCAACCGATCAGCTTATTAATTGCATTCCTCCTCCGTAAGTCGCCATTTAGAGGGCGCTTTTGCAAAGAAAGACGTTGCATGGATGGTTGTGGGCCAGGTTAAATAATAACAGACGCTTACAGCCATCTCAAGCAATATTGGCGCAAGCGTTGCAATCGGTGTCTCTTGAACTGAAATAATGCGGCCAACAGAATTATAATACACGTACAACACGCGCCGTACTCTATTGCGTCTTGTTTTGCTGTGCTTTTAGTTCACGCATTAATAAAAAGGCCACCATGTTTTACTTTGGATTACTTGCATTTTTGCTACCATAGCCGGCAAAATTATCGTTGTTGCGATGTCTAACCACGTAAAAAGCGAACAGAATGCAGCAAAGCTATGGAGCGAACGTCCAAAAAGGATGCTGCTGAAGTCAGCCTCCAAGGTTGCCAAAAAATAACAGCTAAAAACCAACTATTTCAATAGATCCCACTTAAACTGACAATAAGCGTTATTCCAGCGATGTCAGTTCTTTTTTGAAAATAGCATACCTAGTCTAATTTTAGCGAGAAAAATTAATGCAAGCTAATTTTCTGGTTCACGTTTGTCGTAGTCTATTCTCTTCCTCTACGTGGCAAGCGTCATAGACCTGAGGATGGAAAGTGCTGAGCAGACGACTGGGACTAACAGCGCAATAGCCTTGCTTCAGGCCAGCACAAGCTTTACTTGAAACAAATTCCAGTACCACCTAAGTTAACTATCAACAGTTTTGCAGTAACAAACTACTTGAACACTAAATCAACTGTAAGGTCAAAGCATACGTACAACCTTGTATCATTTCATGCCACTCACTCAGCTGCTCATTCGTATAGCAAGACCAAAGCTGAGCATTTTTGCTCGTCGAAGGCTTGATTATACATTTCTGTCATGCCTTTTTGGCGTGCTTCTTTCAACACCAAGAATTTAACTTTCTTTATCAATTTAGCTTTAAATCCCGCATTGCCGGGATAAATGTTATTTAAACTTTGGGCCATATAGTTCAACACCACTGCTTACAACTGTTTTTCCTGCGCTTGGACCTGGTTATTACGCTAGCACGTACAATACTGTACTATTTTGGTCGTGCACAGAATGCGTTCCACTTTACTAAGAATAAATATTTATTTATCTGCAATACATGTGTCTTTGTGACCCATGTCGTCCATCACCAAAAACCGGCACAACATACAAAGCCAGCTCAATGTAACCATGAATTCCAAACCTACCCAAGCCGGTCTGTAACCTGCATTGCATCCACGCGAACAATATGCTAGAATAAGCGATACATATCCATCTGCTTATAACAAGCAAAACAGGCGAGTGTAAAACTGTCGCTTCGGTGATGTTTTGCACGACCTCGTCTAGTTTCGCTCCACGAAACGCCTGCCTGAGTTGTTGACAATAAAACGGCTAAAACTGTCCCTCCATGACACGTGGGCGTACCCTGCGGCGAGCGTTACAGACGTTGGCAGCGACGACTGCTTTCTGAATGTTTCGTTGTTATATTCCTTGCTATCGCATGTTATAGAAATGGGTCGAAATTGGTTCGTGGTTTGCTCGAATTCCTCTGCCGGAAACCGCTAGTTTAATGAGGATCTTTCGAAAAGAAACAGAGTATATGGATAGATGATGGCCAAATTGAATGCTGACACCTTTAGGTTACCACCATCTTGGACAAGCGCAGCAACCGGTGGCTCGAGAAGCGACATAGTAGTATCATTAGAATAAAATTGCGCACACAGGGCTCGCTGCACTTCTTCGTTTCGGAATTGGCGGCTCCTATAACGCACACATCTGTAAACGATGTCATCATACTTCAGATATTTCTTATTCTCTACAACGTTTTTGCCTCCGCTCTATACAACAGTCCACCTCTAGCCCTGGCTTTCCTTACTTCGGCTTACACTTGCTCTCTTCCCCTATCACGCTAGGAAGGCTTAAGTTGTCGCGCGTAGATTCGCCATAGATTTATACGCCTTGGCCTATTCAACAGTTTTTCTTTATGCCTATCCCTGGCATTCTACGACCTTTCCGTTAATTGACCTTCCTTTACTATTTATTGGCATAGCATGACAAAATTGGTCTTCATACCCTTGCGCTATATATTCACACGTATCGATGGTTACTTATGCCCTATTTGCTGAAGCACCTTAGACGCTTGCTACGCACTCAGCAGCTAAGCGCCGCAACTACTTGATCCGTTGTCATTTCTATTTACCCCACTTTTCACAATATGGTTGCAGCTTCGAATGCTAGCTGAGGGACCTCAGCGAGCGCTTACTTCCAAGTCACTGAGTGTTCCGCATAGAATGTAGTTATGTACATTTGCGACTATTACCATCAGCTGCGAGGCCAAAAGAACAACTTTGGGAAAGCATTGGTTGCGCCTTCAAAGTGCTTTCTCCCACAGATGGAGGTTACCGATGGATTGAATAGCAAGCCTCGTTAAAAGTCGTAGCAGCAGAAAGGTTTCATAAAATTTGTATGGAAGCAAGTTTACTTTTTCTTGACAATATGCCGCTGATGGCAACCTTTTGTTCAAAATCAGGCTCCCGATCTATGTGGCAAACAAGCTGTAGCAATGGTCCACTTCAAAACGCAGCTTTGACTGTGGTGAAACGATATTTAAATAAATAAATAAATAAATAAATTTTTTATTCTCGACAAGGCGAGGCACGCCTTTACAGGCATGATCATTATGACAACAATGCATGGTTTGAATGTGCAAGAATACATTATGTTTGCCGTACCAGTGTATGTTTATGTAGGGGGTATGTAACTATGTTACTGTGTTTGTGTGGGTGTGTCACTGTGAGATTCCTGTTTGTAACTGTGCTGCTCTAACTTTGACTCTCATATCGTCTGCAATGCTCGAGTAGAAGATGGATGTCCGTGCGTTGGAAAGGATTATTCGGATACCCACGGGGCAGTGACTTTATTTTGTGGCGAGTCACGACCGCCACGTCACAGTGTTAATAAGCAGACATTTGTGGCTTTTTATAGGGAGAACGCTTGCCAGGCGAAAACCCACCACGTCCTGGAACACTGCCGCCGAGCTATTTGCTGGAACGGGTCAAACCCGAACCACCCAGCTGGCACCACGTGCAGGTTGTTCGGCTAGCCAGCCATATGTCAGAGCATATGTCAGCTCGATGCACTTACCAACAGGAATCCATCGTTGCACGAGCTCTCTTGACTTGCAAGTGTGTCAGGTGTTGTTAGCAACGCTCAGAAGGCTTCCGACAACTGTTGGGATGCATGTCATGCTTCGATCGATGATCACGTTCTGCAACAAGCGTTTGGATCCGATGCCACGTAGCGCGCAAAAGAAAGCCTAGCTGAAGCCACTTGGTTCTTCCCGAAGGCAAGACGAACTTTATAAACTCTAATGGTTTATACTCTCTAACAGACACACGCTATTCCCAGGGAGCTGGGCCCAATGATTCTAAAGCAGCTACATCCCAGGCATACTAGCATACGTAGAAACACCATGACGGCACGAACGATTTTCCCTTTAGGTGGATTACAAATGTCCATTTCTCCAAACTCCAAATGTACGGCACAATTCATTCATCATGGTGCCGCGGAAGTTCAACCTTCTGTCCAAATGCAGCAGATAGGTTGCGCCCCACCTAACCAACCACGTTGCAAAGAGGGCTTTTGCTACCCACCATGCTTCCCCGTTGTAGAGTGCAACTGCGTCACAACCATTTTACAACTAGTCTATCATCATTTAGATACCGTATAGTCCTCGTGCGGCTTCCAGTAATAAGCTGATAGTGTCAATATCGACGACCAAACTAAAAAGACCAACCGACATTGGCTGCACTGGTGCGTGGCGAGTAGCCAATGAGCCCTTTCTTCGGTGCAGTTTGGATATGCTTGACAGCAAATAGCAGTGAAGCCTCGCAGTTGAGACCACGGTATACTACTGCTGTGCCTGTTACATTTGTTCTGTCCTGTGTGCTTAACCTCCTAATGCAACCTGCGCATGACCTCAGGAGTTGCCGTTGTGGGGAACATAAAGCTCCGTAGTTAGGTTGGTCCATTCCGCAAATACATAAGGCCGGCAAAAGGCGCAACCGTGGCCACGTAGAGCAAAAACCTTTCTTCTCCAGGTTGACGTCAGTAACGTCGTGGTGCATTTTTAGTTGTATTCAACGTGTGCCAAACGATGATACATTGTGCCTAACACTGGGTCGGTCAACTGTTGCTGGATGCAATGTTTACTTTCAGGTGCATCAAGGATAAAAGCGACCACGTAAGCGGCTGGGCAACCACAACACAGCCTATGGGCTCTGGCTGGTCCACGTGACAAAAGATCAGCATTGGCATGTTTCGTATCTGGGCGATGTTACATAACTAAATGTTATGTGCTCGATAGAACGTGGCACACAAGTGAAGACCTGATCAAATGTGCACACAAGCACAGCTGCTTTGGAATAGTAAAACATTTTCGGCAGATTCCCACTTTATGAACGTCATCCGCTTAGGTGGGTTCCTTTGAGCCTTTTATACCATGGTGAACTCAGGAAATAAACTCACGAATTCAATCATATTTAAAAGTTCACACACCATAACCACTAATACTACAGTTCCATATATACTGGCACACAAATCTATTATGTTACTGCGTAACGCTTTATTTTTTGCAACTATCGACCACACCAGTTTGTGTTTTCATGCTAAAACCTTCAAAAGTGTACCGCACGGCCATGAATAAAGCATTTATTTAGTTATTTAAAATGGTTCAAGCAGAATTTTAAGTTTATGTGTGAGCATGTTGTAAGGCAATAATTGGATACAAGCTCATGATGACGCCGAGGCGCTAAAAACCTGTTACAGCTGTTGTGGCGATAGCCAAACTTCGGCGGAATTTCTCTAGGTCATAACCTAGGGTATCGTGAGCAAGTGCCTCAATCTAAAGTTTGGTGCTAATGTTCTCCTTTAATCGATGGAAGCCTATGGACTGCATAAAGACCTTTTTCAGAACATGGTTTTAACTCGCCATTTCATGAAGAAGTTGCAGTGGTTGCATGTAGCAGTCTGAGGATTTGACCGGTACAAGTAGTGAGCAGTGATTGTATTTGCTGGCGAGTCACCTCCGCTACGCTGAATTGTCGTTAACCAGATATTCGAAGCTTTTATAGGGAGGATACTTGTCAGACGAAAACAAACCACGCACTAGAACACTGCTGTTGGGCCACTTGAACCGTGCTGTTTACCGCGCATTGCATCACACAGACCGACTTTTCACCATGTTATTCGCAGTAGAATGAGACCCAAATTACTGCGTAGGTTCCCTGAATGGCTTGCTTATGATCCGCCATTAGACCTTGAACTCGGTCGCAGATAAAAAGCGTCGTGGAATCGGATAAAGGATTGTGCAGGGGAGTAAAAGTTTTCAAGCAATGGAGGTTGGTTCCTTGTGCTGTAGTATACGTATCCGGATTGTGCAGAGTTAGTGTCCTGCTAGCCACACCAGGCTTGTCATGGGGGTGGTGAGTGGCGTAGAGCCTTACGGCTGAATTCGTCTACCTCCGGCACCCTTGCTAAGCCGCGGTCCAATGCGGGATCTTTACGAACTTCCCATTAAATGTTTCCAATCAAGTTAGACATTAAAGTGATAAGGCCAAATGAAGGTTGAGTAAATACCCACTTTGTCCGTAAAATACTATCAGGATCTCTGCAGTGGTAAGCTATGATAAGGTGTAATGAGCTTCAGAGTCAGGGCGAAAACTTCAAGAAATGCCATCAGAATATCTGCGGGTAAATGAAATATCAAAATATCCTTGAAGAAATTAAACAGACGAAAGCATGGGTTCAATCGCCATTAAGAAGCAGCAAAGCTGTCCATGCAATGCCATCGGAAAGCTCCACTTCAATAGTGCATCAGAGTGTTCTTGCAGAATTGAACAGCACCAAAATCTATTTTTCGAAAGCCAATCAAAAGCAACAAAGCTGTCCGTGACATTGCAATTTAATCCCAACAAAACCTCTGCCATCCATTGTGTAACACGTGATGTACATAAGCATATAATTATATTTGAGTAAATTGTGGTACTGTGATTGCGACGGGAGCTAACCTTAGTTGTTGAGACCCCGTTAGGTTAACAGCTCCCCAGCATGGCGAGAACCAACTGCAATTGGAACGATGACTGTTTTCTTCAGCAAGATGAATTGTTCTCAATATCCAGGAGAAAGGATCAAGTGTTCAATCCACAGCTTTTCTACTAATGGATCAGCCGGTACCGGAGCATACGCCATCTTGCATCGGCCGATGTAGCTATGGAACCTTTAAGAAAAGCGGGCAGATAACAAGAGGCGGCCGAACAGACAGCGTGCATGGATGCATCAAAAACCACTATCGAACGACTTATGCCATACATAAGCACACAGCTATGTGGCACCCTGTAGTCTACATAATTTTGTTTAGTACGCATGATTTACGGTTGGGTTCTTCTACCACACCGTCGGTTTTGCTCAGGCCCAAACTACGGTTTAGGGAGAAGGCTTTGCAAAGCGCATGGTCAACATGCTGATATAAGAACGCGTCTTTACAAGGTTCAGCAAATATTGCGGTTATTGTAGAGGAGCATAGACAAACTGAGCAACTACGGGTTCAGCTAACCATGCTGACAGCTATCAGAAAGCGAGAGATAACTTAAATGAAGCAAACGCTAAACAGATTGAGCTGGGAAGCAGGGAGCAGGTAGTATATAAAGCAGCATTTAACGAGGGAAAAGAAATGCTAACAATCGGTGAAAAACAGCTGCAAGTGAACTAAATTTCGAAAAGTGGGTAGCGGGAATAATGACGCTGACGCACTCATATTTTCATAGTCTGGCACCCGTCAAGTTGGAATAAACTAGTATGAGAATACCAAAAGTGTGCCGTGCACTGAAGCCTTTAGTCCGGTTAAGGTCAGCTTACTAAGATAAAAAGCAAGCTCATACAGCAATATCCATACTGTAAGGCAAGTACCGACATGACCTAAAGAGCAGATACGTTTGCATGGTATGATAAACAAAATAAGGGACTTGTTCTCCGTGAAGCGCTTAGACAACAATGATCCGGGTGCCGCCAGAAAGCAGGAGAGAAGCGTGAATTTAGACGACCTCACTGTCAAGCCTTGAAGTACGGTTCGTTTAATGAAATGACATATAAGACCAAAGGAATAGCCGGCATGTGATAAATGAATACAAACGTTGAAAAGTCAGATGCTTTTATACACTGACTTCACCATCCAGATGGAAGCTGGTTAGGACAAAATAAAGCTGAGCCAGTTTGCGTAAATATTTGAAGCTTAGCCATCATACACGAGTGAATCAACTGGGGAGTGAAAGCAGCAAACAACAACATTCAACATCCGGAATTATATAATGTTAAGAATATGGGGCCGAAAGAATATTCAGCTTGTGGTAAAGTAGTGGAAAGATTGGAAAGTCTGATGTTTGTGTGCACCACGATAGCACAGGTCTAATAGGAGCTTGTTAAAGTGGGCGGAGAAGGACCAGTAACTAGGCGGTGCGTGGGGCTTAGAAGGAGTAGCAGATTCTTCCAGGTGGATGGAAAACACAAGCGGACAGCAATGTTAGGTCCGGTGGCCGCTAAGTACAAACACAACGCTAAAGGTAATTTAGCCTGTGGTCGGGATTATGCACGGTAGTGGGTCAGATGGTTATGATCACTAAGGCAGCACAATTTTAAATGAAGCCTGTTGGGATGAAACAACGTTGGGTCATAGGCTAAGTTGCTCTCGGTGTCAGAGCATCCATTTAGTGTAAAACGGATGGGGCTGGGAAGAAACAGGCAGCAACCAACTGGATTCGAAAGTAGATAATGAGGTGAATATAAGGCCAAAAAAACGAGGCATGTGCTAACGGGATGAACATATTGGAAACTTAAATGGTTGTGCGCACTACAACATCGCCGACTTAATGGAAGTCTGTTGGGATGAAAAGAAAGTGAGCTAGTCTCCAAGTTGTCCTCGGAGGACAAGAGTCATGCTACACTGGAACAGCAAACGCTACCAAGCAACTACCATCAACCTGCAGAATCACGAAGTAGATAGTGGTAAAAGCTTGGCATTTTAATACGTAGTGTTGTAGTTGGCCTGTCAAAGGACAACTTGACCTTCCGGATCTCGTAACGTCTGGAGTCATATCGGTGACTGTTGGTCAAGATGCATGATGAATTTGTGGTCGAGGAGTTAACACCGAACTTGTTTGACGAAGGATAATAAGTTGTGAGTCACATCCACCAACTGGTAAGTTTGCTAAGTAGACATTTGTGGCCTACTATGGGGAGAGCGCTTGCCAGGCGAAAGACCACCACATCCTGGAACACCGTCGTCTATAACCTAGAACTGGCAAGGTTTCTGATTGACCGCTAGTGCACCCGGCTATTCGCTGGTGGATTGAGGCCATATTTGCCCTTTGCTGCCAGAATGGCTTAGTCAATGTCCGCCATTAGTGATTTCAGCCGGTCAAATCTGGAATCCGGAGTTTGTAAAAGCTTTGCAAACGGCGATATCTTTCATCTAATGAGGATCACGATCTACCTTTAAATGACGTAGATTGTACTTATGAATAGTCAACGGGGAACCTGGCTAAGCTACACACCCCTATGTGCAAGGGAATCTAGCCGCGTCGTCAGTCTGTGAGCTTTTACAAGCTTGGAGACCATACGTCGCAGTGGGCATCTTAGGAGGGCGCCTTTGGTGCACTGGTACTGGAAGAGCTCAGTAGCTCAAAGCAAGCAGAGGCGTGGAGAACAGACACTCAACACTTTGGCTTCCTTCGCAGTGCGTTTGGTTGGTTTACACCCTTAATTTCTCCCAAAGCGCTTAACACATAGGTGCGAGCGCATATAAAATATGCTTTCCGGGCATGGCAAACAATAACTAAATAAATGGTATATTTCTCGAAAGGCCGAAACACGAAGATAAGGACCTTCGATCCTAAATGGGCAGAAGTACATGAATATACGTTTATAAAACAAAAATAGCTGTAAAGCAGAGAATCCTTTAAGAGGAAACAAAGGCTCCACACGTTACACAAGCGATGTAGTTTTTGTTCGCTGCTATTCAAGATCACCTAAAGATTGCAGGCTATAAATCCAGGCAAAATATTAAATGAACCCAAGTTGTCACCAAACACGAGGTTGTTTAGGATGCCAAAGTCGAAGTAGCACGACTCATCTATGCTGTGAAGTGTTTGATCGGAATTCAATATTGTGATCCGAGAACGGATTGGCCCGGCCAAAGTAAATTACAGTTTTCTCCAACGTTCACTTTACTCCAATCATAGAACAGGGTGAACCAAGTATAAATGAAAATGACCCTGAGGAAGAATGATAATAGGTAGCAGGTTCTCGAGTTACAGTGAAATAAACGAAAAGAAACTGCTGTCATTTTACAATTTTGTAGCCAGTGAATTTTTAGCTACGTTTAGCGCCCCAGTATAATGTTTGGCGAAAAAATCATTAAAAGTATTACTGTTAAAAATTTCTTTTTCGTCATTGTGAACTAATAGGGTTTCTTTTCCCTACTTGGTGGGACATCCTCCGTGCATACGCCAAATACATCCTCACAAACTAAAGTAGGTTTATTCATACTTGTCGTCCTATTAGGTAAACCTTTATTAGTTTGCTACAGTGTCGTAGCTATTATTTTATTTATTATTTATGTATATTTTGGCTTCCATGTTGGTCCAAGGCTTAGGTAAAAACCCTGTTTAAAATATTTGTGTGAAAAACCGATGAGTTCCTTGTTTGGTTCTTATGGTAA
The DNA here is from genome assembly GCA_944474145.2 of Dicrocoelium dendriticum. NCBI lineage: Eukaryota > Metazoa > Platyhelminthes > Trematoda > Plagiorchiida > Dicrocoeliidae > Dicrocoelium > Dicrocoelium dendriticum. The sequence continues at coordinate 226,621,421 of OX104063.1, forward strand.
CGTCCGGATATGCAAAATAAATCCTACCATCAAGGGTTTTTTCAGTTTGGATAAGTAAGGCATCAAACCTGATTCATATAACTGTTCAGCAGTTTCACAGATGTGAAGCATGCGTTTTACCTCTTCATCTTAAGAAAGTTTCGTGCATCTCTTTCGAACTGTATTGAATGCGTACACACCCTATCAGTCGCAGGTAATTTATTCCAATATTTTATAAAAAAATACCAAGAAAAGTGTGTACGCATTTTCCTGGCTTTCAATAATATGAGCGTGCTATTCTTATTACGTAAGTTGAATTTTGACCCGTTGCTTAGTTGCAAGCGTAGGAGTGTACTATATGCCCTATGTTAAACGTGTTTCTGTAAAAAGCAAAAGTTAAGGTTTAGGCGACGCAACCAAAGGGGTTTAACTTGGAGATTAATCTATCATTCCTTGTAAGTCATATCTTATATTCTCCATTAAGGGGGCTCTTAGACACGTGCCTCTGAATCCCGTTCAGTAGGCTTCGGTCGGATTTCCTTAAGCAGCTACATATGAATGTGCAACATTCCAGTTGCGGACGAATGCACATTCCGTAGAGTCCTAAGCTTGCTTCAGCGGTGTAAATAGGCTGGTTCATGGGACAGGCTAACTGATGGGCGCTAGCTACACTAAAACATAGTTTTCGGTCGTTTACGTTATTAAAATAAAGCAACCTTTGGTCCCTCACTGAGGTACTCGTTTTGATAACGGTGTTATTATTAGTCGTAGCCCCTAGAGGTATGGTGCATTTTTAAATAATGTCGTTAGACTTTTCGGTTGTGAACAGCATCGAACACTTATGGCACCAAATCGCTAAAGCTGCAACCTCCTCGTGGATTTCTTCCAGTTCAGGCAATTGCTCAGTTGTTTAAATGTTATAAATGAGTTTTACACCATCGGCAAAAAGGAAGCGTCGACCGTACATTAACACGTCACAGGACCTCGTTGCTCTCGTAAATCCTCAAAGCGGGGCAACCAAGTAGGTCACTGGCCGCTCTTCTCTTCCCTATCAGCTTAGACTAGAATTTATAAGAACCTAAAGCAGTCGACTGGTTTTTGTGGGTGGAGTTCATAATACTGTACCTTATTCTGAAGGACCAAAACTTCTTTTGCCGCCTGCTGCCCAAATTGTACCACAACATCCTCTGAAACTAAGAACACAGTGTGGCGGGCTTCAATGCCACAGCCATTTCCTTGCATTCTAAGTATGCCAGCTTTGAAAGGCTCTCCCAAATTATTTAGCAACTGCCCAAATCTCGCGATATTTAAAAAACTAGTTGACGATGCTTTGTCTTAGTGACATTTCATGATATAACTTGTTATCCAGGCGCTACAAAACGCAATCAAAAAGTATCTTATTGAAATCTTAACCAATAGATTGATAGCTTCCTACCTTTACTAATCAAACGTCTCCGTCATTCTACATAAGTAGTAGGTAAGACCACTAAAACGCTGTTCACTTTCATGACCTTTTACTTTCTTAATTTCTCCCATCCCGCGGGACTTGCCAAGCATTGCTACTATTCCCATAATAAACTATCGCTCCACTGGTTCAATATATGACGTAGTTCACACATCATTGTGCCGCCTAAGTTAGATCCATGGTCCAAATGCAGCTGTTAGGATGTAGTGCATCTTGCCACTAACTCGTTGAAGAAGCCGTTGCTACACAACATGCGTCCGTGTCTTTGAGTACAACTGCTTCCAACACTTTGTTAGATAGTCGATTATCATTAAGATGCAGCATTGTCCTTGAGCAGCTTCCGCTACCGAGGCGGTACTGTCAGTGCCAATTAGCTCAGTAGGAAGCAAGCCGCCATTGGTTGCAGTAGTGTCCAGCTACTTGCTTCGGGCGCAGTCTGAACATGCTGGACAGTAATTCGCAGGGTTGCGTCGTACATGAAGTCATCGGAAACTACGGCGAGGTGCCTGTTTCAGCTTGTTTGCTTGTGAGTGCCCAACTCCTTATGCAACCTGCGCATGCCTTCAAGGTTTGCCATCGTGGATAGGCTGAGCAACGCTGGAAACAACCGATACCGTTTATCACACGCAAATCTGGCCATGTGGACCGTAGACATTTGGTCTCCCAGTTGGCGTAGGCTAGATTGTGGTGCGTCTGTCTGCCTTCAACGCGTGCTAAACGATGGTACCATAGGCTTACTTCTGGGTCGGTCGATTGTAACATGATCCATTCTTCAGTTTCAGGTGCATCAAGGATAACAGCGGCCACACAAGCGATTGCGCAAGTAACAAACGGTCTGTGGTCTCTGATCCGCCTACGCATTATCAGGTTGCGTACCTGGGCGATGTTGATTTTCGAGTACGTGTTCCCGTAGTTGCTCCTACTAAGGTCCAAGTTCATCTACCGGATCCCGAAAGTTTTGGAGCCAAGTCGATGACTGCTGGTCGATGTGCATGATGAATGTGCGATCGAAGAGAACACCGAAATTCTTTGACGAAGAATAATGATGCAAACGTCACGTGCAGTGTCGTCCAACATTTGCATTCCTGCTGAGATAAGCTTCGGCTATTGTAGGCGATAACCGGGCATGGTCCTCAGAGGTGCCGTAAGACAGAACTGCTTTGATACCTAGGTGGCTGAAATCAGGACCTAAGATGAATGGCCGCGCTGCTGGGTGCATGTCTATAAATGTTAACACAGTTGCCTCGCATAACGCAGTTTTAAGTTTCACAAAGATGGTTTATTGTACCTTCTCCCAAGCAGAAGTTTTCTCTGACGTACAGAGTCCGTCAAAAGAATGGCAATCGTTGTAAATCCGCGCACAAAGCGTTGATAGTAAAATGCAAGACTAAGAAAGCTGCGGTGGACGTTAACAAGCTTTAGAGCCGGTCTTGAGCCGACGCGCTGGACTTTGTTTGGATCGCAGCGCACTCCTTCCCAAAGTACGTGTTCGAGATAAAAATAAAATAGCATAAATATTTGCTTCTCGACTTTATCGGCCATTTGCGTTTTTATGAACGGTCATTTGGAGTTTATAGATTTAACCCAACTGCATAAAAGTTGCTAAGACAAGCGTCAAACCTCTGTTGTGTTCATTTTCAATTAGGCTGTGAACTATAATACTGTCCAATTAGGTTAGGCAGTACATTGGTATGAGGTTGGCCAGCTCGGAGTGCACTAAGCACTGGAAGGTACCTAGCGTGTTATTTGCCCTGTAGAGCATCGTCTGGTGTTCGTAAAGCTTAAACGGCACGACAAAAGTAACGTAAAAAGGTTAACCTTCAACGTGCGCCAATACATTAACAGCGCAGATACAAAGCCGGAACTTTGTAGGAATAAGTTGCGACCACATTTGGAATGCGGCTCCTTACTATGCAGCAACCTAGGGAAGTTGGAGTGCACCCTGCTTAGAAAAGCTCAACGATGGTTTACAAGGATGTTGGCTCTAGCCCAGCAATCTCTGTCATCAATAAAGTTTTGAACGCCTTATATTTCAGCATCTTGCAAAGGCGTTATCCATTGGTTGCGTTTCTTACCTAAGCTACTTTACAAAATGCTGCACAATACTATTGTCTGGTTGAAGCCAAGCAGCGCATCTGAACCTAAGCTTTGAAACAAGAGTCACTCCATTATCCAACTAAGGGTAAAGAAAGAGCTGTAACCTCGTTACTTCCTGTGGTATACGTAAACGTTTGGAGCATGCAGCCATGCAGACTAATGAAAATCCACGTCTTACAGACATTCAGGAAGGATAGAAAGGTTCCTATATATTGAAAATGTACAACGCATCTACAATACCTGCTGTTTACAAGCCAAATGTTTCTATTCTGGCTCCGATGTAACTTAAGTATGTTTAATATCAAAGAACTTAGGCTCACAACTCCACTTCACTGCGGGCTACATCTTTACGTCAAAGAGGTCTTAGCGGGCTCAGTCGCACGCATCATTTAGGTATTGGGACTAGCAATCAGACTACAAGCTGGCGTCCACCATCACTAATTTCTTGTTTACTTGCTTACTCTTCCCCTACAGACTCTTCCGCCCAAAGACTGCTGGTTGGCAATAGTAGACACCATCACATAAGCAACCTGTAAGGGCTAACCGGGATCTCATCCCCTATGAGTTGTCTCCAACAGCTGCCACCTTACTATTTTTCAAACAGCTCAACAGGGGTCACAGCCTTAGTCTTTAGACTGGCCGCTTCAAAAATTCCATGGTCCTGATCATATAGGATACCGCAGAACAACAGCGAATGCAGCCGCAAAGACCAAATTTGTTCCCTATATCCTAGCTTCACATTCATCCTTTAACTATATTTTATCCAATAGCACTTTCCAAATATTTTAACAGCTTTGTAGATTAAAAATGAAAAGTACTACGACCTTTGTTATACGTCAGTTAAACGCGTTTTACCAGCTGTGTCTTGTAGTAAAGTTAAGAGGCGATTTTGCTGTTGACACAAATCGTTCAAAGGAAACTTGGCCTAAATGCGACCCAAGGTTTTGTCGAAATACCACTGCTTTAGATATGTGGTCATGAGCGTTCGTCCCTGCAGATGCTAATTGCTACTATTAGATGCTTTTTGACTTTTGCGTCTACAAAAGTGGAATAGATATACAACCTTTAATACGGCTTGCCCAATGGCACTCCCTATGACGTAATCCCCTTATTATACATCAACATGGTGTAGCTGTTATTACCAAAGGCTAAACTGTTCAAATAGAAGGTATCATATAAATGATCCAAATATCCTTGAATAGGTGTTGCATTAGTCGTACTTCTGTGGGCACCCATTACCGGTGGGTACTAAGTGTCACAGGCTCTTTGCTGATTTTACTTCCAGAAAATGTGCTCCCATTAGTTGATAAAATGATAACATTTTGACCCAGAGTGCTACGAAACAGGCATTCTGCATTCCGCATTTGCTTGGCTTGGCTCCATACTTCTTAGCTTCTACCTGAGGTATACGTATGCCATACACTATTTGGTATAATGGTAGCTCGGCAGCAGCCTGAACGCAGGCCCATTATACTGCTCCTATTTCGTTTTCTATTACCCTGGCACAAAAGCTAACCGCGTGTTTGAAAGTCCCCTGTCATCTCGATTATCTGGACATCAAGGAACTTAGAAGCGCCACTGTACTTCGCCTTGGCCATCCGTGTGAAATGTATCTTTTTCTGTTCCAACGCCCATCACGCATCATGTGTAGTGGTTGGTGGACAACCATCTCACACTTTTTGAACACTTTGCTGCTCCTACCTTATACTGTTTTTGTTTATGTCAGCTGGCTTGCTGGTGCAGCTCGCAACAGAGAATCACAAGCAGGCTAGCCGTCGTGCTTTCCAAGCTTTAGATTACACCGCTAACCACCACCTCAGGCCCCGGAAAAGGAGTATCTTCAAACAGAGTATGGTGCTGCACAGCAGGTGCCCCAAAACCTGAAGCACAATAATGCTTTACTTGGGTTAGAACAGGTTTTTGAAACCGGTTATTCAGGTATTACTAGGAGAGGCCACATTGTATTAAGCGTGGTCACATTTTTGGTCCGAAAGGTTTTGGTTATATCATACGTGAACTTTTATTTCTCTAGTTATGTGTGCCTCTTTATTATGCTGCTCCTTTGAGGACCAAGTTTAATCTGTATTTACTTTTACTAGTTGTTATTATTAACCACTTTTTATTCTTTCTAACACCATCGCTCCCTTGCTTCGTTTCATGCTTTCATTAACAAACGACACCACTAGCTGCGCTATAACAGTCTGAAGGGTTTGAAGTATAACACGTCGTGGGCTAGATCACCCTTGGTAATAAAAATATGAATGGATACAGCTGTGCTCTATATCGTTGCTAATAATGTCAGAAAACAAATACATCGCCCGAAAAAGCCAGATAAACAGCACGGTGGGTGTGGCTCTTTCGGTGCAGCCAACCCGTTCAGCATTATACCTAAAGAAGCCTATGCATTTGTTACGTAGTTTTGCATATTAGTGTTAGGAAACTACAAAGGGCTGTTAGACATTGTAAACTTCATAGCGCTACTACTTGGTATAGTAATCGCGTACAAGTAGTAGTTACTCGCAACGTTCTCACCATTCACACAAGAGCAGAGGATTCGTGTATATTTCGTTCGGACGCCTCGCGGGCACAACTCTTGGCCGCAGTTTAGAAGTATGCCTTCATTGTTTTGGTTACTAGTACTAGTATTATGACCAAACAGAAAGCTTGAGCACTTGAGCAAAACCTTATTGCTATGTATGCCACGCTCCACTGCTCCGAGTGCACTCAACGGCTGTTACACTTTTGACACATCATTAAGCTTTCTCCGCTCCGTCCTGAAAATACCTTCATAACCCCTGTACCGTGCGGCAAAAGTTAACCCTGGAGCGAGGCCAAAAGCTTGCTCACTGAAACGTGATTTTTATCTCATTATCTAATGGATACTGAGCGATAAGGCATGAGTGCGCTTCTCGATCAGTTACAGCGCTGCGGTTTTCAACTGCCATTGAAAACGCTTGAACTGCTTTAAGTTAATCTGAACCTTGATGAAGTTTGCCACCGTCGCTAATATCTATTGCCTTTTGCTGACAGCTCGGATACCCGAGATAACGGACAGCCACTTCACCAAGCAGGAAGCAAAATGGTAACGGCCGGAAAAGGTAAGTACAGCCAAATTATTTGGCCTAAATAAATAACACGTGCAGGAATAACCTAAATGCATTTGCTTGAACTCCAGCAACGACTATATGCGCGAAAAATCGATTGTTGGCTGTTAAAATGGTGAACTTATTAAAGAGCATAAATTTCGGTAATTCTCATTGGTGCCCTTCCAGGTTAAACGATACCGTTGGCTTCTTCTCACTTTTGCCACCCAGTTGCATGTGGCTTAGAGCCAATCTGCTCCGGCTGCCAGCTAGATGACTGTTAGTGCTGAGGTTTATCATAGCTTTATAAAACGTATACTCACAATAGTTACAGGACAGAAGGCCGTCAGTTGTACTCAGCACAATATCTCAGTTCAGTGCTGTGTTGGTAATAGGTGTGATATTACCTTAGCGTCAAGACCCATCAACAGCTTTTTCTCAGTCGAGCTCCACTCCAAAGGCTCGGCTAAGTTGGCTAGCCCCCAAGGCATGCTAGATAAAAGACTCGCGCTCGTTAGGAGCACGCTCCTAAGCCAGTTGAGAAGATAAACCTTTGCAAAGAAAAAGCAAACCGGTTGGCAATTAGTTCATTTGACGGTTAGTCCCACCCGTCACTTCCCGTTGCTTTAATGCAATCTATAACTTGTCTGATTACGCTTCATTAACGAAAACCCGTTAGGCCATCCGGTATCATCATTAGTTGGCACGGGGTTGTTTATTTACATCATAACGAAGCATATGAGGTTTATTCGTTAGTCGCGCCAGAAAGACCATAGTCCTTTATTCAAACCTGTAGCCTATAGCCCGCCTAGACTGAACAACCGCTAAGTACAATGTTCTGAGTTCTTTATAGTTTCTTTTAGTAACTCAACGCTCGCAACCCGGCATACACATGTGTGTACCTGTTTAGGAAGTGGGCGACCATAATAGTATCCTTTAGCAGTAGTAAGGCTGATGGCCGTTGTGTGGCTGCGAAGCATTTGTATGGTGTATGGACCAAGTGCAAGGCCTACACATTCGGCCGTGCTCTAAGCTTCTATCCAAAATATTTAGTAACACACAGGTCGTGTAGTACTGAAGCACAATCCTGTTGTTTTATATTTTTATCACGATTGTTTACACTTACGGTGCTTTAAAACAAGATGATTCAATAAGTGGCATATGAATTCTGCACACACACTGTGTATGCTGGCGGATTGGTCTCTAATGAAAATATTTCGGAAAAAGGAGAGTACCTGTTTTGCTCAGTGCTAATACTCCATCGCTACCTCAGCATTAGAAGTCCTCACATTTGTTATTAGTGCCGTGAACACTGTCTCCTGTGGCTCCTTAGGTTGCAGGAAACCTGGATTCATGTTGACATTGAAACTAGTTGTGGAACGCAGCGGGTTAAGCTCATTTCGTGTTGACCGCCAAAGTACACAGAGGAATTGTGGTGGTTGTGTTGTCAGCTACATTAATGCTTCACGTCACATGTAACGTAGAAGCATTTTTCGTAACAGTTGAAAACGCATCAGTTGTTTAACCACGTAATGTAAACCACGACCCCTAAACGGTTATCGTTCGATTTTTAGCCAATGTTTAGGTCGCAGCTGTCCAATCTACGAAAGCAAAGTCCTACGAAAACTTTGTGGCTGCGATCCACAAATTTCTGGTTTGCTTGTGCATATTCACCCACGATCTTACCAGTTCTGACACAAACTTCATTGCAGGCGTTAGACTAAAGGAAATAAAGCAGCCTTCAAAAGGTTGGGTGCGACACTCAACATGATTTATGTTGGCAACCTGCCTTTTCTATTTTTGTAATCAGGCGTTGCTTATGAGCTCCCGTGGTGACACAGTCAAGTTATCTCTTGTTATACACAGCATGATGGGCCACGAAAATCTTGCCTGGTGCACAGGTTGAAAGTTTGGTCGGACACAATGCCGTCATAGAACCTACAGCGACAGCTTGCAACCACTGCCACTCCAGCTTTAGGTATATTTTCAAATGCGAGCAGATAAAGTTCTGTGACTAGTTAACAAGTTGTCAATGCTTCCTTCTTGAAACCTGTTATTCAATTAAAAAGGTTTCATTCGTGCTGCTAGATTTTTGTCTCAGTCTCCCAAATAAGCGCAAATACTCACAAAAGGCTTTTAAACCTAAAGACATTAAAGTAGTGAAGTCTACTGCTTGATTACAAAGTGAAGTTGCAGCGCCGCAACTATATCTACATTCAAACCTTAGTTAGAGGCAATACTTATCATGAAATATGGACACTTTGAAAGCGCTTTAGTGGACTCACATTCAAAGTTGCGTATGCAACTCTGGATGTGGAAAAATTAAACCCTAAGTATAATGACCTATCCGCTACTGGGTTACAGCTAACCACAGCTAATCTACTTACTTGAATCCTGAGGGTTCCCTAGGTTGTTATTGGCACTACGCTACATGTTCCCTAATCCACGGGTAAGCGACAACTTTTCGTAGAAAGCTGTAGGACTTGGTAATTAATGGTGGCCGTGTAGTCAGCCACCGTCTTGCTGATAGGATGATGCAGACCATCGGCGTTATCTGCGAAGTACGCATACAGTCCTAGCAGAAGCTCTAACAACTACCGCGTTGCGTTTAGTCCTCTCCAGATGCTGGGGTGTATAAAAGGCCTAGACGTTTGCAAACCAGGCTTCTGGGAGGTACTTGGCGGAGTAATACAGGGCCAAATTATCCGCATCCGCGTCATCTGCGTACAGTATGGAACCAGTTGTGTAAGGTAACCACGCAGGCACGTCACAACCGTCTTTGATCCTTCTTTAATTATATGCGTAGTTCTAGACCGGAAGCGGTCAGCCAGACCGTTTAAAACCGTGCCGTATCCCGTGCTTTGTTGGAAGCACAATGTTTTAAGCTTTCCTTATTTAATATAACCGATAACTGTGGGGATGGTCCCATTTAGCCCATAGTTTCTTTCTTTGGTCCTCACTCAACCTAGGGAGGACTTTCCACAAACAGCCATCGTTTTAGCGCAGCGGTGTCCAGGCACAGTTAGGGTCCGAAGGTTCTCGGACGTTCCGGTTAGGCTAGTCGACACCTCCTCTTCGTTTGGATGGATCGGCGCGTCAAAAGATTCCGTGCTGGATTCCATAGCTAAATGTGATAAGACCTTGCGTCTATTTAAAGCATGGTACAGTCATTGGGTTGACCAACTGAACGTATATTAATCAGTTCAGCTTTGTCAGAACATCGGGTTGAGTAAGAGATGGAAAGGCGGCGTGGCTGGCCCGCGGGCATCCTGATGGGCATTGCGGTGTGTTAGGTCAGCGACTGCATCAAAGATACCAGCGTTAATTAGCGCAGCAGAAAGTCTACAGTAGAGTGGAGAACAGTCAGCTTTGGGTGGGCTAAAGTTAACCAACTAAGGAGCACTTCTGAATCTAAACTCCCGAAACAAAGGACCATTCTATTATTCTGTTAAGGGCAAAGAAGATGACTGCGATCGCGTTTCTTCTTAGTTGTGTACGTAAACATATGCAACAGGTTGCCTTCCAGAATAAGAGAAATCCAAAACTTGCAGGTATTCAGGAAGGAGATACAAAGATTCCTATGTTTTGGCAATATACGAAGCATCTTCCAAATCTGCGATTCGCAAGACCACCTTTTGAAACTGGCCCTGATATAGCTGGAGAACGCTCACAATGTAGTGCATGATATCTAAGCACCTTGAGCTCACAACTCCTCCACATTCATTATCGTTACCGTCTTGATACCTAAGAGACTTTAACGGTATCCGTCACACACCTTTTCTAGGGTTTAGGAATAGCAAACAGAACACAAGATGAGTTTAGTCTTCAAAGATCTCTTCCTGGCCCACTTGAGTTCTCGTACGGACAATTCCGCCTTACGACTGCACTATGTAGATGCCAGCACAAAAGCCTCCGGTAGGGGATAATAAAGGATAACCCATGAATTGTCTCCATCAGTGACCCTTGTCCTTTTGACTTATCCATTACCGCAAACAAAAGGGCCAGAAGGTCTCAGTCGGATCAGTCGCACGCATCGTACAGGTGCTAACAGCAGAATTCTGAATGCAAGAGGTACTCAGCCATTACTGATAAGTTCCTGACGTGCTTCGACCCTCGCACGGACACGTTGATCCAAAGGCTGAATGAACCGATTGGTATTCACAACCCTCCGGCTTCTCTCCTCCTATGGTCACTTCGTCAATGTCTAAGAAGTTTGACAAACAGTACAGCCCAGCCTACTCATTGGCAGGTTCGCAGACCCTTAGTTATTCCTAATATAGGGTAATGCAGGGCAATGATGAAGTCATCGTGGGGGCAAATTTCAAGCCTTACATCTTATCTACATCTTCATTCCTTGTCTTCAGATTTACATTTATCATTTTCCAACTTCCTTCCCACTGGTTCCGTGGAAAAATATTAGGCTCCTGCCCTTTGAGATACTCCTAGTAAAGGCATCCTACCAGAACTAAGACTTGCATAAGGTGTTGAAAGCGTTTGGTGCTGCTGATACACCTAAGCTTAGCATTAGAATTGTCCAATACCGTCTAAATGCCGGTTTTAGATGAACCTATATGTGTCTTCATGGATGTCGGTTGCTAGCTGGCCCTTATTGATGCTTTTTCATTAAGCCTGGGCACTAGCTACTGTACTCCACCGTTTCCAATCACTATCAGTATGTAAACAGTGAAATTATATATATATCTTTATTATTGTTGGCAAAGAGAGCACTTTAAAAGTTCTAGGCCCAAGAATCAGACCTCTTGCTCTCCACGTATCCTCTTTTGGCCCCATATACTTAGCTTTATCTGGTATACATGTGCCTTTTACTATTGGCAACACTAGTAGACAGGCATAATGAAAACCAGATCTTCTTCCTTAACTGTTTTTGCTAGTAAAACACTCGCATTTCCAGATTCCATTACACTGACACGAAAGCTAACCAACGATACAGAGGCTCCTGTCACACTGGCTGGCTGGACCACCGGAAATGTTCCGTCACCACTTTTCTTATCTTGACCGCCCGTGTGTTATTTATCTTCAGCTGGCTCCAACGGCCACCATGCGTTATGCGTAATGGCGGGTGAACGACCAGCTCCCACTGGATTTTTACTATTCTACTCTTGCTTTACCTTATCACTCTTTGCTTATGGTGGTAGAACAGCTGTTGCCAGGAAAACCATAGAAGAAATAGCCGGTTTGACAGTATGGTACTAGTTAACGTTGCCACCTGGAGGAACACCGTTGGCAATTGCTTCGGAACTTAAATTGGAGAGAAATAACTCGAAATTCATCAAAGAGCTGCACAATAGTGTGCATCACCACATGAGGCATAACGATCCCTCATGTTCGAGCAAGCTCAATCCCCAGAAGTAGAGTTGGTAATGCCCCACCAGCGCAGACCAAAATGGAGTTCACGCCCCAAAGCAATTTGCTAACTTTTACTAAATTTTCCCATACTTATTTCTTTATTATTAGTGACAGGCTCCTCTAGCTCACGGATGTTGGAGACAGCCTCATGAATATAGAAAATCGGCTCTAAGGGATAAAACTTGCGATGTTTAGCTAAGAAATGTGTGTATTTTCTAGGCCAAAATGTGTCAACTGATCCGAAAGGTCTCCTGTGTTACTCAGGTAGACCTGGCTCAAGCGGCCTTGATATTAGCTTCAGAAACACTTAGAGGCTTAAAGATACTAAACTCTATATCCCTAGTTGTTTATGTTGCTAAGTATCCACGGAAAATGGTATGCTGAATACTTCTAACCGTGAGTTAATTATAAGCTCTCCTGGATTCCCATGCGGACATAATATTCCCTACTGGAGTTCCAGCGTTTCGCGCCAAATTATTCCTTATTTGCGTATATTTGCCATGTATGCCTGCAAAGTGTACTTCTCGGCCACCTACGCAGTCCCTAGTTGTTGCAAGGTATTACGGGCTAATTAGAGCCTTTCTGGATAGCTATGTCTATTTAGAACATATACCGCTTCGCTACGTTTAACATTTGCTTTCTTTTTTCTGCTATATACTTGCAAAGCAGAAAGCCATTTTTAGCGAAAAAGAATAATGGCCTTATTCGCAGACTACCATTCAATTGTGAATAACTCGCAAACTACTGTACGTATTGCATTGTTTTTACTTCAAAGAATTCAGCGATTGAAACTTGTCCAGAGCAGCCTATTTTATGCGACTTTGCACAGTATTCTAGCCTTAGAAAAGGTTTTCTTTTTCTGAAATTTACTCAGGTTTATATTTTGCGCTAGAAGGTAATATCAACGCAAGAAAAGTTTAACTATATTTTTTGTGAATTTTTATTTTTTAGTGAAGTACGCCGCCTTAGTGTGTCTCTTCACAAATCCTTTTATTTTCATCTGCATTTATGAAAATTATTTTTTAACTTTTCGTATCCCTTATAATTCTGCCCCTCTCAGTTCTTCCATGTTCGAAATAACCATTGTGGCGTCTGAGCGGGCCAACAAAAGTCCAATGAAGTTAAAGCAAAGTCGTGGTGAATTAGATCCTGTTCCAAAGAAAAATACACAACTACACCTTTGCGCAGCTTTCACAACAACCGAACAGGGAGCTCAATACCGCCCTAAGGAACCAATAAAATTTCAAGGTGGGCGCCTGTTACCCCAGCAGCTGTACACCAAACAATGCCAATGCGTCGAAGATTGCGAAAGAGGAACACATACTCGTATTTTGCCTACTTCCATGCAAGAGCATCGGATTAATGTAAAGATTGATCAGAACCCTTAAGGGTGCAGCCTCTAGCCGGTCTAGAAATATACCTATTTATTTATTTCTTTGTAATCGTTTTGTGCTATGCTTTGCATCCACGGAATGCAAAGTTCTTGAAGCTTGACAGGGACCCACTCCTAAGCGGACCCTTAGTGGGGGTCAGCTAGGAGTAGTCGAAAACTTCAATTATCTAGGCAGGTGTATCAACGCTAATAGACCGGATAATAAGATCACAAACCGCATAGAGGAAGCCCTTGGCGCTTCACCCAGCTCCGCACGCTATACCTCTGATGCGATATCACCTTCGCCCTGAACGTCAAAATTTACAGGGCAGCCGTTCATTCAACCCTACGGTGTGGTTGCAAAACCGGGCCCAGCAAGTCGACAGACACAAAAAGACTGCTCAGCTTCGATCCACGCTGTCCTCGCAGATTAGCGCCGCTTGGGCAATCAGAGTGTCCGTCGTCCTGTGTTCGGTATAGGGAGAGCGAGTGAATCGCTCAGCACCATTATGTCGCGCGCCGAGCTCCTGTAGCTAGGCCACTTGTAACACATTTCAGCACGCCGACACCCACGACCTTCAAGATTAGCGCGCCGGGGCTGCGGATCGAAGAAATGGTGGGTTGGCCAACTGATAGTTTACTCAAGTGGAATCAAATCCAGCACTTCGGAGTTTGCATCGCTCGATGTGTTTCAGTTACCTAGATTGGGTTCGAAAGACAATGACTACGTTTGCTTGGATACACTAGTGATGACCGGAGGACGCAGACCTCAATGGCACGTTGTATGAGTTTCGTTGTCCTTCCTCATCGAGCTTATCGTTCCCCTCCAAACACGGCCTCAACCTCGCCGAATAATCGAGTATTAAATAGTCTTTTACCTGTAACATAAGCATTCCCTAATTTTCTGCATGTTGTGTTTTGTATGCTTTATCTTTATGTACCGCAGCACAATAGATGAAGTGTGTTTCACAGCATTGGCTAAGTAGCAATGCTAATGCTTACGATCATATGTACACTTACAATGGACATCTATACAACTAATCTTACCCGCTAGTTATGAAATTTATCGTCTACGCATGTAGAGCAACATTGGTTACTTTGAGTGGCACACGGGATCCATACTTTAATAAACACTTGTCAGGGCCCACCTTTTTCCTTACCAGCCATGGGCATAAAAACTGGCGGAAACCTATTCGAGTGTCTCACGTTAGACGGAAGTGAAGCAAGCGCTACTGGTCCATGGTGACCAAGGATTAAAATCTAACGACCAAGGTGAACAGACAAAACAAACTAGCTGAAGCGGTACAGTGCCAAACACCTTTTCAACGTGGTGACCTCGACCGCGCGAACTTCAATACTGTGTGTTTTCGTCATTTTACTGCTAATTTTGACATACAGCTGCTATTCATTAGCATAGTTTGACTATCTTTGTTGCATGTTAGCAACCTTCCGTCCCTCTGTTAACTATGTATTCTTTTGCTAGTTCCTAATTGTAAAAGAAACGGAGTGTAAGGTACATAAAGTCTGTGAGAAAAGCTTGGCTAAACGTAGGACTGCCATGACGAACCAGACTGCATCCATCAACGACTGTTCTGTCCTCCAAGCGGGCACTGTAATTAAAGCTTCAGCTGTCAAGTCATTGAAGAATACTGCGCAGTCTTTTACTCATATAGCCGACGCATCCACCACAATGTTTAGAAGTTGAAGTGTAGTGTTGTCTGACCCACCGATAGGACTACACGCAAAGGTACAGTTCATGGAAGACCAGCTGACCGAAATAAAACAAGAACTTACCTCTCTCAACGAGACGCTGGCGCTACACGCCTCTTTCGCCTGTGTTACGCACCCTCACGAAGCTTGTAACCCTAGTACACTAAAAGCTGCCGGCCATTTATTGTCCTCTATGGCAGCCGAAGTTAGTGTACAAGCCAAGCGGTAAAATAACGTATTACTGTTCAATGTCGCAGTTGGACTTTCGTTGGAAAAACTCAACCACCTGTTACTTACTAGCTGCATACTGTCACCCGACTTTTATATATGTAGGCTTCTGAGGAAGTGGAGCAGCAAAGGAAGCTGCCCAAATATCTTCACCTTACGTAAACAGGAGCTTGCTGAAGGTTTTCTCACGATAAAATGAGAAATCAAACTAAGTCCCAACCTCCGACCGACATTACTGAAGCTAGCTGAAACTCCTTTCCCAAGGACATCTGCGTCACCAGAAACTGCCAAAAGGCAAGGCGGGTCAAGCATGCGCAAATGGCTCTACTGTGGTTACAGCTGCGTACACTGTTATTCACTCCGCGACACTAGCTAGTGTAGACCCTGACGTGTCACCACAGCTCTCAACAACAAGCCTATCAGAAACAAGCATCATTCAACGGACATAAAATAGCTAACCTAGAAACGTGACTAGTCCTACGCATAGGGGTTCATTCCAGTCTAGGACTTAAACCAAGGGCATAGAAACACACATGACTACCTCTGAAGCGAATGCAAATGGTCAGGCGAACTTAAGGGTGTCGTTACCTTGTACTCTTGACATACTGTGCGTGCCATCACCATACAAACTCCAATCCTTACGCGGCTATCCACAAACAAACAACGCCATGCTGCCCCTCCCGTCCTGACCCGTACAGTGCACGCATTGCAAATCTACGACTCTAACATTATGACATGCAAGCCTTTGTGACTTTCGAAATCACTCGTCTAGCTGCTTCCACAAACTACCACGATAGAGCGCCAAACACATCGTGACTTGCCTTGGTACGCCCGTGGTGGTACCAATATGGCTGGCTAGCCGAACAACCTCCTCGTGGTGCCAGCTGGGTGGTTCGGGTTTAACCCGTTCCAGCAAATAGTTCGGCGGCAGTGTTCCAGGACGTGGTGGGTTTTCGCCTGGCAAGCGCTCTCCCTATAAAAAGCCACAAATGTCTGTTTAACAACACTGCGAAGTGGCGGATGTGACTCGCCACAAAATAAAGTCACTGGCCCGTGGATATCCGGAAACTGACATCCAACCCACAGACATCAAGCGCTTATGCTCACATTCCTGAGGAAAACAAACAGTCAAAAATGATCCGGCATATTCAAAGACACAAGCTACATTCATACAAAATTACACACGTATATACACTCACACTGTTATGCCAAATATGTACTTTTCGTACACTTTTGATCACACTATGTTAGCTAAGCATGATCATGCCTGTAAAGGTGTGCCTCGCCTTGTCGAGAATAAAAGTTTATTTATTTATTTAATATCGGTCCAGGTGTGGCGTGATGACAGAAACTTTGAGCCGCATTAAGTACAAATAAGCTTGTTCCCTAACCAACACAGACCTTATGCGAAGTGCCGATACTTCCTACCTCACATCGAACAACCGTACAGGCAGCAGAAGCAAAAGATGTCCACAATCTGAACATATCTGTGCTGATCAAACCCAATGAAGCAAGCTCCGGAGGCGCCCACAAATGTAATGAAGTTAATCCGATTCCCTCAATGCAACCAAAGAACGCGTTTAGGGTAGCTGAAGTTCAGGTTGGACAAGCACGATAGGAAACTGCCGTGGAGCCCCTTTCTTGGGCGGATTGGTTAGCCAGCTAATGTAAAGCTATGTTATGGTATTAATGAACCCTAAGGGAAACACGCAAACAGAGCCATGGTTAGCGAAGTGCTGCTGACGTTTCCGTTACTAGCAGTCCCTGCTGTGCCCGTCATGTGAAGTAACAACGATGAGAATTAATGAAAAGTATAAGGGCCAGAAGGTCATTTAACTAAAGCTTAATACCAATGAGTGAAATAATGCACATAACCTAAACTAAAGGTAGGAAAACGGATTTGGTTAGGAGCAAATCAAGGTTTTCTGCTGTTACGCACGTGCGTTTAATCTGCGCTCAAAACCCATAAACCTAGACACACCAGCCTTACCTTCTGAAAGCGTGTTCAAGCCCCCGATAACTCAGTGCTAACCAAATTTCCACCCTGACCTAGCCAGAGCGCGCCTTGTGTAACTCCGAATGGATTACCATGAAGGCTGGACAATCTAGCCGTGTTAAATGGCAAAGACGATCCTAGCCCAATCTTCCGAGTTACTAAACGGTAAGCGTGGATCAGCTCTCCTCGAAACCACCCTTAGTGCGCTGAAAACATGCACAAACTAAGTAAACGCACGATCCACGTTTGATCCCATAGTGTACCATCCAACCCGGTACCCACTGGCCATACAACCTCGCATTCCATCTTGTCCAGAACGAGACAATGCATACACGCTTTGACGTAGTAGTCCAGATAGAACCAAACCAATGGTGAGAACGGCTTCACCATGGGGTAAGCCGTTAAGACTTCGAAAGTACAGTATATTATCCACAACATTCGTAATCCACAACTTGCGGCCTTCTTTCATGTGAGATTTGAATGCAAAGCCGAGGAATGCAGGAAGCGCACGTCAACTAAGCTATAAAACAGTAAATAAATAAATCTTTTATTCTCAACAAGGTGAGGCACGCCTTTACAGGCATGATCAATTTGAAAATACAATGCATGGTCAAGAATGTGCAAAATTCCGATATGTTTGCCATAGCAGTTTAGGTTTGTGTAGGGGGTATGTATGTATGTCATTGTGTGTGTAGGTGTATGTAGCTGTGTATTTTGTGCTTGTAGTTGTGCTGCTCCATTCTTCAATGTTTGATATTGTCATCAATATGCGAGTAGAAGATTGGTGTCCGTGAGTTGGAGAGAATTATCAAGATATCCACGGGGCAGTGACTTTATTTTGTGGCGAGTCACGACCGCCACGTCACAGTGTTGTTAATCAGACATTTGTGGCTTTTTATAGGGAGAACGCTTGCCAGCAGAAACCCACCACGTCCTGGAACACTGCCGCCGAACTACTTGCTTAACGGGTTAAACCCGAACCTCCCAGCTGACACCACGAGGTTGTTCGGCTAGGTACTCCAAATGTGGGACGGTTGCTTTATATGTACTTAACGGACCTAGTCTGCTTTATGGGAAGCCTCCAGAATCTGACAAATCCCTTGCATCGGCAGAGCGCGTTGTAGGACAGCTGGACGGCCAGAGATATCTATAATATCCCACAGCATAACGTCAGCAACTTATAATGAAGAGGAAACTTTAGCTAGTAAGAATGAAATTTAGATAGGCTGAGAGGCGCATCGGTAAGATAAATAAGACAAGTAGGGCAAGGCTAAGCATTGTCCGCCTAAAGGATAAGCTTCGACTCTAGCATAAGCCATGCCTTCGTCTATGCAAGGATGCAGACAAGCATTGGGCGGCGTTTGCAGATGCCCCATGAGAGCTCAGCTTCTGTGCTAACTTCAAGTGGTACTGTGACGAACACTTTCTAGAAACCCACGTAAGTGCATCCATTACGTGGCCACTGTTCACAGCGTTAGTCCAAAATTCACAAACTACCAATATACTCGCCAGACACAAACCATCTTAGTAAGCCTTGTTCTGCACTACTAAGTGTATGTAGTCTATACATATGGCCCACCAACGAATCCATCACCTGCTTTACAAGCAGGTTGAGCACGACGCTGGAACGACTGACTGGTCTGTAATTGCTAGAGCGATTCATGTCGCTTTGCTGGAGCTAGGACCGATGCTTGTTCCGTCCAGTCAGAAGCCTAAAGTACTTTTGCCCAGTGACTTCTGAAACTTACGTAAACAGTCCACCCAGCTCCGTTGCAAGCCCTTGCAGAAGCTCCTGGTGCTTTAACTCAGGTCCAGTTGCTTCAGACGTGTTGTTCTGGCAGGAGACTAAGAATTTGCGTGTGAACTACAGTAAATATAACTACATAAGAACTTTCTTATCGGGTAGGAACATATTCACTACTGGAAAACGCGGCTTCGTTTAAAACGCCACTGCATACTGCTTGCCAATGCACCGTTTTCTTAACATCAGTAAGCGCGTAAGTTTCATCTGTCCATGTCATCGCTCGTGTCCCTGTATTTGAACTACGACGCTCTTTAATAGAAGCAAAGAACGTATTTGGATGTTCCGAGGCTTTCGCACCCAATCCCTGTTCATACAGTAGGCGAGCTTTCCTCAAGTTATTTAAAACTGTTTCTGGCCAAACAGTACCCATCGAGCAACTAGCAGTACATCGCCTTTCAGCACCTTTTCCAGATGAAAGCCCCACAAACAGGCCAAACAATAGTTATACACCGACACCAACAATCCTTATCACCTACGCGTGAACCTCCAAACATCGTTCCGAAGCCCAATTTGGTTACGTAAATCTATTATGCAGTGTTACAAAGAACGCAGTGCCATACCCCTGGCTGTGTGGTTAGACTATCGTGCAAATATGTTTCTGACCCTTTCCAAAAATGTGTACTACATTAACCAACTTGCTTTATCAAACTGTTTTGAATTGAAATTCACCTGTTTTTCATGCGTATTTAGTTTGTCGCTAGTTACTGCTTTATTTAAGAAAATTCTTATATTCAGTTTAGACTGTGCCTCTAGTATTGCTACACTGTGTCAATACTGGATCAAAAATTCTAGGTGTACTTCGCGAGCAATGATGTTTATTTAATCAATTATACAATAAGAAGCGCGTAGGCCTTTTGCAGTACCAGTAACCATAACAGGTTGCATGTTGGTTAATAGCCTACGATTACCGCTGCTTAAACAAACGGTATTGTTTACCGTGCTCGCACTTGCACTGCGACTGCTTAAAAGGACACTCCTGTAGAGGACTGCGCAATCGTAATTCGCCTTTTGTTAGGCTCCGCCATTAGCAGTTCACTATTGAAAAAGACCATTTGTATCAGCGTCCGTGGGATTGAAGACGAGGTCACGAACCGTATAGCAGAAGCTCGTGGCACTGTTGCTAACCTCCGCCACTCATGGCGCCGACGTACCATCACTCTCGCCATGAAGAGTAGAGGGTACTATACAGCGGTACGTTCGACCCTACTGTAAGGTTGTGAAACATAACCCCCTTAGATCAGCGGACCTGAAGAGGCTAGTTACGTTCGACCACCGGTGCCTTCGCACGTTAGTTCACATCTGATGCGAACACCGTGTGAGCAACAAACGTGTTCGATGCCTTGCTTACGGCACAGGAAAAGAAACTGAACCGCTCAGCACAGTTATTTCCAGCACAAGGCTCCGATGGCTGGACCAAGTGTTAGCATGTCAGTCCACCAGCTCCCGCGAAGTGCGTTGTTTGCGCGCCGCAGGTGTGGATGGAAGAAGAAAAGAGGTGGCCAACTGATGACTTGGTCGATAGGAATGAAGGCCCTTACTTCGAAGCTGGTCTCAGTTAAAGCGTCTCGGCTCCTTGGTTGGGTCCGACAGACAATGAACACTTTTGGTTGGATACACTTGCTGATATGGCTAAGAGCCGACCTCAGTGGCGTTCGTGTTATGGGTTTCTTTGTCGAACCGTTTCCCTCTTAGCCCCTCCAACCACGATCTCACTATTTAGCCTTTTATAATTTTACACAGTAAAGTATTATGCCGCGTTGTAACTGGCTTGTACCTTCCCGGAAAAATGCCTTTCCGTTACAGGTAACTCAGATGACTTGCACCTGTTGCATATTTTCTCCTTCTTGCTTCTATGTATGGCGGCACAGTAGCTGATGGGTTTCCCACCTCTAGCTAACGTGTATAATGAGGATGATGATGATAGAAGTAAACGTCGCCGTTTCAAGCTAAAAATGTGTCACTTTAAACTGCGCGGACGCGAAATCATGAGATGCACCAGTAAAGATCCGAAGGTAAGATGCATTCTCATCCATCGTCGTTACAGTCACAGAAAGCGCAAAAATGTACGGAGCTTTAACTACCTAGTATCAAGCAAAGGTATTTCAATTAACCCTCCTTACCTAGAAGGTAACTGTTACCTATAAAGCATTTCTATGTGCTGCTTATCAACCTTCAGAATGTGTCAGTATCACACCTTTACCAACCCTTCGTGGCTCTGAACGCGGTAGTTTGAACGTTTGGCTTGCGGTAATAATCAACTTTTTGGCTGAAATATTGTAGAAGAAGTGGCTTTGAAGGCAATCGTAAAATAAACTTTAGCTATTGTCTATTTTTCACTAGTTCAAGTTAAGTTGTATTGGCCCAGTTGGTACTGTGCCAGGCGTTTATTTAGAGATGGTTAGTACTTTTCTTACTAGCTACTAGCCTAGTGTTGCGTTCAGTTTTACTTTCCTCGCTTTGTCGCCCTACTGCTTTATATTATTTAAACTTCTACAGTTTTTAACTCTATCGTTTCGGTTTCGCCATACACTGACGCCAATGCACGCCATGGTCACTCCTTTGATGAAACCACGGTTGATTGCAGCCGCCTTAGCTGCAACCTGTTAGTGACGGACGATTGTTGCTACACTCCTTAAGACAAGGGCAACTTTTTGCGAAAGCAGTCGGGAAGTGGCCTTTTTGCTAATCAATGCTCATTGCCCTCTATAAACAACAGGTTGATGTTAAGCTTCGTCTTTTATTGTGGAAGCCGGCAGGGCCGTCTGAGTTTTAGCAGTAAAGTGGCCGAAGCACTTGCTACTCCTCTTAAGGGTAGAGCTGGCAGTCAGTGTATTTGCTAGTGTCGACACTAACTTTATTTACAGGATTTCTCTGTTTTTAAAGACGCTGGAGATTCTTAGCAATGGTGAGCTGATGAGGTTGGATTAACTGAACACTGGCAGCTAACTTGTAACACCAGAAACTCGTCAACTTCGCGCCTGCAACGGCTCCCACTGATAAAGGTGCAAGGGAAACGCGTTCGGCTATGCCCATAACAATAGTAAGTTTCGTGTTTGTGACCTCGGCATGGTGAAGCGCATAATAGTCTATAAGTTGAAAAAGTGCCCTGCCAAACTCGCAGCTGCATTTGTCTCAAAACCGGAAAGAAAACATGAAACGCCATTTTCAAACGGAAAGTAAATAAATAGGTAAATAAATTTATATCCCTAGGATTCGAAGCATGTTGCATTAGGCATGAGCATGCTGTTTCACGCACCGAGGTGGCCCCAGGTTCAAGGTAATAATGGTTATGCAATGTGCAAAGTTGTTATACGAAGCCGTAGAAATATTTTGAAGCGATTATAGTGCACAGCAGCAAAGGCAATCGCATACCCTGGTAAACCTGAAAGTAGACACTGTGCTCGCTAATCGCAAACCCCTAGTGAACTTTACTTTCTCACATCCGCTGCAGGCAGGTTCTGAGGGACGCGTAGCTAACCTATGGGCTACGAAAACGACCTGTTTGGCTGAAGGTGACAGGAAATCCGCAAAGACGATGAAGTAAATGAATCGTGATGCACAACTTGATATTTTGAGCATGCTTTAGGGTGTTTGAGGGTCATGTAGAAATCCTTGTCATCGGGACTGCTTGAACTTGTCAGCGTTGGGGATACTTTGTGGAACCGTTATATTCCAGGAATGCCGATTACCATGCAGCCAGTATTCCTGTCAGTGGAAGAACATTTGGAAACAGAGTTCCAGTAGATTACTGTACACCTAAGAGAACAATGGTCGAACCGGCAAAACACAGCAAAAACGGGCGCGGCACCAAGCAAGCATATAGTCCTAGGTAATTTACATTATGATCTAAGAAACAATAGTGTATAATGAGGAACCAAACTTTTGCTGAAGTTATCGTTTTTGTCACGAAACCAATACTACTAGTCGCAAGGGTGGGAAGCAATGTCCCTCGCCAAAAAATTAGGAGCTTGGCACATTAAGCTCCGTGCAGAAACAGAGAGCATTCGACAATGCAAGCGAAATGTGAAAGGAAGGTGATAAGCAATATAGCAATGAATCAAGCGTGTTACGGCAAAGTAGGGTTGAATGAGTATCAGGCAATGTATCGGTAATGCACGGTGGTATGTGTTAGCAAAGAAAGGAAAGCAAAAAGAGGCTCCGTGATGGTACTATTGTGATAAGACAAGATTCCAGTGAACTTGTACAATAGTTATAGCTATATGTAGCTAACACGTAGCGCTTCGAGGAGAAGTGAGCCATCATATTATAAATAAATAAATACTTTATTCTCGAATATGCGAGGCACGCCCATGGAGGCATGATCAGATGTGTACAACTGTACAAAAATTTTATGGCAACTGTAACAGTGACAGTAGAAAATTGTTAATATGTCCATGATAAAATAAATAAATAAATAGTTTATTCTCAGTTTCATAGAGACACACCAACTCGGGCATGATCAAGGTCTAATAACAGATGTGTATCACGACGATACATCGGGTTCGATCGTGTGTAGTTGAAACGGTGTCGGGAAGAGTTGATGTGTGAGTCTAGTCGACTTGCCAGTGGGTAGTTGTGGGCAGTGACTTTATTCAGTGGCGAGTCACATCCGCGACTTCGCGGTGTTGTTAAACAGATATTTGTGGCTTTTTATAGGGAGAACGCTTGCCCAGCGAAAACCCACTAGGTCCTGCAACACTGCCGTAAAGCATTTTGAACATTAATGTTGAACTGGCAAAGCCGCTTGACGACTGATTTTACCTTCGGTTTTCCGCAGAGTAATGGCTTCTAATTTCCTCTGTTAGTTGGACAGGTATTTTGACCGGGGTCGCTATGATTTTTGAGGTCGGTGGAGGAGAGGGACATTGCGATTATTCTTCTTGTTGTATGCCCAGGTGAGCAAAAGTTCAACTTTTCCGCTGTCCAGATTTTTCAAATGTATAATTTATGGGAGTAGGAGGATATGTCCAGTTCTCCATACTGGACAAGGGTAGTTCGGTCCTTTCGGAGTTCTACTATGCTTCTTGTAAGTCCTTGTGGGTTGTTACGTCATTCTTGGGCCAAAACTGTTCCTCAGTCCAATCCCAGATCTCCAAGAAGTCCCGGACCTCAGAGGGAAAGAAAAGTGAGGGACAACCGAGAGAAGACCGCAAGAACAGGCATGGAGTTGAATATCGTTAATGACTTGTGTTATAACATTTATACTTGAGACAAAAGCATGTACACCTTGCAACAATAATTATGCTGAAAACGTCTTTTGAGTATCCTATATAATCATTAGCCGTATAGGTGGACTGCTAACGCCTGCGTAGAGACAAGAGCGTTGTACCAGTAAGTAAAGTACGAAGTATCTGTTTAGTATGAGCCAATAATTGCTTGGGGATAGAGCAAAGAGAGTTAGAATATTGGTAGTGATTTTCAGCTGAAGGAACAGCACGTAGTTAGCGTAATCCGAGAGGGGGGATAATAAGCAAAAATAAATATTTTGCCGCGAGAGTCCTAAAGATCAATTGGTGGCAGGGCAGCGGAAGGATTGGATGCAGATATTCTAAAGGAATAAAGGTTATTGAGATAAGGAGTGGCTCCTAACAAGCACTGGATCATCGCATTTGCATGAGAAAAGATGTTGGCTAACACAGCCTGAGCAAAGAAAACGCCTGTGATAGAGCTGGACGCTCATGTGTAGCATAACTACAAATGTTATGAGGAGAGCAAAAGTTAACCTAGCAATAGGAGTCATAAAGGTAAGCCGCTCAGTGTGCAGTGAGGTAAATCGACCTAGTGTGCAAGGAGAAAAGAGCTACGAAAACTTGCGTAATGAAGCAGAAAACCATTTCATGTGCCTGGAAACTACGCCTAGGCTCAGCTCAGCCCTATTGCCAAGAAGCAAGTATGGGCGTGTTGAATGGAAAATGACTAAACGCGCAATGCAGTATGCCCTTAAGTCGCCCGACTTCACTACCTCGTCGGTGAATGAGGTCAGTAGCCGATCAAATGTGCAGGCGTAATTCGCGCTGAGGCTATATAGACAAGGAGTTGGTATTAAGTGAAAGGTGAACGCTGGCTATAGAAGGAAAAAACTTATTGACTTGTTCATGATTGCATAAGCAAATACCACCATAGGATTGAGGTACGGGGCAGAAGCGTGGCATGAAGGTGATGAGGAGCAAGGTTACTCGCGCCCATTAGCGTTTGTAGATGGCGAAACCTTGTGACGAAGGAATAAGGAATACCCTCCACTTTTAGAGAGACCAATTGCATTGTGATTCCTCGTGGATTGCGAGTCAAGAACCACTAAATTAGATCAGGACAAGCAATATTAGCATCCAAAGTGATGGGTAAAAAGAAATTTAGCGTAGACCAGACATGGCGGCAGAAATAAAACTACTTCACTTAAAGTAAGGGAACACCAAGGCAGGCTAGCTAGGTTAGTAGGTAGACCACCTAGGGTTGCCGATTCATTCAGCTGACAAGGTACGCGGAGGCAGCTCAGTGAAGTACGAGCAGTGTTAAGCTAGGTGGATTATACAGATGCTCAGATCGGCGCCATTGTCGAGCTACAAGTAAGGGTGTCAAGCAGGAATTTGTCTAACTTCACAATACATTGTGTCGTTAAGTCGCCAATGTTCACTACATTGTTAGGCTATGATGACAGTATCAGCTCAGGCAAACCGGCGAAATACGCGCATAGGCTATATAGAAAATGGGCTGCTATTAAGCGAAACGTGCACGCTGGCTCTATAAGAAGACTTTGTTCCAAGCATGCTGATAGTAGCATAATTCTTTATTCCCGTGAGTAGTCGAGAGATGACAGGCGGCAGCGGGGTATGAAGGTAAATAGGGAAAGTTTAGTCGCGCCCATTAAGGTGAAAGCTGTAGAACGAAAGAATGAGAAGCCTCAATGTTAGATAGATGTTAGGTGCCTCGTAATATTTTAGGGACTGTGAATCGCAAAGCACTAGACTGTAATATAGACAAGCGTGCTGTTTATCACAAATGTTGAGCAAAACAAAATATAGCATGGTGAATACATAACGGTGGAAATGGCGTACGGTACCCAACCTAATAAAACTCCAAGGCTGACTAGCTATATTTGTAGGTAGCCCTCCTAAGCTTTTCGATTCAAACAAGCGACAAATTGAGTAAAATCAACTCAATCAAGCACAAACTGTTTTCAGATAGCTGGAACCTACGCCAGTGATCTGCTCGGCGTCTTTGTCAAGGTACAAGGAGAGTAGTGTCAAGTGAGAAGCTAGCAAATTTCGCTATGTATTATGTTAATTCGCTAGGTTACACTACGGTGTCAATGTAGGCAGTATCATATCAGCCGGATAAAGCTAGCGGGGGCGGGATGCGATTGACAGGTGCACGCTGGTGCTATAAAGGCAGACAGTTATTGGCCGTTTCACGGTAACCTGGGTAGTTTAGACATAAGCAGTGGTGGCGAAGTAGGATGGTGAAGTGTAGCAAGTTTACTCGCGCTCATTAACTTGTGCGGATCGGCAAAAATGGCGACGAAGCGAAAAGGAGGCTTTATCTAAGCAAGAGGTTAGGTGCCGTGTAATATTTTTAAGACTGAAAGCCCTAAAGCGCAAGACTCTATCAAGTATAAACCATATGAGCATCACAGGCGACAGCCGAAAAATTGATAGCACGGAGGGGACGTACCGTTGGAAATCGAGTAAGGCACTTAATGTAAGGGAACGCAAAAGCGGTCTAGCTGCGTCTGTAGTCAGTCCGCAGCGTATCGCCGATTCAGTCGGACCACAAATTGAGTAGAAGCAGCTAAGTGAAGTTCAAAAAGTGTTACGATAGTTGTAACATACGCCAATGATCAGCGCAGCGCCTTTGTAAATATAACCCTAAGGACGTCAAGCAAGTTTGGCCAATCACGCTGTGCATTACTCGCCTACGTTAACTGCAATGTCGGTGTGTATACAATATCCGATCGGAGGCACAGGTAAGCAGAGTATCTAGGTGAAGTTTGCACAGCTGCTCTGAAAGGTGAGTTAGTTATTATCCTTCACACTTTGTCAGAATTATATGTCCCCGTGTGATTGCACAATAGAAGCAACAGGGAAGCATGAAGGTGAGAAGTGACCGTATTCGTTCCTAGTAACATAGACCGGGCGGTAGGGTTTGGTGGGCAAATATGTGAGCAACTTCTAAGCTTGAGAGAAAGATGTTTGTGGAATCTCTACTTACATGCATCTTTCCTGGTCAGTCGGCGGTTTTACTCCTGGTGCCTCTACCTCCCTATGTGGCTTAGGATACCCTACTGAATTCTTAGCCACCAGTCACTATAGCACAAGCTACTGCGCTTTTACCCAGCAAAAGGCTAGCGCTAACGCTGGGCGTTAATCATCTGTCAGGCTAGCAGGTGTAAAAGGGGATAATGGACCACAATTAACGGAAGAAGCTTATGCGGCGGTTGCTTCAGCCGTTCCTCAGATACTGCAGGTAGTGTCGCCACCACTAGCAAAGCCAAACATCGGTAGTATGGAATTAAAGTGCGCGGATGAAAGCACCCCAGTTTGATGGTTCTTAAATGGTTAACGGTGCTGACTGCCTTAATTTGGAGTAATCCACAGCCTATGTCCTTCTTAACACAGCT
The DNA here is from genome assembly GCA_944474145.2 of Dicrocoelium dendriticum. NCBI lineage: Eukaryota > Metazoa > Platyhelminthes > Trematoda > Plagiorchiida > Dicrocoeliidae > Dicrocoelium > Dicrocoelium dendriticum. The sequence goes on from OX104063.1 coordinate 226,649,136, forward strand.
AGGCTGGCTTTCAATAGCGTAAGCTAGGTGACGTTGCTGCTGCTACCGGCGTTTGCCAGGCGTTACAGTTGTGAAACTGAGAGTACTGAGTATTGTCCCGGCTGGCGTCCAACATTTTTTATCTCTGCTGCTAGGTGTGGTTTTCTCTACCACGGGATAACGCAAAGCGTTCTTCAGTTTCATTTTAATCTCTGGAGTAGTAATCTCAGTGTACAGCCAGCTCATCCTTTTGCAGATGGACTAAAACTAACGCATGTAAACATAGACCTTCTGAACAGGCGAGCGGTCGTAAACTTGGTCTTCATTTGGTTTGTTTCCAGCTGCTTAGACGGCATTTCTTTTCCACTCCACGTTCCTCCGTTCTTACGACAAAGATCCAGGACAAGCCATGTCAAATTCTTTCAGGATGTGCTTATCAACATGCCTAGCCTAAGGATTAAAATGTATGCGTTAGATCCCGTTATAGAAGGGACTGATTCCGATATGTTTTTATACACTGGAAGGTATTGGTTTCAGGATATTACAGAAGGTGAAGTGCACCTAACAGCTTAAACAATTCGAGCCTGGGCACTTCAAGGTTTAACAAAGCTAGGTGTCGTATCTTACCCGAGCAGTAAATTTGAAGTTTTATGGATGCACTTGCTTCAGTCGGTGAAGCATCAGTCTAAACTCTATCCGCTGTCATTAGCACGTCCTCTGTTTAATTTAACGTTGCAGTTCTCTATAGACGCCTTGGCGTACATCCAAAGTACTCGAATTTATTCGTCCCATAACTGTTATTGGGTGCTTAGTGCTTAGCGAATTCAATCTCTTGGAGTTTGCTACGCTGTGTTTACCAGCAACTCAGCACTGAATGCTTTTGGTGCAGATCCCCTTGAGTCTGTGAACCTACCCTGGGTACACGGACACCTAAGTGCACTCCACTGTGGACTTTGCTTTGGTTAAGTCGCTCGAGTTCTTAGAGGACATTGCTTATGTCTCCCCGTTAGGTGCGGATGCTTATATTTGCTTATCCTTCAGCCATACTCCATTCATAATTCAACAGAGCATGATGGAGCTGTGTCTAACCGTCTGGCTTGCAAAGTGTCAGGCGGTGCCAGCCAAGGATTCAGGTTTGTGTCCCGATATCTCAACCACTAATATGGTTAACCTACCCAGGCTTAACTATTAGACTTATCTCCTGAACGTGCCTGCTCCTTACCTCTTGCTCGCGAGGGAAAGTGGTAACATTGGTATGTACATTTTCACGAACCGGTCTCAGCGCCGTATAGCTTACCGAGTAGCTTTAGCATCTAGCCTTTATAATACGTAACGCAGGGCTAGGGCTAGTTGTAAATAATAATTGTGGAAAGCTCGGTGGCTGTAAGAAGAGGAATTGAGCCATGGAGCTTGGAACAAGCCGAATAACTTCTTTGATTATGTCAAGGGGCGCTATAGTTTAACTACGGGAACACCGGCGTTGACGCGGACAGATGAAACACACGTGTATGCTGATTCCAAAAAACATGTGCAGTGGCAAGCACGGTGGCAAGGTGGTTCCAATGTGTTTCATACGCATCTGTATGTATGTAGTGAATACGCAAATTCTTAGCCTGCTACCAGAACAACACGTCTGAAGCAGCTAGACCTGAGTTAAAGCATCAGAAGCTTCTGCAAGGGCTTGCAACGGAGCTGAGTGGACTGTTTACGTAAGTTTCAGAAGTCACTAGGCACAAGTACTTTAGGCTTCTGAATGGACGGAAGCAAGCATCCGTCCTAGCTCCAGCAAAGCGACATGAATCGCTCTAGCAATTACAGACCAGTCAATCGTTCCAGTGCGGTATTCAACCTGCTTGTAAAGCAGGTGATAGATTCGTTGATGAGCCACATGCATAGACTACATATGCTTAGTAGTGCACAACAAGGCTTACTAAGATGGTTTGTGTCTGGCGAATATATTGGTAGTTCGTGAAGTTTGGACTGATGCCGTGAACAGTGGCCACGTAATGAATGCACTTTCGTAGGTTTCTCGAAAGTGTTCGGCACAGTACCACTTAAAGTTATCACAAAAGCTGAGCTCTCATGGGGCATCTGCAAACGCTGCCCAGTGATTGTCTGCATCCTTGCATGGACGAAGTCAAGACTTATGCAAGGGTCGCAGCTTATCATTCAAGCAAGCGTTGTTTAGTGGTTTCCTATAGAGTCCTGCGTCACTTTGGCGATTGGTGTTTACCATATCAGTGAAGCTCTGGACTGCGAATAAGATGGCTGGCTGAGTAACAAGCCCTTGCCTGAACTGTGTCCTGCAAATTTTTATACTATCAGATTCTAGTTGGTGGCTAGGGAAGACTAAGCGTGTTTGCATGAGAACCCTTTCATCGAGCTTAACGTTGACATGCAATTTCAACCGTTTGTACGGGTTGTAGGTACCTTTAGTGCTCTACTATCTATAGACTTGGCACTGAAGTATTTTTGTAGTACATGCGATGAAAGTCTGGTTCCTGTACGGCTTAGTCGATGAAGGATGGAAATGCTTACACAACGTTGCGCAGTTTGTCTGGTATTATTAAAAATTCGCGCGGTCCAACTGAAGTAATGACGGCGGTTTTCTGTATAACCTCGTCAGCAACAACACCAGCTCGATCAAGGAAGATGCGAAATAACCACGAAGCCTCGCCATGATGTAGGGGTGTGTGAAGAGAAGTATGGTTCAGGAACAGCTACGGTATTTGGCGCGCGATTAGTTCACCATCTGTAGGCTTTTGATGTTTTCGTCACTGTGTAAATAAACTATAAATAATTTAAAAAGTTGCCTAGAGGAAGGTTTAAGTCACTATATTTTAGGTTTGTGCATAAGATTACCGCATTGAAGAACATTAGGTATAAAACTGTTGAACACGACCTTAAAAATCCTGTTTAAAATAAATTGTTTCGCACAGTGGCTTTGACAGATAAGAACAAAAACGTGTACATAGCATCCTGTTGTTATATTGAGCTCGGGTGAGATGCAACGATGTACGTTTCGGTGCTATGGCTTGGATGCGTACCTAAATCCGGTGGATTGGGGAATCAAAAATGGCTTTCACGGTAGGATCACCTCTTTGGTTGGTCATAGGTGCTGGTAAGGTGAAATAGTGATATTTGGTGACCACTAATCGCAGTCAGCTGCCAGGTTTCTCTATCCTGTGATGCAAGGAACCGGGTTTCGTGAGATGGTTAACCGATATCCTGGCGTTGGCAGCTGCCTGTTTGGCAGAGTACGACGGATTAGCTTTGACAATAATCCGGCGTACTTAAAAGGTTCTTTCGGGCACTGCTTTAACATGCCTAAAGACCATAGTATGTTACCCATCTTTAAGATGCTTAAGCTTCTCAAGGTTAGTGATACGCCACAGAAGTGTTTGATACTTGATTCGTGCTCACTGTATAGTCATTAGTGTAGGCGACGCAACAACCTTGCAAGTGTTTGCTCGCCTAAGGTTGAAGATGGAGATTGCGGTCATCTTGCAAAAGCGTTAGGGCACGTATCTAATCTGAGCCTTATGGAGCAGCATTCTCTGTCGTTTGCTACGGTTTTACTTGCGCGGCAGCTTGAGTTTTAACGCCTTGTATGTACAGAAATCTACGCTGGTCTAGGATCATGGGATGTGGGGCACTGAAGCCCCGAGTCGAGCAGCCGCAATGCCACTTATACACCTATACCAAGTATGAGTCGCAGTTTGGATGAACGCATCCTACACTTGCGAAACCGCGGCTCAATAAACCAATGTGGGAACTTCAAACGCTAGTTGATAGCCTGATGCTCTCGGACACTTACAGTGCTCGAGCCCAGCACGAGCAAGTTTCAGCTTGTCGGACGTCAGCCTTCTGGCTTTTAGGGAGACTGGGAGACTTGTTATATACATAATACAGTGTGACGCCGTTTGCCGCTGCAGGTGGCAAAGTAGGTCAAAGGACTTATGGGAGACTCTCAAACAGCGGCTTGCAGACAAGTGCTTTAGGTCTAGCCTGCATCGTTCTGAGCGATGATGTACCACTGGATTTTTAGCGACTGAAATAGCATCAGCTGCTAATTAAGTCATTGTTGCACCTGAAGTCCCGTTACTTGATTAACATGATGCATGCTGGACTATGTGAACAACACTCGGCGTTGTAGTTTTCCTAAATCCCCACAACAGCCGTATACGTTTGCACCAGCTTGACGCCTGGAATAGCGCGCAACCGTTTGGCGATATCCTTTAGCAGCTGATGTGGAGTAATCCTCTGATATATTATCTAAAGTGACTGACTTGGTGCGGACTTGTATTTACCAAAGAAGCTGAAATTGTTTCAGATTTCCGAGCTGCATGTTGTCAAGGCGTCCTAACGTTCCTACGCAGTCCGATATGATAAATCGTATAAATTTGTTACTTAAACAGATTCGTGCGATTTTTGTTCCCTGGGTAGCTTCAACGGGTAATTCAGGTTGTCTGTGGAAGGTCGGATATCAATAAGTGGAGGTTTGTTAGTTCCCATTTGACGACGCGGATATATAGGTAGGTATTTTTGCGCAAATTATGCTCCCGGAATGCTTAAAAGGAAAGACGTAACTGTAACTACTGAACAACTAACGATGTTCCCAAACAGTTGACTGTGACGCGGTTGCACCTGGCGGAAAAGATCCGATGTATTACAAGAAAAATTGATACTTATAAAATATGCAAAACCGCACAATATGATTGCGTTACCGGGCAAAGCAAGGATGTGAATAGTAAGCTCTAACACGCACTCGGAGTATTAAAGCACGAATAATAAAAACGTAGACTAACTTGACAAAACAAAGAACCAACGGTGTACTTTACTAACCATTGCTTTATGGACTCGACTTCTATTGTTCAACCAAGGTGATAAGCTAAGAAGTACTGGTGTACCATAGATCCTCGTGAGGGGTAGAAAAGCGTTCGGACAGAAGGTTGTAAGAAATGGCCCACATCAGTGAGTATTTTCGACGCAAGTTTGCTACATGGGTTAACACGGTTACGATGGTGATAAGAAGTTCCAGCCTTGAAATGCCACTGCATCAGAATCGGCGCTTTTGGTTTCTGATTCCGGACAATTTGCCATACTTGAGAGCCTAAACATTTGGATTTAGCATATTTTCGGGCTCCAAAAATAGTTCAACATAGTATTGTTGGACACGTTCCGGAAACGCTACGGGGTTGTAAAGACGACCACTGCGTAACATTACAACCTTTTCAATGCATGACCTGCCTACCGAAAACGCTGTGCCTTTCCGTCCACACAAAACATGACCCATGGACGAAACAGACTCTCGCTTATCATACAACAGCCAAAAGAAAGGTTGGTTGTGGCCCGGTTGCGAAGAAAAGTAGCAAGACTCGGGCAATAAGAAGCATTGCTAGTGACACCTTGCCGTTCAAGTGGATCGTTGGCAGTGTTCCAGGTTGCGGTAGGTTTTGCTCGACGAGCGTTCTCTTTATAATAATCAACACGTGTTCGTTTAACAACATTGGTACTTGGCGGTTGTGACTTGCCACCGAATAAAGGCACTGCCCATGGCTTTACACTGGCAAGTTGGCTAGCGCCAAATTGCCATTTCCTCTTCGCTCTGACACTTCCACATCTACATATGCTGTCGCCAAGTCTCTTTTTGTACGTTCACCTTTGAGCTTTAAGTTGCACCGGTATGAACGCAGTGTATTGTGAAATCACTCCTTAACTTGTTCTTCACCAGTTCCTTTTTACTTGCGCATTCGCACTTCCTAGCCTTTTCGTAACGTATATATTACTGCAATGTGTGACGGACTAATTATGCCAATAAATGTGCCCGACCCCACGACAGTGAACTTTATACCTTTTTACCTTTGCAGCACTTGTCCAGTTTCAACCATGTGCGTCTGAACAATCTTCCAAGGTCACCGTTACAGGCACCGTGAAACGTCTGTATCATTACACATAATCGAGTACTCCTTTTGGGCTGCCTTGCATAGCCCAGCGTAAATATTTTTATTTTCGTTTATTTATTTAGACTGGCAATCAGTTTGTGGTCCTTACTAAGGTGATCTACAAACATCACCGGTGATCAAGAAGTTAAGCAATCTAACACACATGCAACGATAAACGCTGGATCAACCAACCTGGTAGGGAAGTACAACGGAAAAAGTAGTATACCACGTGTGTCTTCTAACGTTTGTTAAAGTTTCCTGCACGTAACGTGAACAAGTAAGCCCACTGCTTAGTTCCACTCAGTTATTTGGTTGAAGTAGCAAAGGCCAATATTTTACCTCTAATACAAATTGGCGGGCACCGCGTAAGCGTTTGCTGGAAGTGGTTCCTTTAAACATCGTTAAAGGACACCGTTGCGTTTTGAGGTGTTTAACAGTAGCTAACAAGATTTAGACTAAGTTGTGAGGTTATGCGTTATGCATTGTGATGTGACAGGTGACCCAATGTTTGGACAAGTTACGCGAAGAATTACTTTGACTGTAAGGTGGCTTCTTCATGGACGCGATCTGAGGTAGATCAAGGGTAAAATAAAGTGGCAACAAACTGACTCCCTGAAGAATAATATAGTACGTGGTGCGTGGTGAAGAATCTTTGAATCAACCTGGCAAACTGTGTGCTCCCGTTAAAACAATCTCTCAACAGCATAACAACAGAACTTTGAAATCCAGAACCTACTAGGTCGCGGAATAACGGTGCACTTGAGGTAAAAATATGAACGTGGTGGGAGAAAGGCAAGGTGGTGATAATACTGTTCTGCCAAAGTTGGGGCGCAGACAGAGGCAGCTAAATTCAGCATGAAAGGCATACACGATATAGGTTAGAGCTGCGTAGGAAATTAAGGTATGAACTTTACAATAATATTATCTTGACCATGAAGCAAGTGGTGCTCCAGTATGACCGCAGCGATAGACCGATATGTTGCCTTATTCTGATGCCATCCAACGTATCCCGCATAAGCGAGGTCCTCTTGTTATGATTATGCCAAGTACTCGTCTCTAGCGTCAGCAGAGTGTGGTGCATGCTCTCAGAAACTGTACGCATAAAAGAGCTGGTTGCTATAGAATGGTTCTTCTTCTTTTCTGGATGATGCTGTCCTCTAAACTGACCAATCAGGAGGCTAATTAGTGTTGTTATATGGTCTGTGGACTACCCGTGTGTTGAACCAACACGCACGAAAAGTAAATGATTGAAGACCATTACTCTCACCATATAGTTCAATACCAAAAGAAGGAGGCATAAATCTGCATCGCGTCTTGTGGTTTTATGCACTAAGGTTAAAGTTTGCGGAGCAGGAAACATTGGTTTGTCTCTCGCACACATAGCAACGCAACTCCTGCTAGCATTCGGCCTCAGAACCGCGCAGTTTAGTAAGTACAGAATGCATATTCCGTAAAAGAAGTAGCGGACTTTTCGCCTTACTTACGGTACAGCGCCTGAGCAAGCTTACCAGTCAGCATGATGCATTATAAAATTCACCAAACGTTTTTAAATAAATTTATTTGTGGGTGCTTCCGACTTGTGACGGCATGCTACATAAGACGCTTTCCACGCGGTATACCAGGAATAATCCAGCAAATCGGCAGAGTAGGGTTCCTTCAAGGACTTCCGAAGTATTTAGATTACCAGAAATGAGAGAGGTGGATAAAAAATTGAAAATTTTGTAATAGATAGCGTAAATTCGACCGTCCAACGTGATCAGAAAGCTAGAGCAGCTAGCTAAAAGTTGTGGCAACAAAATGTTGTATGGTCGCCGCTTCAAACTCTTGACGGATCACAAGCCGCTGCTGGCCATTTTCGGCTCGAAGAAGGGAATTCCTGCTTATACAGCCAATCGACTCCAACGATGGGCACTTACATTGCTGGGCTGTGATTTTGAAATCCGTTATCAGTCAACGGATTCGCTGGGCCAAGCAGATGCTTTGTCACGCCTCATTGATTCCCAGCAACAAGAGCACAAGGACACCATCATTGCCTCAGTTAAAATCGAACCTAATGTCAAATTCCTGGTGAACGGGGCACTACATGGTATGCCAGTTACGGCCGATGCTGTGCGGGCCGAAACGCTTCGAGACCCAATCCTGAAGAAGGTGACACACTTCCACAGAACCAGCTGGCCACGTTCGTGTTCATCTGCCGAAATGCAGCAGTTCTATCAGCGAAGACATTCGCTTTCCATTGTGGACGATTGCATCCTGTTCTCAGACAGAGTAGTCATCCCGCAGGCGTTGCAACAAAGAGTGCTGCGACAGTTCCATGCAAGACATCCAGGGCTCAACCGAATGAAAGCGCTTGCCAGAAGTTATGTATATTGGCCGTTTATGACCAGAAAGCTAAAGCAGTAGTTTGTCACCTTGTTTGAAGATGGTCTCGGCCACTGCACTAAGTTCAAAGCAAAGTTGTGTCTTCGTGAAGGAACCAAGCCAGTCTTTAGAGCAAACAGACCGGTACCGTATGCAGCCATGACAGCAGTTGATCAGGAGCTCGACCGACTGGAACGGGCCGGTGTCATCACACCAGTGAACTACTCTTCATGGGCTACGCCGATTGTTGCTGTGAAAAAGCCGAACGGTAAAGTGCGAGTCTGCGCCGATTTTTCGACCGGCTTGAATGCCCCATTGGACGACCATCAATACCCCCTTCCGATACCAGAAGATATCTTTGCCAAGCTAAATGGTGGGAAGTGTTTCGCCAAGCTAGACTTGTCCGATGCCCACCTCCAGGTTGAGGTTGATGAAAGCTCAAGCGAATTGCTGACCATCAACACTCATCGTGGCTTGTACCAATACAACCGCCTCCCTTTTGCCGTGAAAACAGCACCAGCCATCTTCCAGCAGCTGATGGACACCATGCTCGCGGGAGTTTCTGGAGCCGCGGCGTATCTGGATGATATCATTTTAATGGGTCGGACGGCAGAAGAACTATTTCAGCGGCCCGCTGATGTGCTTGTACGTATCCAGTCATATGGTCTCCGTATCCGCGAAGATAAGTGTACCTTTTTTACACCAACCATCAAGTTTCTCGGTTTCATCTTCTCAAAAGACGGCCGTCGCCCTGATCCAGAAAATATCCGAGCTATTCAAAAGATGCCCCCACCTGTGGACTTGCAGTCGCTGCGTTCATTCTCTGGCCTAATCAGTCATTACAGCGCTTTTCTGCCCGAACTACATCGCCTGCGTGCCCCATTGAATAAGTTGCTGAGCAAGGGCCAAACCTGGCATTGGACTTTTGCCTCAGCGTTGAGAGGACAGTGTTTTCGGCGGCATTTGCTGGCTACGTTAGCAGAGTTTTTGTTAACACGTTTTTCGTGGTCAAGGCTGTTGGAATTTTGCTTTTTCTTCGGCTGGGCTAGAATTGTTGCGGAGAAATTTCTGGGTGGTTAATTCGGAATAGCGAAATAGGGAAGATCTAACACAAAGCGAAAAGGCTATAACCGATTTGCAAACTCTGCTACAGATGCTACTTTATAATGGTACCTATAAAGCCGTATTTTGCTTTGCTGGATAGCTTATTGAGGATAAACGGACCTGGGTTGTTTCCATTATGTAGCCACTTGTTCTCTGATGTGCTACTGACCAAAGTAGACAATGGTCCGTAAGGTGAACTGTTTGGACGGGTTTCACACTATACAGCCCGTGTCGATGACGTGCTTCAGTTGCTAACGAGACCGTAGTCTAGGTTGTATTGTGTAGAAAGTCAATCATGTTATCAAGAACATACAGGTTTCCAAGCAAACTGGGTCAAAGGAAGTCTGAGTTTCCCTGATGTTTAAGTGTGACGAGGACGTGATAAATCGATGCAGCATAGAATCAACAGGAACGTGGCGTGGAGTGGTCGGTAAACAGACTTTGCTAACCCTATGCTACTACAATAAAAACAAAGCCTAATTGGTGTCCTGTCGGAAGAGTGATGAAACGTGTGCACCGTGACCAACATGTTCTATAACAACAACTATCCCTAGGCCCCTATGAACAGAACATAAGAACCGACGGTCTAGTCGTCAAAAGAACGACAGTAGGAAAGAAATCCGTCTACTTATCGATCGTTGCCTTTCAACAGGGACGACCGTTTTGCACAGCTTAACCAACGATTAAACCTGACCGACATTCAAACCTAGTGCTCCACAAGTACGCTGTATCGTTGATCTTTATCTATAACAGAGCTATCGCTAAAGGCTTAACTGTCTGTGGATACCACCTATATATATACATATATATATATATCTGCCTGTTGTTGTAGGACAGACCACATGCGTTACCCTACGGATGGTTGATATGAACGCGTGCCAGAGCGTCACTCAGCGTGGCTACATAGAGCATTAAAACAGTGCACACTGCCGCAATCGTTGCACACCACAGCCACACGAACCCTCCCGTCGTCATCAACAACGTCTTTGGCACGATCTACCACGTGAGTGGTGTTTCGTCCAAACTTATCAGATGGCGATTGCGGAAGCAAGAGTGAGTCATTTCAGCAACCTTGTTACGTGTGTAATTAAACGGTTTGTCCAAGCTTCGGCTATACCATGACCAGTTATTGTCCGAGTAGCTTTGGCGTGTACCTGTCACAAAGCTTTTGACAATTTGGCGGCTTCATATCTTAGGGACAGCCTACCCACTTAACTAGTTAAAGGTGTTGTATAAGCAGATATTCAAACTTAGCCAGGCAGCTACTACACGCTCGGAAAGCAGAATCATCATCAGTGTGCATTCCATCTGCCACCATGGAGCAGGAACTTCAACCGGACGTAGGACACTGTGGGGCTGAGCGTACTGACCACGACGGACTGGGAGGAATAGTGTGGCTAAAATACTAGATGTGATATGGCACAGCTGGTCTACTGACTTGCGACATAACTGCCGTGCAACTGACCGGGTAGCCTATCACAAAGCGAGCAACTTGATAAACGTAGGCCAAAAATTAAGTTAATTCAATATCAGCAGTTTTATCTGCGTAATTTTACAAGAGCAGTAGAAAAAGTTAAACTAATATAACCAACTAACTAAATATGCTATTCTCGACAACGCAAAGTACGCCAGTATAAGCAAATTGTAATAATACCACCAACACGAAATAATCGCCAATTTACAACAAGGTTGCAGGATTAGCAGTAGCGTACTAGATCCATTTGATGCAGTGCAAGCCGCCCGTTGTCTCTCTGTAGATGCAGGTGTCCCGTGGCTGGCCGCAATGACAAGTTTCGTTAGTTCAGGTGGTGGGTTTGCTAAATTCTCCTAAGGCATTTTCATCCCATCTTCATATCTACCTGAACTATTTGCTAGAAACTTGCAAACGCCCCTTTATTTACGTTCTTTAACTTCGGTAACAATTTCGCGTTTGTGGCACTCTCTTAAGATATAAGTTCTGACACGCTGGACCTATGGCGGACTTTTTGTAACCAATTTATTTTATGTGCCCACCTGGTAAGGACTTATGGCAACGTATCTGTATGTAGCATCCGAGTTATTTTATTCGCTATCATCCTTTCAAGTACTTGGCTGTTAGTTGATATTCCCGGTGTGACTGCGGTTGATTTGCATGGTGATAAGGTGCCTACCTGTCTAGTACCTACTTCCTTGTCCTTATGGCTCTGGGAGTTGCGTGTTGCTGGAGGCACCGGAGTGTTCGGTTTTGTGTTTTGTTCTTGGTCGTGTGTTTTGTGCGTGGTTGTCTTGCGTTCTTTTTTTTTGCTTTTTTCCGTTTGTTTTTATTTTTTTTGTTTTTGCTTTTTTATTGTTCGGTTTTTTTTTTGTGCACTATTGTGCGGTTCTGGTTGTTGTTTTCATTCATTTAGTTTTTCTGTCTTTTTGTTTGTGTTTTTTTTTGGCACGATCTGTAGGAGGCTAGCGTGCCATGTTGCAGTGCTTTCATACACTCAGTGTGGAGCGGACTACGGTCCAGCCACCGCCTTGGGTGCGATTAAGTCCCAAACACAGCGTGCTTGTGGTTGCCTGTGATGGAATGGGTGTCGGCTCCGCTGATAAAACTTGGCTTCCATCCACAGGCCTCCCGGCCTTATTCCTTACGGTTCATATTGGATATGGGGTGCGTAGGTGGTGTTTGCGCAAGCCACCCATGGCCCTCTGTCGGCGTAGGCGTCCTGTGGCTCGCCACCGTGAAACGTAAACCCGAAACCGGATGCCGCCAATCATATAATATATATATATATATCGGTGTAAATGTTTGGAACTCTTTTGCTTAAACCTGTAAATGCAACGCTGCAGTTGTCATTGCGTTTTGTCGGGTCATCTGTTTGTGAATTGGTAAAAGGTAACTTTCGTATTGGATTACAAGATCCCGTGCAGTGAGTATGAGGCATGCTGCAAGTGTCATTGACTTTATTTAGTGGCGGTCCCACTCGATAAGTCGTAGTGTTGTTAAACAGCCAGTTTTGAGCTTTTATAGGAAGCGTGCTTGCCAGGCGTTAACTCACCACCTACTTAAACGCTGCTCAACACATTTACACACAGCAGCTAACGAACTGCGTACAGCACATCCAACAGCTGCATTTCGTAAACCGACGAAACTGGTGAACACAGTATACAGTATATACAGACAAAGAAATGGAGTGGCAATCTCGGGATCCCTGGAACTGACCAAAATGCGTCCGACCTCTTCCTATTCGGAAAAGTGCAGTGACTGATATTTAACCATTTGGATGGCAAATCTACACCCAAAATGCACACTCCGTGCCCCAGTACTTAGATCACAGTGCCTTTCCGTGTTACTAACTAAGTATGTGTTTATTTCCTATTGTGGGGGACATGCCTGAAATAGCATAATCATACTGACGCAAACACCAACGGCCGGGCCTTCAACGTTGGCTGTGCTCTTTCGGACAGCGTCAGATTGATAGGCAACAGCTGCTCGTAACTTGAAGCTGGTACTCTCTGCCCTACTGGCCGCTATCAATGAAGGTTTTGAAATATGTTGTGAAGGCTTGCTAACGTTGTAATATATCAGTATGGTTTTAGGGAAACGCGAAATGGTGGTACAATATAATGTGAAGTATGGCTAGGGGTTTGTTTTAGTGCACAGTTGTTTCGGTTTTGCTACAAGGGCTGCAACAGCTGCGGAGGCAATATTGCGGTCCGCGGCATCGTTTGGCAACATTGTAAGGCGTTTGAGGAATTCGAAGAGATTTGAAACATGTTTAACCTCGGACGGCGACAAGTATTTACAACTATGACGTCCTGACGGCCGCGTCGTATATGAAGAAGTCAGATCAAGAGCCACCCGAAGGGATGCGGCACTAACGGGTACAGTAATGTTGTGTGCATTGTAATAAGAAAGGCCAAGTGGGAAGTCGGTAAGCGCAAATACTGGTCCACGAGTCATATATGTGTATAGGCAAATCAGCCTGGATTGGGTGGCGAGCATAGCCACCAGTGTTAAGGGCATGTGTTATGAGATAGGCACTCACAGGCTGGTGCACAATCATACATTTTACCTGCGGAATCCAAGTTTGTATGGTAGTAATCGGCGCTTACCTCCCGGAGTGGAGTGGCAGCGGTTTGATTTGACGCGCTCGTTCCGTAATACCGGAGGATTGCGAGGCTATGTATCGGGAAGGTCTAACAAACGTTTAAATCGGCAGCACTTGTTTTCTATCCGGCATCGTTAAAGTGGCATATCTAAAGGTAACGATGTGAACGCGGTGGCAGATTTGTTGCGTAAGAATGGCACGGTGCGTGTGGACAGGGATGTCTCGCAGGAATGATTCCTTTTTCCTTCTTGCATTGGGTGCGTCCGTAGTAGCGAAATACCATGAGATGCTGCTTGCAGCTGCCACACATCAGTTGAACTGTGGTGGTTAAATGCTGGGGCCAAACTTAGTAAATGATAGCTTTGGCGTTCGTCGCAGCGTTTTCCAAGCGTTGCTGCCCAGGGAAACGGCAAGTATCCACCTGGAAATTGCTCGGGCCAGGTCGGAACTGTTGCACAGCAAACACCCAGTGAACACAATAGCACTTGATAGGTGCCTAGAGCCAATGAGAGCATCTAATTTGCTATATCCGAGGACTATGGCAGATTTTGCCGGTTTCATTTCCTTCATGACATTGCACGCAGGGGCCAGTCTTTGGTAAATATCAACTGTCAAATTTTCTTGAAGCAGTGGATGCACAGGTTACTTTACACCAAAACCGACTTACAGTTTAAGATACTTCTCAGAGCCATGGGGTCAGAAGCAAAGCAGTCCAGCTGCCTCACTCGGACATGTGTGCTCTGCACAGGGTGTTGGACGCACCATAGATTGCGCAAAGTGCAGCTTTTGAGTGCCTTCATGAAGAAGAGGGGTTAGCCGGGCAACTGTTTGTGGGTAGCGAACCTCTCCTCGTAAATCACAGCAGGCTCTGATTTTACAAAGCGACGGCTCAAAGCCTCCCATATCTCTGAGGAAGAAGACTTCGAAGTAATACCCGTTGAACGGATGAGGCGCAAAGCTTCTTCGCTCAGAAAGCTGAGGATAAAAATGCCGACATCTTTCTCGGGGATAAGTGGATAAGTAGGTTGAGACCTGAAATTCCCAGTTTTCGAAGTCGTCGTCCGGCTGAAGAACTGGCGGCTGTCGGGGTGTTCGACGAAACCCATGTGAACATTCGTGTATAAAACAACGAACATTAGATTTTAATTCAGGTGGGCTGAACTCTTGATTGTCCCTTTGTGTATGATTCCACCTCTGACACCAAAATGTAACGGTTCCGTCAGAGCAGGTTTGAAATGCCGAGAGACGATCGGGCTGAAATGGAGCGCACAGTAAACACACACGACAGTAACTCGACTAGTCTATGAATGCGTTAACACGCGCAATCGGATGAGGAAGGAGCGTCACGATATCCAGCGAACGCAGCACGAAGAGATGCAACCGATCGGGCAGTCACGACCACGGAAGGAAGAACACGACGGGAAGCAGCAACGTGTGTCTTTGACAACCAAAACGAAGGTACAATCAACACAAAACGCAAGTCGTTCAAAAATGGTATAAAAGGTCCGGAGGTGCGTCAAATGGGAAATATGTTTATAACGATTCATTCACTGTTCAACGTGTTTGAGTCTGAGAAAGGAAAGGAGAAAGAGAATTAAAAGTGGCGGTTCGTTCAAAGCCCCATTACAGTTTCGGGTTCGTTACAGCATACACTTTTCATACTGGAGCACATTATTTGCCCTTACATAGCCACTCATTAAAACCTAAACCTATGCCTTTTTACCTATAAGCAAAACATCTCAGCTATGCATAAATAATTATATATTCTTTGCGTGGTGTCATTACACTTGTTAACTATTAGATAACAGTGACCGTGAAGTACCCAGCAACTACAGGCAGATATTTAATTTCGCGCTGCCTTGTAACGTGAGCTTTGCGCTACAGTCTGTCGAAAACAATCAGCGCAGAGAACGCGTACGAAGGCAAAATGGACGAACCCAACAGACATACGCGGATCACGGCGAAAGGGATTAGACGAAAGTGAGACCACACACTGTTTTTGACGAACGGTACACTACAGACGGAAGTGCAAGATTAGCAAGATAACATAAAAGGAAATGTTATTATACAGATCTAGCAACATGTTCAGTCAGCTTGCTGATGTTCGGCTTTATCGTGTTCACATACTTGGCCATGTTTTGCCCTCGATTCGCCTATCCTACTCATTTTTACTTAGCACTCGTTGGTCAGCCCTGTGAGCATGCATTTGATTGTGTGCAATTCGAGCGTCTATCGATATAATTGTAAGGCCCGTATGGGCGGACAGCTTTTTCCATACATACGTTCCGGCGCCGCCATAGTCTGCTGCTTTCCGGGATATACCAAATTGGCGTTCCGTGTTACCGATGTCTTTGCATGCTACTGCTCAGGCAACGTTCTGGACTGACGCTGCAGTTACCCCAAATGCAAAATGCTGGAAAACTGGTACTTTGGATTGTATTTCGGTGCTACCAGTTCCTAATCCATCCATGACGGTGAAAACGGAGGATATTAAAAAGCTTTTGCGCTGGCACTTCGGTTCAGAGGGTCGACGTATATTTGATGCGCTAAACCTGTCGGAGAAACACGTTGACACAGGGCTTATTGGTCCTTAATAAACATTGGGGTGGCCAAGTGTACAATTATACTCGTAAACTAAATGCCATCACTCAGCGTGCTCCGTTTGGTCTGCCAGTTTGCTCCCAGTTTAGAAGACATGGCCGGCGTTCAGTGGTTCGCCACACCTGACTTGGCATCGGGAAGTTGGCAAGTAGAAGTACATCCCACAGGTAAGCCCAAAACAGCGTTTAAACTTTCTTCAGGGTTATAGTAGTTGAAACCATACCACCCAAGTTCACTAATGCTCCAACTACACTCCAAAGACCGATGCAGAAGGTCTTAGGAGAGTCGGTCACATAATGCTGCTTAATTTACGTCGACGACATCAGCGTGCACGGTTATTCAGTTAAGGAACAAAAGCGACGATTTACTAAGCATTTGTACAGGCTTCGTGACGCTGCGTTGACGCACAAAACGAAAAATGGGTTCTTACGTAGTAACGTGCATTTTTCGGCCATAAACTATCAGGTAGCGGTTGTGAATTTGAAGAAGCCAAAATAACACGCATCCTTGCCTGGTCGACACCAGCTACTGCTCAAGAAATGCGAAGTTTCATATGGCTGGCCTCGTATCGCCGAAAGTTCGTCAAAGATTTCTCAGCGATTGCAGCACCTGTACATAGATAACCAGAACAAGACAATACAATTCTGTGGACTAAAGAATGTGCGATCGAACTACCAACGTTGAAGAAAGCCCCATCATCCCGCCTATACTCGCGTTTCCTGATATCCCGCAGAAGGCTGAACTCTTTAACTTGGACACTGACGCAATTAATACCTCTATTTAGGCGCTACTATTGCAACCTTAAGATGGGAAAGAAAATAAATAAATAAATATTTTATTCTCGACTATGCGAGACACGCTTGCCGTCAGTTAGCTAAGCGGGAGCGGCGCTATTCGACCACAGGACGCGAAGGGTTGGTCTTGTTTTACTTTCTGAATCACTTTCCCAGTTATTTGTTGGACCAAATGTTTACTGTGCGAACCGACCACCGAGCTCTACAGTGGTTGGAGAATCTTCGCGACCCAAAAGCAAGTACGTCTACAAGAATACCAGGTCACCTTCCAGTATTGGTCAGGGCGACGACACGGTTACGCTGCCACGCCAGGTCGACGTCCAGCAGACTTTGCGCAAGTTGCCGTGCTGTTTACTACGGAGGAAGGAAAAGTTTGGGACACCCTACAACCTTCCCACTCCCACTCCGGGTTCATCTACTCAAGCCCATGCACTGGCGGAACCAAACCGACTGGGCAAGCGAGGATGAGACGGTCAAAATCAGTTAGAATCTTGTGGAACCTTTAATCAGACCTCGTAGTTTTGGATAATGCGTTGTATCTCCGTTCTCGTCAGACTGGCTCACCCAGGCTTATAAATAAATAAACAAATAAATAGTTTATTCTCAACTTCATAGAGACGCACCAAATCAGACATGAGCAAGGTTTATAAGCAGTTGTGTATCACGACGATACTTCTGGTTCAATCGGGCGTAGCTGAAACAGTCAAGACTCTGTAAGTGCCATGAAACGGTGCATGTTGTCGGAGAGTAGCCTATTCTTGCATGTGTCGGGAAAAAGTTGAAGTATGAGTCTAGTCGACTTGACAGTATGTAGTTGTGGGCGGTGACTTTATTCGGTGGTGAGTAACATCCGCCAAGTCACAGTGTTTTTACACAGACATTTGTGGCTTTTTATGGGGAGAACGCGTGCCAGTCGAAAACCAACCACGTCCTGCAACACTTCCGTAAAGCATTTTGAACAATAATGCATAACTAGCAAAGCCGCTTGACGACTGGTTTCATATTTGGTTATTCGCAGTTAAATGGCTTCTAGTTTCCTCTGTTAGTTGGACAGATAACTTGATCAGAGCCGCCATGATTTTTGAGGCCGGTTGAGGAGGGGAGCATCGCGAATAGTCGTCTTGTTGTGTGTCCAGGTGAGCAAAAGATTCAATTTTTCCCCTGTCCAGATTTTTCAGATGTATAATTTATGGGAGTCTGAGGATGTGTCCAACTCTCCATACTGGACAACGGTTGTGGTGATTGTGGTTGGGTCCTTTGATGTTCAACCATGCTCCAGGTAAGTCCTTGTGGGTTGTTACGTCCGTCTTGGGCGTAAACTGTTCCTCAGTTCAATCCCAGACCACCAAAAGTTCCGAAACTCGGAGAAATGGGAAAGTGAGGGACAACCGAGTGAAGACCGCAAGAACAGGAGTGGTGTTAGATATTGTTAAAGTCTTATGTTACAACATTTGGAGTTGAGACAAAAGCATGTACCCTGTGCAACAATGATTATGCTGAAAGTGCATTTTGAATATCCTATAGGACCATTAGCCGTATGGGTAGATCGCTAACGTCTGCGTAGAGACAAGAGCATTGTACCAGTAAGTAATCCACGAAGCATCGGTTTATTATGAACCAAAAATTGCGTGGGGAGAGAGCGAAGAGGGTTAGAATATTGGTGGTGATTGTATGGTGCATGAACAGCAAGTAGCTAGCGTACTACGATGGGGAGCGCAGAATAAGAAGTGAAAAATAAATAGGTTGCCGCATGAGAGATCTAAAGGTCAATTGGCGGTAAGGCAGCGGCAAGATTGGATGCAGATATGCTAATGAAATAAAGGTTATTGAGATACGGAGTGGCTCCTAACAAGCACTGGATAATGGCACATGCATGGAGCCTGTGAGCACTAGCTTCTTATAAACAGAGGTGCCCAATTTAAGACGACCGACAGATGGTGGCGCTAGGAAAGACTATCAGTGGCCGGATGTAGCAATTCCAATAAGACGCTTTGTCACTAGCGTATGCCTATAGGGTTACTGAATGCGTCAGCAGGCCGGCGAAGGTAAGTGAAACAGACATTCCAGGAGAATATAGGATGGAGAGACAAAGAGTGTATCCTAGAAAGCTCAATTTCTGCGCAGAAGGGACATGGAGCATACGGCCAATTGCTGCAGTGGTGAGGAAGCTAAGAAGAACGATAGATAGTTGCGCTAGGAGAGAAAGTAACGGTGGGCCGTCCAGTTGGCTCCGTTCTCAAGCGCAGAAGTCGAACGCATGATACAGCTGTTGAAATTCATAAGACCGCAGGAGCAGATAGAATTCCTCCAGCCCTCTTCAAAGTTGGGAACCAGTTCTAGTAGCTAATTTACACGAGTCGCTGCTGGAACTTTGGGAGCAGGAAACTGTCCCGACTGACTGACTGGCTCCGCTCCGTCAGGGTCTCAATTTTCAACAGGGGTTACCGTTCGGAATGCAGAAATCATAGACGTAGCAAACTGGTCTCAGTTTGCTCTACGTTGCTTGTGTCTATCATTGTCCACAGCTTGACTGGCACGCGTGAAAGTCAGGTTCGGGAAGAGCAAGCCAGATTTCGTCGAGGTTGGACTGCATCGACCACATCTTCATCTTTCGTCAATGGTTGAAGCACCATCTTGTTTATTGGTGACCCACCGTTTGCGGGTATCTCCACATAAAAGGTGCCTTCGACTCCGTTGATCAACGCGTTCTTTGTTCTATCTTTTGAGAAACTGTTGATAAATACTTGAACGCTATACGCGTATAGTTCGGGCAGAGTGAGGGTTTATGGCCAACTGTCGCCATGCTGCAGTATCACCAGCGGTATGAGACGAAGTTGCCTGCTGTCACCTTTCCTATTTAACTTCGCAGTTGACGAATTCCGAGAAACAGCGTGCGCTGGATACGACCTTGAAGGTGTGAAGCTACTTGCGGGTGAACGCATTCTGGACTCAGAGCATGCAGACGATATTCCCCTAATCCTTGACAGCTCCCGAACATGCCGGGCGGCACTGGACCGATTAGCACTCGCCGTTTACCATTTTGGGCTATGCTTTGCCCCGCCGAAATGCAAATTACCTCTCCAGGATTGGCAGGTTCCCAAACTTCGTTAACGTTTTGTGGGGATCTGCTAGAAGTCGTTCAGGAATTCAAGTACCTGGGCAGCTTTATTAACGCCCGTGGGATGTAAGCTGTGGTCACGAACCGTATAGCAAAAGCTCAAGGCGCTTTTGCCAATCTTCGCCACCTGTGGCGCAAAAGCATCATCCCTGTCGCCCTAAAGGGTAGAGATTAGAAAGCAGCCGTCCGTTCAACTCTCCTATATGATGGTAAAACCGGGCCCATCAAGTCAACGGACATGAAGAGGCTCTTCACATTCGAACATCGCTGCCTTTGCAGCTTAGCTTATGTCTGGTGGGGGCACCGCAACAGCAATGAGCGTGCTTGGCGTTGCGTATTTAATGAAGGACAAGCGTGTGAACCGCTCAGCCCCGTTGTGTTACGCACCAGGCTTCGATGGTTGGGCTACGTTGCACATGCAAACACACCGACCTTTACGGCGTGCGTAGTTTGCGCGCCGGGAGTACGGTGGAAAGCGAAGGAGGGGTGGCCAAGCGATGTCTTGCTCGTGAGGAACGAAAAGTCTCACTTGGCAAATGTCATCGGTGGGTGCATCCTGACTGCCTGCTGGGGTGCTAAGGACGATGAACACTTGCCTAAGGACCAAAGAGCCGGCCCCAATGGCGTTTGTGTTGTGATCTTTTAGTTCATCACCCTCCCTTTATTTTCTTTTTTCAATCCCCGTCTTATACAAAAAGTATAATATAATATTTAACATCTATTGTTTGTATTCTAATTTGTGTAGTTTGTGGTGCAATTTTTTGGTATCTGCAATTTTTGTATTGCGGCACCTTAGCTGATGTGGGTTTCGCATCTTCAGTTAACGTGTACTCATTGTGATGATGAGGATGGCAACATGTAATTTGTGAGCACATGGGAACCCCACTGTTTATTGAAAGCACAGGAGCATGTCATGCGGTCGCCGGTCTAGGTTACTCGTAGGCATTGTCAACAGCCAGCTACTCGCGAGCGTGCACCTTCGCTAACTAAGCTAGTTCTAGTCTCGGCCGTGTGTGGGCGGATACACACTGCAAGGCGTACGCGTGAGGCAAGGCGGTGGTCCGTGCAACAACGGCCCAGTATTTGGAACAGGAGTAGACACAGCTGCCTTCGCCAAAGCGTTACACCAACGGGCTTCGGCATCCCTAGACCTGCACTCCACTGCAGTAAACAGCTGCCACAACCATGTTCGCTCACTTAATCCACGTTTCAAATGCCTAGTTTCATTTGCTACTCCATTTGTGGTAAAGCAACCCAAAATATGGACCTTGCGCAGTCTATGAGCAGCCCAATTAATTGAACATGATCATCACATGCGGTTAAGATATTGCTAACCTTCCGGATTGCGTATTCTAGGGCGCGCAGCCATCTTAGTAACCGTAGCTGCGTTATGCAGTACGCAAGGTTCTGCCTCCACTGCTTCGGGAGAAATGTTACCCGTGTTACCTAGTTCGGCCAGATCGCTGCATCGGCATAACATGTCAAGCAAAAGGTGGAACCGACAGAAAGTTAAGATGGCCTTGGGATAATGTATTTTGAAAGCATTTACCTGTGCCAGTCACTTGTCAACTAGGACCGCATGACCATTAAGCTTGGATGGCAACGTTTCAAGCATTGCAGAAACTGCGTCCTGTAGCTGCCGGACGTCTCGTTTGGCAAAAAGGCATAAATGCTTGTGCGACTTACTTCAGTACCATCCAATGCCACATAATGTAACAGCCACCTTTGAGTTGGTGTGTGGCATCCGCTAGTAACCCATCACTGTACCTATCCACACCTTATTTATAAACGCCGAGAAGAATACAAAGCGAACCTCGCCACTACCTCTCTCCATGCGGACGTTTAGGTTTCCCTTTAGAAGCTCTAATACCTTCTTAACGTCGTTAGATATGTTTGATTCACCTAACTGCATACGAACGGACCTTAAGTCATCCCTAAGCAGGCGCCTGTTCTGCCTATACAAAACACACTTCAGTAACTCTTTAGCGTTCTTGAATGTGTGTATCAGGTCAAACATTTGCCGCTGCTCTGCCGGGCGCAAGTGCTGGTGTGCAAAATATAGGCTAGGATTACCTATTTGAAAACTGTGGTTCCGAATAACAGTACTGCGCCCAGCCTCGTAACGGGAAGCCTTGAAGTTTAGCGCTAGGACGGCCTCACAACAAAAATTAAAGTATCTACACTTGCATTTAGCAAATATTCAATAATCTTAGCATTTACCGGCTGCAGAGTTTTCGTCTGTTGCAATGCCTACATCGACATTGGATCCATTTCCCCTTGACATCATAAGGCAGTTATATTCCGAGCTTTTTCTTATACCGGCTGTTAACACTTCGTGCCTGTAAAAACACGTGGCTGTTTGTAATTGAAACAATTTCAGGAGCACAGCAAATTCCTCGGTCGTACCGTAAGAACCACAAATATAGCACGATACGGGGCTGTCATCCACAACTACCGTAGCGAAATCGAAACAACTGCGTGTATAAACAAGCACCTCTATCCAAATAATTAGTTACCAATTCGTGATGGTCGGCTACCGTCCTCCATGGCGCAGTTGCATAAGCTGCAGGCTAGTTGGCGCAAGCCACTGGCAGTCATGGGTTCGATCCTCCGTAGAGGACTGATGGATGCGCATCAGTGACGAGCCCCAATAGGGCGAAACGGCCGTCTGGTGCTTTTCCGGATAGGTACTTGACTTATCTGGATTGTCGGCTGACTGCGACGCACAAAAATAATTATTTAAATCCGTAACGGATGCCTTATCATCCATAACTCATTTATATGCACATGTCGCCATATTACAGCCCAGTACATAAATGTCTTATTGTAAAAGAACGCTTTTCCATTCATTTGTATGATAACGCAATTATTCTGCCTTTTCAGGTCCGGTCCACTCCCGACTCTGTTTCTGCTGGTAAGCCCTAATTGACAGACTGCAGGGAAACACTTGGAAGTAAACGTCCTCAGAACCAGCTTGACGTTCGTTTATGCAAAATGGACAGGAATGAATGTACTGGATGAGTAAATAAATAAATTAGTTAAAATAAAAGACACATCACTGAAAAATAAAGCTAAAATAGTGTTATAAATAAATTATATTTAACATTGAAGGAGTATTATATTGAAAAGCTACAACCAAGTACACACGCAAGTTTAGATGCAAGCATTTGTCGTTTGTTATATGGACATATATAACTATAAATATTGAAGGTAATAAATACTAAATGCATTGCTGTATTGATAAGAGCTAAAAACCTCAGTGATATATAATATTAAACATTGTAAGAACATTACAAGAACAATCTATGATCATATATATGGTCATAGTTTAAATCGTTTGGGTAGTTTAGGTGCAAACATTTAGCATTTGTTTTTTATTCTTCAGCAACAACAGACAATAACTGCTGTACCAACCCGCACATAATATTTTCGGCCTATTTGCAGTCCGTTGCTACTTCACGGGCCGTTGTGGGCGCCCCCGGAGAAAACTTAGGTACGGCCGTTGCCCGTCCGAACAGCTGTCTTTTGTGCTCTCTAGATATCTGAGTACACTTAGAAGGTCGGTTGGAATTCTTTGAAACGTACACCACGTTAGATACTTGTTCGATTATTACCTTATTGGCTGAAGTCCCTTTACAACCAGCAGGTATCGGAATCACAGCGACTCGTTTAGAATTCATGACAGTGTCGGGTTCCGCCTCCCACGGATCAGGGTGTGCTGACTTCATGATGTTAGCACTGAACGGCACAGCTGCAATTCCCGTTTTAAATGCCTACTGTTTGCCAAACTTGTCTTAGAAACCCATTGTAACTCCAGTGATGAAGTTGACGCGCCAGTGGCCACACGTGATGAATTAATTAATTAAGTAAGTATTAATTAATTATTTTGAATAAATTACTTACAGGCGTGTCCGATTCTCATAGGCACCGACGTACCTGAGGCACCCTGGCTGTCAGAGCAGTGATTTGGGAGCAGGAATCAACCATTTGCCGTAAAAACCTTACTTGGCTGTGTGTTATTTGGGCCAGTGGGAGCGTGCAAAACAGTCACCAATTCCTTGCATTACTCACTACTCAACCAGACGACAATTGTAGGAGAGATGCATAAGTTGTCCAACAATAACTTTGTGCATTTAGGCCCAGGAAATTATGAATCTTCAGCGGAAGACAAGGCTGCATTGCTGATCACGCAGTATTCCTGGCATTTGATAAATGGACATTTTGAGATCCGACTTCCTTGACGAAAGTCGCAGATATGGATGCCAAATAATTAAGAGCTGTCTTTGCAGCAGTTGCAAGTTTTGCGAAAAGGTCTGAAAGCCAACCAATCTTTTCGTGAGAGGCACTCTGCGGTCCTAGACGCTACCATTAATAACGGGAATGCCGTGCCTGGTCCATCGAACCGATTGGAGCTTAGCAATGATCCCAGATGGCAGAAACCCCATCACGCTGTAATAAATACTAAACCATACAGATATGCTGCAGGTCGTTTTCGATTGCGCCGCAAAATACAAGGGCCTCTCTTTTAAACAGCAGTTGTTACAAGGCCGGGAAAGCACGGCTAGCTTTATAGGAGTCTTGATGCGAGTTGAAAATGATAACAAAGCAGTAGTTGTGGACATCGAGGAGACGTTCGTGCAGTTGAAGTTTCCAGAGAAGGATGGCGCTTCCTTGCGACTCCTACGATGGAGAGACAGTAATTGCGACTCTGATACGTTGAAGTGTCACATGACCGCTCACATACTTGGAGCGATTTCCTCCATTTTTTGTGCTAGCTTTGCTTTACGTCAGGCAGCGGAGGAGTGGGGAACTCGATATGATAGTAGGGTACCGGTTGCCATCACGAATGGAATTTACGATGACGACTGTTTGGCTTCATTGCTTTCTGTCCCTGAAGCAGTCTTGTTTGTTGTACAGATTCGGGAACTGCTTGGCAAGGCAAGGTTTAAGCTTCGAGTGTGGGCAGCAAATAATAGTGTGGTGCTGGAGACAGTGCCAACTACTGAGTTCTCAACCTTGAATAAATCCCTTGGAGAAGCAAACTGTTACGTTGCACGCTAATTATAGTATGGAACTCGGTGGATGATAAATTCCTGTTCCGGTTCGACGCAAAGAATGTGCCGAAGATGAGAGCAAGTTTGTTTATTTTACCTTCGCTATACGACTCATCTGATTAGTTGCTCCTGGCATCATTCCCACAAAGCTTTACCCCCAGAAACTGGGCAGAAAGATGTTTGGTTGGGGCAAGACAGACAAATAAACAGACTCTCGCGACCAAGCAACTCTTGCCCCACAGGATTTGCCATTAGTTAGATCAAGTGCAGCAAAATTGGCACAAGCGACACGGTATAACTTCTATACCCTATTTTTGAGACAGGCGAACTACTTAGCTATGTTATTTTGGAACGCTGGAGCAACAACTACCATATCTTAATGCATCTTAGACAAAAGTGGTTTAACCCTTGACGCAATTTAGACTCAGAGCCTTCCCAGATACATCAAATCGTGCTCCTTGGCCGCTGGCAGTGAAAAAGTGTTGCAACACATCCAAGGAGGGATTAATAAGAACCGTGATGGTTAGAATGAATGCGGCAGTCGACAGATGTCAGTGCACTCGTTTCAGACAAATCAACAGAAGACGCCGAACAATCGATTGGTAACGTGTCTCGGAAAGCGTAGCAGAAGTGGGTCTATGCAAGTCTTCTGATCTAGGGACCGTCGGTGCGATTCCAGTTAGACGCAGGCGCGACGATCAATATTTTGCCCAGAAAGCACTGCTGCGGCGTGCAAATTCAATCGGATCAAGATTATTCGCGCATGTGAAATGGTTCCAGACTCAAGCCAAAGGGCTCGGCGACAATTGAAGTGGTCAATCCGAGAGACGGTGTTTCGCATCGTATGCAGTTCGTGATCGTGGATGAGGATCTAACGCCAATTCTCGGCATTGATACGATTTTATCTCTTGGCTTTGTCATTTTTAACCATGATCGTTTTGTGTACGCTTGTCAGAGTGAAGCCGACGTTGGTGACCTGTATCCGTCTGTGTTTAGTCCGGGTTTTGGGGAATTTGAGGGTACCGCTCACCTGTCGTTAGTTCCTTTGGCACGCCCGATTGCGTTACCTCCTAGGAGAGTCCCATTCGCGCTACGTGACCGATTTTCCGCGAAAATGGACAAGCTGGTTATGCAGGGTGTGATTGCAAAGGTTGATGAGCCAACAGACTAGGGTAGCCAGGTCGCAATCATTACGAAGAAAAACGGCGAACTACGCGTGTGTATAGACCCGAAGCCACTGAATGAGGGCCTGCGTAGAGAACATTATGCGCTACCGATGTTAGAAGATGTTTTACCACGTTTGACAAAAGCTAAATTTTTCACGAAAGTAGACCTTTCTTCCGCATTCTGGCACGTTGTTCTAGACGACGAATCCAGTTTCCTCACCACATTTGCTACACCGTTCGGACGTTATCGCTGACTGCGATTACCGTTTGGCCTGCAGGTGTCTAGCGAAATTTTCCAAAAGCGTTTGGTGCAAGCAATAGATGATTTAGATGGCGTAACCTGTGTGGCAGATGACTTTCTGATTTAAGGTACTACCGAAGAAGAGCATGACACTAAGCTACACCGGTTCCTGAGGTGTTGCGTGCAAAAGAACGTCAAGCTAAAACGCGAGAAGGTAGAGCTGCGGAAAGAGGAGGTGATTTTCCATGGGCATATGTTAACATCCGACGGAATCATAGTTGACCCAGGGATAATTAAGGCGATACAAGAGATGCCGTCCCCTAACGATGTGAAGGCAGTCCATCGCCTAAACGGTATGGTGAACTATTTAAGCCGGTTCCTACCAGGACTCGCTGATGTCA
Organism: Dicrocoelium dendriticum; assembly: GCA_944474145.2. NCBI lineage: Eukaryota > Metazoa > Platyhelminthes > Trematoda > Plagiorchiida > Dicrocoeliidae > Dicrocoelium > Dicrocoelium dendriticum. The sequence goes on from OX104063.1 coordinate 226,675,979, forward strand.
TGACTCCGATTAGGCAGTTAACTCACAAAGGAGTAAATTGGAGCTGGGGGAAGGAACAGGATTTGGCTTTCGCAACCATTAAGAACCTTATCAGTAGTGCGCCCGTACTCGGATATTACAATCCAGCACAACCATTGGAGGTACAGTGTGATGGTAGCCAGAGTGGAATAGGTGCTGTTCTGTTGCAGAACGGAAGACCTTTGGATTTCCGCAGTCGAGCACTCACAGAGGCCGAGAAGCGGTACGCACAGATCGAGAAAGAGATGCTGGCAGCGGTCTATGCCATGGAGCGTTTCAATGATTATACTTTTGGAAGAAAGACAACCGTGTACACTGATCATAAGCCGCTGGTGTCGATAGCCACTAAACCACTGAATAACGTTCCTCGCCGTCTGCATCGTATGCTTATCCGGCTCCAAAAGTATGACATTGACATTGTGTACACACCTGGCACACAGATGTTCATCGCGGACACCCTGTCAAAAGAGCACATCCGCCAGTGTCCGAACAGCATCTAGAAGAGATCGAGACAGTTAGCATGGTGCAGCATCTGGCAGTGACAGAAAACCGTTTGAAAGACATAAGGCGTTTCACGGAGGAAAACCAAACTTTTGCAGCTTTGCGAGACGTTATCCTCAACGGGTGGCCAGAAACAAAGAAGCAGCTCCCGAAGGAATTAACACCCTACTTCAATTTTCGGGACGAAGTCACTGTCTGTGACGGTCTGTTGTTCAAGGGAAGTCGAATCCTAATCCCTTCTTCTCTCCGAAAGGAGATGCTGGAGCATGTCCATCGCGTTCACCTGGGTGCAAATTACACCATTAATCGAGCAAGAGAACTGATGTTCTGGCCAGGAATGACGGGTCAGATCAAGGAGCATGTGTCTAACTCTGAGGCGTGCCGTTCACACGACATTCGGCAGACGAAGGAACCGATGATGCTGCATGGTGTTCCGGACCGACCGTGGAAAAAGGTAGCAGTGGATCTATTCTGGGACAACAGAAAAGGTTACTTACTCACGGTGGACTACTATAATGATTATTTGAAATCGATTTACTCACCACCACGACCACGGAGGCAGTAATCAACAAACTCAGATGTCAATTCGCACGGCACGGGATCCCGGAGGAGCTAGTCTCGGACAACGGTCCCCAGTTCAGCAGCAGGGCATTCCAGGCTTTCGCAACCAAATGGGAATTCGCACACCGGCAAACCAGTCCCGATCACAGTCAATCAAATGGGAAGGCGAAATCGGCAGTGAAGCAAGCCAAGCGACTATCAGCGAAGGCTAGAGATACTCGGGAGGACCCATACCTCATGCTGCTGGAGAGTCGCAACACTCCTTCAACGGATATCGGCCTGAGCCCAGTGCAGCGCCCATACAGTCGAAGGATCAGAACTGTGATGCCTGCATCCGCAACACTTCTGCGCCCTGTCACGCCACAATTTGAGAAAGTACAGAACAATTTGAAAAGGCGAATGGCTACACAGAAACGGTACTACGACAACGGCGCACGGGAATTACCTGAGCTGACAGTGGGGGAAGAAGTATGGGTTGAATCAATTCCCGATGGACGGGAGCGGTGGAGAAAAGGGGTCGTGGCTGTGAAAGTCGGTGAAAGGTCATACGAAGTAAATGTTGGAGGGAAGAAGCTGAGAAGAAACCGAGTACAGCTGAGGAGATGTCCGAGGCGACAGCATGAATCAGGGAGACAGCATTATAGTGCGTGCGGCAATGAGGCGACATCGGCAGATCCAACAAAGAGGACGCGGAGTGGTAAAGTGTATGGACTATTTAGCAAAGTACAGCAGCAAGAACATGAAAAAATGGAGGATGTGATGGGAGTATACACTCGAACGAACGTGCGGTGCCAGCCCAGCAAGGAAGTCGTTAGGCTGCCGCAAGGAAAGGCGGCAGCTGATTGGACGTTCACACGCACGCTGATTGGCCAACAGTTGGACGCATTGGAGTGAGTTTGTTTGACTGAATCAAAGGAAAAATGTCACGCATTCACAAAGGTCGTTAGATATGGACCCAACTAGCTGTATATACCGATATGTTTCACTTGCCCTCTGCCTGCGTTTTCGCCTGGTCCTTTTGTTTGCAGAATATACGTTTTGTTCCTGAAGGAGCGACTTTTAACACTACTGACAGCAATACGGTGAGCCTTAAACTGCTACAGCTGAAACCCAACAAAGCAAGTGATCCGAAACGACCATCAGCCGTTGTACTCAAAGTGTGTGCGGATGCCTTGGCCCAGCCACTTGTTAAACCATAGACGTTGTACAAGAAAGAAGATACTATCGCTGATTGCTAGAGAAGTGCTAGAATTACTCCGTGCCTAAGAAAGCCTCAGATAAATACCGAGCAATAGCCTGCACCTAGGTAAACTTAAAGTTACTCGAGAAGATTACGCTTGGGAAGTTACTGAATCAGACTTAGATTATCCGCCACTGTTTGCTTATCGTAGTTTGAAGTCTACTCAAGGTGCATTAGTTTATCTTGAACATTAAGTGCTGTCTTCACTAGACATCAAGGTAAAATCCGTACGGAAATGTTTTCTCGCTTGCAGTAACGCCTTCAGCCGTGTAAACCGTGAGCTTCTTTTGTGTGACCTGTACGGTTCGTTTTTGTTTTCTCCCTTAAAGGCTATCATTATCGGTACGGAACCCCATTGAGGACATACCCACGACGCTCACCTGGCCACGGAATCAACACAGAACAATGAAATCATCCGCACTTCGCCATCCTTACATACTAACGGAACCCGGAAAACTAATCAAATCAATCTTAGTCACCTGAGTCGTCCGACTTCAACAGCTCAAAGCACTTGCGAAGAAGACAACCACACAGCCATAGGAAACAACTTGGCGAAACATGAGTGCAAATAACCGCGAGGACAATCGGTCTGATGCAACCTTGTCAATGTCATATCACCGGTCGGCAGTGTTCCAGGCTGTGGTGGGTTTTCGCCCGGCAAGCGTTCTCCCTACATAAATCCACAAATATCCGTTTAAAACTAATGCGACGTGGCGGATGTGACTCGCCACTCAATAAAGTCTGCCCCAAGCACACATTGGCAAGTTGACCGAGACCACATTTCACAGATTCTGTGCATATATCTGCTCTCATACGACTACACCTACATATTTGATCAGTGACATGCTGCTATTCTTAAAACATTTTTGCAGCTTACCTCATGCTTCACTCACCTGACTCGCACTGCCTACACAACCTCATCTGACTAGTTGCTTAACAACATACTCCACTTCAACTAAGAAATTTAAAGCACTGAGTTCCCTTGATCATTCTTAATAAGACAATGAGAAGACTGGTATTGCGAGATGGAACCATTTCGTGTTATCTGCTCACTTGCGAGTGAGGAATCCAAACCATTGTTGTCGTCACCTACATTACGCTATATAATCAGTGATGTCCACATCAAGCAAACGCGAAAAAAACGGTGCTCATTCCCAGCTTTTGTGCTTCAGTATTTGCACACTGCAGTTGTGGAATATAGTTTCGGATATATTACAACTGCATTCATCAGTTTACCCAAGTCCAATAAAGCGGCGCACGAGTAAGCGTTGGTTTAGAGGGTTGCCTGTACCGGGAGCCCAGAGAGCGATTCGAGAAGACGGATCGAGTTGCAGGGAAACTTTTATTGGTACAGTAAAAGATTCCCTGTTATCTAGCTATAAATGAACGACACCGTGGACGCTCTAGCTAGGGGAACGGAACAAGCACAGCACACAGGGCAGTTGCGAGTTGCAACCGAAACGACCGCCAAGCAAAAATGGCGATGAGCAAGTAAATCATTCGAACTCAGCAATCAGTTCAACAAACCACACCGGTTGCCTACGTGCACAATTATAGAATTTTGGTTAGAATTTTACACAGGCAAACCGGGGAATCTCCAGGCTGCTACATAGCCCTCTCCCAGAAGGGACTGTGTAAGCAGTCCTTCGATCTACATTAGGAATGTCCGTCGCGGGCCAGCCTTCTGCGAGACCAGGTTGTGAAACCTGATGCAGCTGCTGGGGGAGAACCATGCAATCGGACCCTAGCGGGCTCCCACCGGTGTCCTCCCTACGGTGTCGAAACGGTAAAAAACTGTTTGGGGGGGGGGACAGTTAGTAAAGTTCACGTGGGCGGTTGAACAGGAAATTCGTTCCACTTGCATTTGACGTGCGGAGATCCAGCGGAAAGTGAAACCGAGGGGCAACCAACCGACGGGGTGTATATGGAAAGCAAAATGAAAAAGCAGCATAAATGCAAAGCAATACACAAAGGAGGGTAAAGCGAAAAACGTGCAAAGCTGTTTTTGGGTGTTCAAAAGGTTTTGCTCATTTTTGGTAGTTTCAAAACGTTTTGGTCCTTGTTGTGGATTTTCAAGAATGTTTGGTAAGAGCAGAAAATTTCTAAGGCACTTTCTACGTAAAATAATAAGTGCTAACGAAGTCCGGAAAACGAACTGGGGGTTTGAGCTTCCTACCGCGTCGATCGATAGTAGGGCGAGTAGGAGTGCTGTCGGTTCTGCTGGAGCGGACTGACTCGTCTGAGGTTGCGGTGCGAGCTGTGATGGCACTGGTTGTGAAGGTGCTTGTTGCACCGAAGATTCAGACTTGTCGAGGAATGCTGGCTGGAGTCGATCGCTGTTGATCATCTCAGTGGTGTTGCGTCGTAGCTTGCCTATGTCTGGATCAGCTTGTTCGGCATCAGCCATAGCGGCTAGTTTAATGTTGCTGCCAGGCGATAAGCTGATCTGTTGAATACGTGAAAGCGCATCCGCGACGGGATTGAGAGCACCTGAGACATGTCGTACGTCTGTCGTAAACTGAGAAACGTAGTCTAGGTGTCTAGTTTCCCACCGCGAATACTTGTCTGTTGCGCCATTGATTGCGTAGATCAATGGCTTGTGGTCGGTGAAGACGGTAAAATGTCGACCTTCGAGATAGTGACGAAAATGTCTGATACCTAGGTAGATAGCTAACAGTTCCCTACCGAAGGTGCTGTATCGCGATTCGGCAGGTTGTAAGCGCTTTGAGAAGAAACCTAGAGGTATCCATCGATGGTCGAAGAGTTGCTGAAGAACTGCACCGACGGCAGTGTCGGATGCGTCAGTCGTCAGGGAGAGTGGTGCAGATGTGTCTGGATAAGCGAGAAGCGCTATATTGGAGATAGCGTCTTTGAGCTTCTCGAAAGACAATTTAGCGTCGTCTGCAAAGTGAAAAGACCGTTGTTTACCGCGGAGCAAGTCAGTCATTGGTTGGACAATGCTCGCGCAGTTAGGGATAAAGCGTCGATAATAGTTGACCAGGCCAAGGAATCGGCGTAACTGCTTGAAGGAACTGGGAGCAGGATAGTCCTTCAGTGCCTGGATTTTGTCTGGCAGAGCTTCAGTACCAGAGGCGGATATGCGGTGGCCAAGAAAGTCGATGGAACTTTGGCCAAGCTCGCATTTCTCGGGGTTGAAGGTAACCCCATGCTGGGTTAAGCGTTGGAAGAGAGCGTCAAGGTGATGAAGATGTTCGACATTAGAAGAGCTGGCGATAAGAATGTCATCTAGATAAGGATAAACGCCTTCGAGTCTTCGCGTTACCTCATGAATGAAGCGCTGAAAAGTTTGGGCAGCGTTGCTGAGGCCGAAAGGCATCCTGAGGTACTGGAATAGGCCGAATGGCGTGATGACTGCGGTTTTAGCAATGTCGTCTGGCGCCACGGGTATCTGATGGTAGGCACGAACTAAGTCGACTTTGCTGAAAATAGACTTGCCAGCTAGAGCTGAGGTCAAGTCGTGCATGTGCGGAATGGGGTATTTATCCGGGACGGTAACTTTGTTAAGTGCCCTGTAGTCACCGCAAGGGCGCCAGTCACCGGATTTCTTCGGTACCATGTGTAATGGTGATGCCCATGGACTTTTGGACGGGCGGATGATTCCCAGTTCGAGCATTTGCTCGAATTCCACCTTAGCAGCTTTGAGCTTGTCCTGGGCTAGTCGGCGAGGGCGGGCCGAAACAGGTGGGCCCTTAGTGCAAATGTGATGCATGACGTTTGACGTCACAGGACGCAAGTCGTTCAGGACGCGAACGAGTTTAGGGTGCTTGTTGAAAAGTTCTAGAAAAGGCTGTGAAGCTTGAGATAGGACACGAATGGGAGTGATAGCAGTCACATTGGCGCTAGTCGTGATAACACTGAGCTGTGTCCTAGAGTCGATAAGCTTCTTCCTTTTAGCGTCGACGATGAAATCGAAGCGTTGCAGAAAGTCTATGCCTATGATGGCGAAAGGCACAGCAGCGATTATGAAAGGCCAGCGAAAGGTTCGCCGGATGCCTAAATTGAGCGTTAGCAGTTTTTCGCCGAAAGTTGCGATTGGTGTGCCATTGGCGGCACGCAGCTTGGTCGGCGATGGTGAGACGACCTCATCTGAGCTACGGGGTATGACGTTAACTTCGGCACCAGTGTCGACTAGAAACTCGATGCCGGAAGTTAAACCCCTAACACGGATGAGGCGACTTTGGTGTTGGCCGGTCGCGTCCGTCTCCGTTACGGACCGGCCGAGAAGTTTCCCTGCTTCTCGGCGAAGTTGCAAGGTGTGACACATTTACGAGCTGCGGTGCCAAAGCGCTGATGGTACCAACAGCTAGCTTGCCTGTTTCTAGACTTAGAACGTTTGCAGGGCGATTTTGATCGGCTATGACGACGAGGGTTCATAGTAAGCTGTTGCACCTGGCGACTAAGTGTCGCAACTTGTGTTTGGAGGGCTTCTATAGTTGACTGTAAGCCAGTGATAGAAGTGCCCTGGAACGCGACGGCATTGATCTTGCTGGCGTCGGGTGGTGGCTGTGATCGTTCAGTAACTCGATCCGCTAAATCTGCTAGTTGAGTGAGCGAAACGGAACTCACTGTGGCGAGAATCGCTTGCGTGTTTTCCGGTAGCCGTTGTAGCCATAGTTCGCGAAGTAACGTCTCATCCATGGTTGAGGAACCAAGGAGTTGCTGCATCTCTCGTAGCAGGCTTGAGGGCGGTCTGTCGCCCAGCTGTAGATCCTTGAAAAGCTGCTGCAGGCGAACTTTCTCAGAGGGCATAACACGCTTAATCGTGGTCTCTTTGAGAGCCTCATAATGGTTATCGGTCTGAGAAATGATAACGTCACGAACCTGCATTGATATCTCCTTGGGGAGATAGGACAGGAGCTTGCAATACTTCGCGAAGTCGGAAGTGATTCTGTGGTTGTAAAACTCAGCCTCAAGATGAGCGAACCACAAAAGAGGATCCATGTCCCAAAAAGGTGGAACTGAGAGAGATACAACACTAAGTAGAGACTCTACCTTATGGTCTACAGATTCCATGGCTTGAAAAAAATGACGCAAAAAATAGGCTACCGTATGCAACAATAAACCGCAATATATGAAAAATAAATGGAACGAGCTCACCGGAGAAAAGTCCGAAATATCCGGCGCTGAGATTGTTCCGGAAACGTGGTCACCAATTTAGAGGGTTGCCTGTACCGGGAGCCCAGAGAGCGATTCGAGAAGACGGATCGAGTTGCAGGGAAACTTTTATTGGTACAGTAGAAGATTCCCTGTTATCTAGCTATAAATGAACGACACCGTGGACGCTCTAGCTAGGGGAACGGAACAAGCACAGCACACAGGGCAGTTGCGAGTTGCAACCGAAACGAGCGCCAAGCAAAAATGGCGATGAGCAAGTAAATCATTCGAACTCAGCAATCAGTTCAACAAACCACACCGGTTGCCTACGTGTACAATTATAGAATTTTGGTTAGAATTTTACACAGGCAAACCGGGGAATCTCCAGACTGCTACATTGGTCGTTTCTCTTGTTCTTAAGACATGCCTTATCCATATTACTTCCCATATTACTCTACAGTAACAATTCAGTACACATTCTACACCGTTCCTATGAATAAGGGGCACTTGAATTCACTAGACGCTTAAATTGACGGTTTACACTTATGTTTACTTTCACTTCAACCATCCTACGGGACTTGGAGAGCAATCGCTTTTTTACCTGTAATATATCGTTGTTCATTGTTCATTGTCTTATTTAGAATACTCCACTTCATTGATCTAATTCTTATCTCTACGTCTAGCCTTCCGTGAGGATAGACTTTATTCAATGTTTGGGCCATGTGGGCCTACACTACTGACTACAGCTGTGCTACTCCCTCTCCTGGTCCTGCTAGTCGTGCTATCGTGTACAATATTACACTATGCTGACCATGCCAAAAACGCGTGACTCACTTTGTCGAGAATATAATATTTATTTATTTATCTGCTGGAACTCAACTCACTACTGTCCACCATTTTAGAGACTAGTTCACTAGAAGTGCCCAGTTTACTCGACTAGTAGGTAGCACTTCCTCGCCGCTCATCACATACATTGGAGTTCTTCAAGGAGCCATAAAATCTTCATGCCTCTTTTCTCCTACGTCGCTTCTAGACCTGACCTGCCGATGCAATATTGCTGAACTATGCAGACGACGTAGTCTTGAGCATGCGACAACCGACCGCAGCTTCATCAACTAAATTACAAGCCTATCGGGACATCCTTTTATTATGGTTATAAGTCCACTTTTTATGGATAAATGCAGTAAAATGAAATAAGGTCATTTTCTCCCTACACAAATGCCATGGTTGTCAGCAACATCTCATGGAATTCCCCGAACTTCACATAGCGGGTGAGAATTTGTACTCCAGATTGTCGGTGAAGTACCGAGGTGTAACACACAATCGTTATCTTTCCTGGTCACTTCATGTTAATGATGTTTTTGCAAATGTGCGCAGGCTTTCGTTCTACGCCCTTCGTTTGCCATCCTCCTCTGTCCCGCCACTTAATTCTGTGATTTATTACTGCATGTGTCTTACCATGTCTTACAATGTGTCTTACTCTACTGTGATATTTTCTGATTTCCTAAGGAAGCACTTCAACATCCTAGATAGGTCACTAACGCAATTATCTCGGTGTAATGCAATTTCCAGCCGACCTTTATTGAGATTCCTGTGTCCACTCACACCAATTCATGCAGGAGGCTTGCTTCGAGAATACTTACTGATATAAGTCGCTCTCTTCATGGCACACTGTCTGAGTGTGTATTAACCTCATCAACCAGAAAAATGGATAGATCCATATTTGCCCGCACAAGGGCTTAGCACTCATCCGTTATTCTATACCTGGCACGTTCTTTGAGCGACCAGATATAAGTTGTCCTGAGGTTTAAAAACAAGCTTACATCATAATCATACTGCGGTTTATGCCACTTATCGCTCTACTTGTGTATGTATAGCATTCTTTCTGTTACTATGCTGAAAGTGTGTGCGTGTCAGCTAAATATTCACTCTTATTGGTGCATAAAGCACTTTCTTGAATTGAATTGAATTGAAAAAAAACATGAATTAGTAACCTAAAATAACGGTACATGTTTCTAAGTATCATGTGAAGCTACGTCGTAAATGTGTATGAATCTTTGAAATCAAGGGTGTATTTGTGAATGTGTTGCTCGATTCTGTAAATATGGCCGCATTTATGCTTGATTTCCTTCAGATTGTCAGCGTGAGAAGCGGTGAAATGAAACCGTCGTACCGGATGATTGACGTCCGTGGATTGAGCAAGATCAACCAGATTCGTAGAAAGTTTTGATGTGACGAGTCGCATTTGCTACATCCCAGTGTTGTTAAACATACATGTGTGGCTTTTATAGGGCGAAAGCGTACCAGGCGCAAACCCACCACATTCTGAACAGCTGCCGCTGAACCAATCACCAAAACCGGGGTAAACTAAACCACTTGGCTTGCCTCACGTGGAAGTTCTTTAGCAAGCCAAGGTCTCCTAAACATGTTTGCGGAAATGCGGCATCCCCAAGCGAGCAATTCGAGGCCGAACTGCAAGTGATTATAACAAATATTCCGCTTTTTAAGAATGTCAGATTACCTACTGGATTTAGAAAGTAAACTAAACAGTCTATGCATGATGTATTGCTAATGAATTAATGGGTCCTTATCCTCAAGCTAACGATAGGGAGCCCCTGCGATTAATGATCACGTAGCAATACTATACAACTGTTTGTCCTGCAGAGTATTCATAGGAACACAGGCTTCTTTTATACCAACACCTATTAGACAACCAAGAGAACGGTTTGAAGAAGCCAACTGGGAGTATTCGGCCGACAGTTTCATTAATATTGCCTGCATGGAGTTTGCTGGCAAATTCAGCTATCTGATCGCATCCGCATCGAGAACCAAGCGTTTTATCTCCAAGAGCACCATCATTCATTCGGAGCAAAACCAAAAACACAACGGTAAAGGACGAAGTGTGGCTTGTGTATGGAGCTAAATCTAGTCATGACGACTGCAGGAAATAATTGGCGCAGAGTAATCATTGTACCACACTTGTTCGTGAGTGCAACTTATTTCACCGGTAGTGCCAAGTGGAAAGATTTTGTGCAAATCACAAGTTACAGTGCAAATATGTCAACAACCTCCGAAAAGTGAAATGTGGCATTGAGTACTTAACTCAGCAAATGGATGCGCTCAGACAGCCCAGGAGGCAGCCAGCTTCCTATGGCTCCAGTACAATTCAATTTTCCGAAGCACTACCAGCATGGCTCGCATAGTTACATCACTTCACAGGAGCCAAGATTTGTTCACATCATTGTTAGTTCAGCGACTGTTTTAACAAAGCTGCTATTGCTGCTTACTCATAGTTCCCTTAGGGTTGACAACCTTCCTCCAAAAGCGGTGCAGTGGCAGCTACGAGGATAGTTTTGCCGTAGCTCCATTCTGTCATAGTTGTTTGGACGAGCAACTAGTCCTGGCGTGTGAACTCAGCACACAACTAGCATGCTTTTCACGGGTGGTAGCCGTTCAGAAGGTGTCAATCAATTCCCCTCATAGTCCTCTCAACGATAATGGGGTCAATTATTGCCGAGGAACTAAAGGGCTATGTAGAAAACTTTAACATGATAGAGCCAGTGCAACCTGTTTTCTGTCAGCATCGGTTATGTTCAACCAACTGAGTGACTGCGTGCGGCAGCTGGAGCGAAACAGATGTTAGTGAGACAGGCAATCATCTAATGTAATTACGCTTTTCTAACCCCTTTGATCGCTTTTATCAGTGCATAGTTTTCCAAAGGCTGCAAACTAACGGTATTGGGAACCCACTTAGTTAATGAATCGGAAGCAACCTGCTTCAGGGACGATTGCAAGTTTGTTGATCCCATTGATGTGTATTGAGGTATTACACAAGAGCGAAGTTGGGACCGCGCGTAAGTTAGTCCTTATCCACAACCTCGCGTGTCATTTAGTTGAAGTTCCTACTTTTCGTCGATGAGATCTAGCTGTGGCAAGCGATCGGCAGTCAGCAATATAAATAAATAAATAAATTATGCTCGTCATTGCGTGGCACACATTCAACAACATGATCATGGTACTACAGACATGTGTGGTCGGCAATTACACAAATTATTACATTTTGACCAATAGCATAGGAATTTGTGTGTGTGTGTGTGTGTGTGTGTGTGTGTTGACATAGAGAAGTATGGTTAAGTGTGTATTTGGAAGTAGCCATGTTGTGTGGTTATGTTAATGTGAGTCGTGTGTGTGTGCGTTTTTGTTCGCTGGGTTGGACATTAAAGGGGGGAATCAAAGGAACGCTTCGAATTAGATGACGTTCGTTATGTGTGAATGATCCTCCAGAAAAGGGAACAGGCAGTGACTTTATTTAGTGGCGAGTTACATCCGCTGCGTCACAGTGTTGTTAAGCGGATATCTGTGGATTTTTACAGGAAGAACGCTTGCCAAGCGAAATCTCACCACATCCTGGAACACTGCCGCCGAACTATTTGCTGGAACGGGATTGACCCGAAACACCCAGCTGGCACCATGAGGAGGCTGTTCCGCTAGTCAGCCAAGAACTACGACAAGACAGACATTGCATTTTAATGATCAAAGGGAAATCCAATTCATTTCAACGCAAGCAACTGCAGAACTGTACCGGTGCGTCAAAAGCCCATTACCGCATCTTGAAACACATCTCACAGGAAGGTAACTTTTGTTAGTGATACATTACGGCCCCAGCGGTTCGGAAGAGGCTTGTAGGCGTCAAAAACCGTGAACCGACAGGTTGGTCCCATACAGGAGGTGTTCGCGCCGTTCGATGTATCCACCTCCCTTAATGGCTTAGTGAGAATGTGAGACCCAATCTATAGTGCGCGATTTAGGCCAGGCAACACTGGCTAGGAAGCGAGCCGGTTATACTGGAGACCTCACAGCGAAGTGCAATCAAAAATGGAACGGGATTTTTCTGCTTGCTATACTAGTTACGTCTCAATACCCTACAGCGTACAACAAAAATTAGCGCCTACGAAGCGCTCACATTCCATTGTACAAGATGTTGGCGAACCCAGGTCACGTGTACCGCCACTATTAGAAGCTAATTCGCAGCATAAAATTAACGGTCACCAGCTGAAACTGACTGCCTAACAAAATTGGCTGAAATGCCGTTGGAGTCAGTGCTCTCTAAAAAAAATGCTCGCCAACTAACGCGCTTTCGAATTTTAAATAACTAATTAATTAAATTTATATTCACGGTGTTGAACGAAGCACACCAACAAAGCATGATCAAATATGTACAAGCAGATCTGCGATGATCAAATGTGGTCAAGTTTGTTCTTGACATCCGGAATGAGCAGCTGAGTGAGTTGCAAGAAATGCTATAAGGAAATTATTGAGAATACCTGTAGCTCGGGGTGTGGATGAAAAGATTGTCCTGTTCTCCGAGCTGGGCGTTTCTGTTGCAGACGTTTCGTTACCAAACTAGGTAACATCTTCAGTGCAGCTATTTGATGCTGATTCGCGCAGTCTCGCAAACCAATGCCAGATCTGAATGGCTATTGATTGTTGCCTGCTTCGAATGTCAGCGTTCGATCGCTTCACGTGTCCGTCATGTGGGCACCTCTTCTCCTTGTCGATCTGGTGCCTAACGCTGGCTTAACCTGCAGAGCTTCATAGACACCCTCCAGCTCCAGGTGTTTGTTGATTGAGTTCCGGCCAGAATGCCAGGCCTCGAGGAACTCACGCGCTCTGCGGTTTCTTGCTCTTCCAAGTATTGCAACGTTCTCCAGATCAAACTGGTGGTTCTCGGCATCCATGTGTACCGACATTAAGGATTTCTCACCGTGGCAGCGGATGGCCAGACTATGTTCGTGCAGTCTCGTGCCAAGTTTTCTTCCAGTCTGGCCTACGTAGTACTTCTCACAGTTCTTGCAGGAAATTTTGTAGACAACACATGATGTTTGTTTCTTAGACAGTCGGTACTTTAGCTTAAAGAGTTTATTCCGGATGGTTTCCGTTGCTTCGTGTGCAACAGTTATCCCGTGAGGCATTAGAAGCCTCGCTGCCATTTCAGAGATCCCATGGATGTAAGGTAGGATAATAGTTCTTCTTTCTGTTGCACATGTGGACGCGGGTGGTGACTGGCTCTTCGACATCAGGCAGCGTAGAATAAAGTTTCTAGGGTATGAATTTCGCTGAAACATGTTAAATAGGTGGTCCTCCTCTGCCTTCCTCAGTTGCGGCGTGCTACAGTGCGTCTGGGCCCGTTTGAAAAGCGTCCTCACGCAACTTCGCTTGTATGTGGTCGGATGGTTACTGCGATAGTTTAAGATCTGATCGGTGTGGGTCGCTTTCCGATAAACTGTTGTTTCCAGTGACCCAGAAGCATGTCTTCTCACGAGCACGTCCAAGAATGGCAACTGATCATTGTTCTCTTCCTCTTTGGTGAAATGGATGCCGGAAAAAATATTGTTGATTAGTTGATGTGATTCTTGTAGTCTGGAGCGTTTGAGGATGACAAAAGTATCATCTACGTAACGTACCCAAAGTTTGGGCTCCACTATTGGCAATGCCTTCTCTTCCAAGCTTTGCATCACTGCCTCCGCTACCAGTCCAGAGATTGGCGATCCCATTGGCGTACCCGTTATCTGTTTGTACATTTGACCGTTGAAAGTGAAATGTGTGGTGAGACAGAAATCAAGCAACTCCATCATTTGTGTGGCTTCAATTCGGTTGCTGGTATTTACCGCTCCGTGTTGTTCAAGCAGAGTCCTCATTGTTTGCCTTGCCAGTGTCGTGTCAATTGATGTGAACAGAGCTGTAACGTCAAAAGAGACCATTATCTCGTCTCTTTCTATTGTTATTCCCTTAAGTTTTTCAAGAAATTGTTCTGCCGAATGGATTGAGTGCTCTGAGCCTGCGATTAGATGTTTCAACCGTTTCCAAAGTTCCTTAGACAGCTTGTAATTTGGTGCCCCGGGTAATGACACGATAGGGCGAAGCGGTACCCCATTTTTGTGTACTTTAGGTAGGCCGTAGAACCGTGGTAGAACTGAATCCTCGGGTTTCATCTTGCTGTGTTCTAACTTCGTGATCTGTCCCATTTGTTCCAATCTTTGAAGAGTTTTGTTGATCTTGCTTTCCAGACGGTTTGATTATAAGGTTGTGATAACTGTTCGACCTCACAGTTGATTCAGTGTTTAAACAGATTGTTAATGCAAATGTCAACCTGTTGATTATCACCTAATGTGATACTGGAATATGTTCCAAATAACTCAAGGTCAAGAGCGTTGCACTCTCCAGCTTTCAAGTGGATTCGATTGAAAAACGTGGATAATGTCTTCCAAATGCGTATCCTGCAACAAGGGCGTCACATCTCACTCCAACACTGTCCAATGCTCTTTTTGTAACGGATGGCTGCACATCGGTTGTTGTGGTATCAGCGCGGAACTGTACCATGAGCTTGTTGGGTGGAGGCTGGGACACTGGTCGGTAATCAATGCCACGTAAAAGATGTGCCAATTAGGGGACAGTATAGAAGTTGGAGGCGATTGAACCCAACGTATATTGTGCAGACTACAACAAATAGGAAGCGAATGAACCAGAGCGAGCAAAGTTGCAGCAAGATACTCACCAAAACGATTTGTGTCAACGGATTTGCCGTCAGTAAAACAAGTGGACGTTTTGAAGGGTAAACTAACCGTAAAATCCAATGTTACCAAATACTGAAAGAGCGTGGTTTCCGGTACACTACAAGGGCCTCTCCCTATAAGGCTGAACGATGGGAGCCTTCGATGGAGCTGTTAGTGGGAGAAAACGGAAGGTGAATATGGGTGCGAATAGTTGCATGGGCTTCAACAAGGGCTTCCCAGATGGAGTGGGTAGCAGAGTTCGCTGGGTCCAGGCTTTTGTTAGTTATTTATGATGATCGTGTGGACCAGAGTGCATACTCTATAGGACGTCTGGGCGGGCTGGTCGGACTGCCAAAAAACTGGATAGTCCATGGGAAAAGGCCGACAGGACATACCCTTAGCTGCAGACCTGACGGTGCGCTGGGAAGTTCACTAAACCCACCGCACTCTAGTCCACCCGTCCCTCATCCCACAAAGAAATACGGGCGTCCTAAGTCACGAAGAAGCTGGCATCCCCGCAGTCAACGCCTGGCCAAGCACGCTCAGCGGACCAACCCGTTCGGGGCTGACTGCGGCCGAGGGCGACTGCCTGTTTCTTCGGTCAGGAAAGGGGCCTGGGGTCGGCTGGCTAGTCACCCGGGGTAGCGTTGAGCCGGTTGGCGAGTCACTCGAGGGTTGCCTTGGCAGTTCCGGCGGTTGAGTTTCTGGAAGGTAGAACTCAGAGGGGTTGGGCAAGGCTCGAGGAAAGTGGCTTGACGCCGGAGAGGGAACATGGCATGCATGATAGAAGCAAATACGCTTTGTAAGTTTTCAACATGTTTTGGGATTATTTTGTCGATTTTGCAAAACGTTTGTGAACGAGACGCACGATTACCACTAAAGACGAAAAATACGTGTTAATGGAAATAGCAAACGTTTACAAAATCTGAAAAACGGACCGGACGTTTGACCTGTCTACCGCGTCGGTCGGTTGCCTGGGGTTGAGGCGGGTAGGTTGAGGGTCAAGGGGAACGGAGGGTTTCGGGATATCCAGTGCTCGGGAAGTCACCGCAGGTGCGGGTGCTTTTGCGATAGCATCAGGATGGGTTTCAAGTGGCTCGTCAAAGAAAGCCACTTTGAGGCCGTCGATGGACACCGTTGTTCGGTGATCATTCTGGTCTAAAGTAAAATGTTTCGGAGTCCGTTGCAGAACTCTGAAGGGCCAGTGTACGGAAGGCTGGGGCGGGCGCCGCACTGTGTCGGTGCGGAGAAAGACATGGGTGCAGGTAGGAGTCCGCTGTGAATTTGCACATCTCTAGTCTGCGCACGGGGCGGAGTTGGGCTTAGCGAACGCATGCGTTGAGTTACGGAGGACGCAAAGTTAGAAGGAAGCATATTCGACGAGGCGGAGGTGAAAAGAATTCTCCTGGCAACTTGAGCGTTGTGCCGTAAACCAGCTCTGCTGGTGCACGTTGCAAGTCAGCTTTGATGCTATTGCGAATGCCTAAGAGTACGAGCGAAACGTTTTCGCTCCAGCTAGGGTCGGAGGAGGCGCAGAGCAAGGAGTTAAGCTTCCTATGGAAGCGTTCAACTAACCCGTTGGCTGCTGGGTGATACGCTGTGGTATGAATGCGGCGACAGCCTAAAAAGTTGCAGAACGTATCGAATTGTGAAGATTCGAAAGGCGTTCCTCGGTCAGTTGTAATGGTGGATGGGCATCCGTAGTGCGAGACCCACCGGTCCAAGAAGGCCCGGATAACAGTCTCAGCTGTGCAGTCTGTTACGGGAATGGCTTCTGGCCATCTGGTGAAGCGGTCGACACATGTAAGAATGTATACGAATCCGCGTGACGGAGGCAAGGGACCTACTAGGTCTAAGTGTACATGCGAGAACCGAGAGTCCGGGGCAGGAAATGAACCAAGAGGACTGCAGGTGTGACGATGTATTTTGGAGCGCTGGCATTGAAGGCAGGCGCGAGCCCAGGTACGAACATCTTTGTTTACGCGTGGCCAAACGAAACGTTCGGTGACCAGTTTCAAAGATGCACGGATACAGGGATGTGATAGTGAGTGCAGTGCGTCAAAGACTGTGTGTCTGAAGGAGACGAGCACGAGGGATCTAGGACAACCTGTGGAAGTGTCACAGAGAAAGGTTCCTTCCGTGGTTTGGAGAGGAACGGGTTGCACATGCAGCGAAGTGAACTTCAGAGTGCGTTGTATGTCTTCATCTTGAGCCTGAGCCGATGCAATGGCGGCAAGGTCGACGGTAGACAAAGACTAGAGAGTGAGCTTGACGCGTGAGAGAGCGTCGGCGACGGGATTGTCGACACCTGAGACATGACGTATGTCAGCAGTGAACTGTGTGACAACGTGTAGGTGTCTTGTTTCCCGTGGTGAGTATTTGTCGCAAGCAGAGTTGAAAGCGAAAATGAGGGGCTTGTGGTCAGTGTAGACCGTGAAAGCGCGGCCTTCGAGTGTGTGCCGGAAGAGACGACTGGCTAGGTAAATGGCGAGCAGTTCTCTGTCAAACGTGCTGTAGCGGGATTCCGCTGGCTGCAGACACTTGGAGAAGAGCCCAAAGGGTTGCCACTGCTCACTAAGGTGTTGTTGGAGGACGGCTTCTACCGCAACATCTGAGGCATTAGTCGTAATAGAAAGGGGTGCAGTCAATTCGAAGATCGAGGAGAGCTATGTTGGAGATAGCATCCTTGAGCTCGGCGAAGGATGGCAGTGCTGTCAGGCAAAGCGTACTTACGTTCATTTCCTCTGAGTAGGTCAATCAGTGGCTGCATGAGCTGAACGCAGCGCGGAATGATGAGTTGATGGTAGCTGACCAAACCACAAAATCAACGGAGGTGCTTGAACGAACTTGGAGCTGGGAAGTCCTTGATTGCCTGGATTTTATCAGAAAGAACTTCGAAGCGAGGTGGCCTAGGAATTCTACTGTTGATTTGCCGAGTTCGCACTTAATCAGATTGACTGTGACACCGTGTTGGGTTAAGCGCTGGAAGAGAGTTCTAAGATGCTCAAGGTGCTCATGTTTCGAGGAACTGGCGAATAATTATCATCGTTGTAGGGCTAAGCGAAGTTGAAGCAACGAGTGACATCGTGGATGAAATATTGAAAGGTTTATGCGGCGTTGCACAGTCTAAATGGCATTCTTAAAAATGCAAACAAGCCGAAAAATGTGCTAACGGCTGTTTTAGGAATGTCGTTTTCTTATACAGGTATCTGGTGATAAACGCGAACCAGATCGATCTTGCTGAAGATCCTCTTACCTGTGAGACATGCGGTAAGGTCTTGCACGTGTGGGATGGGATACCTATCTGGGACGGTTGGCCGATTGAGTGCGCGCTAATCACCACAAGGGCGCCAGTCACCCGATTTCTTGGGGACCATCTGCAGGAGAGAGGACAAAGCGCTGTCGGAAGGCCGGATTATTCCTACTTCGAGTATGTGTTTAAACTCCGGCATAGCCACATTTAGTTTCCCGGGCGATAGTCGGCGTGGACGGTATGAGACGGGGGGCCATTCGTCCGTATGTGGTGCGTGACTTGGGATGCCACAGGCAAAGCTGCGTTCATTGGCTGAACGAGCTTGGAATACTGAGAAAAGAGGTTGGCGTAGTCTGGCGAGGTCTGGGGAAATGCATAGACCGGTGTTATAGATGCGATATCGGCGGTGATGCCACGTACACTGAGTTTCGTTGCAGTGTCGACTATCATCTGGCGTTTCGCATCGACCAAGAGGTCGAAATGCCTGAGAAAGTCAATGCCGATGATGGCAAAGGGGACTGCAGCGACGGTGAATACCCAGCGGAACGTGCGCCGAAGACCTAGGTGCAGGGTAAGCGACCGATGACCGTAGGTGGCTATTGGCGTGCCATTGGCGGCACTGAGGCTTGTCGACAAAGAAGTGATAGGCTCACCTGGCATAGGGGGAATGACGCTGACTTCCGCCCCGGTATCAACTAAGAACTGGTCTCGGAATCATAATCCCTAATGTAGATGAGACGACCTTGGGCATTGCCGACACCGTTAGTCGGCATTACGGCGCCGGCCTGAAAGTTTCCTGCATGCGGCGGAAAAAACTGCATGGTTGCTCGCACTTAGGGGCTTTGTTAACCCCCAATCGTTGCAGCCTCACCTGGTATGAAAGATTCTTCATTCCAAATACTTTCTTAGATGTCCGACGTTGTGGCTGCTCCAGTGCATTAAGGTCGTGTTTCAGCCGTGGATGCTAAGCTTGAATTGCGTATTCGACATGGGGGCGAACATACGCACTGATCATTCGTCGAAATATGGAGCTGTTTATTTGCCCAAACGCTCGTCCCGACAGCCCAACGTGTTGGTTCCAATTCTTCGAGGCCTTTACGGATTGCCTGGAGCAACCCAAGTCGTTTTGGACTAGGACACCCAAGTCACCTTCAACAGTTGATTGTTGCAGTACATTTCTTCCGAGCCGGTATAAGTAGTTGCTCTGATGTCGGATAGAAAACACCTTGCATTTACTGATGTTGAAGTGCAGTAAGTTTTGGATTGACCATTGATACACCGTATCTAGGTCACTTTGAAGTAGATGCCGGTCGGCGTTTGCCTAGGTGCTGCGCCAGATCTTGATATCGTCGGCAAACATTAGGAAGTTTGAAGCGATTCCCTGTGCAAGGTCATTAATAAACACCAAGAATAAACGTGGACCTAGAACTGAACCTTGCGGCACATCATACTCGACTTGTATGAGTTCCATAAAGCGCTCCGAACTCTGACCACTAATTGCCGTTGAAGTAGAAAGTTGACAATCCAGCTTAAAAGAGGGTCACCGATCCCGTAATGCTGGAGCTTGGAGAGTAGTATCCGATGGTCTAGGCGATCGAAAGCCTTGGAAAAATCCAGATAAATCACATCAACGACTTCTCCAGCGTCAGCTGACTCGGTCCAACTACTGAGTGCGATTAGTAAATACGTTGTACATAACCGCTGTCGACGGAAACCGTGCTGCTCAGGCGTGATGATGTTACAGTTTTCCAGATAGCGCACCAATGCATCGGCAACTATGGATTCTATGACCTTGGAGAGTATAGGAAGAAGGGATACTGGACGGTAGTTAGAGGGATCAGTTCTGCTTCCTGTTTTGCGCATCGGGGTTATTATTCCGAGCTTCCACACAGCGGGAACTTGATTCTGGTGTAAGCAGCGCTGGAAAAACTGAGCTAAAGGTCCTGCTAGTTGACTTTCTGCTGCTTCCAGTGCTTCTAGACGAATGGTGTGGACACCCAGCGAGCTGTGTTTGCGTAGAGACGTCCGATTTTGCAATGCAGCCTCCGTGGTAAAGTGATGTGAGTTTGTCCTGGCGGAGAAACGACGAAGATTGGAAGATCGCTTGGTGACAAGACTCTCTGAAACGTGGGGAAATCTTTGCCTCAACTTTCGTAGGCTATTGACGTGCTTTTATAGCAGTTTATGGTAAGCACTGAAGGTTTTTACTATGTTCTGCTGATAAGCGGCTTTGTCTTTTCTTAGCAGTTGAGTGCAGTGATTACGTTGGGCTACGTAGTTGTCCCAACTTTCTGGTACTGGAGCTTCTTTGTACACTCGCCATGATGCGTTGAGAACTGTCATCCATTTTCGAGTTGTGCTCCTAACGAAAGTAACTGATTTACACTTATTGCAAATTTTTATTTCTGAAGCCTCTGCAATCAGCTGACTGAATTTGTTGACGAACTCGAGTCAGGCGACTTCCTTTGGCAAGCAACAACCAAGTTGTAGCGCTGACGAGCTGGACTAATCGATCGTAGTTGTGATGGTTCGCACAGTCTCATCGTTCTCATTCCGATATTCCGCACAGCGGACGAAGTTGAAACTGATGACTGCGACCCAACTGGCTGTCTAAAACCAACACACCAATCATATGCTCCGCTTTGGTATCACAAGATCCAGCACAGATGGCCTGTTGCCTGTTCTGAACCGAGTGAGCAAAGTGATGTGATTATTAAGAGGAACAGTGGTTACAAGATCCTGTATATCGGCTTTGAATTGTTCTCCGAACTTGGCAGGAGTTTCTACACAATATACGCTGAAATTACCCATGATAAGTATGTGAGTGTACGCTCGTCATAAACTGCACCTTAAAGCAGTCGCTAGGTGGCAGTCGGTTTGGGGTGTAGAGTTAGGGGGCGGTACACCAAGACAACAAAGCAAGCCTCCCTGCCTTTTAAATGCAAGTGGCACCAAAGAGAGTCGGGGAACTGCGAGTCTGAATCATCCACCGCATCGCACTGTAAGTCTCTTCGGTAATATAAAATTACTCCTCCTCCTTTTATGAGCCTATCGTTCCGGATCAGCGACATGCCCGGTAGCGAAACTTCAGCGTCAGTCATTTCCGTGGGCAACCACGTCTCGGTGATACCAATGGCGTCATGTGACCCGGCAGCTTGGTGATCTTTCAGTTCGGTCAGTTTATTAAAAAGACGCCGAGCATTCGCATACAAGCAGGTCAGTTTCTCGGTCTCTGGGAACCCACAGAGGGGTGAAGGAGTCAAGTGTGGGAGAATGCCGACCGGTGAGAGGTCGGCAGGTACTGGTTTTTTGATGGATCAATGATACCTCGTTTGCAACTTGATTCGGCCAAAGTGCGTCTTAATCTTCGTTTAGACCTACGTCAGAGTCAATTAAAGCAGCAGTCAAATTACGCTTCTGTACATTCGTCGATATGATTGCTGCTTCAGTTGCTTTAATATTTGAGCTGTGCAAAGTTTCTGCGACCTTTAACCGAATTTCATAAGGAAGATGTTTTCGATTTCTCCTCCACCGATCTAACACGTACTTTGATTGTTGCTCTGACTGAACCACAAGTTTTAGGATTCTAGGGCCGCATCCTCTATAATTTGGTGAAAGAGGTATCCTGGTGAGCGGTAGCGTCACAGTATTATCCAAAGAGAGTGTTTCATTAATGTACCGCCACTGTACTAAATCGTACTTTACAGTGTCTTGCACATTGTTTGAAGGATGTTCTGGTACGCTATGTAGGAAGATTGTGTTTAACCGATGTTGTTTTCTGTGTCCCTCTTCGGTGTTTCTTTTTGATTGTCGCGCGCTCCAAGGGACATCAGGATAGATGCGTATCCCACTGTATCTGTGTTTTAGCGCGCTTGCGGAGTGCGGAAGGTTTTCAACGGCGGTGGAGGATTCTAGTGTTAACTTTTCAGCTGTTCCTCCCATTAGTTTACAAGCTACATAGCACAACCTAGTCCAGGAATGCACCAGACGGGTTTTCTCCTATTGGGGCTCGTCGGTGGTGCACATTCCCTCGGTCCCCTACTGGATCTAGAACCCATGACCGCTGGAGGCAGATGCCAACTAGCCAGCAGCTTAAGCCACTGAACCATGGGGGACCTTAGCTGAGCTACATAGAAATGTAGCTTGTGAACTAATGGGATGAATACCTTAAAAGATTACATCTAAAAATCCTGCTACTCACGAGTAATATAAAATACAAATAGCCTCTCCTAGTTTCAAATGCTATGGATATAGCGTCTAGCGAGAGGACGTCATCACCTCGCAGGCTAGCCACTGTCAGTGACAGTGGAAGATAGGTGGTGCTATATCCCAGTTAGCTTGCAAATTATGTAGCTCAGCCAACGTCCCCATGGCTCAGTGGCTTAAGCTGCTGGCTAGTTGGCATCTGCCTCTAGCGGTCATGGGTTTGATCCCCAGTAGGGGGCCGAAGGAATGCGTACCACTGACGAGCCCCAATAGAGCGAAACGCGTCTGGTGCTTTTCCGGACTAGGCTGTGTTATGTAGCTTGTGAACTAATGGGATGAATAGCTAAGTTTACATATAAAAGTCCTGTTGCTCACCAGTAATACAGATTCTAGTGTTACTCAAATAAGTCTGGGTTCTCCATAGTGTGGCGATTTCGGATGAAGCGTAATTCGTAATAATTTTATGGGCTTGGCTTTGACACTTATCAACACGCATAGTGAGTCACATTGGTCTTGGTCGTCCGATAACTTACCCCGCAATATGATGGTGGTCGATTCAGGGATATTTGAGCGTACAACAGTCCGAGCAATAATGTTGGATCCCTTTTTTGTTGATCTACAAGATTTGGTACTCGTTTGTCCTGACCTGCTGACAAGTGTTGATTGTTTGCTGTTTGTCCCTCTATTCGCGTTAACGGTGTTTACAATGGAAGAGGTCGCAACGACGGTTTCTCGGTGGACCTTTGTAGCAATCTCTGCATATGTAACGGATGTTCCGGGGAGCTTTGTCTCGATAAGAGACATTTTAGTTACTGGTACCGAGGGTTGGCGTTCGGCTGCTT